>VTFQ01000619.1:0-697253 GCA_036281575.1 Ancherythroculter nigrocauda | reverse complement strand
GGCTCGCCGGAGTTGCCGGGTCATGGGTAGAGAGAAAACGATCGTCTAACCTGCTGCGAGCGGGTTCCCTCCTCACGCGCTCCCAGGGCAGCTGCAGTCTGCTCGAGGCGCGTTCCATAACCTCCAGCAACTCCGAAAATGCCGCGCAGGGCGGCCTAGTGGGAGCCGCGGGCTCGCCCGCTTCTCCCACCTCGGCCATCTCCTGCTCTCTGTGGCTTTGGGCCAAGAGAGCGCTCGCTCCTGGGTCCGAGGATGTCAAAGATAAAACATCGCCGTCATCCGCCAGAAGCGCATCCTCGTCAGCCGCTTCAGCTTGAGAAAGATTGACACCCCTCTCAAATTCCTCAGCGAGCTCCACCTGCGAGCCCCATGATTTCAGCCGCCGCTGAGCCTCAGCACGAGCGGGGCCAGAACCACCAGGCAGCGGTGACGGCACCTCTCCCCTCGAGAAGAGGGCCAAACGAGAACGGAGCGTTTTCATGGGAAAACGCTCACAGTTAGCACAGGCAGCACCCTCGAGTACTGACCGCGCGTGCTCCTCGCCCAGACAAGAAACGCACAAGTTGTGTGTGTCCTCCGGTGTCAGAAACCTGGGACAAGGATCAGCACACTTCCTGAACGATTTAGCAGACATATTTCGGCAGAGTGAAAATGGCACAAGCAAAAACAGTCGTGAAAAGACAAAAGGATGTCGGCTGTTTCCCCAGGCGCTCCCTTTATACGTCACGGTTCGCGCCGTTTGACGTGATAGGCTGTCGCCGGCCAATAGGATTGGAGTGTTGTGATTTTTGGCATTTCGAGCACGGGTCATGGAGGACGTTCCCCCCATAGCGCTGTCAGCGCAGAGTAGAAGTTCCCTTTCGAAAGGGAATGTTTCTTGATCTAAGAATTTTTAGATATTTAGACTGGACACAAGACAAAAATTCTAAGTAAGAACAGCATTTTTTGCAGTGCAGGGAGAGACAAACAGAGAGCACGACACCAGGACAGCCTGCAACGAACTGACAAAGACGAACTATAACAAGCACTAATGAACTATAACAAGCACTAACAAGACACGGCTGGCAACAGATCGCAATCAGACCATAATGGGTGACGCCCACACAATCATTCACTCTTACACATACACACACAACAAACCCACAAGGGTGAGTAAGTGAAACCATGAACCGTGACAAACATGCTGATTTTTTTTTTTTTTTTTTTTTGGTTGACTCCATACAGCATTTTATTTCAACAGTGCAGTAAGAGTTGTCTTCTATTCGACTCAACAATGGAGTTTGAAAAATGTGGCCGATTGACCGACAATGAGGTTCAGGCTATATTAAGCTTACATGCAGCAGAAGCAATCCAGCAGCACTACATCACTGGACTAATTTGATTAATCTTTGGGTAATTTCAGTGGAAACACAGTTTAATATTGAGAAGAGGCTATTCTGCTACAGGTAACAACTTTTTCAGTAGTTTAGTGAGTATTAGATCTAATAAACTTGTTGGTTAAGATGCAATAAGTTTATTTAGCTTTTCCAGTCCTATAGTTGTAAAGCACTGCAATTATTCTTGTAGGGCGATATTAAAGGTTGTCAAATTTCTCAGTGAAGAAATTCATAAAGTCATTACTACTAAACTGTAATGGAATATTTTGTTCTGGTGATGTCTTTATTTGTTAATCTAGCCACTGCACTAAACAAGAACCTTTTTGGATATTTTCTATGAGTTTGCAGAGATGCTCTGCTCTTGCTGGTTTCGGAGTATTTTTATAGGGGGAATTGCTGTATTTCCATCATAGGCGTAATTTGTGGGTGGGGCGGTTGGTGCGGGTGGGGCATGTCCCCACCACTTTTTGAAAGGGTTGATATTGCCCCCACCACTTTTTGAAACATCTCGCGGATATCTAATACAAAATAAACACCTCTAGTTGATTATCAATTTGTTAATAGTCGATTTGGCGCTGGGATGTGTTGTTTTTGAAATCATGTTGAGAGCTTGTTGCCGCTGTTATCAGAGGCGCATGCAACAGGGTTCTCGGTGCTCATGCACACTGCGCAGTCTTCACACGGATGAGCGCTTCAATCTATCGCTGTTGTGGAGACTCTCTATTCGTTACGTTGAAATCACAAAACAAAATACACAAACGTGTCCCTGCTCTTGATATACAATCACTGATGAACATCTTTGGTTTTAATGAGAAAAAAAATATCATACATGGTTGGATTAGAACCAAGAACTTCTTGCACCCTAAACGGATATACTGCCACTAGTCCATCAGGACATAATTATCAATGGCAGATCATCGTATTTAATAACTAATGTACATACTCTCGAGACTAACGACATATTGTATTGTAGCAGATGTAGGGAAACTATCAAACTATCACCCCCCCCCCCCCCCACCCCCACCCCCACCCCCACCCCACACATACACATACACATTCTTGTCCCACCAACTTTTTAAAACAAAGTTACACCACTGATTTCCATGTGATTCTAAAGACCTCTAAATTAGCTTTTTCCATTTGTGCTCTAAGATTACGAGTTTCTCTCTTTATAGCGTGAGTAATGTTGTACCAAGGTGCAGTACTTTTAAGTTTTTTTAATCTCATGGGTACAAGAGTTTATGTAGAAAATAGTGCCCATACTGCAACTCAGATTTGAGACAAATCAAGCAAGTTATTGATTATCAATAATCTAATCTATGCACCCAAGGGTGCAATATGGCAAATATCAGAAGTATGCAGCATACACATTACAAGGTAGTGATCCTTGACATCTTCACTTTGCAGTAGAATATCTATCATCTCATTGGATCCACAGCCTGTCAGAGTTGTTCCTTTGTAAATATGGCTCTTTTCACTTGACACTAAACACCTTTTTTTCCCTTTTATTGCCCTTTGGAATCAAACCTCATACCCTGCACCATGTCATACCTCAAATAACACTTACACCACCATCACCTAGACAGTTCTACAGCACATTATTTCCATCTGTTGAAGACTTAGAGGAATTAATGATGGAGGACCTATCACACAGCGCAGCAACCCCACAACAATACTTATTTTATATTTTCTCACTGAGCTCCTGAAAGTGACCCATTCTTCAATTATTTAGAGGGGTGTCCCAATACCTTTGTCAATATAATGCATGTAACCTAAGAACAAACTGCTGGAGTCATGAATACTGTAGGGGCAAGATGCCGTTTATTTTTTTATGTACTGTTCTGCTGTTATTGCCAAGTTAAGTAGATAAGAAAATAAATTTGGGCCTCGCCTAGCCCTGAAGTTATTATTGCAGGTAAACCTGGGTTTCCCTCTAACCTCACAATAACAAGAACAAGAATCTGAACATCCTTTTAAAAAGTAATCTGCTTGATTACTTTCCCATGTTTCATCGCCTGAACCCTAGACCTGGGGTCGTAACAAAGATATGAAATGAGCCAGTTTTTATTCTCTTGTTTCAAATAAATATGTAATGATCACTTAAAAGTTAGGATAAGCATCCTCACTGTAACAAGATATACTTTACCTTACTTACCATGTAAAACTTCCAGCAATTACTAGGACTGGTTGGAAGGTAAGCCCCCTGTCAGTAGCAGTGATGCCGGTAACGCGTTACTTAGTAACGCGTTACTCTAATCTGACCACTTTTTTCAGTAATGAGTAATCTAACGCATTATTATTTCCAAACCAGTAATCAGATTAAAGTTACTTAACCAAGTCATTGTGCGTTACTATTTTTGTCATTTTCCTTAATAAAAATATATATTTATTTCTTCTTGCATCTCGGGGAGTGAAGTCACGTATGCGACAAGAATGGATGCGACATCTAGCTACAAAAACACTACGTCGAATTTGAAAAAAACATTTGGAGTCGCAGCACTGCGCAGTCAAACTTATAGAGCAAGTCACACCAGGTGATGAGAAGCAGAGAGCAGGAGGTCCCCGACCACCCAAACAACAAAAGCTGGACTTCGGTGCAAAACCAGTAAGTGGGGGAGAGTTGAAGAAGTTAGTCGGGCAGTTTGTTGTGGAGGAAATGCTGCCATTAAATACGGTTGACTCACCCTCGTTTCGTGCCATAATAAACAAGATCCCTACCACTGTCAATGCTGCGCTGCCTCACAGAACAATCTTTTCTTCTTTTATAGTCTTTTTCTTTATTTTATTTTTTTATTAAAACAAGTATTTATGTTAAGTGAAGTCAAGAAAGACTTTTATTTTTTTATTAAAACAAGTATTTATGTTAAGTCAAGAAAGACTGCCTTTATTTTTTATTAAAACAAGTATTTATGTTAAGTGAATTCAAGAAAGACTATTTTATTTTTTATTAAAACAAGTATTTATGTTAAAGGCAGGGTAGGTAAAAAATTTTGTTCCAAATTTGTTTAAACTTTCTATATATATCCATGCATAATTAAAATGTAAGAACTCTGATAAAAAGAGTATAAAAATCGAGTGACTCTATACCGTTTAATCTGTATTAAACACAGCTCATTATTTCCATCCGGGACGAAACATAGGATTGGCTTAGGCGACTGTCACTCTCTCGCAACCATGGCAACCACCCTTTTGCCACACATGACCTGCCCACTTGCGCGCGCACGTTTGATTTGGGGAATTCAAGAGGCACGGATCCTAGGAATACCAAAACAATGGCAGAGAAACAGCAAACAAAATTCACAGTACCGGCCTATGCAGTTAGTGAAGGCAAACCAGGCAAAAAAAGGAAGACAGTAACAGTACAAGAAAAGGCAATGAACAAAAAGTCTTTGGATAAACAAAGAAATAAAACGCGAGTTAATATCGGCGTGGCTTTCCAGCGATGGCGAGAACTGAGGGAACTCAAGGGGCTGAAAAGTGACTCCTTGATGGCTTTATTTCTGCTGGACAGGTAAATCTTTCTTTTTGTATTTTGATCATACATATTTTTTTGTTTTTTTTCATGAAGCATGTGTCATTAGCACACGTAGCTGCGTAATATAGCTAACATAACATTACTTAGCGAGCCGTAGTAGAGACGATAAATAATCTATAGGCCTAGCTCAAGATGATAGCTATAGTGTTGAATTGTGCATAATTTTGCTTTAGATAACTAAATACATGTTTAACAGATAGTAGGCCTAACGTTAATCCGCATCTAGGAACTTTTCTTAGAACTATATTTACCCTCTGTCTAACTCTTTTACCATGTTCACCTGTAAGTTTACCTGCACGTTTTTTTTCGCCTTTGTTTTGTTTTTATATTCTCTACCTATGTTTACTGATGTCTTTATCTTGTATCTGTGTGTCGTACACACTTTGTTGTATGTGTGTGTTATTATTTTGTGTCTGCAATGCAGTTGTGAGTTGATATTTGAGTGTATGTTACTCTGTTTATCTGTAGAACAACGTATATGTTATGAATCTTACACGAAATTCATCTTCATCACAGTGTAAATGATGGTAATGGAAAAAATGTGTATCATGCAACCTGTTTTTAGCTTTGCCTTATAGATAACTAGCTCGTTAGCGAATCAAAAAATATATATTTTAAACTTTACCAATATCAATATGCTAGCTTGATAGTGAGTACTAAAATACATCTTGTTTGTTTATCTTCATAATTATTAAGTTATTTTTATTACATGCGATTCTGACATGATGTCACTACATGCACTGTGCTCCTTCCTCTCCGCTCGTCTCAGGTAAATAATGCGTCTTCCAGCTCAGTGGTCGGAGTCGCACGTTCATGCGTTTTGGGGGCGTGGCTTTGGAAGGAGCCCAGAAGGGAGGGGGTGGAGTGAATGGAAATAATGAGCTGTCTTTAAAACAGTCGTGAGAGGTCTACAGACACTCGATTTTTATACTTTCTTTTTCAGAGTACTTACATTTTAATTATGTATTGATATATAAATAAAGTTTAAACAAATTTTGAAAAAAAGTTTTTTATACATTTTTTACCTACCCTGCCTTTAAGTGAAGTCAAGAAAGACTTTTATTTTTTATTAAAGGTCCCCTTCTTCGTGATCCCATGTTTCAAACTTTAGTTCGTGTGTAATGTTGTTGTTAGAGTATAAATAAAATCTGTAAAATTTTAAAGCTCAAAGTTCAATGCCAAGCGAGATATTTTATTTAACAGAAGTCGCCTACATCGAACGGCCAGTTTGGACTACATCCCTCTACACAAGAGTTGCGTTTGTAGAGTGTGTTTGTCGCCATGTCGTCGAAACGCTGTTATTTTCATCCCGCAGTCCAATCACCGGGTCTGATTCCGGCTCAAATTGATAGGGTAAAATTAAAGACATGTTTACAATAACACTGAGCGCGTGCATCTCCACGTTATGGTAAGAGGCGTGACTTTTCCGGGCAAGATGCGCTAAACTGCTATCGAATCACAACACAGGAACCGCTGGCACAATCAGAACTCGTTACGTATTTCTGAAGGAGGGACTTCATAGAACAAGGAAGTCATCAGCCCGTTTTTATGACAGTGGAAACAGCGGTATACAGATAAGTAAATTATGTGAAAAATACTGTGTTTTTTTACATGCGAAACATGAACACATGTTATATTGCACACTAAAAACACAATCAAAGCTTCAAAAAACCACGAAAAACGGGACCTTTAAAACAAGTATTTATGTTAAGTCAAGAAAGACTGCCTTTATTTTTTGTAAAAACATGTATTTTTTCAGGAAATAGTTTTTAAGTTCAACTTTAATTGTCAGGAGATAGATTGTTGATGTTACTGTTAAAAATACACTTCCAAAAAAGTGAGTGTTGGCAAAACCGGTTGTCATTTTTATGTTGTCGGCAGCTGCTGAATGTAACTAATAAAGTAACTTGTAAAGTAACTTAGTTACTTTTAAAATCAAGTAATCTGTAAAGTAACTAAGTTACTTTTTAAATCAAGTAATCTGTAAAGTAACTAAGTTACTTTTTCAAAGTAACTGTGGCAACACTGGTCAGTAGTGGGATACATCCACAACATATCAGAACTAAAACAGGGATCAAAACGACCATACTTTAAGCAGAACTTCAGCAAAAACACAAAGTTCAGAAACTTGTAGACTTCAAACCAGAAATCTATGCTCTGTTTAAAGCAGTAAAGAATGATAGGCAAGACTAAAATCAATATCTTTCCATTTGCATTTGTTGATCTTGAATCTCCAATCACAAAATCATCATCAGGGGCACATGGCAGCCTATACACCCACAAATCAACAATGTCCTCTTTAAGTCAGATTGACTACACTTAAAATTTAACAATTTCCACAAAAGAAAGACATCCCCATCTCAGAAATACTGACAATAAGCACTTCATACCAGAAAGTAAATGCAAAAACTCAAAGGTGGATGAGAAATACTCACCTTCAAGTTGTATATATGTGTTGAATGAATCAAGTTAGCATCTCAAATGTATCCATTCGTCAGTTTAAAGGAAGAACCTGTATCTCAACAGATGACACTGAAGTGATTCAGCTCACTTGTCACGATAACACATGCCCATTACAACACTCCACTTATCATAACCTCACTGCAGATATAATTGGCCCAAGCATTGAGGTTTTGCACGTCCACAAAATCCCAGATATGCAGTTATCCACCTCAAAAGTCATCTGTGAAAAATGCAACACTTTCTTCAAGTCATCATCCATAACCCACTACACACACACACAGAATTAAGACACCAACTGACATTAGAACTATGCATACTGAAAACAATCTGTTAGATCTCTTAGATCTGTTATTGATGTTCCAGAACATGCTACCACACAGTCATAGATTACCTGCTTCCTCTACAGCCCGTAACCATTGCAATACTCCAGAACAATACAAACATATCAAGAGGAATCAAACCTCATACCCTGCACCATGTCAAACCTCAAATAACCTGTACACCACCATCACCTACACAGTTCTCCGGCACACTATTTCCATCAGTTGAAGACTTACAAGAATTAATGGAGAAGTTACCACACAGCTCATCAACCCAATTCAAAAATTTTGATACTTACATTAATGAATTCATACATGCCTGTGTACACATAACTTCATGCATACTTCCACACATACACAACTACATACAAGTATATAATGCATGTGATGAATTTCCATTCTCCAAACTGCTTAAGCATATCCCACTGCTGGGTTAAAAACTAAAACACCCTACTTTTAATTCTTATGCTTTTGTTGAGCTTGTATATGCATTTGTAATGTAAAATGCTGCCTTTGCAAATAGAATTTAACTAGTTTTTCACTAAAGCATATTCCCATAATTGCATGTTATGTTTGGCATCTTTTTACTTCTGCTCTAGTTTATATATAAGCAATGTTTAACTTAACTGCAAATTGACTGCTCTAAACTTCTCATTTGTAAATCATATCAAACATGAATAAAGTGTTAAAACCTTCACACTGCATGCCTTGGCTGATTAGATGTGTACTTTTTAGTGTGCTTTTTTTCTGATCCATTTCAATTCCATTCCTCTTAAAGATTGTCACTTATTTAACACAAATTATTCACGTTAATGAAGTTAAAAACCATTACATTTGAGATGACTGTCTATTTGTTTGATTACAGTGATTTAATTATCAATTGATGCAACTACTCAAAATTAACTGTTGAATTACTCTTGATGCAAAATTATGGAACCTGATATTTCTGTAATGGGTATGACAATGTTGATATGTTTGGTCTTGGCAGTATATATCTGCTAAGCTGCTGCTGCTTTTATTGCTGCTAATGCTGTTCATTATTGCTGTTGAGCAAGTACAGGACTCGCTACTGCCAGTACATACACGACACACTGCTGTGAGCAAGTAAGACATGCTGCTACTGTACAATATAATAAAAATGAATTTCCTGTAGCAGATCTATACAGGTGGAGCTAGGGAAGGTGAAGGGTTTCTGAAACCGTGCATGTGCAACACTAAAGGCAAATGCTACACAAGTATTTGAAGGTCGAGAATGCAAGCTTATTGGCTACTGATACAGCAGGAACAAATCAGCTGCGCCCCATAGCTAACAATGTAATTACAAGCACATTCATTTAAAAGGATCTATTAGTCTGCGCCATCTAGGAGTTTCATAACAGAACTTTGTAGTTATACCATGAAAATTTCAGGATAAGTTCAGTTTGACACCAGTTACCACAAAACATGACCCAGTTGGACTGGACATATAAAAATATGTCAGTGCTATTGTTTTGTCTCAAGATATACACCAGTAAAATGTTTTTTTTTTTTTTCCTAAGGCACATTCATTACAGCTACTTAAAAGCCTTAAATGAACATGACCTAATCCCAACTCCATCCAAAACCTAATCCTAACTCCATCGAATCATCTGTGAAACCATTCCAAGGAGTATGTGGTGATCAAAGCTGACCAAGGAAAGAGGAGAACCATCTGAATACCTGGACATTATGGAGTCAATATCACCATGTGTGCAGCTATTTTGGAAGAGGGTGTGGTAGGATGCAGACCTTGTATTGGGTCATATAATGCAGCTCTTATTTTTAGCTCTTATTATAGCCTTCATTATAGCTAATCAGGTCTGGAGAGCTGTAATAGTGTGGGATAGCTTTCATTTTTACCACTCTCAAATGGCACAAGCATGATTTTCAGGCACATCTTCAAATTATCATACTACGTTTACCCCTATACCCCACTTTCCTTAACCCAATTGAGGAATGTTTCTCCATATGGTGGTGGCAGGTAAATGATATAGGCACCCTCACAAACAGGTCACTCTTCTCTAAACCTCAGAGATTCATCTTGATAGCACTCCCTCTTAAAAAAAGTATGGCTGAGGTTGTCGCTTACACATAAAAAAAGGCAGACTTGGCATGATGGTTGGCAAGTGCCTTTGTGCAAACCGTCGGGTTCCCCTCCATCCTGTAGGTAGAGCCTGCACAGCTTCCTCTTAAAGGAACACTCCACTTTTTTTGAAAATAGGCTAATTTTCCAACTCCACTAGTGTTAAACAGTTGAGTTTTACCGTTTTCGAATCCATTCAGCCGATCTCCGGTTCTGGCGGTACCACTTTTAGCATAGCTTAGCATAGTTAATTGAATCTGATTAGACCGTTAGCATCGCGCTTAAAAATCACCAAAGAGTTTTGATATTTTTCCTATTTAAAACTTGACTCTTCTGTAGTTAAATCGTGTACTAAGACCGACGGAAAATGAAAAGTTGCGATTTTCTAGGCTGATATGGCTAGGAACTATACTCTCATTCCGGCGTAATAATCAAGGAACTTTGCTGCCGTATCATGGCTGCAGCAGGTGCAATGATATTACGCAGCGTCTCTCACAAACGTCTCCATGGTTGCAAGGCAAGTTCCCTGTGCAAGCAGGGGCTCACGGGCGCTGCGTAATATCATTGAAAAAAAAAGTGGAGTGTTCCTTTAAAACAAGTCAAGCTGAGGTTCTGCCAGAAAGTCTTAAAAAAAAAACCTGGCAGATCATGAAAACCTGTGAACACCTTTATGAATCTTTAAGAAACCAGGGAAAAATAAATGACCAGGAAGTCATGGATAGGCATCACGTTGCAGTCCATGAATTACCAAGGAGACTTGTGCTGGGCATTACTGAAGCAGTGTCATGCCACTTGATGTAGCTCTTCAGCAAACTCTACTGAATGCTGATGCTTTCCTTTTAACTATTTGTGCTAAGACATGTGCAAATGAGGAGGACTCATGGCATTACAAAAAGGCTGTGAACTGTATGCAAGAAAGGAAAATTTAAATTGTTAGTTAAAACATCCAGAGTTTGTCTTACTGTTTACTTTTCAGAAAGCAGGATAGAGATTGCAGAACAGAATGCAAAGACGACAAAGGAGAACAAATTGCTCAAGATGAGGTATATGCACGTATGTCATAAAAATGTGAATATTCTTCTGGTTGTTTTCCTTGGTGCGAATTGTGGATTTGTCCAATATGCCATTGCCAAAAACATGCATGTGAGGGACATTCCAAATCAACTGAAATGTTCAATGGAGCAACTTGTTGCACGTAATATTAGGCTATTCGCACATACAATTTCATAAAATTACTCCATCTTCCCTGTGGGAAGCAAAATGGATGCCATGGACCTGTAGTATGTGTCACCATAAATACCACAGGGATGTCATTTTCCCACAAAATGAATGTGAAAACAAGGTAAGAATCAAACTTGCATGCGACAATGAAAATTTCCAAGCACCTGTTCTGAAGAGAACCAAGGCAAACAAGCAGTTCTTCTGTCATGGTAAAAAATAGACTGATGTTGACATGGTTCCACAGATTCTGCACAGGAAACTGGACCACAACTGAGCTTCGCTGACTCACATTCTCCTATGAGTCTATTCAAACTTTTTTCCCAGAAAGTGCTTTTTTTTAACCAGAATTGCTCAGGCTGCCAAGGCAACTCCAAAGGGCTGCAAATATAAACTGACGGATTTCAGCATCAATGTGATGTACCGCTACATTGTGCTGCTGTTTTACATGGCCATGGTGAAGATCTGTTACGGACTAATGGTGGTAGAAGATTATTTTCTCTGTGCTTTTCAAGCCACTGTTATGGCAAGGGACAGATGATGGACAATTGAGTAGCCCAGATGCAGACAAGGAGAATGACAGAAAGAGGGGTAGAGCTGAACATGACTGTCTGTTCAGGGTCAAACCCCTTATGCACACTATTCGTCATGCTTGCAAAGCTATCATCCTAGACAAAATTTAGCTGTGGATGAGAAAATGGTGGCATGCAAAGCAAACACTAGAATGACACAGTACATAAAAAAACCAAGCCAACCAGGTGGGGTTTAAAATTGATTGTTCTTGCAGACTTGTCAAATGGATACACTGTAGACTTTTCTGTGAAATATCTGCCAGGGGATCCATCAAATGGATTCAGGGTGGACTTCTTGTATTTGTGTAGTGGATGGATACACAAGAGGTATCTGTCTGTTCCACCATTCATTCTGCTTATAATGGAGACACTGCAGAGAAGGGTGAAAGCACAAGATACATGGAAGACAAAGACATTTCAATGTCCTACACCTGTAACCTCCTACAAAGAATACATGGGGGGCATTGACCTGTCTGATCAGCTGATACAGTACTACACAACACAAAAATATGAAGTGGTACAGAAAGATCTTTCCACACTTATTGGAAATTGTTTTCACCAGCACTTTCATTATCCACAGATAGCTATGTGGTAATGTGGACAAATGTTTCACAAAGTGATTATGGCTTTATTTTAGTGACTTTTTCCTTATGTTTAATACAGTGTTATCAGACTTGAACCATTAATATGTTTTTAAGCAACTGAAAGTGTGTTCCACTTCAGTTGGACTACATTATCAATCTGTGATCTATATTGTGGTAGGGAAATGGGATTCGCCACTTTTCACAGTAAAGACAACTTTAGGCGGACATGTTTTTGTGGTTAGGAAGGAGGCCACTCCCACACCACATATATCTAACTGCAGAAGCTTGACTTCTTTTTTAGTCTTGATTTCCAACGTGCTTACAACCAGTTGAAATTTGTGATCAGCTTCCTGGTTTGACCCCTTTCATCCACCTCTATCTATAATTTAATTAATCTCAGAGTCTTGCAATCACTCAAAGAACTGGGTGAGATGGACTCAAAAGTTGACCAAGATGCCTTACTTTTAGGATCAGAGGGCTTTAAAATACTAAAGCACCTTGTTGGCTTTTAAATTACTTGTCACCAGAAGGATCAGCATTCCTAGAATTCCCCTCTGAAACAAGCAACAGTAAGGATCAAGAAATATGTACTTTAACTCAACTATATGAAGGAGGTCATCCTACCAATACTTCTTCAAAACTGCAAGACATGGAATGCCCAAAAAAAGGTCTGGGCCATCTCATAACAATTTCAAGAATCAACATTAGTCTTTTGTATACATCACAATTTGACAGATGAATAACTTCAAGTCATTTAACTTTGTTCAATGTTAGGATTGATGATGGGTTGTGACAGTCAAGTAGTGGCACATCCTGTTTTGCTGAGTTAGATGCGTTCCTGGGTCAACATATTTTGTTGATTCTGGAACAACATTCAAGTCTTAAAATTTAGTCTTAACCCTATTCAGAGGAAAATGATAGATGAATAACACTGATGTAGAAACACTAATTCATGATTTTAAGACTAAACTTGACATAATCTGTAAACTTATCCCTCAAATCTGATTGATTTGAATGTTGTCCCAGGATCAACAAAAGTTGACCCAGGAACATGTTGAACTCGGCAAAATCAGGTTATGCCAAGAAGTGGGCGCAAGCTCTTTCCTAAAGAGTCAATGTGTGTCTATGCAAAGAAGGATTTGTACTGGGAGAGGACCAAATCTCAAACTCAACATCAGAAGAGATTACCCAACTCAGCCCACTGGGTTTGTAACTTCAAATCAAAACAAAAGATCTTTTTTTCTCAGTTCTTACTTAAAAAAATATATTTTTCTTCTTTGTACTGAAACATTTTCTCTTTTTTAAATATTTTTAGACACACAATTCTTTTCACTACCAAAAAACAAAACTAGTATTCATTCCACTCAAACTTTCCTTTTTCCCTTCCCGCTTAAACTTAGGGTTAATATAAGGCTTCTATATATGACCTACACCTGGGAACACTGATTACTAATAAAGGATTAAGATGGGATTTTCCAGTTATCCTGGCTGAATTTAGCCCTGACTCAGTTGCATGAAAGCTGACTAAATTAAGCTAAATTAAGTTACTATGGAAATTAATTCTTTGCAGCTAGCCTGCTCCAGTGCAGGCAAACAACCAGGCTAATATTAATCCTACTGATTTACAGGTTAGTTCTGCTGTCAATCCTACTAGAAATTAATGTGTTTTACAGTCACTCCATGGTCTTCTGTAAATATGTAGCATCATTTTAATTATCCTGCATTAAAATACTAGATATACTGTCATTCATTTAATTATGCCTACTGTTATTTTACTGTTATTATGAAGACTACTGTTCATATTGCTGTAAGTTTTGATGGATACATAAAGAATAAATTTATCCTTTATTCTTTAATAAAGGATAATGTATGTCACTCTTTCATGAGTACATGCAATTTATTTGGTATTGGTAGCACACACTGTGTGGTTATCTTCCCAAATTCTAGTTCTACTTCACTGGATCAATAACTATGTACACAACGTTTTTTGAATTTTTTATTTATTTATTTTATTTTGCTTCATCACTTGTCAGCTCGGAGCTTTAGAGAGAAAAATAGTGATTAATACATTGTGTTACGGGCATGGTTCAGTGTGAATATGAGCCTTTTTTAAAAAATGCTAAAATCAGTACAGACAATAAAATGTCAGTAGACACTATTCACCTAATTTGTAAATTTCTTTTCACCAATTAAGTCACTTACCAGCCTGCAAAATGTTCTTATACTTAATCTTGACTTGCTGTCAGGTCTTTTTTTTTTTTTGGCCAGAATCCATCTCAAATATCTCAGACATAGAGGGATCAAGTTAAAGGGATAGTTCACCCAAAAATTAAAATTTGATGTTTATCCAACTGTTTATCCAAGTCGTATAATGCGTGTCAATGGTAACAAAATCTGTAAGAGTCAAAAAAAAAAAAAGAACAGTCAAATCTAAATTAAACCCTGCGGCTTGTGACGACACATTGATGTCCTAAGACATGAAACGATCAGTTTGTGCGAGAAACCAAACAGTATTTATATAATTTTTTTATCTCTAATACACCTCCATGTCCAAAAGCCTTGTGCACGGCATCCGGTGCGTGAGGTGTGTACGTGACTGGCGTAGTTTACGCAAGCGTCAGAAGTGACATCTCGCGCGTACGTCACTCATTGTTTACAAAGTGCACAAACATTGTAGGTACGACAATTAATCAAAATGGCACTTACTTGCGCTTATCCAGATTGTTCAAACTGACTTAAAACTAAAAGATTACGTTCTCTCGTGCGAACTCATTCGGGAGTGGTGACTTTCCACATATTCCCAACTTCTGAGCTTGCTCACCTGAAGTTATGGTTGATTGCTCTTCGGGTGGATATCAACACACCCATTAACATACTAAAGTTGTTGAGAGTCTGCAGCGATAATTTTTTCCCTGATGATTTTACATACCCAGGAGAGGATCACATACAACATAAACCATAAGCTGTGCCTATTGTTTTTTCTACTTCCAGCTGAGGTATGTGAAGATCTTTGTGTGTCCTTTTCATTTGTAAAACTGCCCTTACGAAAAGTAACTCGCACAAACCGATGGTTTTGTGTCTTAGGACATAAATGTGTCGTCATGAGCCGCAAAGTTTAATTTGGATTTGTCCGTGCATGTTTTTTTTTACTCTCATTGATTTTGTTACCATTGACATGCATTATGTAAAGGCATCGGAGAAACGTTCTCAGACGTAAAGGCATCGGGTGAAATAACATTCACTGTTGTAAAGGCATCGGGAGAAACGTTCTCAGACGTAAAATCATCGGGAGAAACGTTCTCAGACGTAAAGGCTTCGGGAGAAACGTTCTCAGACGTAAAATCATCGGGAGGAACGTTCTCAGACGTAAAGGCTTCGGGAGAAACGTTCTCAGATGTAAAGGCTTCAGGAGAAACGTTCTCAGACGTAAAATCATCAGGACAAACGTTCTCAGACGTAAAATCATCGGGAGAAACGTTCTCAGACGTAAAATCATCGGGAGAAACGTTCTCAGACGTAAAATCATCGGGAGGAACGTTCTCAAACGTAAAGGCTTCGGGAGAAACGTTCTCAGACGTAAAATCATCGGGAGGAATGTTCTCAGACGTAAAGGCTTCGGGAGAAACGTTCTCAGACGTAAAGGCTTCGAGAGAAACGTTCTCAGACGTAAAATCATCGGGAGGAACGTTCTCAGACGTAAAGGCTTCGGGAGAAACGTTCTCAGACGTAAAATCATCAGGAGAAACGTTCTCAGACGTAAAGGCTTCGGGAGAAACGTTCTCAGACGTAAAGGCTTCGAGAGAAACGTTCTCAGACGTAAAATCATCGGGAGGAACGTTCTCAGACGTAAAGGCTTCGGGAGAAACGTTCTCAGACGTAAAATCATCTGGAGAAACGTTCTCAGACGTAAAGGCTTCGGGAGAAACGTTCTCAGACGTAAAATCATCGGGAGAAACGTTCTCAGACGAAAAAAATCATTGGGAGAAACGTTCTCAGACGAAAAAAAATCATCGGGAGAAACGTTCTCAGACATTAAAAAAAGAGGCACTGACCAAAATTGCAGTCTGTGTTCACACAGCAAGCCTTAATGCTCAATTTGGATTTATTGCCCAAAGTTAGTTTTATTTAAAATATTTTATTTAAAAAATATATATATATTTTTTTAAATCTCGATATCAGTGTGAACTGGTCACAATCCTGAACTGACCTGCATGCAATCAAGAAAAAGTGACCACTGATGTCAGCCTTTGTGTTCATTTATAAGGGAATGTGCTGCAGAAGCCAGGAGGATGAGGAGAAAGAGCAATATTTTAAATATTTACAATATGTTTAGCTCATTTGAAGCTACAAATAATAAGTGTTAAGACCTTTTTTCTTCTGATTCTGATTATTCATAGAGTGACCAAACAACCACCAATATGTAAAATCTTTGCAGTGACTACCATCTGCTCAGAACTGTCACAAATGCCAAGTTGCAGGAATTCTGATATGGCTGTTTGGACTAGGGCTGCACGATATATTGCATGCGATTGTCACGCGCATTTCGTCAGTAAAGCCGGTTCCCTGATTACCGCTAAATCGCCATCACCTGCTTTCCAATGGAGCGGCATTTAATACATAGAGCCGTAGATCACAGATAAGCCACGCAATATCGCGTTCATATCGCAGATTAATCGCCTTCGATAATGAACGCGATATTGCGTGGCTTATCAGTGATCTACAGCTCTGTCTATTAAATGCCGCTCCATTTGAAAGCAGGTGATGGCGATTTAGCGGTAATCAGGGAACCGGCTTTACTGACGAAATGACATGTATCTGATTTAGTACCAAATCAGAATAAAAAAATATCAGATTTCATGTGGTCTGTGTTTTTTTTTCTTTTTTTTTCTCATATTTCTTGAGACAACACTGTTTGAAAAAAAGATTGGATAGAGAAAGCTCTGGCTTTGTGTGAATTGTGTGAAAAATGACTAAACATTTTTAGTTGTCCAGCCAAATTAATTATAGGCAGGACACTACATATTTGGGCAATTAGATGTTTTAGTAAAAAAAACAAAAAAAATTGAGCTAAAACTTGACTTTGACCATCATTTACGAAAACATTATAGTGACACCTGTATAAAATCTAGTGATCATGGCATTTATTTTCAATGGTTTGGTAGCTTATTCAGCTGACTAGCCTATTTATGCTATATGCTGCTAGCTAGCTAAATGAAGTAGATTGTGATCTATGTAATTTGTTTGTCTAATTCATCTTTTGTGTCACACAGTTTCTTACCTTGAGCTTGATGTCTGTGTATCAATTCCATCAACCATCATTTTCCATCGAGAGCAACGGGCCATCCTTAAACGCTATTAGTAAAAACAACCTCTCAACTATTTGTTTTACCTACACTTTTATTCAGGTATTGTGTGTGTCAGATTTGCTTCAGTGGCAGATGTATGACACAGGCTACACCGTAATTTAAACACCGCAAACTTTAATGGACAGTAAAACAAAAGGCAGAGTACCGTAACTCCAGGCCGACACAGTAACTTCTAACCAAAAGCTAAACAACAGCAGAGTACCCCAACTCAATTTGCACGGTTTAATACAGCACTTCTATGTATTTAAATACCAATAAAGTGGGGTCTGTATTTATTATCAGTTTAATTTTGAAAAACATGTCACAATATAACATTGAGATAGTACTACTACTAATTTTACAATATCTTTCTATGGATGAAATAGTAAGAGTAGTATGCTAGGATGCGGTTCTGAATTTGGTTAAACACACCTAGGGATTGATTGCTGGATACTTCTGGTGTCTCTTCTACACCAATGAGAAGACACTAGTAATTATTGTGAGCAGCTGTGCTGCTGTAGAGAGAGATTTTAAAAGCTCTTGTGTTGATCAGCGTGTGGATGAATCTGAAATGTGTGCAGCACATCTTGTCTGTTATTTTTGTCAATAATGTTTGCTGATGATGTAACTTATTTAATTTTTAACCTCAAGTTGTTTCCAATCAAAAAATGCATTTTAAGTCCATTTAGTTTAATGCCCCCCAAAAAACTTCAGTGCAGAACAAAAGCTTCAGGGATTCAGAAACAAATGTACTGAAGCTTAGTTTTTTCCATACAATATACCAAACAAGAAAAACAAATGTTTAAAGAGACCGTTGTGCCTATTTGAGAGACGGGGAAAAGTCTAATATGTGAATGTAAATATGTTCACTTCTTCAAACTTATATTTCTCTTCGTTCCCATATCCCTGTAGATCAGCTCCTCACTAAAAGAGCTGCATGTGAGATATTTACTTGATGATCTTCAGTGCTTTTGTCAGATGTTCCTGTATTTTTACTGTAGTCATCATTGGGTGGAAGTTTCTTCGGAAACATCAGCTGGATCAAATTTCTTGATCAGAGAATAGTTTCTTATAGACAGTAGTGAATCACAGTTCTTCAGGACCCATAATGAAGTGTCAGCCTTCTAAAAGTGTTCAGCTAATCTTGTGTCTGTGGGACAGACCTTAATATAAATGTGTCCTAAACAATAGATCTAGTGCTGTTGGGAGCAGCCAATTTTCCTTTTGTTGTTCATGGTTTGAGCCATATTGTAAAGAAATGAATCCTGAATCAGATTGTTGTATTCCATCTCTATTTATCTATAGCTCTGCATATTGTGTTTCTACAGTCGTCTTCATCTGTTTTGGAGCTCTGTGGCTGTTCACATACGCACACTATTTGTTTCAGTCGGAGTGAATTCCGATTGATGAATCCGAACGTAGTGTTCACATGAACAGATTGATAAATGAAGTGATCAGGTTGATGTGCATACTATTGTCCTACATAGCTTCTTTTCATTGTTTTAAAGAGTAGACTTAAAGGTCCCCTTGAACATGTTTTTAAAAGATGTAATATAAGTCTAAGGTGTCTCCTGAATGTGTCTGTGAAGTTTCAGCTCAAAATACCCCATAGTTTTTTTTTTATTAATTTTTTTTAACTGCCTATTTTGGGGCATCATTAACAATGCACTGATTTTCACTGACGCCGCCCCTTTAAGAGCGAGCGTGTTCCCTGCCACATGAGTTGTTGACTATATTACAGCGCATTTACAAAGTTCACACAACTAATATAACCCTCAAATGGATCTTTACAAGATGTTCGTCATGCATGCTGCATGCATGCTGCATGCATGCTTCGAATTATGTGAGTAAAGTATTTATTTTGATGTTAAAAGTTTAATTCTGAGTGAGTTTGAGGCTGTGTTCCGTGGCTAACGACTAATGCTACACTGTTGGAGAGATTTATAAAGAATGAAGTTGTGTTTATGAATTATACAGACTGCAAGTGTTTAAAAATGAAAATAGCGACGCTCTTGTCTCCGTGAATACAGTAATAAACGGTGTAACTTTAACCAACAGTAGCCTACATTAGCAACATGCTAATGAAACATTTAGAAAGTCAATTTACAAATATAACTAAAAATATCATGATATCATGGATCATGTCAGTTATTATTGCTCCATCTGTCATTTTTCGCTGTTGTTCTTGCTTACCTAGTCTGATGATTCATCTGTGCAGATCCAGACGTTACTGGCTGTCCTTGTGTAATGCATTTGAACACTGGCATTATGCAAATATTGGAGTGGAGCCCCCGACTGTTATGTAACAGTCGGTGTTATGTTGAAATCCGAGTGTTTTCCGGAAGTCTTTTAAACAAATGAGATTTATAAAAGGAGGAAACAATGGAGTTTGAGACTCACTGTATGTCTTTTCCATGTACTGAACTCTTGTTATTTAACTATGCCGAGGTAAATTCAATTTTTGAATCAAGGGCACCTTTAATATTTATCTATTTCAAGTCCTAATTAAGAGACGACGAGCATGTGAACTGTTGTGCCATGATTATATTTAGCAGTAAAGCAGTAAAAACACTGCTTCTAGCACCCAAAATAAAGGCTGCATTTGAAATTGCATATTTCCCTACTATATATTAGGCAAAAAACTGTATGTGACAAAAGATGTCTGAATTCATAAAACTCAGAGTAAGCAAAATGTACCCTACTTGGTGGGAGATCCTGAAGTTTTTTTTTTGTGTGTGTGTGTGTGTGCGCTTTCCTGTCAAGTCTGTAAGAAATGAAAGAAAGAAATGAGTGCATCTCAATACTACCCCTCCCTCCGACGAAAAGCAGAAGCATGTGGATGAAGATCCGTATAATAATGATAAACTGACTTCTTTCGGTGTATTTATTTAATGTGGTGTTTCAGTTTTACTCCAGTTTAATTTTGCTGCCGCCATTTTGAATAACCCAGTCAAACAGGACTTTCACTTCCCATCATGCTTTGCAAAGTAGCTGAATTGGGAGAGTAAATGTTGAAAAAGTGTTTTTGTATTTGCATTTTTAAGCAAGAAGAGAAAATGGAGAGACTTGTTAATGTTCAATGTTCTATTATATTGGTATTTAAAAGTTTGGTAGTGGTTTTAGGGGTTACCATTGTGGTGAAGTGTGGCGCTTGTGCTTGGGTTGAGGACCTGCTAACAAGAATTCAAATTGTATTAATATTAATACAAGCATTATAGTAGAGTTTTGGAGGAAGCCAGTATCATTTCTGAAATAATAACATCATGTGTAAAGTTCATTTTAGTTTGTCACAGGACTAAACAGAATGCATTAATTGTGTGATTATTTACATGTGAATTTACCATCATAGTTGAACTAAAATCAATCTTTCAATAGTGATGGGAAGTTCGGTTCTTTTCCGCGAACCGGTTCTTTCGGACAGTTTGATTAAAAAAACCGGTTGAAAAAAACGGTTCACCAGTTCTTTTACACTCCGACGTAATGACGTCATCCGCGATGACGTCGTCTATCGCGGGCCGGGATGAAATGATTCATCTATATAAAGTTAGTAACCATAACATCAGTCAACTAAAACATATCTGAAACGTTTATTACAATTTAGTTTTGCATCTAAAGCACACATATACAGGCAGTGATGTGCAAACAAAGTTTTATAGTTATAAAGTGAATAAATTAGTCTTCATCAGCACAGAAACCATGATCTTCTTACCTTATGATTTATTTGTAATTAAATAAACTTAAGTTTCGCCAGATTGGCCCCTCATTCGAGTCCTAGCATCAGTTGTCCTAGTTAACCGGTGCTGTTATGTTACTGTTCGGTAGCTTCAGATCACACGCTGAATCACGCATGCACAGTATCATCAGCTCATCGGTTCTCAAATCAGACACGTCCGAAAGAAGCGGTTCTCGGTTGTGTACTGATGATCCGAAAACCGTTGCAACCGATTCTACTCGAGAACGAGATTGAGTCGCTTGCTCTCGCTGTAGTTTGATTACGTAATTTTTTATCTTTATATCACCGTGTTTAGAAATTATATAAGCTGTCCATGGATTATTTATGAAACAAATAAATGTTTAGTTTGATAAATCTAATTGTTTCCAATCTTTAAAAAAAAATAATAACTTGAAAGCACAACTGCACAACTTTTACTGTATTGCTTTTAAATAACATTAATTTAGAAAAATTAATTTGTAGAACTATTTCTGAACATTAGTTTGATCTGTATAGCCTACAAAATATTATGTTCATGTTGGCATGTAGTTTATTATGTACAGTATTATGTACAATATTTTATGCTATTAATCTGCTATGGTGTATTTGGAAAAGCACAATAAACGTTATATTTTCAGTATGTATTATATTATGTATTATTATATTATCACACTGTCCTATGACTAAACTTGACTAACGTGCATTTCGTTCTCTTGTAAAATTACACGTGTGCAGTATCATCAGCTCACCGGTTCTCAAATTGGACATGTCCGAAAGAAGCGGTTCTCGGTTGTGTACTGATGATCCGAAAACCGTTGCAACCGGTTCTTGACTCGAGAACGAGAACGGTGACAGGCCGTGTATGTTCGTTCGAGTGCACTCATATCATCTGCTCTGCTGCTCGTGCTCATCATCATCAGTTCTCTCACAGCAGATTAAGTCAGTGTACTGTTGGAGTAACTGAATAACTCCGGGATGTTGGTTTATTTCGAGAGGTAGTGTCAGGCACGTCAAAAAGTGAGTAACTTTAGTAATTTGTGGATTTTTTTTTTTTTTTTTTGCTAACTGGAGATGCGAACTGTTTGGAACGATTCAGACCAATTTGGTGAACTGGTTCAACCGGTTCACTGAAAAGAACCGGTTAAAAAGAACGATTCGTTCGCGAACTGGACATCACTATCTTTCAAGTTAAATGAACACCATTGATTCTAGTTAGTTGTACATGGTTGATTCTATTTGGCATTACTTGCTTCAGTCATGTGGAACCGTTGTCTATGATTAAATTATGTTCAGCCAAAGAGCTATTTTGAGTGCTCATGATGTACAGTAGACGCAAACTAATCGGATTAACACGTTTACATGGCAGAATTTTTATTTTTTGTTCGGTTTATCCCACCCCTCTCAAACCAATTACAGTTTCATTCAGTTTGGGCATTTTTATTATATGGAGCATTTTCATTCAGATTGGACTTTTAAACCAATTACAATGCTAGTGCCTAGTGAAGCAATATTCATGTTCAATTTTGATGACTAAGTCATTGTGTGTTGTAACTTTTTCATTTGTGGTAGTTCAAGTAGACAATCACCATGTCAGCAGCAGATCTGCAACGTTTTAAATCTACAAGTGTCCTGACAATGCTATATAATTGCTTTAAAAATGTTGCCAGAGGTAGATTTTGGTGTCAGATTTCCATAGGTTTGAACTTTTTATTGCAGTTGATTTGAATTGTGATTGACATTTTGCACAAAGTATTTTTGTACTGGATAGAGATATGTTATCTACCAATGTTTTAACGGACATATGTAAGTGTTTGTTATTTGTGTGCCGATTAATTCACAGTTTTGAGTGATGGAGGATGTTGTGGGAACAGAGTTGCCTTGAGATGGTTGTAATCTCAATGTCTCCTGTGTGCTGAGACATGGTTTATGGTTGTATTTTCTCACTGAGATGTTACTCATACTGTAGCACTGTTTTTCTTGAAAAAAGCTCCATCCTTCATTTTGTTGTGAGCCTCACTCTCTTGCCGGGCTATTGAAATGGAGACATTTACCCAGGTTAGTATAATATATTAAAGCTGTGCACTCTAAGTGGAACCACAAATGGCACAGATCACACTGGACCCATTTGTCAATGGTCTCCTGAGCCAGGTGGGATCACTCTACGGCAGAGAGCACCACCTCTGTCGATATCCACTCTAGGCATTGCTTGGGAGGCATTCACACAGCAGTGCAGTGATGTGCTCCCTGGTTGTCTGTTGGTAGATGTCTTTTCTCTCAGTCTGTCACAGGGCCTTCTCCCTGGACCGAGGCTTGTCTCCAAAGCCAGTCTTATCACAGTTGTAGATAAGCAGTGGCTTGTCCTCCAAACCGTGCTTCACATAGAAGACCTCAGACAGGTTGAAGAAACCTTCAATGGCCTCTAGTGTAGCACCATGGACTCTAGCTCTGTCCTGGGATTCTGCCATCTGTGAGGTCAATTCAGAATGGTGGGCTTGAACCTGGACCACCAGATATCACTTGGCCCTTTCTCAGATTTACAGTGGTGCTCTTGGATCTTCCACTCTCTTTGATTTCAATAGCATGTGCTTTGACTAGGGATCTTGTAATAGTGAAGCCATGGTCTGCCATCCAAAAAAATAAGAAATAAGGGCCTCTTCCTCTGCAGGTGTCAGGGCCGAATTAAGATGAGGGTTGTGGGAAGGCAGTTGGGTTCATAATCAGGGGTGTTCTGACTCTGGGGGTGAAAGAGGGAGAAATGAAGATAACATAGATATATAATTTATGTATGACCAGGAAGTATTTATTCATCAATTATATAATAGGTAACACTTTACAGTGATGTTTTATTAACTGTATTTAACACATTAACTAACAATGAGCAGCTAGGAATCGATTTTGTGCATAAAGGCTTTCCAACATATATGTACCACCCTCCAGTTGTTTATGGAGCATTTTCATTCAGATTGGACTTTTAAACCGATTACAATGCTAGTGTCTAATGAAGCAATATTCATGTGTTTAATTTTGATGACAGTCATTGTGTGCTGTAACTTTCATTTGTAGTATTTCAAGCAGACAATCAACAATGTCAGCATCATATCTGCAGCGAAATCTGTGTCGATCCACTGTGCAGTTAAACTCTGCATACTGGTGGGGCTTACATCTGAGCCCCATGACGCTGTGAAGCTGAGGGCTGCAATATCTGTAGCGAAGAGCTTGTGGACATAAGTTTAAACACTATATATTTCAGGTAAGCACACTTATGAGAATAAGCATCTAGTAGGCATGGTGTAATGGGGCTCAATTTAGTCTATATAAGCCTAAAAATCCAATTTCCTCTACAACCGAAATCCCAACTGAAATTCCTTGACACGTCTGTGTGTGGTGGCTCTTGATGCCTTGACCCCAGGCAATTCCTTGTGAAGTTCACAAACTCTTGAATTGATTTTGATTGACAAGCCTCTCAAGGCTGCGGTTGGCCATTTGTCACAAAGCTGCTGTCAAGGGCAGAGTCAATGGTCCTGTAGAGCTTCCACTGCTTCAGTATTAGAGAACCCTGGGGGATGTTATATGTCCACCCTTGTTTCTCCATCCAGTCCTCCACTCATGACTCAGCTGATGCTGACAAAAATGTTCTATGAAGACAAATCATGACAAGCATTAGCCATTATGGTTACATGTTCTATGAGATATCATTATTTGTGCAACCCTGATATTACAAATGTAATTGTAATATAATTGTAACAAAAGGTGTCTGTGGATACACCATTTCACATTCATTCACTCTTTGCTCTCGGCTGGAAGCCCTACCAAACCCACTTCTATAAGATCAAAGAATAACAAATGAAGAAAATGCCAAGTGGACCATGAGCAAATTTGTGTACTTGAGATTTTGCAAGAGATGATACTGACAAGTAAAGTACAGACCAAACCACTGGGGAAAATTAATAAATTGTATTATTAATGAAATAAAAACAAAAACACATGGATCAGTAGTCTTGACTATATCCACAATATTTAATTTGCTGTTATAATGTAATTTTAAATATAAACTCACATGTTCCTGGTCATCTTTTGCAATTAGTGATGCTGCCGTTTTATGTTCTTTCACCGCCACAGAAGCTCTGTTCTCTTTCTGGGTTTTCTCCTCCCATTCCTCAACTAGAAAACAGACAGTTGTGAATTTTCAATGACTGGTGCCACAAATGCATATGCAAAAAGGTATACACATCTGTGAAGCCCAAGATCAGGAGGCAAGGATAAAGAAAATAAGGATGCTGTTAGTTGTCACCACACAATGCCACTGAAGGAGCTTGAGCTCTGAGCACCTCCCACACAAAATTCAGGTTCGGTTTATGTAAATCCAATAATCGAGCTCCAGAGGAGCCCGAATATGGTTGTGCACTGTCCGTTCTTTCAACTGGCCGCTCCACATGTGTAAGAAACCGAGGATCAGGAATGCCCACATCGATAGCCTACTGTCCACTCTCCGGTCCATCATACAAAACAGAGATGATCATGCATATTCATAGATATAAGAAGGAAAAAAGAAGAGAAATGATCTCCACCTCTTGAAAAGATTCTGTATAGATGTAAATTAATATTTGTGAAGAGAGTAGAAAGGAAAGGATAGTTATTTTACAGTAACTCCATGTGGAGTTAACTGTACTTCACTCCATTTGTATTAATTGGCCGTTCAAGTGATCAGTGAATTCTAAAAAAACTGCCATCGAATGGGTCCACACTCCCCAAATGTCGTCTAGGAACCGATAATAAGAGTGGGGCCGCTTAGGGGCCGTGGAAAGTGCAGTGCGCTCCCATTCGGCCATGAAAATATTGGCGTACGATGGGGCAAATTTCCTGCCCATGGCAGTGCCCTTCACTTGTAAATAAAATTTGGAGTCAAATTCGAAATCATTTTTAGTTAAATTAATTTCTAATAATTTTAAAATATATTTATCAGGTCGGTTTGGGTCCGGGTACTGCCGCATGCACTTTTCCACGGCCCTTAAGCCGGCCTCAGTCTCGATTTTTGTATAGAGACTGTCGATATCAATAGTAAATAATAGAGTGTTAGGAGGTATAATAATATTTTTAATTTTATTTATGAAATCATATGTGTCTTTGAGATAACTCGGGTGGCACGTCGAGATGGGGTTTAAAAAATGTTCAATGTACTCTGCAGTGTGATAGGTCTCACTGCTGCAATCGGAGACAATGGGTCGGCCGGGGGGGGGGGATTTCCCCCAGTTTACCCCACTTGTGGGGTTCTTTATGTATTTTTGGGAGTAAATAAAAACGTCTCGGTCTCGGATTGCTGTCTCCTAATAAATATTTTTTCTGCGCGCCTCTGAGGATCTTCTTCTCGACCATCTCATTTAATATTTCTTCTACTAACGCTCTTGTTTTGGGGAAAATCGGTTCCTGGAGGGCACAGTAGTGGTCAATGACCGCCAGCTGTTGTTGGCCTTCCCAGATATACTGGGCTTTATCTAATATGACAGCGGCATTTCCCTTATCTGCCGGTTTTATAATTATATTTCTATTTTTTTGTAATTCAAATAAAGCTCTCCTCTCTGCCCCCGAAAGATTATCTGGGACCCCCATACCCCAATTCAGGTGCGTGAGTGCATAGTTGTCTGCCCTTATCAATTGTGTGATCTGAGGAGGGAGACTGCCGAGTGAGGGCGTCCACTCTGAGGGCCCAGTGAAAGGGACTTTGTTTTTTTGTTTTCTTTCCTTCAAAAAACGTTTCCAATTTGATCTGGCGATGGTAGGTTTGCATGTCTTTTAATAATTGAATTTTCTGCGTTTTGATCCCCTTTGGGGCTGGAATAAACGAAAGACCTCTAAGCAAAACCGCCCGTTGTGCCGGAGTCAATTGGAATGTTTTTGACAAATTAACAATTAATTTATTTTGATTGTTTTCTTCTTCTTTTCTGGGACTCACTAATTTATCTAGTTTAAATGTTCCAGCCAGTGGTCGAAAATGGCCCTAACGGTTAGTGCTCTCCAGTGGATTCCGTCATTTTCCACTCTAAGTTGTTCGTACGGCAAGGCCGGAATGATGCCCCCTCCTCTCTTAATGTGGCTGTTAACATGTTCCACCATTTGTTGTTCCTCAAGAGGGAGGTCGGGCGAATAGTTAATGATCGGAATGAGCACCTCCGTATTCGGCAACCTCGCAGCGGCAGCGTTTCTGGCTTTTTGCAGCTCGGCAAGAGCATTGTGTTACGTCCAAGGACGTAATTTATTTATTATTTGAACTGTTGTTTGCATTTGTGTATCTTGTGTTTTTTTCCTTTGTTTTTTCTCTCTGTTTCTCTCTCTGCGCTATTAACAGGTTGAGGGTTACCACCTGTGCTTCATTAGTCATGTGAGAGCTGTGTGCACATTGATTGGTGTATTTCCTGTTTACCATCGTATAAAACTGCAGAGAGCGCAGTGATGAAGGAGAGAGACAACGCGGCGTGTGAGGATTTGTTTACTCTTCAGTCCCAGACGGTAGCGCTGGTCGCGCTTCTGTTGTTCTTTGTTGAGTTGGGTTGTATTATATTATGTGTTTTGAGTGGACAATTTTTTATATATATTTATGGGTAAAGTAGGGTGGAGGATTCCGATATCTTTTCTCCTGGTTATGGTTTAGTTAAGGAGGGAGGGAAGTTAATTGTTGTTTTCTTTTGGTGACAGGTAATTTAGTATTAATTCCTTTAGGTAGAGGTTTAATTCTTTTTCTTTTATATGGGTCCTCCACCTGAGGTAATGGTTTGTTTGGTTTCTCTTATTTTGTTTGAAACACTTCTTCATGATTATTCTTTATTTCATACTCCTGCATTACAAAATGAAAAGGCAAACATGCCACTTAAACTGCAACCCAGCATTTAGTGTTTTTTTCAATTGTGACTCTGGGAGTAAAGAGTAAGAGATCCTCCAAGTCTCTCCACTTTTATTTGTTCGTTCGACCCCTATTTACCAGGGATAGAAAAGGGAGAACGTAACAATTGATTCTAAATCTGTTGTTCAGACCAAAAGACAGGATTATTTTATGTGGTTCTACCACAATTGTAGCTCCCGTCAATAAGTTAGCTGCATGCTGCCATTTAGCTCCCGGGAAGCTGTCTATCTGCAACTCGGGATAATTGTGTTTTGGCAGACGAGCGATTGTTTGAGTCTCCAAACTTTTTTGTTAGAGTGAGACTCCAATCTTGCAGCTTACTACTAGTGTTGGCATGCCGAGTGGGTCGTGCAAGTAAACCGCCATGGATTGTGGACTGTATGCTGCGAGGTTGTTCTGCACTGGTTGAAGCCTGTTGGGGCTTTTCAACCACTGGTGGTACATCTAAATGTTTTTTCTTGCTGGAGTGCTTCCCTCTTGTGAGCTCTTTCCCAAGAGGATTTTCACTGTCTTTTTCTGAGTCACGCACCATATGATCACCGGGTGGAGGGACTTCTCCTGAAGCCTGTATGGGCCTCATTGCCGTGTTTTCGGCTGCAGTGACCTCAACCTGAGCCTGTATGGGCTCGGGCTCTGCGTTCTCATTAGCACCATCAGCGCTGTGGGCCTGTATGGGTCCCACATCGTGGTTTGGTTCCTCCTCTTTGCGTTCTTGCTGGGAGGGGGAGAAGCCCGAGAGGTTACCACATGCTTCACGCAGAAATACTGTAAGCTGTGAGGGAGGTTTAAGTGGTGCTTCCTCCTCCTCGTCTGAAAATAAAACTAGACTGAACGGGGGAGAATGATCTGTGTGTTTAAACACCGCCTGCGTGAGTGGTTCATTACATGGTGAAAAGTCCTCAAAAACTTCTCCTCCTTTCAGCAAGAAATTATTAGAGGTCGGCTCGTTCTCTTCAGTAGGGGCCTCCACCTGGTCCGCCATCACCTGTTTTGGTGACTGTGGATGTTGTGTGGAGGTCTCCTCTGGGAGAACAATATGTACTTTTTTAGCCCGAGCTACCCTTTGTGCTTTGGGAGGAGGAGATGTAACCAAAATCGGTTGGAGAACCTCCATAGGGTCCAGCGGGTTGTCATCGGCCGCCTCTTCATCAAAAGACCAGTCCCCCCTATGTGTTGTGTTTGCATTAGTGAAAAGGCCAGGGGAGGTTTGTATTTCTGTGTTTTGCACATTGGGTGGAGGTCGTACAGTGATTTGGGGAGGAACAGTGTGGTGCACAGAGGGTGTAGAAGCGACTACTTGGGCGTAGGAGCGGGTGTTAGATGTAGATGGCCCAGGTCTACTGGGAGGACTCTGTGGTCGAGCAGGTTGCTCCTTCTCACAGAGTTCAACAGTGATGAGGGCCTCTGTTCTTTCAATTATGTCTTCATCAATTTTGGCTCCATAATTTTTAGTAGCCCACCCAGAAGCAATATCAAAGGCTTGTGCCCAATACTTCTGTTCCGTCTCCTCCTTAATTTCCTGTAATGTGACCTCCACCTGATCCTCATAGTGTTGTTCTAGGATCAGCTGGGTCGTATAAGCCCAATTTTGTGCACTGCCCCTGACCATCTCATTGGGGAAGGGTGGTCTGATGGTATTAGTTAAGAGGCTGGTTAACCGCTTGAAGGTGAGAGGTTGGTTTCCCTCTATTTTTGTGGTCACCCTACTCGTGGTGCGTGAGTTTAAGGAGCTTATACATAAGTTGAATAGCTCTCTTAAGTTTGGGGGGGGCCGGGATGAAATCTTTTCGTGGTTGTTTATTAATAGTGCGATTCGGCTGTCCCTCACCCTTTGAGGGAAATAGCGTATATTTCTATCCCTTTTCTGTGTTTGTTTGTCATTTTTGGTGTTCATGTTGACATTTCTAAATGTACCCCCCTGGGCCACAAATGAGAGGACGTGACTACTGCGGTTAGCCGGAGCTGTGTAGCGAAGGCCCCGTCCGGTAAACCTTCTTTTGGGGCCCCTGTTTGAAGGGGCTGGCTGCATGTGCAGGGAATCTGGTTCCATTTGAAGCTCAAACTCCTGTTCATCTTCATAGAACGCTGTGTCACGGGTGAAGCCGTCTTCTGCTCTGTAAACTTTTTTTCTGGCGGCGGTAACGTTTTTAGAAACGTCCTATCGTGCGTTTAGATAAAATGTCAGGAGCAGAGGAGGAACTATAATGAGTCCCCTGATATGGGTCATCGAGATTGTTGTAGTAGGATCTATAATTTTGTGGATGTGTGTTGTGTGTGTGATGATTAGTGTACTGTGGTTGACCTCTCAATTTTCTTCCTTGTCCCTGAAATGGTACATATCTGTCCACCGAGAAAGAAGGAGCACGATCTCTTCGTTGACCTCTGTTATTCAGGGTAAAATATCTCTGTCTCGTGCGTCCTCTGTGGTTTTCCATGACCGATAAATCAAAGGAAACAAGGAATAAATTGAGAGATTGTGTGAAAGAGTAGAGAGCAAGAGAAATGAAATGAAAATGAAATGAACTAAAAATAAAGTAAATCTATGAACTATATATTTTTTTGTATTTTTATCTGTTTTTTAGCTTTTTTTTTTTTAAGGTTTTTTAGTTTTTTTTCTGTGATAAACTGATTTTAAAGAAATAATAGGGTTCAAGCACGAAAGCGACGTTTCGACACTCCATGTCTTCATCAGGCCGAGCTTGAACCAAAAAATAAAGAAAGTAGTGCACAAAATTTGAAAATTGAAGATATCTGAAGTTTTAAAAGGAATGGCAGCAAAGACAGTTTTTCCACAGTAAAAGCAGGTATTATGTGTGATAGACAGCTGGGGTATTTTTGTAACATGCATTTTAATGATGGTTGGACCCCGATTATCGATGAAATATCGATAAACTATCGAAAAACTGTCTTCCTGCTATAATATAAAGCAAAGAAAAATAACTGTCACAAGGGAAATAAATATAAAGGTTCTTTTTATTTTTATGTGTCTTTTTAAATGATTTTTATAAAAATAATCATTTATTTTAACTTAAAAGATGTGTTAGAATCGACCGTCTCCGTTTGATGACGTCACACTCGACGACGTATGTGAAACGTCTATGAAAGCAGTTTACAAGCGAATCTCGAGTGAAACGATCAAGGAACAAAAAGACAGAGGCTCAAATAAATTCAAATGATGTAAAAAGGAAGAAAAGAGGAACAAAACTGCAAAAAGGAATCACCAAGAAGAGGAAAATAAATTAATCAGTTGTATGAGTGTATGTATATGAAATATGCATGCATGCATGCATGTATGTTTGTAGGTGATATAAATGTTGCACTGCTGTCTTGAATCTGCTGGTATTCCCAGAAACGTCCCTTGTGGGTGAATTCGGACATGTCTGTCTTTGCTTCAACCACAGTAGCTTGAATCTCCTCCTTAGTGCTGTTGCGCATACACGCCGTCCTGAGACGCCCAGGAGGAGAACGTGGTGCCTTGCATTGAGGGCAGAGAATGTAGATCCTGTTGTGGAAAGATCTGTATGAACAAAAAGAAGACAAAATCGCTATGTAATACATATAGGTAAGTTAAATAACTTGTAGTCAATGTGTCATAAGACTGCAGCATAGAATGATACACCATGTATTGACACAAAATAACTCGACACTTTACTCTCTATTCCCCAAATCGTGTATTTTTCTTCTCCCCTCCCTTACCTCTTCTATGCCACAAATTTTTCTTCAACTTCTGTGAAATATTGGAGAGATGTTGATGAAATGACGTTTAAGCACATTTGTTCTTAAATGGCTTGTTAGAACATGTTTCCCAAGACATTTATAAAAAAAAAAAGGCAAGGGCTCCAAGCTCTGAATATTGGCCTGAACCCAGAGTACTCCCCCCGGTGTGGTAAAAATAGATAGAACTAGAAGTGAGGAGGAGGGACGCTGATAAACTCTCAGATGAATCTGCTGAATTTATACCTCTTGCCTTTGGTTGAGTTGATTAACTGAATGCTCTTCACCTGTGCTAATTAGGTTAATTATCTGAACATGCTGTCAACATACCAGACCTAGCACCAGTTCATTAAATTAGCTAATTATTCGTACTGTTTCATGTTGAAATTTATATTATTAAAGTGCATGTTGCAGGTTAATTTTTTTTCAAGATTAATATATAACCTTGTACAAAAATGCCATATAAAAAGAATTAAATTAAACAATGGGTGAAGGGAAATTTTATTCTTAGAACACTAAACTATATAAAAGAAAACACCTTTAACAGATGTTGCATATGCACTCTGTAGTAAAATGTTAAAATATATCAGATTAATTTAAGATTTTGGTTGATATCGGTGGATGTCATGTTTTGATTCTGGATTGAGTCAAGTAGTGTCATCGTATGTGGTTATTTTTGTGTATTTTCAGAGTTTGAGTTGGTTCAAGTTGCTACCCATGCCATTTTAATGATGGGATTTTTTTCATCCTATTATCAAAATGGTGGGTTACGGTCTGAAAACATCCATGCAGTTTAATTGTAGCCATGTGTTCACTTTGAGTTATTAATCATACACAGGGGTTCACTTTTCTCTGTTCTTGCACTCCTCACAGAACTGAGGGGGTGATCCATTAATTTCTGTCCTCGATTAATAAACTCAAGATACATCATATTACAAAATAAAATTGCCACCATACAAACAGAAGTCATTGTAATGTAAGATTGAAACATTATTTTCAAAATATGACATATATAATGTGTGTTGAAAGAATATGAGGAAAACATATATGACGGTTTCACGGTGTGGCCGCACAAAATTGGTAACACTCACTCACTTACACAAACAAAGATTAGGATCTGATACCATAATCATATCCACTCTATCTTTGAAGAATACTATATTACACAGCTTCACTTACTGCTAAAGATAAATATTACATTTATATATATAATGTTACAGTTTATTTATTATCAGGTGCGTAGCCATCATTTCAAAAGTGAGGGGGACAGAATGTAAAGTCTTTTACCACTTTGCTGAGAGAAACGAGACGTGTGTGAGTGTTTATAATACCACAAAGAGTTTTTAGTTTTTAGTACACACAGCTAATATAACCCTCAAAATGGATCTTTACAAAGTGTTCGTCATGCAGCATATCAGATCATGTAAGTATAGTATTTATTTGGATGTTTACATTTGATTCTGAATGAGTTTAATAGTGCTCCGTGGCTAAAGCTAACATTACACACTGTTAGAGAGATTTATAAAGAATGAAGTTGTGTTTATGAATTATACAGACTGCAAGTGTTTAAAAATGAAAATAGTGACAGCTCTCTTGTCTCTGTGAATTCAGTAAGAAACGATGGTAACTTTAACCACATTTAACAGTACATTAGCAACATGCTAATGAAACATTTAGAAAGACAATTTACAAATATCACTAAAAATATCATGATATCATGGATCATGTCAGTTATTATTGCTCCATCTGCCATTTTTCGCTGTTGTTCTTGCTTGCTCATACCTAGTCTGATGATTCAGCTGTGCACAGATCCAGATGTTACTGCCTGTAATGATCCCGACTGTTGAGATTCGCCTGTTCTTCGGAGGCCTTTTAAATAAATAAGATTTACATAAGGAGGAGGAAACAATGGAGTTTGAGACTCACTGTATGCCATTTCCATGTACTGAACTCTTGTTATTCAACTATGCTGAGGTAAATTCAATTTTCCATTCTAGGGCACCTTTAAATAAACAAAATTACTCAAGTCTGGGCTCAATTTTTTCCGGTGAGTGGAATTCTAATATATTATTTAAAACGGGGGTCTCAAACTCAAATTGGCTGGGGGCCGTTGCTATGATTGACACCTCATAGGGGGGCCATTTTAACATTCAAGCACAAGAAAATGCAATATTTCTGAAAATTTACTTTCCTTTGCATTATTTTTTCATTATTAAAATATTTTTTCCATACTTAAAAAATGTCAATAACAGTGTCTATCATTGTTAGGCTACAAACAGTATAGTTTTAACAGTTCCAAATCTTGTACTGAACAAATGCAATCCCTTTGTGGAGGGCAGTTCATGGTTGCATAGCAATGACAGACGCCACGGGAGCACAAACGCTCTATAAAGAAGGAGAAAACAGTGCGGCCGCTTATGTGACGCGATTTGTGAATGAATCGCGTCACATAAGGCCCTTTAGAACGGCGACTTTTCTTTGCATATCAGACAGCCAGCGTTTCCATGACTGCAGTTAATTTCAAAGTGTGTCCATGCAGGGAATTTCTAAAGCTAATGTATGCTGGATAAAAGATATTACCTCATCGACTAGCTGAACAGAATGAAGGTTTTTTGAGGGGAGTCACCTCTTAAGTTTGACGGCAAAACACACAGCCACATGTTTGAGTTAACTTACGGTCAACAGTTCGCCCAAACATTACAATACATAACGTAACAGCTACGACAAAACGTATTTCCGTTAGAAAATATCAAACATTTTGAAATATATATTTTTAATATGTATATAAATACGCTTTTACATACCTCACGACGAAGTACAAAACTCCATCGGTCCTTCGTGCTGCTGAACCAGGGTCATGTCATGGCGCACTTTCTTAACATTTAACTCCAGACGTGGTGTTAAAACACACTCCTGAACACCAATGAATGAATGAACTCCAAAATAAAACACAGCCAAGGAGTATCCCATAACACAAACTTTAGTCAGAGTTAAAAAATAAACTCAAATTGAATATTGCTACCCAATAGCTTCCGTAGGCCGATGCCAACCAAGGCTTCTGGGCTGCTCAAGACTTCTTACAGAATTTAAGCCTTCTTCCCCATGACTTCTTGGTAGGTTCAGTTTGGTCTATTTCTTCATGCGAGGTGCTTTCTTTGCCCCTTGCTAGGACTTTAATAGTCATGTCTTGGACCCACATGATGGACACTGGTTGGCCCAAGAGCTCAGAAAAATTCAGAGCCTCTAGGGCATTTTCTGCATCATGGTGATGTTCAAAGTTCACAAAACCATATCCACGATACCAGCCAGTTCCTCCTGCAGAGCTTCTCGGATGTTGCTCAGCAAAAGCTCATTTTCCTCTGGGCTCAAGTGGACTCCATCTCTGACCAGATGAGACAAGCCGATGTTTCGGTGGCAAATGCAGCTCATCTGTCTTTCTGCCAAGAAGCCAGACATCGCCCCGTTGAGCCACCGCTAGCTCCGTTCGATGCCGTAGGTAGTCCTGCCAGTCTAACCTCTCTATTTCAGAGGGGCAGAATGTCTGAAAACACAAGTCTGGTTCTGGGAAACATTCGGAAGACTTCAGCCAGGTCAGTCTTCATTTCCCGAAGGAAATCAAGGCTGTTGCAGCACTCCTGACAGAGACAGTTTCCACAGAGGTGAATGATAAGGATGTCTGGAGCTGGAGCTTTGGCTCTGAGAGAGTCCAGCACTGGAAGCAAATGCTCCCAGAGTCTGTCTCCTCTGTCCTCCCAAGTGACCTTGCAATGACCAAAGTTTGTCGAGCCACTGCTCACAGATGTGCAGACAGCCTTTGAATATATGAACCGCCGACAATCCAGATGCGAGGTACACTGTGACCAGCCATCTCAAAGAGTGAGGGAGCTGTTATTTACCTTAAGTATTAAGGTAAATCATTGTCAAAAAGTGGCGCTGTTGCGCATTCTACAGGCTCACCCAACAGCTCTTCATAGCAGTTCACAGTCAATGAATATCGCACATTTATCCCAAGCGTTTGCTTATGAACTAATGTTCATGAATTTACTGTTTACGTTGCAGTGTTTATATGGTTTGTATATATGTTTTAGACTGTTGCAATAAAGCGTATTTTATCTACCTCCTCTGAAATATGAGCAGCCTACAATAGTAAGGCAGACATTTCAAAATAAGAGTCCTGGTGTATTTCAGTATTCTTTATAATTAAAAGTAATGCATTCTGTAACTCCGAAACATGTGAGGACCAGTCAATGTCCTCACTAGTGGGTTGTGAAAGTATTCTACAATTTAAGTGAAGACATTTGGTCCTCACAAGTATAGTCTAAACAAGTGTGTACACACACACACACACACACACACACACACACACACAGGTTCAACATGATGTCGAGAGTTGGAGGCCTGAGTTACTGGAGTGACAAACAGAGGTATGTTTTCCACACTTTAATATTTTCATAAATACAAGGGACACAAATACAAGAACTAGATGGTGTCAAACTCAATATAAGGAGAACAAGAATAAAGAATTAAATATTTAAACAATGAACCCCCCCCCCCCCCCCCCCCCCCCAAAAAAAAAATGACGAAAGCTTCTCCCATGAAGAAATGCTCTCCAGAACCAACTGTGAGAGATAGAGCATGTAAGCATAAACACAAAGAACAAAGAAAGGCGATTAAGAGAGAAATATAGTTCAATAAATACATACTTTGACTGTTTTTGACATGTCCAGGGATTCTCTCATGGCCCGCAGTCCTTCTCACTGTGAGAGATAAAGAGACTGTGTTATATCATATGCACATCAAAACAAATGCGAGTTAGTGAAGAATAAAATTAATTTAACATGTTTTTTATCACTACCTGGTGCAGTTCCACTGAAAGAAGAAAAAGTATGTTGGTGCTCTATTTGCACAAGTGGTAGTTAACAGTTAGTTGATAGGTGGAAAATATTTACTGTTAGAACGTACAATATATTGCAGTACTTTTGTTAAAAGCCCGATTAAAGTCAATTTGATCATTTTGCTTGATGTTTGTGAAGTGATGACAGCAGTACTGCACAACATTTTAGTATGGGCAAGAACACCTTTGGTAATGAAAAAGAGATTGTAAAATAAAATATAAGCAAATTATTAATGCTATTCTTTCATTTTTCTGAGAAGTTAGAAATAAGCAGACAAGAAACAATGCTGTCACTTTTGGCATTGCTGGAAGCTCAGCAACAATGAGCAAAATGACAAAAAAAAAGTGAAGAATGGTCTATAGAGAAGCATTGAGGAGGTATAAAAGAGTATTGAGCAGCTGGAGGTTACGGAGGAAACTTTAAATTTGACTGTTTGTGTGTGTGTTTTGTTTTTTACTTGTTCCATTTTTTTTAATTAATTGATGAATGTTTGTGTTAATTTTACATATAAATACAATTTATTTTTAATAATTTTTGCTTTTTTTAAATATGCATTTTATTAAATTAAATTAAATTAAATCAAATCAAGTCTGATGTGTTTCATCACCTCCCCATCATAAACACAAACACTTAATTCGGCTCTGATCTTAAAGGTGCTAAAGAGGATGTTTTGTTTTATACATTTTTGCAATATTACTTGAAACTGTCTTTACTAACTGATAAAAGACTATTTATTAGGTGCACTGAAAGAAATAATATTAATATACATCATCTGTGCACGAGGTAGGGCCTTAAAAACATCAGCCATCATCGCGTAAACGATTGGCCCTCTGGCTTGTCAATCACTGCCATGACGTTCCTTGTGAGATACGTGCGCGGCTGCGCGCTCCAGTAACTTTCCACACTCCACAGGCGCCGCATGCAATGTTTTTGTCAGGAGACAGGAGTAAGAACTGCAGATTATGAGTTACCTGCGGTGAGTCCGATATAATGAATCCACTAAGTGTGTGCGCAGCTTTAAGTGAATGTAAATCGATACTTAATTGCATTCAGTCTGCGATTACAGTCGGTGTTCAAATTCCATGTGAAAGTATATAAATCTGCTTCAGGAGAAGGAAACAATCGCTGTATGTTGAGCACAGTCTTAGAATATTTTAGATAGTCGTTAAATGTGTGCCCGGCTTAATAACACAGCGAATGCCGGTGGTAAACACTCGTGTTCCAATACTCGTGCACGAGTTTTGGGAGGCGTTCACACGAAATGAGCTGTGAAGGAGGGGGGTTGTTCTTATGCATGCGCTCATTTCAAAAACTCAGTCGACGAAAACATCCTCTTTAGCACCTTTAATGCACCCCAAGCATGATGATGTAGTACACCCTCCTCAGACTGCCGGTGCTGCAGTAAGTTTCCTGTTTAAATAAACAAAGAGACACAGTTGTGCTGCTTTCAGTCATGGACTCACACTTGTAATCCTTTATTACAATAATTTAAAGATTGTATCATTTTTTATATATACAAACATATTGTAGAATTCATTATGTCTTATGTCACCTTACATGTGACTCACTTAAACCATATACATGTCATGTGTTACGTAACTCTTACAAGAGTTTTCTTATACTCAATCTCATATAACTCAATACCTTTCACCTTTACAATGTATGACATCACAATATATTAGTCTTGTGTGTGCAAATGCGTCATATCAACCACTGTATAACTGATTAGTTGAGCGTGTAACGAATGTAGCGGTTCGTACAGTTATTAATCAATTTATGGATGAAATATGAATATAATAATTCATAAGGTTTTATGAATAAATTATGATTCATATATCGACCCAACGGGGAATTAAACATATATTGTGAATCAATTACAACGAATTATAATCAATTACATATATGATTAGTTCTGGTTTAATAATTATTTAGAGAAACTGTTCGTTTGTCCGGCAAACTAAGTCCCTCACAGAATATTATAAACAGAGTTATTCTCTGGCCATGAAAATAACTTATAGCATCAAAGCATAAAACGATCGAAAAACGTTAAAGTGACTTGGTTTTCAGCTGAAAGAACAAACAGAACAATCGAGCATGAATTAAGTGTTTAATATATGCAGCTATGACTACAGGGATTATACTACATCTAAAATATATACAGAAGGTATACACATATATATACACAAGAGTGAAAATGAAGAAAAGACAGGAAAAGAAAGATGATCAAAGAATGGCAAATTACACAGTCAAACCCTTTTGAGAGAGCCAGCACAGAAATCAGTTTAAACAAATTTCAGGTAAATTCTAATACTTGCGTATTGGTTCAAGTCCGTGGGTAGCAGTTTCAATGCGCTTGGCTTGGTTGGTCCTTTCCGAGAGGGTTTCTCCGGCGGGGTTTTCAAAAGAGGTTTAAACTTAAGTAACTTAACCGAAGAGAGAGAGAGAGAGTCCGAAGAAGTGGTCCCGAAGATGAGCGCGATGGCAGTGCGTGGTCACCGGCGGCGTCCAGGAGAGACGTGCACGAGGTGCTCGTGAGACAATCGGGAGAGAACACCAGAAATTGTGCGTCTTTGCTTTTATGACAGATAAGCCGACACACCTCCTTGAGGTGGGGTAGCCAATAACATGGGTGCAAAGTTGGCGGGAAAGCTTTTCCTTTGTTTGGCCTCACGACTTAATCTGCATGATTTATGACTCTCAGATCAGATCTCCAAATGGAGTGCGTTCTTCACAGTATCATTAAACACATAGAAAAATGCATTTATCAGCGGTGTGACATATCTCAGTGAATAGCTCGTGTCCGGAGCTTTACGGAGAGACCAAACTCGACAGATCAGAAAGGCATAGACAAGAAGTTATGGTTTACAGACAGAATTCCACTATTAAAATGCACACTAGCACAAATACACTCATTTAAACACTAGGAAACATGCATAGGCCCTAAAATATATGATATATATATTTCAGCGTAGTGGTAGTTTACATATACAGTTAAAAATGTATGATTGTGTGTTTCTGTGTGTGTCTGTGTGTGTGTTTTTGTGTGTCCCTGTGTGTGTGGGGTGTTGGAATGTGGATCTGGTCAGTCTCTGGGGGGGTTTTACAACCCAGTCCAGCATGCTAAAAGCGTTCTGAACATTCCAAAGTTTATTGATTATCCTGATACGTGTGCATACGCTACAAGCGAACCATTGGATAACCATAAACAACATTTAAACTGAATTTCTGTATACAGTGAATTTACTTAATCAGAAGATCATTGAAACATAATTCAAACAGTAAATAATATAATATTCAAAGATTACACACACTCACACACACATACTTGAATCACTAAATGCTATAAACACAATTATAAAGCTAAAAACAATAAACATTACATTATTTCGAGGATTCAGTGCGAAACATTTTTATGTACATTACCGTCATGAAACAACATGCACATGAAATCGACATATTTTTGATGTTTTATGTCCTTGGTGACCGATTAAATAAAGAGGCACAGTTGTGCTGCTTTCAGTCATGAGGTCGCTCTTGTAATGGCCTCTTCTCCACGACTCACTCATTCTCCACACAGTCTCTAATCAGCACAGCGACTCCCCCTACTGTCCACTCACAGTACTACACATCACCATTAGGCATAATAACAGCAACTGAAACTATATTATAAATAACCAAATAATCAAATACATGGGACAAAAACAAAATATTCCTGACTATACACATTTCTAACTTTCTTTTTCTAAATACTAACATTATAATATCTTATTTAAACAAATAATCCATTATAACTCTGTACTAAATTAATACAGTAATTAAAATAGTAAATTTATATAATACTTGTATAGAGAAATATAAGTTCTCTTGTATAGAGAAAGGCCAGTTCTCCTCTGGTCAACGAACAAATACAGTGTGATTATGATTCATGATCCATCACAAGTCAGAATCAGTGCTTCCAACAGGATTAAAATATACTTGCGGTGGTAGCCGGGTGGAAAATCCCCCTTATTACCCATGGCACAAAAATGGTCTACTACATGTGACAAACAAGAAATATTTCATGACTGTTAACAATATTTTTATTTATTGAAATTTATTTTGATTACACAATATATTTAATAGATTGAACCCTACTTTCCACATGGGAAGAGTGAGACAAAGTGAAGAAAAATAAAACACTCATGCAAATCTGGCACTGTTTATGTTGCTTGTAATCTGAAAATAATGCATTGATGTTACAGCATGTAAATGGTCGAGTTCTCTTGTCATACAGTGTCTGTTTGTGAATGTGACGCTTGAAACTGCTGCGTGATCAGCTGCACTTCTGTGCCACACTGATACACACTGCTGTTTCTTTAAATGTTTGACCTGCTGCTGCCTCTCCCTCAGCACTCTCACTACTCATGCCAGCAGCATCACTGACCGAATAACAACAAGCTTGAATCTTAGTTTTGTAGTTCACCACAAGCCAAGGTATGGTGAACTCTGATTATGTCATAAAGTCTTAATCCCTCGATGTGATGGTAAGTGTGTGTGTGGTTATGAATCACATATAGTTTTGATCATAATCCAGCAAATTAGACTGTTACAAGAATTATTTACTTTCAAATACGTAACACAACCTTTTCTTGCACTTAAAGCTCAAAAGTCTCAATATTATCCAATTTTGTTATTTTAAATGTGATGACCAAAAATATTTTTGGTTCGTCCTTCAAAGATCCGAATTTGTAAAACTAAATGTTTCACAATGAAAGAAATTGAACACTTGGTGTAACGATGTAGGAAAACAAACGTTCTCGGTTACTAACGTAACCTCGGTTCCCTGAGATACGGAACGAGTACTGCGTATGGGGAAAGGTCTCCTTTTTCCCCCGTTACTGAAGCCTTTTTCAATAACGCAGTGTAACTGCATCGTCATTGGTTCACTCATAGACAAGTTGTTGAACCAATGACGGCGCAGCATAGCTGCGCGACCTATGGCGACAGAGCGCGCGAATATTCCCGCCGAAATGGGCGGGGTTTAGGGCTATATAAGCGGGCGTTTCGCCATAGGATTTCAGGTCATTCGACTGAAGCGACGACACTGAAGCCGCAGCCTCGTGGCACGGCATGTAACGCAGTACTCGTTCCGTATCTCAGGGAACCGAGGTTACGTTAGTAACAGAGTACGTTCCCTTTCGATACTTCACTCGTACTGCGTATGGGGAACGAATTCAACCGCGCCGTGCCACGGCAGGGAACGACTGGACTTGTCTTGGGCACCGTGAGGGAACCTCGTTACACTACAAAAAGGGAGTTAACTCCCAGAGTGGCATGAAGTGGAGCTCGATAGAGGCCGCTGGATCATACCGAGAGGACCCGAGCTTGTAAGGTCGGGACGTCCAAATGATAAAATCTGACAAAAGTGGACGGCGAGGACCAGCCGGCCGCCTCACAGATGTCTTTAATCGAAATTCCACTAGACCAGGCCCAAGAGGAAGCCATTCCTCTAGTAGAGTGAGCTCTAACTCCTATGGGGCAGTCGAGGCCCATAGAGGAGTAACAAAGAGCAATAGCGTCGACTATCCAACGCGAAAGACGTTGCTTTGAGACCGAAGACCCCTTGGTGCGGCCACCAAAGCAGATAAAGAGCTGATCAGATTGCTGAAAAGGCTGTGATCGATCAACGTAGGTCCTTAATGCCCTGACAGGGCAGAGTAGTTCCAGCTCTCGCTCGTCCGACGAGGGAGGAAGCGCTGAGAGGGAAATAACCTGTGCTCTGAATGGAGTCGAGAGCACCTTAGGGACGTAGCCATGCCTAGGTTTCAAAACGACTTTGGAGTCGTTGGGCCCGAACTCAAGGCATGCAGGGCTCACGGAGAGGGCCTGCAAGTCACCAACTCGCTTAACCGATGCTAGTGCAAGTAGCAGAGCGGTTTTGAGCGTCAGGGGCCTGATGTCAGCTGAACGCAGTGGCTCAAAGGGAGGCCCTTTAAGAGCTCTGAGGACCAAAGAGAGGTCCCAGGTGGGAACAGTGAGAGGACGAGGAGGATTTAATCGCCTAGAACCTCTCAAGAAACGCACCACGAGGTTGTTTCGTCCCACTGACTGGCCAGCGATAGGAGCGTGAAACGCTGCAATGGCTGCTACGTAAACTTTGAGCGTTGAAGGGGTGCGACCCAGATTCAAACGCTCCTGGAGAAAAGACAGTATCGGAGATACGTCACACTCCACTGGGTCTATGTTGCGTGTAGAACACCAGTCAACAAAGACCGACCATTTCTGGGCGTAGAGACGTCTCGTGGACGGAGCTCTCGCCTGAGAAATGGTATTCAGCACGTCCCCGGGGAGGTTAGCAGGCTCCCGTCGAGGGACCAGAGGTGCAGAGCCCAGAGTTCTGGCTGGGGATGCCAAATCGTCCTGTTCGCCTGAGAAAGGAGGTCCCGTCTCAGGGGGATCGGCCACGGAGCTTTTGTGGAAAGTCTGAACAGCTCTGAGGACCAAACTTGGCTCCTCCAGAGCGGGGCCACCAGGAGGACTCTGTGCTTGTCTTCCCTGATTCGTCTGATGACCTGTGGGATCAGAGCGATCGGGGGAAAAGCGTAAAGGAGGGTGCTGGGCCAGACATGGGCCAGTGCATCTTCTTCCTTCGAGAAATAAATTGGGCAGTGAGAGTTGCCTTCTGAAGTGAAGAGGTCTACCTCTGCCTTTCCGAAGAACTCCCAGATCATGAGAACCGTCTGGGGGTGGAGCATCCACTCGTCTGAGGGGACATTGCTCCAAGATAGCATGTCTGCTCCCAAGTTTGTTCTCCCGGGTATGTGAGTCGCCCTGAGCGACTGAAACCTCGGTGATGCCCATTCCAGAAGACGCTTCGCCAGAGCGCATAAGCGGCTGGACGAAAGACCGCCCTGGTGATTTATGTATGACACCACTGTCATGCTGTCCGACTGGACTAAGACGTGGCGCCCTGTCAGGTGTGCCTGGAACGCATGAAGGGCTCGAATCACTGCCAATATCTCGAGGCAGTTGATGTGCAGATGGCATTCCTCGAGAGACCACGAGCCGAAGGCTGGTCTGCCCTCGCAAAGAGCGCCCCAACCTGTGTTGGACGCATCCGTTGAGAGCACCGTCCTTCTGGACACCGCCTGTAGGGGTACCCCTTGGCTGAACCATACAGGGTTCATCCAGGGTTTCAGAGCTGCCAAACAGGCCTGATTGACCCTGAGACGCAGGCGGCCATGCCGCCAGGCGTGAGGAGGGACTCGGAACTTCAACCAGTACTGCAGAGGCTGCATCCGAAGAAGCTGAGCCGAGCTGCAGAACCGGGGAGGCGGAAGCCATCAGCCCTAGCATCCTCTGGAAAAACTTCAGAGGGAAATAGGCTCTGTTCCTGACCGATGCCGCGAGCTGCTGAATGGCCAGAGCGCGCTCTGGAGATACTACAGCCGTCATACGGACTGAGTCGAAAACTGCACCGAGGAACGTTATACGCTGGCTGGGGAGCAGTGAGCTCTTGGCAAAGTTGACCCTGAGACCCAGGCACTCCAAGTGGCTGAGTAACACGGATCTGTGATGCTCCAGCTCGGCTCGTGACTGGGCTAGGATGAGCCAGTCGTCGAGGTAATTGAGAACCCGGATTCCCATCTGTCTCAGTGGGGAAAGCGCCGCGTTCATGCACTTGGTAAAAGTGCGAGGAGCTAGGGACAGTCCAAATGGAAGGACCGTATATTGGTAAGCCACACCCTCGAACGCGAATCTCAAGAATCGCCTGTAATGGGGGGCTATCTGGATGTGAAAGTATGCATCTTTCAGGTCCAGCGAGCAGAACCAGTCCCCGGGGCAAACCTGCGCGAGGATCTGCTTCAGCGTTAGCATCTTGAACTTCCGTCTCATGAGGGAGAGGTTCAAGAGCCTGAGGTCTAAGATGGGTCTGAGACCGCCATCTTTTTTGGGGAACTAGAAAATAACGGCTGTAGAACCCTGAATTGCTCTCTGAGGGGGAGACTATTTCTATAGCTCCTTTCCTCAGAAGAGACGTGACTTCGGCTCGGAGGACATGAACGTCGTCCGTGTTGACTGAAGTCTGAAGCACCCCGCTGAAGCGCGGGGGCCTTCGGGCGAACTGAAGCGAGTAGCCTCGACTTATGGTTCCCAGAACCCAGCTTGACACTCCGGGGATGGCCCGCCAGGCCTCAGCCCGCGTGACAAGGGGCTGAATGGTATCGGGTGACAGGCCGCCAATCGGGGGCCCGTGCACCGGAGAGAGTGGAAGAGGAACTTCGCTCTTTCTTAGAGAAGGTAGAATATTCATAGTGTTCGCCATAAGAATAGCGTTTTGCATGGACGCAGCACTGGGCCCAGTTAGCACAACACTGAACATATCTCCCACGCCCGGAGCTGAACGAGGCGGAGGGGGGGTGGAACGAAAGAGCTTTTGGGGTGGTCCGGCCGTGGCGAGACTTTGCCCCATCCTCTTCCTTCCTGAAATATCAGGAGGGCTTAGGAGGCGTCGGGTCCAGCGTAATCTTAGGCCGGGGTCCCTGACGTTGCCTCGGGAAGGAGGAGCGCTTACAATGGCGCTGTTCCTTGGGTGGTGCTGCCTGAGAGGTAGAGGGGGCAGGTTTGTTCTGCTGAGCCGGCGCAGACTTGGGGCGGCTGGAAGCAGACGTGGAGCTAGGGCGTTTAGGCAGGAAGTGTCGCATAGCCTGAGACGACTTTTGTGCTGCAGTAAAACGCTCCGTAAAGCCCTCTACTGCTGGCCCGAAGAGACCAGAAGGAGAGACCGGGGCATCCAAAAAGGCCGTCTTGTCCATCTCCTTAATCTCGGTCAGGTTGAGCCACAAATGGCGCTCAAGCACGACCAGGCTGGCCATGGATCGTCCAATGGCCTGAGCTGTGGCCTTTGTGGCACGCAGGGCTAAGTCAGTGGCGCTGCGGAGGTCACGGAAGGCAGGTGCATCAACGCCGGACTCATCCAGAGAACGGAGGAGCTTCGCTTGAAACACCTGGAGAATAGCCATGGTGTGCAGCGCTGAGGCAGCCTGGCCCGCGGACGTATATGCTCTGCCAGCCAGGGCAGAAGTGGTCCTGCAGGGCTTGGATGGAAGGGCCCTCTTAGTTTTCCAACCCACAGCCGTGGGGGAACAGAGGTGAGCCGCCACCGCTTCGTCCAGGGGCGGTAGATGCTCGTAACCCTTCTCTTCAGAGCCATCCACAGAGGTGAGAGCTGAATAATGCGTAGTACATAGGCGGGCAGAATACGGGGCGCGCCACGACTTCGTCAGCTCGTTGTGAACCTCTGGGAAAAACGGTGTGGCGCGTTGACGAGGGGCCTGGCGGGAACCCGCTGTTGGAAAGCTCTTTTAGAGCGGCAATAAACCACGGGAAAATCGCTCTTTTAGGCGCGCCGGATGGCGGCAGGAGACGGGCTGGCAGGCGGCCAGAAGCTGGAAGCGGGCGGCTCGAGATGGCGCTCGAGGCGGCAGTCGACAAGGGCGCCGGCGCTTCTTCCTCTGCGAGCTCAGCAGTCCGCTGCGGGAGCCTCTTCGACGGCGGCGAGAGCTTCTTTCCAGGCGAGCTTCTTCCAGGCGGCGAAGGCTTCAGCCGGAGATCAGCGAGGAGCGATGTGAAGTCGTCGCTGAAGGAGAGAGAACTGAAATCCTATGGCAAAACGCCCGCTTATATAGCCCTAAACCCCGCCCATTTTGGCGGGAATATTCGCGCGCTCTGTCGCCATAGGTCGCGCAGCTATGCCGCGCCGTCATTGGTTCAACAACTTGTCTATGAGTGAACCAATGACGATGCAGTTACACTGCGTTATTGAAAAAGGCTTCAGTAACGGGGAAAAAGGAGACCTTTCCCCATACGCAGTACGAGTGAAGTATCGAAAGGGAACACTTTTATTTTTAATTTAAAAAAGACAAAATTGCCACTATTAGATGGTGACAGAGGAGCACTTATTTGTTATTTGCTCATTAAGCCGGGGACACACCTAACGATTAGCTGAAACATTCTAAGACTGAACTGAACACACACATACCGATTGTTTCCTGCGACTGGAGCAGATTTAAATTCTTACACATGGAATTTGAACACTGACTGTAATCGCAGACTGGATGCGTTTGAGCGCGATCAGTCATAAGTATTAATTTGCATTCATAATCGGCCTCACAATCGTTAAGTGTGTGCGCAGCTTTAGCCATTTCCACTCCCTTACATAGTATTTTCTTTTGAATTTATTTTTAGAAATTATCAAATCACTACAGATCGAGCTCAGTCAGATCGTTTAAGGTGTTTACATGAACTTTTTTCAATCCGATTACAAATGGATTATTTGGGTGCATGTAAACGTAGCCAATGACACAGGTTCAAATCCTGCACACACATGTTATAAATAAATGGCTATAAAATTAGCATTTACACTAAGCATATATATATATATATATATATATATATAAGTAAATAAAAGTAAAAACTTTATTGGGTTCATTATTAGTTATTATTTTCTTTTTTCTTTTTTTTTTTAATGGGATCCCTGTAAAATTTAGGCTAATTATTGGGTTGAAAATGTTGTTTATGGCGAATGTGTGTCTGGTGAACATGAGTGGGTCTGTACTCTATTTTGTTTTGCTTGGGAAAAGCTGGCACAGTAAAATGGAGTAAATCTGATCAAGCAATGCATCTGATTCTGTTTGAATTGTTCAATCATTGAATAATGAAATATTTAACTATTAATACACTTGTATGACAAAAACACTATGACATGTAACTGATTTAGGTTAATTTCTTCATTATCTATACACTTTAACATATTAGGCTAATGTCTAGAACAGCGATTTAAGTCTGAATTGTTCCTTTGTGACTTCACTTGTGTTTAGTCCGCCTCAGATGCTCAGATATAGAGTTTGAGAGAGTTTAGTAGCTTCACGGTGGGGGTGCAGGACAAAAGGTGTAAATGGCGCGTCAGCGAGGGAGACAAAGAAACCTGCTGACCCAGCGAGTTGGTGAGAGAGACGAAAATAAAAACGTAGGTTTTTACCTTGTTGCTTGTACTATTTTTTCTTTTCCCCTGCTTTATTTGTACACAGCAACATATTTGGCAATACAAATGTAAAATGTCTGAACAATAAGATTTTGTGTTCCTCATTTTTCATAAAATCGCACACAGAATAAACACCTGTAACAAATAGTCTACTGTCTCGAGTCTTTACCTTGAAAATAAAACGACAGGCTACCATTTAGGCAAGTTAGTAGGCTATTATTTTATTTTTTTAGTCAATTAGTCAACCAAAATGTTAAGTTATGTTATGCCAAGTCTTTTTAAAGCTATAATAATAATATTCACCCAACACTGATTTGTTTGATTTGTTGAAATAAATAAAAAGTTTTGAAATTTGTTCTTCGTTGTTTTATCATTTATCTGTTGGTCATCATTGTCATTTTCATGAGTGATTCACAAAAACGCTTGACCAATCTGCTGTTTCTTAAAGGATTAGCCCACTTTTAAATACACTTTTCCTGATAAATTTAAAATGACCAATCGTTTCTCTAGATAAGACTCTTATTCTTTGTCTGGTATCATTTAAAGCCCTTGAAGCTGCACTGAAACTGTAATTTTGACCTTCAACCTGTTGGTAGCTATTGAAATCCACTATATGGATAATAATCCTGGAATGTTTTCCTTGAAAACCTTAATTTCTTTTCAACTGACGAAAGAAAGACATGAACATCTTGGATGACATGGGGGTGAGTAAATTATCAGGAAAAGTTTATTTAAAAGTGGACTAATACTTTAAGCATCAAGAACAGTAAAAAACAAAAACTGTCACCTAACATTGGTTAAGAGCAAATATTTTCAATGTTGTTATCATTATCAATTAAAAAATAAATAATAAAAAAGTCAAAAAATTAATCATAAAGATGGTTTTCGTATCAATAAATTTAATTTAAAACTAAATATGTTGGCTTGAAAAGGCACCTTGAACTCACATGCTTACATTTACACGTGGTGTGTGTGTGATTTTTAAAAATCTTATTGATAGTATTTTTTAATCTCCATATGGCGCAGTTGACTTCTACTCGTGAAAACGAGCTGTGATACACACACTCCATAACATGTGAAAGGCTATGGTTATAGCACCACCTAGCAGTCAAGAGCAGAAATAAATTTCCCGCTGCAGACCCGTGGTACAAAAAAAACACGCTGGATTAAGATGTTTTGTGAATACGGCCCCAGGACAGCAGCATGAACCGCTGAACAAAGACACTGTTAGCAGATCTCGCCACCCACTGACATAGTATTTTTCTTCCTACTATGGGAGTCAATGGGGGCGAGATCTGCCAGGTTACAAACATTCTTCCAAATATATTCTTTTGTGTTCAGCAGAACAAAGACATTTAAATATTCGGTTGTTAAGTCTGACGTCACGCGGCAGCACTTCCGGGTCCAAACGCTCTATCTCATACCACAAGAAAACAACAAATGGTGCTAATATACACACGTAATACTACAAAAAATATATAATTATAACCTTTATCTCCATACCAATATTCCAGATGGCCAGACAGTGATTCATCTTTTATAAATCGTTAAAATATTAATAACTGTGACGCTGTGAGCACGGAGACTGTTGTGTAGACTGTAAGTATTTAAAATGTTTAACTTTTTAAAATGATTGATGTTTAAAGGTCCCCTAGAACATGTTTTTCACAAGATGTAATATAAGTCTAAGGTGTCTCCTGAATGTGTCTGTGAAGTTTCAGCTCAAAATACCCCATAGTTTTTTTTAATTAATTTTTTTAACTGCCTATTTTGGGGCATCATTAACAATGCACTGATTTACACTCGACCCCGCCCCCTGCCAATCGCGTCTTCCCTGCCACACGAGCTCTCGACTATATTACAGCGCATTTACAAAGTTCACACAGCTAATATAACCCTCAAATGGATCTTTACAAGATGTTCGTCATGCATGCTTCGAATTATGTGAGTAAATTATTTATTTTGGATGTTAACGGTTGTTTCTCTATGAGTTTGAGGCTATGCTCCGTGGCTAACGGCTAATGCTACACTGTTGGAGAGATTTATAAAGAAGTTGTGTTTATGAATTATACAGACTGCAAGTGTTTAAAAATGAAAATAACGTTGGCTCTTGTCTCCGTGAATACAGTAAGAAACGATGGTAACTTTAACCACATTTAACAGTACATTAGCAACATGCTAACGAAACATTTAGAAAGACTATTTACAAATATCACTAAAAATATCATGATATCATGGATCATGTCAGTTATTATTGCTCCATCTGCCCTTTTTTGCTATTGTCCTTGCTTGCTTACCTAGTCTGTTGATTCTGCTGTGCACAGATCCAGACGCTCTGCCCTTTCTAATGGCTTGAATATGAGCTGGCAATGGCATATGCAAATATTGGGGGCGTACATATTAATGATCCCAACTGTTACGTAACAGTCGGTGTTATGTTGAGATTCGCCTGTTCTTCGGAGGTCATTTAAACAAATGAGATTTATAAAAGAAGGAGGAAACAATGGTGTTTGAGACTCACTGTATGTCTTTTCCATGTACTGAACTCTTGTTATTTAACTATGCCGAGGTAAATTCAATTTTTGAATCAAGGGCACCTTTAATTTGAATAAATAGCGCTCATAAACGGCCGTCGATGGCATTTGCCAGTGAAACGAGTCGAGGCTTGGACCCGGAAACGGCGTTCCTTACGTCATGACTTAACAAGCGGATAGGTTTGGAACAACTTGAGGGTGAGTAAATGATAACAGAATTTTCATTCATTTTCGGGTGAAATATCCCTTTAATCTGGACTGATTTCAGAGTTCAGTTTACAGTTTTCTTTCTTTCATAATATATTTCATTGATCAAGAGTTTACAGTATGATCAGATGATCTGGGTTTATTTTTTTTTACTTTAGTAATAAACTGACATTTTATTTATCAATGTATTAAATCGTTTTTTTTTTTTAAATAGTATTTTAAATTAAAAGTTTATATTTAAAAAATGTTTTAAATTGAATGAGTAACTTGTGCACTATTCTATGACGTTTTTAAGTATAAATCGTGCGAGTAGTGCGTTCACACACTCAACTGTCGCAGCTTTAATTACGTAATGTAGGGGAAGGAAGGATCGGACTCCGTTGTTAAATGACAAAATAATCTTATATAATTCACGCACTACATGGATGAGTGCATAGTGCACAAGTACATAGTGTGTGCGTGTAATTTTTATTGTTCTTACCCTAAAACTACATGAAACAAGAGTATATTTCCTCAGTATTTAAAACTTGCAATGGTTTTAGTTTTCCTTGCCCTGAACTGAAGCAGCTGCACTTTTGCTATAAAAAGAATTACTGTATAAATGCACTGATATGAACCCCATAATTTTAAAAGTCTTTATGTATTGGTCCACCATTATTACAAAAAGCTACACAGTGTATGTTCTCGCTAAACTGCTCCCAAACGCAAGATTGTTGTAATGAATATGAACCCCTTAAAATACTTATTCTAAAATACAGTATAAATTTGTAAATTTTCACCCCTTTATTCCCCAAACTTTACATATTGTTCCCTTATACCTACACATAGATACTTTATAGGTCCATGATAATTACTGAAATTAGGCTATAAATTCATTTTACTGACGCAGTACTTTACAGGCTGTAATCTAAAGCGTTACATTTATTCTTCATGTTATTTCACTGACAGAAGTTCAGCTGTAGTATTAATGTAATGAAGAGAAAATAAGAGACTCTATAACATCTCACTGTTACTGATTCATCATGAGCTCAAAGCATTATGGGTAGAATCTCTCTACAGTCTATTCTGATTCATCAACACAGTTTCACTGATCCAGAACAAAACAAATAACTAGCCCTAAACCCAGGATAGAGCGGTTGAGTGAATGTGGTCTGGACTGTGTGGATGAGGCTCATTGTGTCTCCAGAGACGCTGTAGAAGGACAGAGTTCCTGCACTGTGATCCACATACACTCCTATTCTCCTGATGATGGACTTTACTGGGAGTTTAGTCTGTATGTTATTGTGACTGAATGAGTAACTGAAGGGAGAGCAGATCAAACTCCAGGACTGATCATTATATCCAAACAAACACTCATTACCCCGTCCCTTCCTGCTGATGCTCTTATATGACACTGATATACGCACATCATACCCACTCCACTCAATCTCCCAGTAACAGCGTCCACACACACTCTCTCTACACAACACCTGAGCATAACTATCAAATCTGTCTGGATGATCAGGATACAGCTGGACTGTATTAGTGTAAGTAATCACTCTGTTCCTCTCAGACAGACGGAGGCGTTTATTCACTGTGTTCAAATCCAGATTGAGCTGATGGGAATCTGATGGAGAGAAAAACAAATGTTTGAGGTCAGTTTGATTCTCTTTTAAAAGAAACTGATACTTTAATTCAGCAAGTATCTACATATTAAATTGTTTCTACAATGAGTGTAACTAGATAAAAAAAGTTTGTAGACTTTTTTTTGTAACTTTAAGTTGGCTTAAAAACACCTAGCCAGAAAGTTTGAAGTAGTTTTAAAAGCTTGAAGTTTGAAGGTTTTCAGTTTTAAATAGTTTAAGTTTTGTAGTTTTAAAAGCCAGATAGATAGATAGATAGATAGATAGATAGATCGGGTACTTGGAGTGGTTGCTAAGGTTTTGCTGTGCAGTTGCTAAGGTACTTAGAGCGGTTGCTAGGATATTCTGGATGATTGCTAGAGTACTCAGATGAATGCTAGGTTGTTGTTATGTGGTTGCTAGGATACTCTGAGTGGTTCCTAAGGTATTGCTATGTGGTTGCTAAGGCATTCTGGGTGGTTGCTAAGTGTTGTTATGTGGTTGCTATGTGGTTGCTAAGGTTTTCAGGGTGGTTGCTAGGATGTGTGTTTGCTAGTACATCCTATCACATTGCTAGCATGTTTTAAAGGGGTCATATCATGAAAATCAGACTTCATATGTTTAAGTGCTATAATCGGGTCCCGGTGAATCTTCCAAAACAGAAAACGTGAAAAAAGATAACTCAGTAACTGTTACCTGAGCGAGCTCTCAACACATAATAGTTCTTCACATCTATTGCGATCTCAGAATTCTGAACAGTTGATAATACCTAGAATATCGAAATTAATTGCAGGCTTTGGAACAGTCTTTCTATCACTGTTTGGGAAACAGACACACTCTGTCAGTTTAAATCTAGACTGAAAACACATCTCTTAAACCTGGCATATACACATTATCTACTTCTATAATTCAAATCATGTAAATTGTTAGGCTGCACACATTAGGTCAGCCGGGAACACTTCCCATAACACCTGATGTACTCGCTACATCATAAGAAGAATGGCGTCTACGCTAATATTAGTCTCTCTCTGTTTATCCCGAGGTTTGCCGTAGTCTGCCAGATCCAGGCCGTACCCAGATGAAGTGAAGGACGTGAGCCTAGACACCTGCACTCTAGGAGGAGTAGCATTTAGAAATTTTTGTCTCAGAAGAAGAATAATAAAACGCTTAAAGGATTAGTCCACTTTTAAATAAACTTTTCCTGATAATTTACTCACTCCCATGTCATCCAAGATGTCCATGTCCTTCTTTCTTCAGTCGAAAAGAAATTAAAGTTTTTGATGAAAACATTCCAGGATTTTTCTCCTTATAGTGGACTTAAATGGACTCCAAACGGTTGAAGGTCATAATTAGTTTCACTGCAGCTTCAAAGCGTTCTACACGATCCCAGATGAGAAATAAGGGTCTTATCTAGAGAAACCATCCCTCATTTTCTGAAAAAAAAATTGAGAGTAAAAAAAAAAATTGAGAGTGAAAAAGTTAACCATAAATGCTCATCTTGAACTAGCTCTCTTCTTCTTCTCTATTAGAATTCCAGCAGTGTAGACGCTGCTAAGCGTAATACTGCCCTCCACAGGCCAAAGTTTGAACTAATTTTTATATGCAATATGCTAGTTCAATAGTATTTAACAATTAGTTCAAACTTTGGCCTGTGGAGGGCAGTAATACACTTAGCAGTGTCTACACTGCTGGAATTCAAATAGAAAAGAAGAAGAGAGCTAGTTCAAGATGAGCATTTATGGTTAAAACTTATATAATTTTCGATTTTTTTCAGAAAATGAGCGATGGTTTCTCTAGATAAGACTCTTATTTCTCAGTCCGTCCAGAAACAGGGCGTTTAAACGAGCGTCTGACCAATTCGTCAGAAAAGCCAAGTCAAACTCCTCCACATACCTCTCCAGTGAACGTCCAACCTGCAAGAGTCCTATGAGACGATCCGCCGCCGACATTGGAGTGGGAGGCACGGGAGGAGTAAGAGCCTCAGAGACATGAATTAAATCCATACTTTGTGGAAATCCAGTTGCTTTAAGGGTCCGTTCTTCTGTTACGGGTGCTATTGCAGGAGAGATGAGGTGAGTACGGATATCCACAAATGATGGGTTTTATTAGCAATCCAGGAATAGAACATAATAGAACATAGCATGACACACGTAACACAACATTAAGAACAGACAGGGAGTGAGTCCATTATATAGGCAGTGCTGATGAGGGAGTGCAGGTGTGGAGACAAGAGGATGATGGGAAATGGAGTCCGAGAGACACGGGAACTGTGACAGTAATGTTTTGTGGAAGATTTGGTATCAATGACATGTTTGTGGTGTTTCATTTTTTAAGCAATTGTTGAACAAAAAGTTTAAGTAATACACAATTCGTCCGTGTGTCAGATTAGATTCTAGTTGTTTGGGGTACATAATATGACTAATGTGTTATTTCAGCATTTTACCTGTTCTTAACTGCCCTCCTGTTTCATGTTTTTTTTTTTTTTTATTCAACGTGGCTATGAAATGATTAAGTAGTCTGTTTAGACTATAATTATACTGAACCAATCCTGTTCACAAGGAACACAGTTCATGTTTGGTCTTCCATAATCAGATTAAACTATGTTTTGATGTTTAAACAGATTACTAGCTGGTCTTTTTTTTGTTGTTGGTCTGAAGTCACTTAGGATCTTAAATTACAATAGCTTATGATCAGTGATTTGTCATCACCGCAAACAAACTGTCATTACCAGAACTGCAATGTCATCACCATCACCATACATATTTTTGCCAATAAATTATGTATAAATTACAAAAACATCCTACAATTATATATTTCTGACAATGTTGGACAGTCTAAATGATCACTGTATTAAAAAGTTTTGATATATGGCATTCATTTAAAATAAGCTTATATTCCAAGCCAGGGTAGATTGATGAATCAGAAATTTAGATACTTAAATGACTATAATTCATCTTGCAGGTAAAAATCAACAATCCCATTAAGTTCAAGATAAAATAGATTCCATGTGAAACCACAAAATGTTTTAAAAGCACTGATTTATCATTTAAGTTTTATTTTTTTCATATATTCAATGATGTGATGGTAATGACACATTTACTTCACATAGTTAAGAAAATGGCAAAAAATCATAAATTCCCTTATCTTATGGTCTCAACCAAGCTCATAACGTCGCTCCTGACTTAAGGACTGATAATTTGATGTATTCCAATTAGTAATATTTGGAATTTTAATTTTCAAAATTGCAGCAACCCAATTTGGCCCTTAATCTGAGAAATGCCCATATACGAGTTTCTTGTGCTGTGTATCAAATTACTGTCTTAAACTTAAAGATCAGTTACCTCTTGCTTATAATAATCATAATAAAATATTGTTACTGTTGGCCACAGGAAGATATTTTATCCAGAATTGGTAAAATACTTTAACCTCAATTTTTCACTGGACGAATAATTGATGAAGTGTTAAATATCAATTCTGAATCATTTACAGTGAATCAATTACGGTTGATTCGATTCTTATTCCCTGTAACTCAATTACCCCTCTTTATAATTAATTGAGCTAATAAATAGGCCAAGTCCTACATTGGACTGGAAACAAGACAAAAATTCTAAGTAAGAACAGCATTTTTTGCAGTGAGGAGAATAATCCTGGAATGTTTTCATCAAAAACTTTAATTCTGATTAACTTTTCGATTGAAGAAAGAAAGACATGGACATCTTGGATGACATGGGGGTGAGTAAATGATCAGGAAAAGTTTATTTATCTAATCCTTTAAGAGAGTTGGCTCGCCTGCGTTACTGCCATAGAAATCGCTTGAATGTACAACACAGTGTGCTGTGAGGGGCTGCTGCTCTCCTGCTAGGTATGTAAAGTGCATTTTTCAGGTGCGTGCACAGAATGCTGATGAGTTTATTGGGTGTATGTGTGATGTGTTGTTTTTCTGTTCAGTGAACTTTAAGGAATTGGTATGCTAGATATCTAACCGGAAGTCCTGCTTGTTGGTATGTAAACCCACTTATGTCCCTATGGTCGTTCTGAAGGTATGTTATTTTAATGTAATTGTTTAATGTATTTTAGGCCTGCAAATTGGGTGGGGTCTATTGCTGCATTGCTTAGTCTCAACGCTGCTGTTTTGCTTTATTTTGTTTCTTTATTATTTTTGTTTTTTGGGTTTGTTATATTTGATCTGCTTTTTTTTGTCTGTTCTATGTTGTCATTGTGTGTTTTGGATTTATTCAGTTTAATCTGTTACTCTCGTTAAATTCTCTTTTTTTGGTTTGTTAATAATCTTGTATTTGTACGGCTCTGTTTTGTTTAGTGTCATTTTTGTTTTTGATAGCCAAGTATATATAATATATTTTTGAGCCTTTAATTTATTTTTGGTTTCCTTTTTGTAAAGATCAGTTAAATTTTTTTGACTGTGTTTTGGTTTTGTTTATTGTGGTGAGACTCATAACTAGTGCTGTTTTTAATTGGCTTTTAGTGAAAAATAATCAAAAAATAATCATTAGTTTTAGAAGATATCCTGTTTTTGACGAATACATGGAATCCCCAGTTCAAAATAACTTGCATTTCTATTTTTCATGATATTTTAATCTTTCCGTTCATCAAAAATCCCAGATAAAAAACACCTCCACACATTCCACATTTTTATTTTACATTTTAAAATATATTCAAATAGAAAATAGTTCTTTAAAATCATAGGGATATTTCACAATATTACTGTTTTTTTAATCAAATAAATGCAGTTAATTTTCGATATATCAACAACATCTCAGTACAGTTTACCAGATATCCTGTGAAAATCATCATTTTTACATGATCAATTTCTGTCATGTTTTCTTTCTCCTTCTACAGGAAGAACATGAACACATTGAGTTTTTCTGCTCGTTTCTTAGTGACTTACATTGTAGGAAGTCGTTCCTGGTTCTGGGAACAATGTTGGTGAAAGTGACTGTGGAAATCAACAGACATGAAGAGTGTGATTATCATGTCAAGAGAAAATGATCCCTGCATCCGTTCCTAAGACATTTCTAATATGATCTTCTACATGATATGAGATGATGGAGGATCATTTCTGAGAGCAGATGAATCTCCAGGACTTTACCTCTGTCAGAGATCTTCTTCAGCTCCTCTTTGCAGAAATCCTCCAGTTTGTCTCTCAGCTGACGGACAGATTCTCTTACAACAGCAAAAGAGAAGAGAGAACTGAAGGGATCATCATTTACGTCTGTAGATTCAGGAGGAGCTGAGAGAGACTGGAAACTCTACAGAAAACAGAAATTGAATTTGTGGTTTAAATACACTGAAGCATCACTAATATACAGCCTCACTTCCTGAATTTGACTGTCAAATTCATTAATGTGTTACAAAAAATTATTATAAAAGGTACGATACTATCAAGTTAATAGATTTCACATTGTTGTAAAATTGAAGTTTTGAACTTGTTCTCTGGAAGCTCAATATATCTTTCAGGAAAAAAGTTTCCTAAGAGATTTCCAGAGCTGAACTGCATTTGTAAGTGCGTCTCTTTCAAAAGAAGAAGATCAGATGAGAGTCTGACTGATGATTATATAATAACCGAACACACAGATCAACACTTCAGTCAACGGCTCATTCTGCTCTCATGAAATGTTTCTCTGTGAGTCTCTTGCTCAAGTCCACTATGATCCTGTTCTTCTAGATCTCTGTTACCTGCAGGAAATGGATGTGATCCTGTGTGTGTGAAAGCTGCTCCAGCTCAGCGTCTCTCCTCGTCAGATCATTGATCTCCTGCTCCAGTCGCTCCAGTCGTCCTTCAGCTCGACTCACTGCAGTCTTTTCCTGATCTCTGATCCGCTGTGTGGCCTCAGAGCGGCTTCTCTCAATGGAGCGGATGAGCTCAGTGAAGATCCTCTCACTGTCCTCCACTGCTGTCTGTGCAGAGCGCTGTTAGGACACACATCACAATCACACAGTGGCTTCAGTGAGTCCTGACTGAGACTTCTCAAACTTCTCTTCTTCTCCAGACTCACCTTATGAGACTCCACAGCCTCTCTCAGCTGCTGAAGATCTTTCTCTCTCTGCTGGATCCTCTGCTGGAACCACCTCTGTGTCTCCTTCAGCTGGTGCTAAAGGACAAACCAATGACAGGAGAAACATCACATAAATCATCAAGTAAACAGATATGAATCCAGTATCAGTGAAGTGCCGAGATTGAGGGGTTAAACATTTTTCATGATAAGATTATAGGTTCAGTCATAAGTGTCAGCATTATTTCATCAATGCCTAGTTTTATAGGGATAGTTCACCCAGAAATGTAAATTCTTTCATTGTTTACTCATCCTCATGTCTTTCCAAACTTGCATGATTTTCTCTAGCAGAACACAAATGAAGATATTCGTTTATCAAAGATATGTTTCTAGACCTGTTTCAAAATCAAGTATGGTGACACATCAATAACATCAAACCTCACTTACTCATGCATGTCACGTGACTAAACATGCCACCATATAATTTATGGCTTCTGAAGACTTAGGCTACGACATTCCAGTTCATTTTTTTATTTCCTTCCCTCGCTAACTTCCCTCAGTCTCGTTGACTTGGATATACGTCATTGCTTACAATGTACGAGTGCCCACTACTGGCAGAACCTTTCCAATGGGCTGAATAGGAACGTCCTACGCCCTTGATCACTTGGAATCCGCAATGGAGTTGATTTATTTATTTATTTTTCAATTACAAAATTGTTGAATGCAGCATTCTATATTTAAGTAGGTGTATTTGGGTGTTTTAAATATTTAAATAATAATAATAATATAGAGTTGTTTGTGGTGGGGTAAATGAAACGCGATATGCAGTGATGTCACAACCGTGGTATATAGAATTGTGGTATATAGATCTGCCTGAAGTGTACATATGAAGTAGACTCGCAACCTCTGTCAAAATAGAGGGAGCGAGGGTCTGTCCATATAAACTTCCCTCGTTCACTTCACGAAAAGTGGAACGCATTTCAAAATGGTGGCAGGGATTCCCCGAGGGGAAGTGCTTAGGGAAGTTTGTGAGTGCATGTCTAAAACTAGAGTGGAACGCAGCCTTCGATTATCCCCCTTGCATTTCTTTTATGCTACCTTAATGTCCTTTTTAAAGATTGAAACTTTGGACCCTATTGACATTTAATACACCGACAGATGTATATATGGACAGAGACATTCCTTAAAATACCTTCTTTTGTGTTCCTCAGAAAAAATAAAGTACTACCAGTTTGGAATAACATGAGTAAATGATGAATGTAAATTTTTTGGGTGAACTACTGGTTTCAAGGGGTCCTGTTATGCTTGTAAATGATCAAAATGGGACTCTTTAAGTTCATACCTGTTTCTCTGTCCTCTGTGCTGCAGCTGATACAGTGTCGTGGTTTTTATGTTCATCCATCATACACAGCACACATATACACTTCTGATCAGTGCGGCAGAAAACCTCAAGGATCTTGTCGTGTTTCGGGCAGATCATCTCCTGCAGTCGTCCAGTGGCATCAGTGAGATTGTGTCTCTTTCCTTTAAACAAACTCTCATGTTGTTCAAGGTGATTCTGACAGTAAGAGTTCAGACACACCAGACAGGACTTGACGGCTTTGTGTTTTCTTCCAGTACATACGTCACACTGCACATCTCCAGCTCCAGCGTAACAGTCAGCAGGAAGTTTAATCTTCTTCAGTTTCTCCACCATTTCAGCCAGAATGGTGTTTTTAGCTAAAGCAGGTCTTGGTCTGAAGGTCTGTCTGCACTGAGGGCAGCTGTAGACTCTCTTCTGATCCTCCTGATCCCAGCAGCCTGTAATACAGATCTTACAGTAACTGTGTCCACAGGGAATGGTCACTGGATCCTTCAGGAGATCCAGACACACTGAACACATGAACTGATTCTGATCCACTGAAATTCTGGCTTCTGCCATTTTACAGCTCAACTACACTTCACTTTCTCTCTCCCTGAACTCAAGTGATTCCAGTCTCCTGCTTCTTTTTGAGTGACGTGTAGCAAACTTTCTCTGCAAGTCTAAAGGTCACAGATAATAAAACATCCACTAGATGTCAGATTTCTTTTTTTTTTTTCTTTTTTTTTTTGCAGTGTGAATGCACACCGATTCACAAGTTGAAAACTTAAATATAACAGGAAAATTTTACATGTGTTTAAAAAACTAAAAGGGTTAATTCTGCTCTGATCATCGTAGCAGCCACCATTTTGTGCTTCGATGGAGAGGACTAAAGTGTTTCTCTAATATTATTTCTTGGGATTCAAAGACTCAGAAGAGCCACCGAGTGGAGTAACTGAGTCCGTAACCATTTTGACAGTCTACTATAAAACATCTCTGGTTATGACTGTAACCATAGTTCCCTGAGAAGGGAACAAGACTCTGCGTCAATGACACTTTGGGAATGCCTCTGCATGACTGCATCTGAAGCACGTGTCAACTAATCCAATGACGAGACGGAACGTCACAGGCCGGTAACATCATGACCAAGAAAGCATAAAAACACATCTGGAATGACAGGCGTTATCTTCAATTAGCTGAAGCAAGCTGATCACAGGGACAAAGAAAGTATGGCAAGGTGACGCAGCGTCTCGTTCCCTTCTCAGGGAATGACCAAGTTCTGTCTTGAAACTTGACGATGCAGGCTGATGGGTCTTTAACTCATTAGGTAGCGATCTCATCATTATCTACACAACACAGCTGATTGGCCGCTGATGCAACAGCAACCAATGAGCTTGCTGCACAAACATTCGAATATTTGGCATTGTTTGCTGTTAGCAGTCTGCAGCGCGTGAACCCTCCTCCTCCCCAGCTCCACCTGTATAGATTTGCTATGGGAGGTTAATTCATGTATGTCACATGTGCAGCAGCAGCATGTCTTAGGCTGCGTTCACACCGAACGCATCTGGGGCGTCTGATTTACATGTTAAGTCAATGTAAATGCGCAAATTGAGCGTTCACGCATCTGACACCCGAGTTGAAAAATCTGAACTTTGGCGAATATTCGCAGCACATTAACCAATCAGGGACTCTGCTTTGGTAGTCACGTGTTTATGACGTGATCAGCAGTGGAGACCAGAACAAAGATGGAGGACAAATTAATAGTCGCTGTGTGTGGCCACCCTGAGCTCTATGATGTGTCATCATATTTTTATCGAGACAGGAATAAAATGGACCTTGCCTGGAAGATGATAAGTGAGGAATTCGTACAATCTGGTAAGTTGTAAAACGCTTTGCATGATTTTAGCAGTTGATACTAGCCCGCCTGCTAGCTAGCAAAAGCCGGCCGGCATAACCAAGCTAAATTGCCGCTACTAGTTTCCAACTGACGAGATGATGTGTTTATTCAGAGGATCTGTGCAGAAAGAGATGGAAGAGTCTGAGGGACACATATTTGAAAGAGAGGAGAAAGGAGACAGAAAAGAAGTGGGTCAGCAGCAGAGTCAGCCAAAAGGTGGAAGTACTCTGCATCCTGTCCTTTCTTGACCCCTTCATCTCCCGCGGGAGACGAGCGGGAATATGGAGAGTAGGGACGGGGATGAGCAGACCGCAGGGTATGACCGCCCAGATCAGGCAGAAGCAGCAGCAGGGCTATCAGAGACAGGAGGTGTGTTGACAAGTGTAGCCACACACAGAAAAACTATTGTGTATTATTATATTTCAGGTGAACAATGAAGGGATCTCTCTAACAATATGTAATGTGCAAATGTGTTGTATTAAATATGTATTATTGTCATGGCAGAGCCAGCTGATTCTTTGGAAGGCAGTGAGCCTGGGTCCCCTCCACCAGAACTCGAGTCCCCTCTGCCAGAGCCTGCTGCTGCTTCTCCTGCTCAGGCTGCTGTACCCACAGGTGTGTACAGGCATTTATTCATTTGCCGACATGCTTCCAATAAACAGTATTCATTTCTGCTCAATAGAGTTTAGAGTTATTGCTCATTTGCACTGCCAATCTTATTTGAGATTTTTAATACTAACAATGTTACAATTTTGTTTTGTTTTCAGTTAACCTTTTCTGTGAACATCTTAAAATCAGGTTTCAGCTTTCAACCTTCTCAGTGCACCATTTTCTTTACAGCACCACCAACGAGGAGGAGGAGAAGACCCCGGGAGGAGCCCATTAATTTTGAGAAGGAGCTGTTGGCAGCACTGAAATCCAGGCCTCAACCTCCTCCCTGCTCCAAGGAAGAGCATTTTCTTTTGAGTCTGCTTCCGTCCCTGCAGAAGTTGCAACCTCAAACGAAGGAATTCGTCAAATTTCAAATTCATAAATTAATTTATTTAAAGTTGTACTATTTATCATGTTTTAATCACTTCACCTTATCAACTGTTGTGGACAACCTGCCACTCAGCAAAAGTTAGTGTTATGTGACAGTTATGACTCAGGAAATAAATAAATGTGCATGTTGTGATGGAGCTGACGAGGCCTGGGACCGAGGCAACAGCAGAATCACTTTGGAACCTCCTGATAAGTGCAAGTGAGTTGAGGTGCAGCTATTACCTGCAAACAGGGAAAACACAAGAGAACAACACATTACAATCCAAGATATGTTTATAAAAGAGATATAACTATATAGTTAAGCTCTTTGTGGTTTTGTGGGTGGCTCTTAAAAGAGCCGTTGTGGGTCAGTCCTTGGGAGGACATGATAGAAAAAATTATTCAGTGGGCTGCCATGAGACTGCTCCCTCCGCAGAAAAGTGGGCCATAAAGGTGTCTCTCACCCGGAGTGCCTCTCTGGAGAAGTTATTGGCTGCAACCCGTCCCAGACTTGGCAGCGGCTCCTCTCCGGTGGCCACAACCTCCCTCACTGCAGATGCCTATCTTGCTGCTGAGGACCTTATAAAATTGTGAAGAACACATGTTGCTTTCACACATTTCTCTGCAACTTCAGGGTGGACCTCAATCAGGCGGCGGTACAGCCTCCACTGTGCAGACAGCATCCCAAAGGCATCCTCCACCACCAGCGGGGCTCAGGAGAGGCGGTAGTTGAAGATGCGCTTCTCTCTGGGAAGGACACACCCAGTGAATGGCCGCATCAGGTTTCTTTGCAGCGGGAAGGCCTCATCTGCAAAAAAGACATGGGGCTGGGGTCCTCTGTGGTCCACTCTGGGTATTGGATGGTCAGGTGGCAGAGGGAGTGTGCCACTATGAAGCACCTGACCAAAGGCGGAGTTGGCCAGTATCCCACCATCGCTCGTCCTGCCGTATCCCCCAACATCAATCACCCGGAAGCGACTGTGTGCATCCACAACCGCAAGCAGAACTATAGAAAAAGTTCCCTTACAGTTGTAGAACCAGGATCCTGAGTTGGGGGGTGCCTTTAGAACGACGTGTTTGCCGTCCAGTGCTCCACAGCAGAGCGGGAAGTTCCACCGCTGATGGAAGTCCTCCACAATGGACCTCCAGTCATCTGTGGAGGGCACAGCCATAAACTCCCCCACCAGGCAGTCCCAGATGGCAGTGACCACGTCGGGGGTGATGCTGCAGACTGTGGAGACCCGACCCGGGAACTGCTGGCGATGGTCCTGAATGAGTCCCCAGTGGCGAGAAACCTGAAAAAACTGTTATAAATACTATAAATGTACTTGTACTTATATAGTACTAAGTAATAATTATATGGACTAACCCTTAATGTTTTACTTTACCATATGCTGAGATTTGTTTGCTACAGCAGCAAAATAGTTTATAGATGGCACACTAAAACCACTATAGAGCACTATTGAACAATAATTTACTAGTACATGCTATTGATTACAGATAGGAGTACCTAGAAATGAAATCACAAACTTTTGCAAAATAAATTATATTGGACAGTCAACTTCATAACACAACACAAATCTATTGATTACAGATCAAAGTGCATATATATATATTATATATATATATATATATATATATATAGGGGAGAGTGGGGTAAGATTGATTGGTAAGATACTTGGGGCAAGTTGAGACACATGACCACTTATTTTTGAGAGCCCCTATTTTCAAAATCTATGTCAGAGATAAATTCTAATTGTTTCCTATCAGATGAAACTTTCTTAAAGCAGAACTATGTAGGACTTTGCCTATTTATTAGCTCAATTAAGTATAAAGAGGGGTAATTAAGTTACAGGGAATAAGAAACGAATCAACTGTAAATGATTTAATATTTAACACTTCATCAATTATTCATCCAGCGAAAAATTGAGGTTAAAGTATTTTACCAATTCTGGATAAAATATTTTCCTGTGGCCAACAGTAACAATATTTTATTATGATTATTATAAGCGAAAGGTAACTTGATCTTTTAGTTTAAGACAGTAATCTGATACACAGCACAAGAAACTTGTATGTGAAAATCAAAACAAGCTTTATTGACTACTTCTAATGATTACAATAAACTAAGGCTAAACACACACACACATACATACATGCACACACATTCGCAGAGTTGATATGAGCTATGAGAAGTCCCAAGTTCAGTGCTAACTTAACTCGTAACCTGAGGAAAATCACAAAAGCAGAGCTTTGGCTTGATTCTTTCGGTTTAAAGGAGTTTCACCAGTTTCCAGCAAGAGAGAGAGAGAAGTTTTGCTTGTACCTGCGTTTGCTCTGACAGCTGAGGTAGGTGGGTGTTTCGTGGCTCTTGTTGAGCGGAAGCCCAACTCGGATTGGCTATTTTGCGGTGACGTCTTCTCAGGGAAGCCCGGCGTTGGGTAGCGCGGAAGTTTTGAAGGAAGTTGCCGGCTGGTGAAACGCGTTGTTCTGAGAGTCTGGTTTGAGCGGCTCTCTTCTTGGGAGACTTTGGTCAGATAGTTCACAGAGTGTTTCGGAGTTCTGGATTTCGACGGCTGTTGGGTAAGAAGTATCAGCTGCATGGCTCGTGGATAAAGGTAGTCAGAGACTGTTAGATGGAAAATCAGCCATGGGACAAAGCAGCTGTGGCGCTTTAGGTGTAAAGTTCAGCCATGGTCAAAGTATCTTCAAATTCTTCTTTTCAGCATAACCCAAACAACTTTTCAGCCGTGGTCAAAGTAGCGGTGCTTCAACGACTAGCTCGTTTGGACAGCATAGTTTTAAAGGAGCAAGTTGGCTCCATCCTTCAGATGCGATCCTCCAATGAGACGTTGCTACGGAGCTTAGACACGCCCCGTCTATTGTCTATTGATTACATCGCGTGATATCCGCGGAACATTCTCCTGTTTTATTAACAACTTTATAACGTTTCCTAATATTTTCCGGATACCATATTTCGACGTTACATGCACACATAATTAAAGAGAATAATAAATCCTGTAATTCAAACTCAAACATGACACACTTCTTACACACGTATTACTAACCTAACTTAATATAACCATGGTTTACAATAATGCATTTGAAGAAAACCCACATATTGAATACATAGAATAGACATGTTAGTAATTACATCATGGCATGTATTATTCTGAATATAGTTAAAAATTATCTCTCAATGATTGTCCATTTGAGATTCAAGATTGAGTCTGTAAGCATAGAGTCATTGAACAGCGACCGGAGTCACAAGTGACCGGGTCAAAACAGACTCCTAATCAGGAGGATGTCTGTGTGGATCCGTTGTTCTTTTCAGGTCCGTTTAATTAGTGTTTCCTGTTCTGTTTGTTTGATACAAAAGGGTTTTGTGAGCATCTACAATTTTAATGTGATCAGGAAGGCCTCAGAACAGATATTCTCTGTTCTTAAGTCACGTTACCACTTCTCTTAATGCTGACTAGCTGGAATTAGGAGCTATCCAGTGCCCCCAGGGATTTTGGTGTCAGCGAATGAATACTTGGTCAAAAGACAGCTTTGTTTGGTCATGTCGATAACTTCATTTGGTAATTCGAACGAGGCCCTACAACTAAGTAACTTTTACCTTCATAAATACTTTTCTAAGTCCTTACGATGGTTAATTGACTTGTAGTGGTGTGTTTGAGGCGAGCACTAACCCCATCTGGCACGTCTACGCCAGAATACAGCACTTGCAAGTTGAGCTGCATCGACCCGACACAATCTCGTCTCATGTTCACGTTCATGCGAGAGTGTCACAATGCTTTACGGTAATTCAAATACAATGTATATATTATGACTTTATAAGACAATTTCGAAAATTACCCACCTCCATCGAGTGTACTGTATTTGCAAAACTACTCCGCTGGTGAGCGTTGTAGTCGTTGTAGTCCAGAGCTGCGCTTGGAGTATTTACGACAGTGTGATTCACTGAAGGAACCTGTAGGGGGAGCTTCGCAGATCTTACTGAGTTCCGCTTTAAATACGTAAAGATATTGTCATTGTACATCTGCTTTCTATTGGCTTGGCACAAAGACCACTTGAGCAAAAAATGGCTATTTACTGACCGAAGACAGATGGACAGGCGCTCTGCAGCTGGAATTGAGCTCCTGTAGTTGGTGTCCTAGTACGAAAACCGCGCACCAATGTGGGCCAACAGGTCGTCAAACTGGGGCCGAGAAAGACGGAAGTACCGCTGAAAGCGCCCATCATCCAGACGCAGCTCCTGGAGTAAATGGTGAAACTCACCAAACTAGGAGCGTCTCTGGATAATCTGGTGAACCCAGACACGGCGAGCCCGCCGACGCTGCTGATGGGCTTTCCGGAGTAAAAAAAACAGCAACGTCCATATCTGCCATTATCTAGCAAGGAGGCCGGCAAATATACTGGGTAGCACAGGTAGCACGCCAGGCAGAAGCCCCTCCCATGACACGAATTCATGTCTGAATACACTTTGTTTAGACGCGCGTCTGACTTCAAAATGTTCAAGCGTCCAACTAGACGCGTCTGATGCGAATCTGACAGCAATCTCACAGCAATGTCTGTGAATGTATTGGCAGTGGCAAGTCTCGGTACTTGCTCTGCAGAAGCAGCGTAGCAGATCTATTCCACCAACACCAAATATATTGGCATGGTAATGGATATGACAATGTTAATCTCTATTACCATACCAATATCCTGAGAGTTGTCATGACAAAACTCCTAAATATTTAATATTATTAGATTTCCACTTAAAATTATATTACGTATGTTCCACTGGGGTGAATAATTAAAAGAGAGGGTCTGAGTTTTGTATAAATTTAATCTGTATCCTGAGTACCACCTAAAATGTTCAAGCCATGAAGGTAAACTGGAGTCTGGGTCGGAGATTGTCATAAGAATATCTTCCGCATATATACATATTTTGTGTTCATTTTCTTTAAATTGGAATCCTGGTATTTCTACATCTTCTCTTTATGAATAGTGGAAAAAATGCATGACTTAAGGGGCATCCCTGTTGATATCCCAGTTCCAAATGTAACTGAACTAGAAACATTACCATTTATTTTAACCTGGGCCTGTCGTTGAATGATACAGTGGTTTAAAACCACTTTTTTCTAGGCGTGATTGTGTTTATGGGGCGCAGTTTAACGTGTTAAGTGTAACCCGGGTAATCCAGGCTACTAGTAAAGGAGTTAAAAAATATGTTAGATGAAAAAATTAAGAAAAGGAAAGAAGAGAGAAAAACGAGTGTTTTAGAAGGAAAAGTATTTTGTCCAATCATTGATCGTGCTGCAGTGACAGACACTCCAAAGAGCCAATGAAAGCAGCATTTTCATAAGTCCCGCCCACAGGCTGCGCCGGCGCCACTGTCAGCGTGAGCAGAGCGGGTCAGACGAAGCAGCTGCACACTGCAAATTAACTTCCTCGTTTGAAATAGGATATCATTCTTGCCTTGGTGAGTTATATTTCAAATATTAACTTGACATTATGTAAGAACTTGAAAATTATTAGTAATATTAGTGTTTATATAGGCCGCTTATGCATAGTGCGCAAACTAGTGCTAATTTGCACGTGGGCTAAAGCTAGTTACATGTGAAAATGCTGACAAGTCAATGAAGTGTGACAAAGTGTTATGTTTCAGTGTCAACGTGTTAAATAAGCTACTTAGCTACATCGTTCTTTAAATCTTTGAATTCTTACATATCTCGTTTTATCTGGAATAATAAGCAACAGAGAGTTGGTCTTTCTAAATTTTGTAAACCAAAGGATCTTGGGGGTCTGTCCTTACTAGAGTTGCCAACCGTTCCGTATAATACGGAATCGTCCCGTATTTAAGGCATCAAAGAAGCGTTCAGTATGAAAGGCATACAGAACGCAGTTTGTCCCGTATTCTCAGGCATGCGTTTTAATTTGAGAATTAATCATTCCTTTGTGACAAATTTGACAACATAGCCATTCGCGGAAGGCTTTAAGACCAAGCACACTTCTCTGTCGGCTTCACAGCGAGCGGGTCTCGCGGTAACGGCAAATCCCTTTCACTGTTCGCGGTTTGATTTCACCATTCAGCCACGGGTCAAATTCAACAATTTGAACATGGAGCCACATTATATGGGACTGAAACATAGGGCCTAGAAAAGTTTATTAAGAATGAGAATATAGATGGATATTGAGATATCTTTAATACTTTTAGAATTACAGGCACACAAACTTTGGAAAAATACTATTTATGGAACTCAGATAGGAATGTCCAATTGTGTTGATAGAAAAAAACGAGATACATTTATAGTTTCAACATTATTTGTTCTTCAGAAAAAATGTGTACCAATTTTCACTATTGGAGGTGCACTGAGATCCTTCTCTGGAAATTAACCATATTGGGACTTAAAAATTAAGAAAAGAAAAGTTTGTTAAGAATTATAATCTAAAAGGATATCTGTAATATGAGTTACAGAAATGCAAACTTTGGGCGAAAAACACAAGTGCTTTTTGCCATTTTTGAACTGTTGGCATATAATGCAACAAAGATTGCTAACGTCAACAGATTTAACTAACAGTCCTACCAATCTCTGTGTAAAATATATTGTTCTAAAGTCATTTTACCTCCCCTGTAATCTGACTCCAAATCTCAGGTGAAAATTGTAATTCTGCCCCCCCCCCCCCTCTACAAAATATTGGATTACTCAGTAAATATACATCCATTACATTTAATATTTTGTCTTTCTTCTTGATTTATGTTTGTCTTTCTTTAGAAAAAAAAAAAAAAAAAAAAATCAAAAATTTGAGCAGGTAAAGTTTCTGAAATTTGGTTGATTTTGACACAATTTTACCCAAATGTCTTTATGTCTGAGAACCTTTTATACATCTTTTATACACATACTTAACTGCAGATAGTGAAATGACATACACTGTGTGGTATAATACAAATATTTTGAGTGTCCCTTATTCTGTCCCTTATTCTCCTATAAAGAACCACGATTGTCCCTTATTTTCCTTTCCAGAAGTTGGCAACCTTAGTCCTTACCCAATTTCCAGCTTTATTACTGGGCTGCTCAAATCAAAATGATAACAAGCTGGGTTATAAATAGGCACAGGGTTGGGAAGGTTACTTTTAGAATGTATTTCACTACAGATTACAAAATACATGTTTTAAAAAGTAATCAGTAACGTATTTCGTTACATTACTCAAGTTTAGTATCTTAATCTAAATACTTTGGAATACTTTGAAATACTTCACACAAAAGACCATATTAACTTGATGTTCTGTTTTAAGTTTACAACCTGTAAATAAAAATTTAAATAGTTATATAAGCAAAGTTTGTTTGTAACATTTAAAATGTTTATAAAGAAAATGAAATGAAATGATCTACCCAATAATCTCAAGAGAAGGCTTATAATCAAAGCTGACTCACCTACGGTTTCTCAAGTTTTTTGCATCTCTCCACCACATTTTACAGGTTTGGAAAAAAATATGATCATTTTGTGTGAACTATCCCTAGTATAAATATGTTTATACTAATATTTAACCTTAGTGCACTGATAGCTGCATTAATATTAACCATATAAACAACAAACAGCAGAAAAAAAAACGTTTTTTTTTTTTTTTTTTTTTTTTTTAATAAATAATCCTTTATTTAATTTTTTTTCATTATTATTAGCGATGCAACTATTTTGATTTTTCATGGCTAATAGAAGCAAATTGGCCGATTCTGAAACTGGTTGCAGATTTTTTTAAAGCAAATGTATTTGTTGTTTATTTGTTCAAAAAATATGTGTGGCCCTTTGATATTAGAGGCAAACACTGGATTTTTATCACAATCCCAACAAAGATGTTATGCACATGAGCATGATCAGTTGTTTTTCATTTAAATTATTGTATAATTTCAAGATTAACAGCAAAAACAGCCTGGTCTGACTTTGTGAAATTATGCTACATAAGACACTTGCACAAAACAAAATCAGCAGACGGACTGAATGAAATGCAGATTCACTCTCTGACAGTAGGTGGCGCTTATGGAACAGCAGCGATATAGTGTTTCCATGGTTACCACTATACACACACACACACAGCAGTGCTGCGCTGGAGATAAGAGGAAAAGCCATCAAAACTTGTCTGAAGTCAGTTCCCTTCAGAGATACATTCATATCAACCCTAATTCAATATTTATATTATTCTTCTATATTTCGCGAACAGTGAGCTTGTGCATTAAGCAGTATTTTCTCTGCTGGCGCGTCTGTTCTCCTCTTTGTGTCCGTTTTCAGCGTGTGCCTATGTTAACGTCCTGTTGACAGGCTTAGTAAATATTTCCAGAAATTTTGGGAAATTATTACAAAGCAGTTTGTTTGCAAGCCCGGAATAAAGATTGACCAAAATAAAATGAAAAAACCTTTGGATTTATGACCAGTGGACTACTGCACCTCTATTTTTGAATTCGCATACACGCCACAAACATTTGGAATGAATTATTAAGATTTAAAGTTTGTCTGTAGAGAACATCAAGAAATTGGCTTTATAAAACATTATTGAACGCATGATTAAGTGGATGTTAATTCTATGATTTTGTGTTATTTTTCAAAGACCTAATACATTCTTAAAATATTAAGTGTAAGCTAATAATAACCATGCAAAGCTCAACGTTACTGTACGTCCTTTTTCATGTTTATAAGTAAAACTGTCTTTGAATTTCCACTAAAGAAATGCGTTATGCCCCGTTTTCCCGTCCATTATTTGTGTGCGATCTCATGTCTGCACTCTGCAGGTTGCTAACTGAACAGGCTGCGCGTGTTTTTTGTTTTTTTTTAACAGAGTCGGAGAATCATCAACATTGGCTCGTTGGTTAAAAATCCTCAAACAGCTTACGTTAATAGCCGATTAAATTAAATGATATTAAAATTCAAAGTAATCACTTTGGTAATCTAAAATACTTTTTGAATGTAACTGTAATTTGATTAACATCTATTTAAAATGTAACTAACGAAATACAGTTACTCAAATTTTGTATTTTAACTACGTAACGTCGTTACATGTATTTCGTTACTCCCCAGCCCTGAATAGGCAGGATGCTCTGTGGATTGCCATCCAAGATTAGATTCCCTGTGGTTTATTAACAATATATCCTAGATAAACTCTCTTACTGACAATGTGATTGTCTACAACATGTTACTGGTCTGGAATGATGTGAAAAAATATTTAAATATCCTTCAAAATATATCCATTCACTCCCCTCTGGCTTTGAAACCGGACTTTCCCATTCAGATTAGGAGCATTGGATTGTTTAAATATCTTTTTAAAATATCTTCAAATTCTGCATTTTATAGAGTCTCTTTTAAAGCAAAACAAATTTCGATTCAAATTATCAGAATTGTAAGAAACCAGATTGTCAGTCAGTTCTTTCAAAGGGCTTATTTCCAAATGTTATGCCTTATCACTGCAAACCACTGTGGGAACGGGACCTAGGCATTTTGTTTAATTCCGATGATTGGACCAAGATCTGCGATGGTATTTTTCCAAAATGCACCTCGATTTCCATACATGAACAAAATTTTAAATTCTTTCACAGAATTTATTTTACACCTGTTTGTCTGCATAAAATGTTCCCAGGTTGTTCCGACCTCTGTTTTAAATGCAAAACTTGTAAGGGCACATTTTTTCATGTATTTTGGTTCTGTGCTCACATCCAACCATTTTGGAGAGGGGTTCACTCTGCAATCCAGGAGATAATAGGAAAAAGTTTTATCTTAGCCCCCTCACTTTTTTCATGTGGATTTCTCAGCTGTCAGCTTTTCTGCTTTTGGAGAAATTGACTTCCGTCCTCAACCATAAACAGGACAAATTCAGGAGTCTTTGGGAACCTCTCCAATCCTTCCTACACAAATTTTGAATTTTTATTTTAAGAGAGTTCTGGCTTCTCTTGTTTTGACTTATGTTTTTTGTAAACAGGTACATTTGTACATTTTATTTAACTTGCAGTGCTTGGGGTTTGTTTTGTTTGTTTGTTTGTTTGATTGTCTTTGTCTTCCTTGTTTGTACTATTTGAAAATCATTAATTAAATAATCCTTAAATAATCCTGAATCCTAAAAATTGATTGGTAAATGAAAAAAAAAAGGTCAATACATGCCTTATAAAAAATAAAAAAAAAACTACAGTGGACATTTCATAACATGAATAAAATATATTTTTTTCAATATTTTTTTCCCATTTGTTTCTTATGCTTCAAGCAATGTAATGACAATAAAAAAAAAAACTAAAAAAAAAAACTAAATTAACTTTTTCCTTTCTCAGGAGGATATTTTCCATTCTAATCTGTCTTATTTTTTCTTTAATACATAAGATGAACTCACCATTTTCTCATGCTGCAGTTTTCTTAAAAGGGCTCAAAACGAGCTCAACTGCAACATGAGAAACTATGTGTGGATCAGATATCCTTGGATTTCATCAAAAATATCTTAATTTGTGTTCTGAAGATGAACAAAGGTCTTACAGGTGTGGAACGACAGAAAATTCATTTTTTGGGTGAACAAGTTGATTGACAAGTTTGAACGTCCCATGTTAACGTGGGTGTAGTTTGTGAACATGACACGAGCATGATAAAATTCCTTAAAACTTAGAACGAACACTGCGAAACCAAAGTGCTTTCTATGTACAACTGGTGAACCATACATTTTTAAATATATGATCCGTTAAATATCACGTGACGAATATGTCGCCATCTGCTGGAGATCCTGGTCAACACACTTGTGTAAATACAGTCATTAAAGCATGTTCTTTTAAAATACATATTTGGAAAAAAGATTTTGAAAGCTTTTTTTACTGCTTGGAGATCCCATAATAATTAAACATGACTTTATTGTAATTACAGAAAATATATTTTAAGAAATATGATTATCATATTTTATGTCAGAAAGTCATTTGTGAGGAATCGATTATATTTCACATGCAGCTGATGATTTATACAACATTCAGACATTTCAAATATTCATCATCAATTAAAATCTGATCTCAAGTTCATTTGTCATTGTGTTTTATTAATTGTGCACAAACAATAATGAAAAATCACATGAATTATGACAATGACAATGTTCTTAATCATGTTTGTGAAAGGTACTTTCATCTGAAAGGTAATTTTAACAATAATATTAATGTGACTACAATAAAAAACTGATTTTCATCAGCACAAATAGAGGTTAAGAAACGCAAGGATACATTACACACACACACACACACACACACACACACACACTGATCTTGCTGTCTATATGAGGATTCATTACACACATTTATTCTGACATGTTATTTCACTGACAGAAGTTCAGCTGTAGTATTAATGTAATGAAGAGAAAATAAGAGACTCTATAACATCTCACTGTTACTGATTCATCATGAGCTCAAAGCATTATGGGTAGAATCTCTCTACAGTCTATTCTGATTCATCAACACAGTTTTACTGATCCATAATAAACCCAAAACCCAGGATAGAGCGGTTGAGTGAATGTGGTCTGGACTGTGTGGATGAGGCTCATTGTGTCTCCAGAGACGCTGTAGAAGGACAGAGTTCCTGCACTGTGATCCACATACACTCCTATTCTACTGCTGATGGACTCTACAGGGAGATCAGTCCATATGCTATTGTGTTTGAATGAGTAACTGAAGAAGTCAGAGCAGATCAAACTCCAGGACTGATCATTACATCCAAACCCACACTCTTTACCCGATCCCTTCCTGCTGATGCTCTTATATGACACTGATATATCCACATCATACCCACTCTTCTCAATCTCCCAGTAACAGCGTCCACACACACTCTCTCTACACAACACCTGAGACACATTATCAAATCTGTCTGGATGATCAGGAAACGGCTGGACTGTGTCAGTGTAAGTAATCACTCTGTTCCTCTTAGACAGGTGGAGGAGTTTATTCACTGTGTTCAGATCCAGATTGAGCCGATGGGAATCTGATGGAGAGAAAAACAAAAGTTTGGGGTCAGTTTGATTCTTTTTTTAAAAGAAACTGATACTTTAATTCAGCAAGTATCTACGTATTAAACAGGGACGTGCACAGGGGGGTTGCTCAGGTTGCCCGGGCAACTGCCCATATGCCCTTCTCGACTCACGTTGCCCTTCCGAGGTGGAAAAAAATAAATAAATAAATCGTACAATGGATAGCTGTCAACATTGAACACTGAAAATAAGGGAGATTTCCCGGAATCCATCCCCAAAGTAAGGGATTTTTTTACACGATTATTACGTTGGCACGGGGGACAGGGGTTCAGGACCCCCAGTTTTGAAAAGACAGAAATCGACCCCCGCACTTTTGATAAGGGCTGCTTCAATCAGTCACTCTATATCATCTTTTAGCTTAGGATATTTTCTTTCAAATGAGACCCTTTTCATTTTCACGTTTCTGTGAGCTTTCGTTCGTAAACAATCAACGGAAATGCGCTCTCGAACGGAGAAACACGCAATCTCCAAACCATCGATCAAAGCGTGCTAACGTTTTAGGACAGGTCGATGGTATATAAATCATGCCCGAACGTTAGCGTTTGTCAATCAAGCCAAACCGCCCATTCAGAAACCGAGAAATTTGGAGGCTGATCTCTCAGGTTGACGCGCGAGCTGGCTTGACTGAAGTTTTCGTGAGGATTTATATGGACTCTTTTGATTTCGGTAAATACATCTAGAAAGGTAAAAGCATTGATGGCATCTATAAAAGATATATCTGAAAGCGAAACGAAAGTGATATTGTCTCGTCTAGTGAGAAGGACGCACGAGAGGAGAACTGCGTTTAATTGCTATGTGTATACTGTAATACTGCATTTACAATGAAAGTGAAAGTGCCCTTTGCGGTCGCATCGCGGTGCCCCCGTGTTCCCATTTCTCCCGATGTCCATTACAATTTATATACTTCATTTCCCGCGAGCCTTTCAAAGAAACTCCATGAGCGCGGAAAGACGCGTTTGGCGCATGCTACGTGCATCGCCCGTGGTCAAGTGCAAGCCACTTCTCAGACACAGATACCCAGCTAACCAAAATACGTGACTGTTATGTAACTGCAACGTAATTTGGTGACCAAACTTTCGTCGTGGCGACGTAACTAGTTACGTCTTGGCAACCGGAAAAGTGAAAGGTGCCTATACGTCGCCACAACGTAACTTTGTGACGTTGCCAGTTAGTAACTGCGACGTCGTGGCAATGTTGTGTATCAATAGTTGTGTGTTGGTCATCAGTTGGTAATTCTTATATTTATTTATTTTTCTATGGGCGGACATGCAGTAGTTTAACCTAATTTATGTCCTCATTTGCCCAAACTAATGTAAAGGCTATTCCAACAGCTGTGAACGATGAATGCAGACTCGAAATGAATTCAATTCATTTATTTTGAAAAACACACAGAACATGAAAAAAACTCCAAATAAAAATAATAAAATACACTCAAACTATAAATAAAAACATATAGCCTACAGCGAAACATAAAATAAAAGCATTCAAGACGTTTTGCTCTCAGTATCATTAAAAACATATGCTATGCTAACGTAACATTTTGCTAACATATATTTCAGACGATCAAGGAAATCACAGAGGTAAAAATATTAACAAAAGTACTTAAGGTAGACTGTGGGTAATGTTACTTAACCAATCTGACGCAGTTGTTGAACTTTATTGCTATAAAACTGACGAGAAACACGGAGAAACGTCGACGCTGTCCTCTCCAGCAGCTTGAATGTTTTCCCGGTTGCCATGGCAACTCTAACGGCCACCTGCACTAACGTAAACATAACAATAAAAAAAGGTTTTGCGTCTTTCCAAAGTTAACTTTATACATTTTTATAAAAGCCATTTATTCGTTGTCACCTCAGAAAAATAAATTCTTCTCTCAGAAAAATTAACTTTACACTCTTATCAACATACTGTGGGCACGCGCGCACTCCATTTGTGGAGGCGCGCGCTGTATGTCACGTCACTATATATAAAAAGCAGTCATCCATACTCTGATTTGGTGAAAAGAAACATTTTTTTTTTCTTAAGGGACATTTCAGTCTTGTGTCTGACATTTAATTACACGTTTTATATTGCAAATTCTGGTAATAATAACATATAAAGAATGTGTAAATGATAGTAATGAAATTACGAGCACATGATGTTGCTGTTACGTTGCCAGTAAGTCATGGAATGACCATTATATTACGAATAGAGTACGTATCTGGAACGTCCTTGGTAATCTTGTAACGTTAGGAGAACGTACTGACGACGTTGTGATATGGTAATTTGATGGTAATATTATTACGGGTATACAACGTTGTAGTTACGTTACTAGTAAGTCATGGAATTACCAATATATTACAAATAGAGGACGTATCTGGAACGTTCTTGGTAATCTTATAACGTTAGGAGAACGTACTGACGACGTTGTGAGATGGTAATCTGAAGGTAATGAAATTACTGGCATGCGACGTCGTAGTTACGTTGTCAGTTAGTAAGTCATGACATTACCAAAAAGTACGAATACATTACGTAACTGTTACGTCGTGTGTTAGCTGGGTAGTTGCGTTGAGTTAACACAATCAGAGCGTAAAAATACGGGATATTTTACTGGAAAATACTAAAATGGGAAGACAGCGGGAAAAGAGCTAAAATACGTGAGAAACCCGGAAAAAACGGGTGGGTTGACAGCTATGCAATGGATGCAGAATTTCACGTAGGCCTAGATAAAAAAAAAAATAAATAAAAAAAAAGTGAAAGTCAGTAGGGGAAGGGCAAACACTGTATACATGGCTGCAGCGCTGCAGCGCTGCACGCGACCGGCACCTGAGCTGAGCCTGCATGAGAGGCACTAGAAGGAGATTGTCGCGGTTGTCGGGTGAGACGACGTAACGTTGTCGGAAAGGTGATAAAGACCCTGTTATTCTCAGTCCCTAGCCCGTGATTTTTTTTTTGTTTTTTTGGGGAGTGCCCTTTTTTTTTTTTTAAGTCAGAGCAACTGCCCCTCAAAATTCCTGTGCACGTCCCTGGTATTAAAGGTGCTGTAGAACGTCTTTTCAAAAGATGTAATATAAGTCTAAGGTGTCCCCTGAATGTGTCTGTGAAGTTTCAGCTCAAAATACCCCATAGATTTTTTTTTTTAAATACATTTTTTTAATTGCCTATTTTGGGGCATCATTAACTATGCACCGATTCATGCTGAGGCCCCTTTAAATCACGCGCTCCCTAGGGATGGGCGATACCACTTATTTTGTTTTCGATATGATACCGATACTTTCAAGGCCAATATCGCCGATATCGATACCGATACGATACCTCTAATATGAACTTAAAGATTTTAACATTTATTCAATTATTGAATTACTAAGAGTAAAATGGGTTATGATACCCACTTAACATTATATTGAAGATTAATACTTAACACTTAACATTATATTAGATTATATGTTTGTTTACACATGGTTAAAGTGTTTACTTGGTATGGAAAATCTACAAATAAGCCTTTTATATGCCCAGCTGAACTATGGTCACTGTAGTAATGGTTCATTTTCATAAGGGACTGCCATTGACAGGATGTTGCACCCATTAAATGAAACATTTGTATTCTGACAGAACATCAATATGAACTTTTAACATTCATTTTAAATAATGTAGGCTAATTGCACAAACTATGCAACTATACTATTCTGTGTGTTTTACTATTTCATTTTGTTTATTGTGAAATAAGTAATAATAATATTATATTTTTCTGTGTTCTGTTAAGCATTGTCCTACAGCTGTTTGAATGTAGTTTCGGCAGTGAGCGAATGCTCTGTGATCGATTGGTTCTGACTTGCAGCATTTGCGTGTTCAGATGAGCAGGAAAATACTTTTACTACATATTATTCGCTTAAATAGGTTATTTGTCCAATCCAATGCATATTTTATGCAATAAATTTATTGTTAAACAAAATCACTGGTTTAAAAAAAAAACACACCTTATTATCGATATTTTAATTTGAGTATTGATACTTTCGATACTCAACGTCAGTATCGATATATCGATACTTTGTATCGATCTGCCCATCCCTAGCGCTCCTTAACCCCCGAGCTCTCAACTATAAGTGCAGTTATACAGTGCATTTACAAAGTTCACACAGCTAATATAACCCTCAAATGGATCTTTACAAGACGTTCGTCATGCATGCTGCGTGCATGGATCGGATCATGTGAGTATAGTATTTATTTGGATGTTTACATTTGATTCTGAATGAGTTTGATAGTGCTCCGTGGCTAAAGCTTACATTACACACTGTTGGAGAGATTTATAAAGAATGAAGATGTTTATGCATTATAAAGATTGCAAGTGTTTAATAATGAAAATAACGACGGCTCTTGTCTCCGTGAATACAGTAAGAAACAATGGTAACTTTAACCACATTTAACAGTACATTAGCAACATGCTAACAAAACATTTAGAAAAACAATTTACAAATATCACTAAAACTATCATGTTATCATGGATCATGTCAGTTATTATTGCTCCATCTGCCATTTTTCGCTATTGTTCTTGCTTGCTTACCTAGTCTGATGATTCAGCTGTGCAGATCCAGACATTAATACTGGCTTGTGTAATGCCTTGAACATGAGCTGGCATATGCAAATATTGGGGTCATACATTGTAACGATCGGCCCTATCGGTCGATTTTACATGGATTAAAATTGGGGACAGATTATACTGTGTGAGAGGTTTGGAGTGTTTAAAAAGATGAGACAGACAACAGAAATGGATAAATAAGGTGTATTTACAATATTCACAAGGAACTTAAAACAACACAATAAAACTAGAAAAACTTAGGCCGTTTAAAAGCAGGGAATCCATTTACACCATACCCTAAAACAGTCCTTAAGAGTCCTAGTAGCCTGCTGAAAGTCCCAATGTGAAAGTGTCCACCGGTGTATACAAAGTCCTGAAAGTGATAATCCAATGGAAAAGTGATGTAGTTGGCTGGAAAGGTAAGTCCATAAAATTAAACTCCACAGTCCAGCTTGCTTACCTAGTCTGATGATTCAGGTGATTATGTTTGTAATGAGGGGGTGATTGTTTGTCATGCTGCCTCCTTTATACTGGCTTACTTCCTTATTCCTGTCATGTGATCAGTCACATGACAGGCAGACCCAGACTCATTTAAAGACATACACACATTAAATAGTTAAGAGGAATAAAATGGCTAAAACAACATGTAACCAATTAAAACTCAAATATACATAAAACCATCATGATATATATTGAGCGGATAAAACATGCGTCTTATGTGACAGTGTCACATAGTCACATCCTCTGCTACCAAATCGACCGATAGGGCCGATCGTTACATATGGTGGCCCGTACAGGGAATGTTTAAAGATTTTAAATGCTGTGTTGAGAAGAGTGTTTTAAGATGACGACAAACCAAGTTAATGCTGCTTCTTTTAATACATCTGCTGGTTTTAATGATGAACAGGTTTTACATCATTGTGAATGTGTACAGCTCCGTGCTGAGGTGGCTGCTCTTAAAAACATTGTTTTAAAACTGGAGAAGGATTTTAAAGACTCTGTTGAAAGTAATCTTAACCGTGAACTGTATTTTAGAGAGGCTGTGGATTTTAAATTTGAGAAAATGGAGGAATCTATAAAGGATGCCGTGGTGACACTAGAGAGAGAGGTCATCGACTGTTTTAAGAGGAGAGACAAAAAATGGGCGAAACAGCTGGAACAGACAAAGCATCCAGAAACCGCCATCTCCCCTCCCACTGCGACGACCAGCCCAGTGCCTCCCACGTCGACCCCTGGCTTTCCTCCGACCAACAATCCCACTGCCTCAACAACTTCACGGACAGTCAACAGAGCAACCGATGGAGAATTCTGTGCCACCGTTACAACTGGGCCAGACTTGGACACCATCTTCTCCATCCTCCCCTTCTCCAGAGAGCAGCTCACCAGCACACAGGGTGTTGACGACACTCTCCAGAGACTTTCCATCTCTCCCTCCACACCACCAACCGACGGGATCGAAGTGCGGGACCACCAAGGCGTGCTGTACCGTCAGATCCAGAAGGGGGACGGCAACGTAAAGATCCAGCTCGTCGTCCCCAAGGCCCTGATCCAGCAGACGGTACAGCACTTTCATCGAAAGACCCCAGAGAGACACCATGGGCGGCTGAAGACCCTCCTGAGGATCCTGGAGGTCGCCTGGTGGCCTACGATCCGCAGCGACACCTGGAGATTCGTCGACGACTGCAAGTCGTGTGGTGTGGAGACCAAGGAGTGTGCAGTCATCAACCCCAGCAGAAAACCACCTCATCACCCTCCTCATCACCGTTCATCATCAACATCACACACCAAAGAGACCCACAAGCCGGATAGGAGGAAATGCCGGGGGGAGTGGCGTGCCAGGAAGGCTGGATGCTACAGGACCTTGGATGCTACAGGACATCCAGGCTGGTATCTGATTCCACCTCTCTCTAGTGTTCCAATAGATTCCTCCGTCAGACTAGTGCCTCTGTGGGAGGGCCTAGTTTTATCTAAATTATTGCAAAGACATTTTAAGACAAACATTCGAGAGGATACCCACTACATGGACAATGGTTGACAGTACCTTTTAAGGACTAGTTTCTTCCCTGGGGCGCTGAAGGCTAAGGGGGGGACTATGTGACACTGTCACATAAGACGCATGTTTTATCCACTCAATATATATATCATGATGGTTTTATGTATATTTGAGTTTTAATTGGGTTACATGTTGTCTTAGCCATTTTATTCCTCTTAACTATTTAATGTGTGTATGTCTTTAAATGAGTCTGGGTCTGCCTGTCATGTGACTGATCACATGACAGGAATAAGGAAGTAAGCCAGTATAAAGGAGGCAGCATGACAAACAATCACCCCCTCATTACAAACATAATCACCTGCGAGCTGGACTGTGGAGTTTAATTTTATGGACTTACCTTTCCAGCCAACTACATCACTTTTCCATTGGATTATCACTTTCAGGACTTTGTATACACCGGTGGACACTTTCATATTGGGACTTTCAGCATGCTACTAGTAGTGATGGCGAGATGAAGCCTCATGAAGCATTGAAGCTTTTCAGCCAAGTGGTTCACAAAAGGGTTCATTTCTCGAGGCTTAATTTGCTCACAATACCACCTGGTGGTCAAAGAGTGTAAAACAAGTAGATACATTACAGATGACCTGATGTGATCTGTGATACACTTTATTTTGGCTTAGAAATAACAGTGAAGAAAAAATCAATTTCCACAAAGACTTATATATTCATTTGAATGTAATGTGTATTTTCTGGTTGTATATAATGATTGTATAACATAACTGTGTAATAAACGTATTGGTTTTTAAATGAATGGGGCTATCAAATGTGTGTAAACAAATTATTTGGTCATAACAGGCAGGAGGGGCGATATTATTATTCTAAAACGACACATTCTGAGGGGATCCCATGGGTTTATATATCTGTCAAAATGTCGCGCCAAGATTCGAACCGTATCCAGTCGAACCATTCGAACCAGTCAGGCAGAAGCGAGGCTTCGAACGTCATCAATGACGTCACTGATCTAAAACGATACAAGCTTTGATACACGCTTCACTGAAAGCTTCCGGGATGTCTCGACACACGCTCCGAAGCCTCGGCACAGACCGTAACATCACTAGCTACTAGGACTCTTAAGGACTGTTTTAGGGTATGGTGTAAATGGATTCCCTGCTTTAAACGGCCTAAGTTTTTCTAGTTTTATTGTGTTGTTTTAAGTTCCTTGTGAATATTGTAAATACACCTTATTTATCAATTTCTGTTGTCTGTCTCATCTTTTTAAACACTCCAAACCTCTCACACAGTATAATCTGACCCCAATTTTAATCCATGTAAAATCAACCGATAGGGCCGATCGTTACAACATATTAATGATCCCGACTGTTACATAACAGTTGGTGTTATGTTGAGATTCGCCTGTTTTCCAGAGGTCTTTTAAACAAATGAAATTTATATAAGAAGGAGGAAGCAATGGAGTTTTAAACTCAATGTATGTCTTTTCCATGTACTGAACTCTTGTTATTCAACTATGCTAAGGTAAATTAAATTTTTGATTCTAGGGCACCTTTAAGTTGTTTCTACAATGAGTGTATCTAGATTTAAAAAAGTTTGTAGACAAACTTTAAGTTGGCTTAAATACACCTAGCCAGAAAGTTTGAAGTAGTTTTAAAATCTTTAAATTTGAAGGTTTTCAGTTTGAAATAGTTTACGTTTTGTAGTTTTAAAAGCCAGATAGATAGATAGATAGATAGAGAGGGTACTTGGAGTGGTTGCTAAGGTTTTGCGATGCGGTTGCTAAGGTACTTAGAGTGGTTGCTATCGTGTTACTATGCGGTTGCTAGAGCATTCTGGGTGGTTGCTAGGGCATTGTTATGCAGTTTCTAAGGTACTTGGTGTAGTTGCTAGGATATTCTGTGTGGTTGCTAAGGTACTCTGAGTGGTTGCTATGGTGTTGCTAGAGCATTCTGTGTGGTTGCTAGGGTGTTGCTATGCAGTTTCTAAGGTACTCTGTGTAGTTGCTAGGGTGTTACTATTTGGTTGCTAGGATATTCTGGATGGTTGCTAAGGTGCTGCTGTGCAGTTGCTAGGGTACTAGGGGTGAATGCTAGGTTGTTGTTATGTGGTTGCTAGGATATTCTGGATGGTTCCCAAGGTGTTGCTATGCGGTTGCTAGGGGATTCTGGGTGGATGCTAAGTGTTGCTATGTGCTTGCTATGCGGTTGCCAAGGTTCTCAGGGTGGTTGCTAGTGTTGGTGTGTGTTTGCTAGTATATCCCATCACATTGCTAGCATGTTTTAAAGGGGTCATATCATGAAAATCAGGTATAATCGGGTCCCGGTGCATCTACCAAACCAGAAAACATGAAAAAAGATAACTCAGTAACTGTTACCTGAGCGAGCTCTCAACACATTATAGTCCTTCACGTCTATTGCGATCTCAGAATTCGGAATAGTTGATAATACCTAGGATATCAAAATCAACTGAAGGCAGAAGATATCTAAACTTTGGAAGTCTTCCTATCACTGTTCGGGAAGCACACACACTCTGTCAGTTTAAATCTAGACTAAAAACACATCTGTTTAAACTTCAATACACATAACACGTTATCTACTTCTATAATTCAAATCATGTAAATTGTTAGGCTGCATAAATTGGGTCAGCCGGAACTGGGAACACTTCCCATAACATAGGGCTGCAGGATTAATCGTAATTGAATCAAAATTGCGATTTGGCTTAGTGCGATTATGACATCGCAAAGGCTGCGATTTTTTTAATTTATATAAATATGTATGTAGCGTGTTAGTGAAGAGCTGCTCTGTGATCAGTAGTAAATGATGTTCCATCTGAGAGCACAGCATTAGAAAAAGCAACACACGTCAAACATACAAACTTTCCAAACCTGAGAAGCCTTTATGAACTTCTTTTCTAATAAAAGACAACATTTAATGTGTTTTTACTCCAAACTCACTTCATAACGTCAGCTGAGTGTTTGAAATAGCATTTTGATTAGCATTGGATTCAGGGGCGGACTGGCCATCGGGAGCACCGGGACATTTCCCGGTGGCCTGATGGTCATTCTGGCCTGACGGCTGCCGCTGTGCTGTCGATCAGACTGACGTGCAATAGGCTGTATGCAACTGCGAATTAATTGACGCACTTATGAATCTACGAATCAGGCGATCGCGGAGTGAAAATGACACCACATGACCCAACATCAGCGAAGCACTGCCTAATTGGCTATATCCAGAGACAGGCTTTATCTTGAAAAATAGTGCAAAAAATGGAGCGTAAACGCAAAGGAGGAGCAGAGAGGGAACGCATAAAAAGGAGAAAAGCCCTGGCCACAGACGCAGCAAGTTGCTGCAAAATCCCAGCCATGTTCTCCGGTCAGGTCGGTCAGAATTACATTTACATAATATTTACCAGGGGTGGGGAAAAAAATCGATCCGTTCGGTTCTCCACACTCGGTTCGGCACGCGCTCGGACCGCTGTTCAACTTAAATCTGACGAAGCATCTGTAATATGGTTTAATATAAATAACATGTAAAACAATCAGGGTTCAGTTAATATATGTTTCTGTTGATGGATGAACATTCTGGGTTCCCAGACATTACAACAACAGCGATGAAAAAAATAAAATAAAATAAAACCGTGGACAAACCATTCACTCTTGTTAAATACGAACACTGTATCAGTGCATTCTCTTAAAGTGACAGTCTTTATATTAATTGAACAGCAACAACGAAGAAATCACTCACTGCTCTTGATTAAAAAGCTTTTGTAACTTTAATAAAGAATAATCTTTCATGTATAGTCCAAAATGCAATGCTGTTTTACATTATTACTTTATTCAATTTCTGTACCTAAAAACTAATGCCAGACCTCCCTTAAAAAAAAAAAAACTGAAGTCAGTTTATTTTATTTGTATCTTTAATCTATTATATTTAATTGTGCTGTTTTTTGTAGTTAGAATATTCTAAATAATATGAGAAAATATATATATTTTTGAAAGTATAGTTTTTCCATAAATATAGCACATACAACGCCGTTGTAACAACGGTACCGAAACCGTGACTCTAAAACTATGAAACAAACCGAACCGTTTGTTTTGTGTTTGTGTTGTTTTTGTTTGTGTTTCTGATACTTTTGATATACTTGAGTTGAGCATTGGAAATATATAAAATATAAATATTTTAACATGTGAATATGTATCTTTTATTATCCCTTCTTAAAATGTGTAAGCCAATTTTATATTTGTCTTTGGTGTGGTAGTATAGATGGTCTATTCCTAGTGAGTTTTTGAGGGTTTATTTATTTATCCATTCATATTATGAATGGTAGTCTACCTGTTACATCAACTAACAGGGTTACCCTATAAGTTTAGCAGGCTGGTGGACACATGAATTTGGTGGTGGTGACTGCAGCAGCAGAGGTGGCCTGGGGTGGAGTCAAATTCCCGGCCTGATTTACTGTCCCAGTCCGCCACTGATTGGATTATATAAACATACTTTATTATCACGGAAATGCCCAAGAAGGCTTGAAGAAAACATATAAACCATGTATTGTTGTAGTCGTCTGTTTATTTTATTCATGTTTAATCAATCAAAGCGTTTCTACCTTCTTTTTATTCAGTCACACCAAAAGCATGATGCCCATTGGGGATTTCCTGGAACAGTGTTTGTTATATTGCGTATATAGTATAATGCGTATATTATATTAGTATCTGCTTAAGGGCGCCCTCTGGTGTCCAGTATTTTGGAGTAGTGTCACTCAATCCTATTCTGGGTCAAAATAGGAAAAGTAATTCCTCTCTCTAAAGAACTTTGAAGGAAACATATAATCAATATGTTTTTCTCCAGCGTACATAAGTGTACAGGGTTTTTTTTCCCACAGTAGATGCATAAGAGGCACAGTTCATATTAAATGCATGGACTCCATTTTTGATTTTGCATACCTCCTGACCAAAATTTAAAAAATTATTTAGAGATTATCATAATATAATATTTGATAATAAATCCTTAGACCTTTCTAATGATTTATAGACATACTGCTTGCATGTTAACAGGTTACCCCACATTTTGTCATACAAGGTTTAAATATTATTTTGTAATATTTATTATATATAATTATTATAGTTATATTTATAATTAAATACTAATGCTAAATACTTTAATAATGTAAGGTATTACAACAGTAATATTTCTTATTTGGTTTAATATTTTATTTAGCAATAATGATAATAATAAAAATAATAATAAAAATAATTAGTCAAAATAATATATTCGCACAAAATATCGGGCCAAATTGTGCAGCCCTACAAACAAGCAAAACAAGCCTGGTATTGTTTATATTATTTTTTTCATTTGTTTATAAAATCACATTTTAAATCGCAAATCGCAATTTTAACCAGAAAAATCGCAATTGGAGCCCTACCATAACACCTGATGTACTCACTACATCATAAGAATGGCGTCTACGCTAATATTAGTCTCTCTCTGTTTATGCCGAGGTTTACTGTAGTCTGCCAGATCCAGGCCATATCCAGATGAGGTGCAGGACCTGCATCTAGACACCTGCACTCTAGGAGGAGTAGCATTTAGAAATTTTAGTCTCAGAAGAAGAAGAATAAAAAGCTTAACTTGTAAATCAGCCAACTTAATAGTTTGATTTACAAAGTTTTTAAGCATCGTAATTTTTATAGCCCTGAAGTGTCAACTATTAGACTGCGCCAGTGTATGGAGTATAACGTCTGATCCCCGGGTGTCATGGCACGTCAGCGCCGGGGGCGGGGTTTGGGGTGTGTGGGTGAGAGCTTGTTATTCCGGCTGTTGTCGCCATTAAAGCAAGTGTTAACCAGCCTCTCGAGTCGGCGATTCATTGTGTCTCATCTACACACTGGCGTGGTGGCAGCGTTACCGAATCCACTCCTTAAATGTATTCTTTGTGCTCACGTGAGATCAGTTCACGCTACGAGTGCATATAAACTATCAGCGGATTATCTTTGCCGACGAGACGCGAGCCGTAACCATGGCGAACACACACAGAGCGCCGAAGCAGTGGTGCCTCACTAAAGTCGAGACAGTGAACTCCTTTGAGAACTGGCGTCAGAACCTCGTTTATACGCTATCACTGGACACTGAGTTTGCCCCGTTTTTAATGGACGGCGTAAACTGGGAAAAGAAGACGAGGGCTTCGCCATATAGGGGTTTCACGGATGATAACGAGGAAATTCCTGCAGCTCAACGACGCACGCGCCAACAAAAGGTTAGCATGCTTGAGCTTATGCTGGGGCAGATCGTTAATTACTGTCCAGTCATATCCCGCAATACTAATGTTAAGAATTCCACTTGCATTGACCATATATGGCAAGTAATCAGACTACACTTTGGATTTCAGTCCACTGGCGCTCATTTCATTGACTTTGCTGCTATTAAACTAGAGCCCAATGAGGGTCCGGAGGACTTATACCAGAGACTAATGGCTTTTGTTGAGGACAATTTACTCCGCAAAGACTCTGGCATTACTCATGGAGGTGTACTCGTTGTGGAGGATGAAGAACTCTCCCCCACAATAGAAAATATCATTGTTCTCACATGGCTTCGACTTATACACAGCGAGCTGCCAAAACTCGTAAAGCAGAGGTACGGTACTGAATTACGTTCACGCACACTGCCGTCTATAAAACCAGAGATATCCCAAGCCCTCAGCTCATTACTGGATGAACTTCAGTCATCTGAGGATGCCAGAACAATGCGCACTGCAGTGTCCAGCCTTCCAAGGCAGAGACTGACGTCTCTGGGTCGATCCAGGAAGTCGTGTCCACTGTGTAAAGAGGCTCACAGACCAGATAATCATTTTCTCAGTAAATGCCCCTTTCTGCCTCCTCTCGACAGGGCATTTATTGCTAAAGCACGGCAAGTGGCAGGTTCGTCGGGTCACACAGAGGGTGAATCTGATGATGGCAACGATGACTCCGTGTGTTGCCCGATGGCAGTGCAGCGCGTTCGTATCATGCAGTCGCCATGCCTCGATGCTTTCCATAGTTATGCCCCAGTCAGACTGACCATTGACAGTGGTGCTACGGGAAACATGATAAGAGCAGCTTGTGCTAACAGACTGGGTCTTAAGGTCACCAGCAGTACTCAGTCAGCTCACCAGGCAGATGGCTCTTCACCCTTAAAGGTAGTTGGAGAAACACACACCCACTTTCACAGAGATGGACATGAGCTTTACTTTGAAGGGCTTGTCGTAGAAAATTTTGTAAATGTAATGACATCTCCATCCGCCCTGCTAGACACCAGGTCTGTGTAGGGTCCAACACATACGAGTATGGTGCCAGACGAACTGAGGGGGATACTCGCGCTGTCAGGCGAGCTCATGTCCTCCGTGCTACGTCATCTCATATTGTTTGGCCCGGCGACTTTGTTGAGCTTGAACTTCCAGGCGAGCTGGTGAACGTTAGCGAGGAGCTCGCTGTTGAGCCACATAATGCCTCTACACAGTGGCTTGCACCTGCCCTGTATAAAGGAATATCCGGTAGAATCAGAATTCCCAATTTGACTAACACACCGCAGGGTATTAAGAGAAACGATCATGTGCCGCATTCGCATGACTTATGTCCCAGAGCCACTACCCAAACAGGCCCCGTCTGCGGCCCCACAGACATTTGCCCCCAACTCCAGTCTGACACTGTTTTCTGACCTCGTCTCATTAGACCCAGACAGCGTAATGACTCCAGCCATCAGAGACAAATTTCGGGAAGTCCACAGGGAATTTGATGAGGTTTTCAACCCACAGATTAGGGGCTATAATGGCGCTGCTGGCCCCTTCCAGGCTAGAGTAAACATGGGTCCCGTCCAACTGCCTCAACGGAAGGGTAGAGTTCCGCAGTACTCAAGAGGCCAGTTGCAAGAACTACAGGCTCAATTCGACGTGTTAGAACAGATTGGCGTCTTTCAGAAACCTGAGGACGTTGGCGTTGCGGTTGAGTATGTCATTCCATCATTTCTTATCAAAAAGCCGAATGGGGGATTTCGTCTTGTGACAGCATTCACTGATGTAGGACGGTACAGCAAACCTCAGCCATCGCTCATGCCAAACGTCGACGCCACTTTGCGTCAGATAGCTCAGTGGAGATATATTGTCGCAACCGACCTCACAAAAGCGTTCTATCAGATACCCCTTTCAAAGGACTCCATGAAGTACTGTGGAGTAGTTACGCCATTCAAGGGAATCCGGGTGTATGCCAGATGTGCTATGGGTATGCCTGGATCAGAAACTGCCTTGGAAGAATTGACCTGTCGGGTTCTTGGTGACTTAATTCAACAGGGACAGGTGGCCAAAATTGCAGACGACCTGTACTGTGGTGCTGACAACTTTGAAGAGCTGCTTGTGGTTTGGAGAAGAGTCTTAGCGGCCCTCCAGGCATGCAACCTATGTTTATCCCCTGTAAAGACAGTTGTTGCTCCTGCACAGACCAACATCCTGGGATGGGTGTGGAACCAAGGCACCATCAGCGCTAGTCCACATCGCATTGCCACACTAGCCTCATGCACCCCCCCTACTTGCGTTAGTGGACTGAGATCTTTTATTGGTGCTTATAAAGTCTTAGCACGTGTACTTAAGGGCTGCGCATCCATCCTTGCCCCCCTTGATAACATGGTAGCTGGGTGTGAGTCGAAAACTGCACTTGTGTGGTCAGATGAGCTTCTCCAATGTTTTCACAGGGCTCAGCAGACGTTATCCAATAACTGTGCGGTGACAATACCGCGACCTGACGACCAGCTTTGGATCGTCACTGACGGTGCTCTCAGGGACCCAGGCCTTGGGGCGACAATGTACGTTACACGGGAGGGGACATTACTGGTGGCTGGCTACTTTAGTGCTAAACTTCGCAAAAACCAGATCAATTGGCTCCCGTGTGAAATCGAAGCTCTTGCTATAGCTGCTGCATTAAAGCACTTTGGTCCATTTATCATCCAGTCTACACAGAAAGCGTGTGTCCTCACTGACAGCAAACCGTGTGTGCAAGCTTTCGAGAAGTTATGTAGGGGCGAGTTCTCTGCAAGTCCACGAGTCACCACTTTCTTGTCAACCGCAAGCCGCTTCCAGGTTTCTGTCCGCCATGTTGCTGGAGCCGCTATTCTCCCTTCGGATTATGCTAGTCGCAATGCTGTAGAATGCAACAGCCCCACGTGTCAGGCTTTGTCCAGGATTGCATGGCCTCGGTTGTGCGCCGTTCTGATGTTGTTAACATTATGCAGGGCGTGCAGAAGATACCCTTCTCAAACAGAGCATCATGGTTGTCCATACAGGCGGCGTGTCCAGACCTCCGTAGGGTGTGTGCACATCTTCGCCAAGGTACACGCCCCTCCAAAAGAGTAACCAATGCCAAAGATGTGAAACGTTATTTGAACACTACCACTTTGGCCAAAGATGGGCTCTTAATCGTACGCCGTCAGACACCGCTGGTGAGCTCCTCCGAATGCATTGTCGTTCCAAGGAATGTGTTGCATGGCTTGCTTATGTCATTGCACATCAGATTGAATCACCCTTCTGCACATCAATTGAGACTCGTGGTCGGCCGTTACTTCTATGCATTGGATTTGGAGGCAGCTATCCAACATACCAGTAGGGGTTGCCATCAATGTGCTGCACTGGCGAAATCCCCCTCGTTTGCAGTGGAACAATCCAGTTGTGACCCACCTGAGGCTGTGGGGTCCTCCTTTGCAGCTGACGTGTTAAAACGCGCACGTCAGCTCATCCTAGTTGTTCGTGAATGTGTGACATCCTTCACGGCCGCCCTTCTAATCGCAGATGAGCGCAAAGAGACGTTGCGGGACGGTATCATAAGCCTGTGCATCGGTCTCCGTCCACTTGATGGTCCGTTGGCTGTGGTCAGGACTGACCCAGCGCCTGGATTCGCAGCATTAACAAATGATGAGGTGCTCGCCCAGCACAGGTTGGCCATCGAGGTGGGCGAAGCCAAAAATGTCAACAAAAACCCTGTTGCTGAAAAGGCCATTCAGGAGCTGCAGGGTGAGGTTTTGCGCTTGGAACCACACTGTCAGGTTGTCACTCCCCTTCTTTTGTCTGTGGCTGTTGCTCAGTTAAACAGCCGTATCAGATCACGTGGCATGTCAGCTCGGGAGATGCTGTTACAACGTGACCAGTTCTCTCTCAAACAGTTACCAGTCCATGATCAGGAGTTAATTACTCAACAGCATGCACAACGTCTAGTGAATCATCCCCACAGCAGTAAGGCCAAATCACCATCGAAACAGTTCACAGCATGCCCAGATGTTGGCCCAGGTGATCTAGTGTACTTGTATAGTGATCGGAACAAGTCCCAGGCACGAAGTCGATATCTTGTGCTAAATACTGACGGGGCATGGTGCAACATTCGAAAGTTCACTGGCTCTCAACTTCGACGCGGATCATATAGGGTCAGACTGAGTGACTGTTACAAAGTTGAGTCTATCCCTGAGCAAATGGTGCCTATTGCAGATGATGCAGACTCAGAGAGTGAAAGTCTGGATGCGAGCTCTCCTCCACCGGTTCCTGACATTCCTCTGGCTATAGCCGAGCCAGCATCATCACCCGTCGGGCCTGTTAGCAGCACGAGTAGCCTATGCAAGAGCAGGAGTGCATCCCCGTCGAAGTTACACGTCCCGATGCCGACCCCTCGGCATTCTGGTCGCCTCCGTCAGCTCCCAGTCAAGCTGATGGACTACGAGCTGCAATAGGCCTGCAGCCTTACCTTGTATCCTTTGTTGGGTGTGGGGGGGGGGAAGTTTTGTTGTTATATATCTTTGTGTTTGTGATGTTCTTTAATAGCCTGCTAGGCTGTACTGAATAGTTGATTGTGACATGTTGTTTCTTGTTGCCACACATTGCTATTCTGGTTACCCCGCTGTGTTTCACAGGTCAGCAGTCACTGTAGGAGAGGGAGTGTGCTTTATGGAAAATGGGTGGCGCCAGTGTATGGAGTATAACGTCTGATCCCCGGGTGTCATGGCACGTCAGCGCCGGGGGCGGGGTTTGGGGTGTGTGGGTGAGAGCTTGTTATTCCGGCTGTTGTCGCCATTAAAGCAAGTGTTAACCAGCCTCTCGAGTCGGCGATTCATTGTGTCTCATCTACACACTGGCGCTGGGTAAACCCAGCCTGATCTGCTGGTGATTTGATTTCGCTCGGCAACTCAGTCTGGAAACCCGTACATTTCTACTGCCTCTGTTACACTTTTGCGGGAACCAATCACAGACTGGCTTATCCGCCTTGCTCGCTATTGGCGAGTATAACACGATGACGATAGAGAAGCGACGGCAAGCTAGACTGGGTAAACCAAGCCTGATCTGCCGGCGATTTGATTTCAAACAAATTGCTCGAGTGGGTGTAAATACCACTCACTTTCATGTTTTTTTTTTTTTTGCACAACCTGCAAAAATCGCTCGATGCCATTGCTGCTTCTGCAAACCGCTGATCAGTGCTACAAACCAATACAAACTAAACCTGTCTGGATTTTTCCAGTCCGCGTGGATCCACGGAAGAGACTGATAATTCTGTATTATGTGGGCCAGACAAGTGATTTGGTGATGTCACTTTGTAAAAAAGACTAAGCGTCTGCACACATACACATTTAAACGCACATACCTATAGACAAACGCGTAAATGAACAGCAAGAACACGTTAAAAGTCTTCTGTTTTCAATTAAAAAGGTGTAATTAAAGCGGCCCCTAAGTTAATAATTAACGATTTTTACAACGGAAGTGATTCAATCAAAAACTTATTTTAGCTGGTTAATAACTTTTTCTTAGAGCTTCTGTGAAGCCAAAACAATCTCTGTCCATTAATTTTCCTATTATCACTGTGAAGCTGCTTTGAAACAATCTGTATTGTGAAAGGCCTTATACAAATGAAGATGAAAAAAAGATGATGAAGCCTTTCTCTGCAAGTATGTGAAAAAGTTATCCTTCAGATTTCACTCCCCTTGTGATGTAGGAAGAGGATCTTATATTATTACCGCCCCTTAAAGGTGATAGAGAGGATTTTTTCGTCGACTGAGAATCCCAAAGACTTACTGAGTTTTTGAAATGAGTATTGGAACACGAGTGTTTATCACCGGCATTCGCTGTGTCGTGTTTTTTGGATTCATTATGTCGGACTCACCGCAGGTAACTCATAATCTGCAGTTGTTACTCCAAAAACATCGCATGCAGTGCCTGTGGAGTGTGGAAAGTTACTGTAGCGCGCAGCCGCGCACGTCTCACACAAGGAACGTCATGGCAGTGATGATCGCGTAAACGATTGGCTGATGTTTTTATTATCACGGAAATTATCCTAAAAGAAAGATTATCCTGTTTTTGACGAATATGTCGAATCCTCAGTTCAAAATAACTTTTAACTATTTTTTTGTTTTATATTTCTATTTTTCATTTTATATTTCTATTTCAATCTTTCCGTTCATTGAAAATTCTGGATAAAAACACCTCCACACATTCCTCATTTTTATTTTACATTTTAAAATATATTGAAATAGAAAAAAGTTATTTAAAATCATAGGGATATTTCACTATATTACAGTTTTTTTAATCAAATAAATGCAGTTAATGTTCGATATATCAGCAGTTTACCAGGGCCCGTATGTATAAAGCCGCTCAAAGTAAAAGTGTGTCAAAATTCTAAGAATGACGTAATTTTACGCTTAATCTTAGACTTAAGAATAAATGTGATTCATAAAGGTTCCTAAGTGTCAAGACTAGGTCTCAGCTCTTAAATTATTTAAGAGAGCTGGAGAGGTGTCTTAACCCAGTTAAGAGTAACAAGATGGCAGCAAAGAAGAGGAGACACACGCTTTCCAATGAAGATATGATGTATTGGAGTAATATGATGATGGATGGAGTTGCTAAATTGATATAAACTTGATTGTCAATTCTTTTTGTAATTATGACCTAATAAGAAATATAATAACTTTAAATTAATGTAATAAATTTAATAAATATTTGGTCTACTTAAAAAATAATTAATGTTTAATGCATTAATACATTTAAAGGTGCTGTATGCGATTTCTCAAATTCTTTGTTGAACACTGTTGATATTTGAAATCAACCCAAACAAACACACCCCTCTCTTCATTGCGCACCTCCAAAACTCACACTCCAATCCTAACAACCCTGCTCTGAGGCGGTCTCAAACTCCGGCCCAATCACTGCTGTCATGTGAGGTGAGTGCACTATCAATGACGCTAAACACCTCATTCTCTAGCGAGCGTCAGTGTGCAGTAGTTTACCTGCAAAACTGTCATTGTCTGGCCTCTGTTACACACCTAAAGAGAGTGGATGTCTGTTTATCACAGTTGGCGCACAACAAAATGCTTAATGTAAAATAAAGTGCAGTTGATGAACGAACGACAAGGAAGCACCAAAAAAAAAAAATGAACACACAGTACACAAGAGTAAATATAAACAAGAGTTTCTTGTTAATCGCAAACAAATTTGCTTAAACCATTAATATATGAGGAAAATATTTTTATTTTTAAATTATTTAAATGTTTTCAAATATGACATTGACTACAACATAATCAGTTTTTTTATATTTAATTAGTTCTCTCTTGTTTTTGCATGTGTTCATAATTTCTTTGCATGACAGCCTGGCCAAAAATAATTTGAAACAATTTGAAATTTCATTTCATTATAACACATTAATCAATTGACTTCAAGCACAGCTACACAATATGCTTACATCTTTTAACACATTTTTTTAAAATATTTGAATTAAGGTTGAAGATGTCAATTTTCATATGGCTGGACATCACAACTGGCCACTACTCTATTCCAGTTCAATGACTGTCTGACTGACAATAAAACCATGTGGAAAAAGAAAGCCACTTTTATGTTGATAATGGACTTCCCTGGAGTTATTGGAGCCGTTAATGAACTCATGACACATCATTGCTCCAATTGTAAATAAGGAGACATTTATCAATAGAAAAAGATTCCACACCATCAATACTAATTTGTGATAATTTTGCACAATGCAAAGCAATATTTAAAAATACATTTAAATATTAAAATGTTTCAGTGTCATTTTCTTTCTTTTTTTTTTTTTTTTTTAAAAACATGTTTAAAAACAATTATTGGTGTTGTGCTGCTGTGACTTCACCCTTCCAGGCTCGCTATTGGCTGATTCAGAGGTTAAGGGCGGCCATTTTGAGTTGACATCATTGTAGTCCTTAGTTTACAACACTTAAGTCAGCACTTAAGAATCAGTCTTATACTTTACTAAAAGTTGCTTTTAGCTTCTTTATAAAACTTTCCTACTCTTAGAAAACTCCTACTCTTTACTAAGAATTTTTTGACACTTAAGTCAAAACTTAAGACTGATCTTAAAAGCATTTCTGAGAAGTTTTATACATACGGGCCCAGATCACCAAATCATCATTTACATGATCAATTTCTGTCATGTTTTCTTTCTCCTTCTACAGGAAGAACATGAACACACTCAGCGAGTTTTTCTGCTTGTTTTCTTAGTGACTTACATTGTAGGAAGTCGTTCCTGGTTCTGGGAACAATGTTGGTGGAAGTGACTGTGGAAATCAACAGACATGAAGAGTGTGATTATCATGTCAAGAGAAAATGATCCCTGCATCCGTTCCTAAGACATTTCTAATATGATCTTCTATATGATATGAGATGATGGAGGATCATTTCTGAGAGCAGATGAATCTCCAGGACTTTACCTCTGTCAGAGATCTTCTTCAGCTCCTCTTTGCAGAAATCCTCCAGTTTGTCTCTCAGCTGACGGACAGATTCTCTCACAACAGCAAAAGAGAAGAGAGAACTGAAGGGATCGTCATTTATGTCTGTAGATTCAGGAGGAGCTGAGAGAGACTGGAAACTCTACAGAAAACAGAAATCAAAGCTCATCACCTCTACACTTCAGCCAATAACCTGCACTACTGTCAGATTTGAGCAGCTCTTGTTGATCTTTAGTAACTCTCCTCAATCCAGCACTTTCACGCATCAGATTCATTCTTCTTATAATGAACATATCATGTTAGAGCTGTAAGTTCTAGTGTTTGACACTTACACTATATGTGAACTTTCTAGGAAAACACTTGATGATCAAAAATCTGCAATAACATGAATGAAACAGATCAAGAGCATCAATGGAGTCACATTTCAGGGTTGAGTAGATTTGATCAGGAAAATCAGATCAAGTAGATTGATCATTATTTATAACTTTTGAGCAGTTAGTGGATCTGAAATTCACAGGGACTCTTTGGACATGATCCCAAGGTCAGGTTTTGTGGTTAAATACTCTGAAGCATCACTAATATACATCCTCACTTCCTGTTTGAGAACTTCACTGTCAAATTCATTAATGTGTTAAAGAAAATTATTATGAAAGGTGGGATACCATCAAGTTAATAGATCTCACATTGTTGTAAAATTATTTAAATATTAGTAAAGGTTTGAGCTGTTGATGTCTGGAAGCTCAATATATCTTTCAGGAAAATGTTTCCTAAGAGATTTCCAGAGCTGAACTGCATTTGTAAGTGCGTCTCTTTCAAAAGAAGAAGATCAGATGAGAGTCTGACTGATGATTATATAATAACCGAACACACAGATCAACACTTCAGTCAACGGCTCATTCTGCTCTCATGAAATGTTTCTCTGTGAGTCTCTTGCTCAAGTCCGTTATGATCCTGTTCTTCTAGATCTCTGTTACCTGCAGGAAATGGATGTGATCCTGTGTGTGTGAAAGCTGCTCCAGCTCAGCGTCTCTCCTCCTCAGATCATTGATCTCCTGCTCCAGTCGCTCCAGTCGTCCTTCAGCTCGACTCACTGCAGTCTTTTCCTGATCTCTGATCCGCTGTGTGGCCTCAGAGCGGCTTCTCTCAATGGAGCGGATGAGCTCAGTGAAGATCCTCTCACTGTCCTCCACTGCTGTCTGTGCAGAGCGCTGTTAGGACACACATCACAATCACACAGTGGCTTCAGTGAGTCCTGACTGAGACTTCTCAAACTTCTCTTCTTCTCCACACTCACCTTATGAGACTCCACAGCCTCTCTCAGCTGCTGAAGATCTTTCTCTCTCTGCTGGATCCTCTGCTGGAACAACCTCTGCGTCTTCTTCAGCTGGTGCTAAAGGACAAACCAATCACAGGAGAAACATCACATAAATCATCAAGTATACAGATATGAATCCAGTATCAGTGAAGTGCTGAGATTGAGAGGTTAAAGATCTTTCATGATAAGGTTATAAATTCAATCATAAGTGTCAGAATTATTTCATCAATGTCTAGTTTTATAGGGATAGTTCACCCAGAAATTCTTTCATTGTTTACTCATCCTCATGTCTTTCCAAACTTGCATGATTTTCTCTAGCAGAACACAAATGAAGATATCCGTTTATCAAAGATATTCTGTTTCGAAATCAAATATGGTGACACATCAATAACATCATACTTCAGTGACTGTCACGTGACTAAACATGCCACCATATAATTTATGGCTTCTTAAGACTTAGGCTATGGTGTTCCAGCTCATTTTTTAATTCCCTTCCCTTGCTAACTTTCCTCAGTCTCGTTGACTCAGATGTACGTCATTGCTACTGGCAAAACCTTTGCAATGGGCTGAATTGGAACGCCCTTGATCTCTTGGATTCTGTTATGGAGTTGATTTATTTATTTTTCCCTTACGAAATTGTTTAATGCAGCATTCTATATTTATATAGGTATGTTTTGATGTTTTAAATATTTAAATAATAATAATAATATAGAGTTGTTTGTGGTGGGGTAACTTAAATGTGATATAGGGTTACGTCACAATCGTGTTGCATTGTGGTATTTGGAGCTGCCTGAAGTGTACATATGAAATTGACTCGCAACCTCTGTCAAAATTGAGGGAGCGAGGGTCTGTCCATATAAACTTCCCTCGTCCACTTCACAAAAGTGGAACACATTTCAAAATGGTGGCAGGGATTCCCCGAGGGGAAGTGCTTAGGGAAGTTTGCGAGTGCTTGTCTAAAACAATCTAACCTAACCTTCGATTATCCCCCTTGCATTTCTTTTATGCTACTTTAATGTCTTTTTTAAAGATTGAAACTGTGGACCCTACTGACTTTCAATACACCGACAGATGTATATACGGACAGAGACATTCCTTAAAATACCTTCTTTTGTGTTCCTCAGAAAAAAAGTACCACCAGTTGGAATAACATGAGTAAATGATGAATGTTCATTTTTTGGGTGAACTACTGGTTTAAAGGGGTCCTGTTATGCTTGTAAATGATCAAAATGGGACTCTTTAATTTCATACCTGTTTCTCTGTCCTCTGTGCTGCAGCTGATACAGTGTCGTGGTTTTTATGTTCATCCATCATACACAGTACACATATACACTTCTGTTCAGTGCGGCAGAAAACCTCAAGGATCTTGTCGTGTTTCGGGCAGATCATCTTCTGCAGTCGTCCAGTGGAATCAGTGAGATTGTGTCTCTTTCCTTTAAACAAACTCTCATGTTGTTCAAGGTGATTCTGACAGTAAGAGTTCAGACACACCAGACAGGACTTGACGGCTTTGTGTTTTCTTCCAGTACAGACGTCACACTGCACATCTCCAGCTCGAGCGTAACAGACAGCAGGAAGTTTAATCTTCTTCAGTTTCTCCACCAGTTCAGCCAGAATGGTGTTTTTAGCTAAAGCAGGTCTTGGTCTGAAGGTCTGTCTGCACTGAGGGCAGCTGTAGACTCTCTTCTGATCCTCCTGATCCCAGCAGCCTGTAATACAGATCTTACAGTAACTGTGTCCACAGGGAATGGTCACTGGATCCTTCAGGAGATCCAGACACAATGAACACTTGAACTCATTCTGATCCACCGAAATTCTGGCTTCTGCCATTTTACAGCTCACCTGCACTTCACTTTCTCTTTCCCTGAACTCATGTGATTCCAGTTTCCTGCTTCTTTTTGAGTGACATGTAGCAAACAGGTTTTCTCTGCAAGTCTAAAAGTCACAGATAATAAAACATCCACTAGATGTCAGCCTCAAACAGACACTCAGAACAGCTTCAAACAGAAGCAGACAAAACAATTAAAAACCACAGCAATACTGCATCCTAATGGCTGCACTGGTACTGCAGGACTGAAAACTGTGTCCAGAATTACAGTTCCTTCATTCTCCATGAAAGTTTTAATTTAGACAAATCAAGTCACGTCACCTTTTTACAATACAGATCATTTCAAAACAGCCTTAGATTGATGACAGAAACATTATGCAACAAGGTTATTTTCAGCTGTATAGCAGCTCTAGAAGAAAATAATGTCACTGTCCAGCGTTAGTAAGTTCATTGTTAATTTATTTCCATTGTAAAATGCATTAGTTATTAATTTAGTTAATTTATCTATACTGGAAACAAGACAAAAATACTAAGAAAACCTTTTTGCAGTGTGAATGCATACAGATTCACGAGAAAACTTAAATTTAACGAGAAGATTTTCCATGCGTTTAAAAAACTAAAAGGGTTAATTCTGCTCTGATCATCGTAGCAGCTGCCATTTTGTGCTTCGACGGAGAGGACTAAAGCGTTTCTCTAATATTTCTTGGGATTCAAAGACTGAGAAGAGCCACAGAGTGGAGTAACTGAGTCAGTAACCATTTTGACTGTTTACTATTGTAATGACTGAGACAAATCAGACACAGTTATTTGTTAGTTAACCAGTAGTTTTAAGCTCACTCTGGGGTCTAGCTCCCATCCCCCGAGAAGTTCTCAGTTACAAGTTTTATTGCACCAAAGAATGTGGCTGCCGCATGGAGAGTAGAGAAGAGACACACAAAAACATGCATCTTTCCTGCATTATCCACACATAACACAGACTCTCTTGCATTAATGTATAGACAGACTTGTTCTATAAATGAACATGCACATTCCCAGGAAGTGGTATCCATTATTACCGTTGCTGTATTACAATCATTGTATTCACGTATGTATGTGTATGTTTTATGATACATTTAAGGTAACTTCAATCATGCCATGTTTAGTGTCTATGGGTTCATATCGGAAAGATTTAAATGCTTGTGTATGTGGTATGTCCATACCTGTGCAACACATCAGTATTACAAGAATCTTTAATAGTTCTTATTCAAAAACTCAGCTTGTTAATCTTTCTTGGTCGTAATAGCCCTGACAGGAGGTGTGTTGTCGCCCGGAAATACAACACCTTCATTGGCTACATCAACTTTAAGAGGTTGGACTTTGATCAGAGGTTAAAAGCTAGAGAACAATGCCACTCCCTCACTTTTCTTGCTTTGTGGACGGCTGCAGGCCTCAGCCTACTACCAAGCCATGTGCTCATCTATAAATTGTTTCATAGTAATTCATCCAACGCAGAAGATACTGGCAACAACTTTGGACTGAATCCTCAAGATCTCTCCTCAGATGGCAGATCCGATGCTCCTCGGCCTAAAGGCATCTTGCAAGTATCGTACATTTGAACACTAAACAGCGATTTAGTATTGATTTGTAAAACTTACCTTTGTCAGCAAAGGTGTTTTATTACTGAGGAAACTGATGATTCTTTTCCAGATTGTCTTTGACTTTTTCCTATAGCTCTAGTAACAGTACCTCTTCTGGTTCAACTCTATCATTACTCATTCTTACCTACGTATATGTGTGACCTTTGTGTATGTTATGTTATGTGTTTGTTAGTTTAGTTATGCGTTTATGAGTTAGTTAATAAAGACTGTGCACAATACATGTTTGGTTCTGACTCCGTCTGCTAATAAATTGACTCTTAGGTGATTTAGATCCTGACTACATGCTCTAAGTAGTACGGTACAATAAGAATGTTATTTTTCCATAACCTGGAAATGAACATTTCTTAGAATTAATAAACAATCAACATTGAGTGTCCACTGGACAACAGGTTAATTGATTGTGTTACGGAAAGGGTAACATCTGTTCCCAAAACGGAACCTAGTCGCCTTTAGGTGGCGTTCAAGATTCTGTTGTGTTTGTGTTTGTCTTTGTGTTTTGCAGGGTGGAGTCAAGTGACAGGTGTGACAGGTTGCCTATAATGAGTGGACTGATAAAAGGATTTGTCTTTCCAAAGAGCGTTGGATCTGCGCTTGGGTTCCTGATTTCATTTGGACTTGATCTCCCTCCAGCACCAGTTTTTTTGTGTTATTTTTGTTTGTTAGTTTATTATGTGTTTCCTCTTTAAATAAATATATTTTTGAGTTAATTTGAGTTGAGCGTGGCCTCCCCGTTTTGTTACGCTGCCATGAGCCAGGTAGTATGTAACAATTGTAATACTAAGCTTAATGTAGCTATATCCAGTTAAATTGATTAACTGATTTACATATTCATAATTAATCATAATTAAGCAGCATGTCTTATGCTGCGTTCACACCAAACGCATCTGAGGCATCTGATTTACATGTTAAGTCAATGTAAACACGTGTCTAGACGCCCTACGGCATGAAAAAATTGAGCGTCTGACACCCTAGAGTTGAAAAATCTGAACTTTGGCGAATATTCGTGGCGCGTTAACCAATCACAGACTCTGCTTTGGTAGTCACGTGTTTATGACGTGATCAGCGGTAGAGACCAGAAAAGTATGGCTACCCTGAGCTCTATGATGTGTCATCATATTTTTATCGAGACAGGAATAAAAAGGACCTTGCCTGGAAGAGGATAATGAGGAAATCGGACAATCTGGTTAGTTGTAAAAACGCTTTGCATGATTTTAGCCGTTGATACTAGCCCGCCTGCTAGCTAGCAAAAGCCGGCCGGCATAACTGAGATAAATTGCCACTACTAGTTTCCAACTGACGAGATGATGTGTTTATTCAGACGATCTGTGCAGAAAGAGATGGACGAGTCTGAGGGACACATATTTAAAAGAGAGGAGAAAGGAGACAGAAAAAAGAAGTGGGTCAGCAGCAGAGTCAGCCAAAAGGTGGAAGTACTCTGCGGTCCTGTCCTTCCTCGACCCCTTTGTCTCCCAGACAAGCAGGAATATGGAGAGTAGGCAAGGCAAGGCAAAGCAATTTAATTAGTATAGCACATTTCATACACAATGGTAATTCAAAGTGCTTTACATAAAGAAGAACCAAATACATAATAATAATGGAACACATAAGAAATAGATATAACAGTAAAAACAGAGAATTTCGCTATCTAGATGGAAGAGTTAGGAAATTTCAGGGAGTTTTTTGTTGTCCGTCAGAGCGGATCTAAACGGATCTATCCATCAGAGCGGATCTAAATGAATCTTCCTCACGCAGAGGGATAACTGTTTTTATTTGTCAGGTAGCTATGCTTTTAAACATTACCCTTACAGACAAATCTTCCTGGACTAACTCTAAACAGAGCTGCATCCAGGGATAACTAAAATATTTGCCAGGTAGCTGTGCATTTAAAAATTACCCTTACAGACAAATCTTCCTGGACTAACTCTGCAGACAAATCTTCCTGGACTTACTCTATACAGAGCTGCATCCAGGGATAACTCTAAAAAAATATATATTTGTCAGGCAGCTGTGCGTTTAAACAGTACCCTTACAGACAAATCTTCCTGGACTACTCTATATAGAGCTGCATCCAGGGATAACCAAAAATAAATAAATAAATAAATATTTGTCACAGAGCTGCATCCAGGGATAACAAAAAAAGAAAAGAAAAAAACTTACTTCCTAATTCTCCCAGCTCTTTCAACCAGACAGCAAGATATAAATTGCATTAAAAGTCAGAAAATAAAAGAGATACATAAAATATATAAAATGCTTTAAAAATGAAATGAATAAAAAATAAGAAAAAGAGTTGAAAGAATAAAAAGATAGTGTGTATGAAATAATGTATAAACAGTTCGGACATAGCACAGTGCTCAATTAGCAAATGCATAGGGAAAAAGATGTGTTTTGAGTCTTGATTTGAATGTGGCTACTGTTGGAGCACACCTGATCTCTTCTGGAATCTGGTTCCAGCTGCAGCTGGCGTAACAGCTAAAAGCAGACTCTCCCTGCTTTGAGTGAACCCTTGGTATTTCTAAGTGACTTGATCCTGATGATCTGAGTGATCTGTTAGGTTTATATTCTATGAGCATATCTGCAATGTATTGAGGTCCTAGGCCATTGAGTGATTTATAAACAAGTAGCAGTACTTTAAAATCAATTCTAAATGCAACTGAAAGCCAGTGCAAAGACCTGAGGACTGGTGTGATGTGTTCATGTTTTCTGGTTCTGCTCAGAATCCTGGCAGCAGCATTCTGTACGAGCCGCTGCTGTCTTATGGTCTTTTGGGGAAGACCAGTGAGGAGCCCATTACAATAATCCACCCTGCTGGTGATGAAAGCATGAACAAGTTTCTCTAAGTCTTGACTGGAGACAAAGCATCTAATTCTTGCAATATTTTTGAGATGATAATATGCTGATTTAGTTATTGTCTTTACATGGCTACTGAAACTCAGGTCTGACTCCAAAATCACACCAAGATTTCTGACTTGATTTTTAGTTGTTTGACCCCTAGAGTGAAGGTATGCGTTCACTTTGAGAACTTCATCTTTGTTTCCAAATGCAATGACTTCAGTTTTGTCTTTGTTTAACTGAAGGAAGTTTAGGCACATTCAATTTTTAATTTCATCAATGCATTGGCACAGGGAGTCAGTGGGGCTGTAGTCATTAGGTGATAGGGCAAAGTAAATCTGGGTGTCATCTGCATAGCTGTGATATGCAATTTGGTTCTTTCTCATTATTTGACTCAGTGGCAGCATATATAGGTTGAACAGAAGGGGTGCAAGTATTGAACCTTGAGGGACTCCGCATGTCCACTCAGACTTATGGTCACTGATACTCACATAATAACCTCTCCCTTCTAAGTATGACCTGAACCATTTAAGGACCATCCCAGAAAGCCCAACCCAGTTTTCCAGCCTGTCAAGAAGTATGTTGTGATCGACAGTGTCAAATGCAGCACTGAGATTGAGAAGAACCAGCACTGATAATTTACCTGAATCTGTGTTTAGGCGAATATCATTTATTATCTTTATGAGTGCTGTCTCTGTGCTGTGATGCAGTCGGAAACCAGATTGAAAGTTGTCAAAGTATCCATTCTAGCTTAAGAATTTGTTCAGCTGATTGAAAACAACTTTTTCAATGATCTTGCCTATGAAAGGAAGATTTGAGATTGGTCTGTAGTTGTTCAATATGGTGTTATCCAGATTGCTCTTTTTCAGGAGGGGCTTAACCCTCTGGAGTCTGAGGCTGATTTGGGGCTTGGAGAAGTTTTGACATGCCCTGACATTTGTGCTTTTTTCAGTTGTTCATAAACATATAAATGACAAAAGTGTCATTACACTGTATTCAGCACAAACTAGGCTACAATAATATGTGAGGAACATGTATGTACATGTTTGTATTTTTGAAGGAATAATGTTTATGCGTGGTTATTGAAAAAACAAAAAACTTAAGTCACTGAAATAAGGCCAAAAAAAGTATATTAAATCTGTGTTCACAAGACTTTTGGGTATTGGAGGTTGTAGACTAGAGTTTTTGCTTCAGAATTATGTAAAATTATCATTCCTACTCCTTCATATAAAACAATATATTGATTTAGTTTTTGTAAGACACTTTTTGTCAAGAAACACAGTATGCGTGGAGGCGTGAATCTGCATGAATAATGGGCCATTTACACCTGAGAAGACAAAAGAATCACATAATAATGACCTGAAATGACTTGCATATTAATGAGGCCTTTCAGTCAGGTAGGCTGTGAAAAAAACCCTCTGTAATAATGTCTCATAAACAGCAATACTGTGAAATATTATTACAATTTAAAATAATGGTATTCTATTATATTCTTTAAAATATAATGTATTTCTGTGATGCAAAGTGTCTGAACAATTATGTTACCTCTATGGCATTTTATATAGGCTTTTAGCTTAAAAGCATGCACATTTGGAGAAATATTGATGGATTCTTATATATTTATGTCAATTTTCTATACTGAGAAGTAATATTTATTGTCATCACTATGAGTGCTGGATACTGTGTTTTCAATTCATACTTGCAGCCGGAGGGTGCTCTCTGTACACCTTTAGTCCACAAATTATTCTAAAGAAGAAGAGGACATTTCAGGAATGGTGTTTTCGATTCATACTTGCAGCCGGAGAGCGCTCTCTGTAAACCTTTAGGCCACAAATTCATATGAAGAAGAAAAGGAACTAGGAACTAACGGCATGTCTTCTAGAGATCGCTAACCATGGCTTTAACATCCAAATAAACACTTTTCAAGACAATAAATACACGATTGAGACGATGAATGCATGTATTGCCTCTGAATTTGCGTCTGAATAGCGCTGGCTCCGTGGGCGTGGCCGCATTAGCGGATAATGAGCTGAATCACAGACTTCTGACATGGCTCTCTTTTCATAAAGATTACATAAACACAGAATGTTTGTTTTCGATTTGACTTGCACGATTTAAAACCTGACATTTCAACGTTTCTTTAGACGTAAGTGTCATTTTTTTGTCATTAGTATTCATAAGTTACAGTTCATTTTCTGAGAACTATCAGATTGGACTTCGTTCAGAGGGAGAGGAGAGATCACGCATCATGTTAGTTTTCTTTATTTTACAAAAAGCACAACATTGTGTTTTTACTCTGAGTGTACACAAATAAAAGAAGACATTCTATAGTTTCAACTGATATATTACTTATGTCTCTATGACAAGAAATGACGGAGTATTTTAAGTCTGTTTTGCTGCAATGTGAAAAAAATCCTGCAAAACGCGCCGGCGCGTTTTCAGACCTCAGGGAGTTAACAACTGCAGTTTTCAGGGATTTTGGAAAAGTCCCTGCTTCTAAACAGTTAAACACGCTTTTGAAAAAAGATGTGGGAAGTGTGTCAAGGGTGCAGGTTGATGTTTTAAGGTGCTGTACTGTTTCTTCCAAAATGTTACCATCAATTGCTTCGAAAACAGACATAATAGCTACTTTCTGAGGTTGTGATCTGATCTGTTTTACCCCACTGCAGCTCAAGGATGTGATGATCACCTTTCTGATATTATTAATATTCTCAGAGAAGGAAGCAAACTCACAGCATTTGCTGTCTGAGAGCATTTCACTGGGAATCTGACTTGGGGGGTTTGTTAATCTCTCTACAGTAGCAAAAAGAGTGCAGGTGTTGTTTAAGTTTCTGTTTATAATATTTGAGAAGAAGGTCTGTCTAGCTTTGCCTAGTTCCACATTGAAAGCATGAAGAATATCTTTATAGATGTTATAATGGATTTCAAGTTTTGTCTTTTGCCACATGCGCTCAGCTTTTCTGCATTGTCTTTTCATATTTTGCACTGCTGTTGAGTTTCTCCACGGTGCTTTTTGTCTGCCACTCTTCTTCCTGACTTTCACAGGAGCAATGTTATCAATAACATTCTGTACTTTTGAGTTAAAAGAATCAAGGAGGAAATCAACAGAGTCTGCAGATATGCTTGGTGTTAAAGATATAGCCTTCATAAACAGTGCACTAGTATTTTCATTTAAGCAATAATTAAACATAATTCAGCCTTATGCTTAAAAGTGCTAACTTAACAGTCTTACTTTCTGTCTCTGCACTAATCTTAGTTTGACGTGTAATAGGTAGCAGATTAAATGGGTTTGCCAAACGGTTTGAGAAGGCCTTAGGCTTTCTATCACATAATAGAACAGAAATCGAGAAAGCAACAGGCACACTGGGTTCCCGCTTGTTCTGTAAACATTTGACAAAGTCACTGTTATCATAGCGGGGACCCGACACACATCACTGAGAGCTGTTATTGGTTGTTTTTGGTTCACCTAGAACAGATGGAGGAGGATGTGGGCCCTGGCGTTATGGCAGGGGCCGAAGAGCTCTCGCAGGAAGAGGGGGAGGCCGAGCTGGGCCCACAGGCTTTGGTGGTTTCGGGGGTCGCTTTTTTGTTGATATCTGGGGGCTTGCAGCAAAAGAGTGGGAGAGTTTGGTTCCAGCATACACCAGTTTCTCCATTTTCTCTGAGAAGCACAGAAGAGGGGATGCTGGAGAGAGGGATATCGTGTCCGGAGAGAGGGGCTGTTTCTCTGGTGTTACAGGAGGCAGTAATATGTTGTCCTGGCTTCCCTGGCTGTTTTCCTGAAAGTCGTCTTTGGGTGCTGAATCTTGGAGCAGTTCTAACACGTCACTGTCTCTCGGTGAGCTCTGTGGGCAGGGCTCAGTCAGGATTGTGTCCGTGAGCAGTGGTTGTTGTGGCTGCGTGGTGTTATCATTGTCCTTGTTGGATGTGTCAACCGCATGTCCATTCAGGTGCTGAAATGAAGTCCTGTGGTCAGTTGTACTCTGTCCAGGTGTGTTTGTGCCATTCAGATTGAGTGGATTTGCACACAGGATGATGGAGGGAGGAGTAGATATTGTCCTTTAGCACAGTTTGTTTGGGTGCAGGCCATCGTGAGTGAACATTTGTCTCTGTGTAGTGATTTTGGACTAGCCTCACTCGCGGGTACCACAGATTTTGTGGTTTATGGTCTTAAATATTAATATTAATATTAATATTTTGTATTAATAGTAATATTGAGTCAGATGATTCCTTCCAATATTTTCGGGGCACCAGTCAAGTTTCACCTTGACAATAAAGAACAATCATGGAAGATTGTTGATTGAATTACAATTATATGAATTGGAGGAAGTTCATCATCTGACCAATCTGAAGGATTTGTGAGATATCGTTAACTTGTAGAGCCTCTTTCTGTATTATCAGCACAAGGAAGACACAAGTGTAATAAATGGATTTTATTAACAAAAGGATAGACAAGAGTAACTAACAACTACTGAATGGATGAAGTGCGAAAAGACTGATAAATGCAAGTGGATGAGCTGGATGTTACTATGGCAGTTACAAGTTAATCTTATGGGAAGATAAACTGTAGTTTCTCTAGAAGAAATAAGGCAAACCTTATTCTGAATTCAACAAATAAACCGAGAGATTATTTGTTATCAACTGATATCAGCTATGCAAGATCTAATGCAAATTAGATAATTTGCATTAATAAAGAGCTTTGGTAAGTGATATTTATGTCTGCCTGGTCGTGCTGAATCTGAAGGTGACGTCTTCCACTTGTTGAGCTGAGCAGCATTGCAGTGGGAAGAAAGGAGTTTCTGTTTCACAGCCTTGAACACGAAGTACTTGTGAACGTTGAACTTCTGGAGCACAGAGAAGGTCTTTTCCTGGAACACGCAGAAGAAGAAGCCTTGAAGGTTCTGATGTCTGTGCAGACGATCCTTATTCTCTGGAACATGCAGACGGAAGGATCTTTAGATTCTGAAGTCAGTGCAGATCCGGAACACGCAGATCTGGAGGATCTCTGATGAGAGGATTGAAGTTGGTACAGAAGATATCTTGAAGATGGGGGCTAAGCTTTAGTCGTTGACTCTGTTGCAGTTTTCAAACTCCCCAAATTCACTTCTTGCAGAACTTCCTTGTTTCTCTCTTTAGAGCTTCAGAGTCTTGAGAGAGCAACTTCACAATTCTGTAGAGTTGGACTTAGCTTAGCACATCTTGGGACCGGAACCTTGAACCGGGACTGTAACAAGAACTGGAGCCTGGAACTAGAATGGGAAACTGCAGCAACCCAACTGGAACAACTATCTGTCCCAGAAACAAGTCTTTTAACCTGTCCTGAGAGGGAGGGAAATGCAAATTTGCACCTTTCAGATGCACTGTTTTGATTGGCTGATGCTGTCAGAGGTGGCCTCTGGATGGCCCCCCTCTTGCATGTAGTTCATTTGCATAGCTTTATGTTCATGTTTAGAACAAGGTCCTTAAGGTTTTTCCTATGCTTCCTATACTTTCCAAACCAATTTCAGATTAACCTAGGCATTGTGCTGAAAACATAAAGACCAAACATTATTGAGTTATATTGACCTTTTACGTATGCATTAACGTATTCCTTGGTAGGCAAGTTTGTATAGTTTGCATGTACACAAACAACACTCATTAAGTATTTATAGTTCTTGATACTAAAAAGAGAGAAGATTTGCTCCATTCTGTCCACTGTGTGTCTATTTCTTTCCTTTGTGACTTCAAGTCACATAGCAAAACCTGTCTGGTGAGTGGAGTCCAGTTCACACCAGGTCTAAGGACTGAGGTGAACAATGGGGAAGAATGGTGATAGAATTAGCCTGCTCAATGACATGCTAATGTCATTGTTCTTCCTTTTCACAAATGGTCAGGGTGATTGTCTTGATTGGCTTATCTGCTAGCCTATCTATTCCCTTGTTTGCTTCTCTTGGAGGTGTGAGTTTTGGAGTCCTGTGCTTTTCATCATGGCAGATGAGGTGATGAGGGGAGTCTTCCCTCATGTCTGCCTGCTGATCACTACATCTGACTCCAGAAAAGATGGAAGTTGTCAGTGAAATTTAGTCCCTTTATGTTGCAGGTCTTTTGCAGCCACGTGTTAAGCCCAAGCAACCGTGTAAATCGATTTGTTCCTCTTGCTGGGAGTGGTCCACTGATGAATGACTAAACTTTTAGTCTTCTAAGCATTTCAAAAAGTTCATTGAAATCCCTTTTAAGGAGTTCTGACTGCTCCTTCTGAATATCATTCTTCCCCACATGAATAATTAGTCGATTTGCAGTCTTATATTTCATCAGAATGTTCTTAGGTTCCCTGTTTACATCAGAAAATGTTGCTTGTGGAAGGCAGCATGTAGTTGTATCCCTGCTGCTAATGTTTCTGATAACAGAGTCACCCACTATCGGAGTCCTGGGCTCGGCTGCTCTAAGAGCTGAGTGCCGCTGTCTGCTCGACCTTGAGTGGCAGTTAGCATCGGTGTTAGCTGCTGGCTGATTTGATCTGTGTCTGATCATGTTTGGGGATTCCTCACCCACATTCATCACGTCTGGAGATTCCTCACCCACATTCATTAACACTTCAAATCTGTTTTCCTGATGTATTGGCGGTGGTTGGGAACCAGTGTTTGGGGTAGAGGATGCTACTGCAATATGTGATACTCGTGACAATCTGATGTCTCGAATGCCTTTGGGTCTCGCTCCCTGTTTGTGCCATCGATTAGTATGTTGATCAGTTTCGGCACTCAGTATGGCCTGTTTAGGAGCATTAGATTCATGGGACTCACTGGCTGTGTGCTGAGGACGTCCATGACGAAGCTCTGTTGTGAGTTCCGTCTGGTTGGTAGTCCCGCAAGTAACTTTGTTTCAAGAACTGCAATCCTTTGGAGAAGTCTGTGGCAGTTTGTGCAGCAGGTAGATTCTTCAACCAGAGGAGGCATATTATTTCAAATCCTTTTGGATGTAGGCAGCTGTATTTTCCCTTCTCCGGAATGTAAGCTGATGGCTGCCGTCAGTGGGAGGCTGGTTGGATAAAAATTCCCCTTTTTTGTAGCAATTCTTCCAGTTAAAAAGTTTGTTGGTGCCAAGATTTGTCGTTTGAGCACTTTGCTGATCTGCTGTAGTTAAAATTAGGAGATAAAATATAAAAGCAATAGAGCAAAGCGCGGAGCTGTACGCAAGAGCGTCCGAACAGTAGAGAAGCAGGAAGTAGTAGGACAGGGATGAGCAAGACCGCAGGGTATGACCACCCAGATCAGGCATAAGCAGCAGCAGGGCTATCGGAGACAGGAGGTGTGCTGACAAGTGTAGCCACACACAGAAAAACTATTGTGTATTATTATATTTCAGGTGAACAACGAGAGGATCTCTCTAACCAGTGCAATATGCAAATGTGTTGTATTAAATATGTATTATTGTCATGGCAGAGCCAGCTGATTTTTTGGAAGGCAGTGAGCCTGGGTCCCCTCCACCAGAACCCGAGTCTCCTCTGCCAGAGCCTGCTGCTGCTTCTCCTGCTCAGGCTGGCCCATTGTCTGCAGCTGCTGCTGTACCCACAGGTGTGTACAGGCATTTATTCATTTGCTGACATGCTTCCAATAAACAGTATTCATTTCTGCTCAATAGAGTTTAGAGTTATTCTCATTTGCACTGCCAGTCTTATTTGATATTTTTAATACTAAAAATGTTACAATTTTGTTTTGTTTTCAGTTAACCTTTTCTGTGAACATCTTAAAATCAGGTTTTAGCTTTCAACCTTCTCAGTGCACCATTTTCTTTACAGTACCATCAACAAGGAGGAGGAGAAGACCCATTAATTTTGAGAAGGATCTGTTGGCAGCACTGAAATCCAGGCCTCAACCTCCTCCCTGCTCCGAGGACGAGCATTTTCTTTTGAGTCTGCTTCCATCCCTGCAGAAGTTGCCACCTCAGACGAAGGAATTTGTCAAATTTCAAATTCATAAATTAATTTATGAAAGCAGCACTGTTCTGCTTAATCTGTAGATATTGGAGCCTACAGAGTATTTTTTTTTTAATTAAATGAGGCAGCAATCTCTGCAGGGAATGAAACAGACTTTGTCTCCTTTCTCCTCTTTCATTTGTGTCCCTCATTATTCCATCATCCCTCTTCCAATGCATGGTGCTTTTTATTTCTGTTTCACATGTAAATAGTTCAAATGTTATTTTTATATTATTATTTTTATGTTTTTACTAATTCTATATTTGTAGTGACCAAAGGTTTGGTGTGGTACACAACAGAGTAAACCATTATATTTCTCACAGAAAACATTATTTCCATATTCCAGTCTGATTTAAAAAAAATACTAATTTTATTTATTCAGTAAGATTAGATTACTTATGGCAAACATTTGTTTATTTGTACTATGTCATTGAAGGGGTGGATTCTGGAATCCACTGCCGCTTCAATATATATCTTTTAAGTTATTAATCAACATTTATATTTCTGTTAAATTATTTGAATGACTTCTTCAATGTATGTTAAAGGATCTATTTTCCTCTGTACCTCTCACTGAGAGAAAAGAACATGTTATCAGTATGTTTTGGTAAAGTTTCCTGCTCAGAGCAGAGCTCAGATCAACTTCAGCCTTGAAGAAGCTGTGAATCATGTGTATCTGTGTATGTGCGCTAAGTGTTTTGTGCAGGTCCCTTTGTACTGGACAACTGGCACTCTGCTTGAGACCAGCAGACGCCACATCATGACCCCAATAGGACATCCGGTACCCAAATCTAGGGTCCCCCTCGTCATCACTGTGACGAAGGGAGATATGCTTCTTACTATCTGTCCACGTGTGGAAAATTTCTAATCTTGTCTATTTTTCTTAGCCAATCAGAATCATCCAACCTGAAGTAATGACGTAGTTAGTTGACTCTGTTAGAGTATAATTTTTGTGGAAATGTGAATGTACGCAGAGCGGCCTACGAACTCCTTGGGAGACTTGAAGCTGGCTTCTACTGATGAAACTGCAAACTATTCTTCATTAAATTTTTCTTCAATTTATTAATTATTTTAAAAACTTTGACTCCGGGTCTTTATTCAACATATCTGGTTTCAAGGGTTCTAAACTGTTTATCCCCAACAGTTTATGGTGGAGGAACTGCGAGCATTCATTCTTTGGTGACATTCCTGACTAACCAACAAACACGGTAGGAAGATTTATTTATTTATTGGTTAGGGCTGTCTGGTTGAAAGAGTTGAGAGGATTGGGAAGTGAGACGGTGGGTTTACGCACTCAGACGTGAGTGTAGGACACCAGGTCCTTGAATACAGGCTGGTGTATTACCAAAAGCCATCAGAGGCAGACGGTTGGTGATAACTACACTCCATTAAGGAGTTGGAAAGCACTGAAAGCCATCAGAGGCAGACAGTGTGGTGGATACCCCACCCCATTAAGGGGTAGGAAAGACACTAGTAAGCTGGGATACTGTACTCTATTAAAGGGTTGACAAAGACACTGGAAGCCATCAGAGGGAGACAGTGTGGGGATACTACACTCCATTAAGGGGTTGTAAAGAAGTTACTACTAGTGTGTCTCACGAACCAAAGCTCTCTGACTCCAATTCCAGACAGGGGCGCCCCGAGCTTAGTGATTCAGGGACTGCTCGACGCTCGACGCTCAACGCTCAACGCTGCTGCCTGCTGTCTGACCTACGCTCGGAGCTTCGTGAAGTTTATCCTAAATCCTTCTCTTTATTCCTATTCACATAATATAACTTTCTTATTTTTCACTAGATTACTTAACCTATTGCATAGTATTACTAAACGGAACGATTTATTACTAGCAATCCACCAGCGTAATCACCTAGTGTTAGCCATAGCCCGCTAGCCTGCTAGCTACCGTCTACTTTCTTTTTTCCTCTAAACCAACCTTCCTTGTCGATTAAATGGCGGATTTATCCGATGTATGTTATTCTGATCTGTCCTCGCCAGATCGGGAAGCTGTGGAGACGTTGCTGCCCGGCATTCATCGATCCACCGCGAGGTACAGCGTCCCGCACATCACCCTCGCCCCAGGCACCGGCAAGCGACCGAGACATCCAGCCAGCGAGTCCCGTGTGCGTTGCATTTTTTCGGACGGCGTTCATCAAACACACGGTCAGTCATGTCCGACGATTATCATGTGTATTAAATGCAACATGTACAGCTTAGCTCTTTCTGTCAGCAGTGAGACTTACACATGTGATAAATGCAGGGATATTGTCAGGCTGACAGAGAGAATCTCAGAATTAGAGACACGCATCCAAACTTTAATTGAGGATAGTGAGAATGAAAGGGCCTTAGATACTGCTTTGGATGCGACTAGCCTAGTAAACACTGCACATTCGGTTCCGGTTGTAGAAGCCACGCAGCAGGCTAACTGGGTGACTGTGAGGCGGCATAATGGCAAGAACAAACACCACTCTTCCGTTCCGATTAGAACATCAAACAGGTTCTCCCCACTCAGTGACGCACCCACTGAGAATCCTGTTGAAAGTGCCCTAGTTATTGGCGATTCTATTACACGGAACGTGAAAATAGAGACACCAGCCACCATAGTCACATGTTTGCCGGGGGCCAGAGCACCTGACATCAAAGCAAATTTAAAAGTGCTGGCTAATGCTAAACGTAAATATTCTAAAATCATTATCCACGTCGGCACAAATGATGTTCGACTTCGCCAGTCGGAGATCACTAAAATTAACATTAAAGAGGTGTGTGAACTCGCAAATTCAATGTCAGCAGAAGTAATTTGTTCTGGCCCTCTTCCTGTTCGTCGGAGTGATGAGATAGTTAGCAGGTTATCATCACTCAATGGCTGGCTGTCTAAGTGGTGTCCGCAGAATAACATAGGTTTCATAGACAATTGGAAAAGCTTTTGGGGCAGACCTGATCTGTTGAAAAGAGATGGTATTCATCCCTCCCGGGATGGTGCTGCTCTTCTATCTAGAAATTTGGCAAATAGTCTTAGAGCTGAAACATGACAAACCAGGGCCCAGATCAGGACGCAGACAAACTGGCTAAACCGACCGTCTGCTAGCCGCCTCGCGTCACAGAACTCAGATAATTCACAGCACATAGAAACACTTTCACCTAGATATTATCACATAGAGACTGTGTCTGTACCTCGAACTAGTAAATACAAAAAATTTCCGAAACCTTTTAAGGGTAAAAATTTAATTGATGTTCAAAAAATGAAAATCACAGATAAATCAGATAAACAAATGATAAAGCTTGGGTTACTGAATATTAGATCTATTTCTTCAAAAGCACTTATTGTAAATGAAATTATCACAGACAATAAACTAGACTTGCTGTGTTTGACAGAAACCTGGCTAAAACCAGACGATTACATTACTTTAAATGAATCTAGTCCTCAAGGTTATGATTATCGACACAATCCTCGACAGAAAGGCAAAGGGGGAGGTGTTGCTGTAATTTATAGTAATATATTCAGAATCATTCAAAAGAATTTCAAATATAATTCCTTTGAAGTGATGGTGCTTTATGTAACATTATGTAAGTTGACATTTGTGCTGGCTACTGTATACAGGCCACCAGGGCACCATACTGACTTTATCAAAGAATTTGCTGATTTTCTATCAGAGTTAGTACTAGCTGCGGATAAAGTCCTTGTTGTTGGTGATTTTAATATCCATGTAGATAATAACAAAGACGCATTTGGATTGGCATTTGCAGACATTTTAAACTCTATTGGAGTTAGACAACACGTGTCAGGACCCACTCATTATCGTAATCATACCCTAGATCTAATACTGTCGCATGGAATTGATATTGATGCTGTTGAAATTCTACAGCAGAGCGATGATATTTCAGATCATTATTTAGTCTCGTGTATAATACAATTAGCCAAGGCTACAAAACCACCACCCAGCCATAAATATTGTAGAACCATCACGTCTACCACTAAAGATTACTTCGTAAATAATCTCCCCGAGCAGTTTCATCGCCTTAGTATACCTGATAACTTAGAAGAACTCGATGCTGCAACAGAAACTATTGGCTCTCTCTTTTCCAGCACATTAGATGCAGTCGCTCCTTTACGTCTAAAGAAGATTAAGGAAACTAATCCAACGCCGTGGTATGACGAGCACACTCGGGCTCTAAAACGAGCTGTGAGAAAAGCTGAACGTAGTTGGAAGAAAACAAAACTAGAAGTTTTTCGCCTTTCGTGGAAAGAAAAAATGATTGAGTATAGAACGGCTATAAGAAATGCTAGATCTACTTATTTTTCAAATCTCTTAATAGAAAACAAACATAATCCTAGGTATTTATTTGACACAGTGGCTAAATTAACTAGAAACAGAGATTCAACTGCTGACGTTTCCATAGAGCACAGCAGTAATGACTTTATGAACTTCTTTACTTGCAAGATTGATAATATTAGAGAGAAAATTAAAAACATGCAACCGTCTACAGTTTCGCTTCAGACAGTGCACTGTAGTGTCCCTGAGGTAAAACTAGAATCATTCGCCGCTATAGGAAAGGAAGAATTATCTAAACTTATCAAATCATCAAAATCAACGACATGTATGTTAGACCCAATTCCGACTAAACTACTGAAAGAAATGCTTCCAGAGGTCGTAGGTCCACTTCTTGATATAATTAATTCATCGTTAACACTAGGATACGTGCAAAAAACCTTTAAGCAGGCTATTATTAAACCTCTTATTAAAAAACCTCAACTAGATCCGAGAGATTTAGTAAATTACAGGCCAATCTCGAATCTACCTTTTCTGTCAAAGATACTAGAAAAGGCAGTTTCAACACAACTGTGCTCCTTTTTAGAAAGAAATGGAATCTGTGAGGATTTCCAGTCAGGATTTAGACCATACCATAGTACTGAGACTGCTCTCGTTAGAGTTACAAACGATCTACTCCTATCATCCGATCGTGGCTGTATTTCTCTATTAGTGTTATTAGATCTCAGTGCTGCTTTTGACACTATCGATCACAACATTCTTTTAAAAAGACTTGAAAACTATATTGGCATTAGTGGAACTGCTTTGGCATGGTTCAAATCGTACTTATCTGACCGTTATCAGTCTGTAGTAGTAAATGAAGAGATGTCGTATCGATCACAGGTTCAATATGGAGTACCACAAGGCTCAGTACTAGGACCGTTGCTTTTCACTCTGTACATGCTACCCTTAGGACAGATAATTAGGAAGCATGGTGTTAGTTTTCATTGCTACGCTGACGATACTCAGCTCTATATTTCCTCGCGCCCTGACGAAACCTACAAATTCACAAAACTAACAGAATGCATAGCTGACATTAAAAACTGGATGACAAGAAATTTCTTATTATTAAATTCAGAAAAAACTGATATCCTAATCTTTGGACCAAAAACTTCCTCACGAAAAAACCTTGAATACTCTCTAACACTTGACGGGTGCTCCATTAAACCTTCGTCCTCAGTTAGGAACCTGGGTGTGCTCTTTGATACCAATCTTTCATTTGAAAGTCATGTTTCTAGTATCTGTAAAACCGCATTCTTCCATCTAAAAAATATATCTAAATTACGACATATGCTCTCAATGACAAATGCGGAACAGTTGGTTCATGCATTCATGACCTCAAGACTAGATTATTGTAACGCTCTACTGGGTGGTTGTTCTGCTCGGCTTTTAAACAGACTACAGTTGGTCCAAAATGCGGCAGCTAGAGTTCTTACTAGAACCAGAAAGTATGACCATATTAGCCCAGTTCTGTCAACATTACATTGGCTCCCTATTAAACATCGTATAGATTTTAAAATCTTGCTACTTACTTATAAAGCTCTAAATGGTTTAGCTCCCCAGTACCTAAGTGAGCTCTTAATGCATTATAGTCCTTCACGTCTATTGCGATCTCAGAATTCAGGCCAGTTGATAATACCCAGAATATCAAAATCAACTGAAGGCGGCAGATCCTTTTCCTACTTAGCACCTAAACTCTGGAACAATCTTCCTAGCATTGTTCGGGAAGCAGACACACTCTGTCAGTTTAAATCTAGACTAAAAACACATCTCTTTGCTCTTGCATACACATAACACATTATCAATACATTAACATTTTTCAAATCCGTTAAAGGATTGTTACGCTGCAATAATTAGGTCGGCCGGAACTGAGAACATTTCCTATAACACTAGATATACCTGTACATCAGAATAAGAATGGCATCTACGCTAATATCTGTCTCTCTGCTTATCCTGAGGTTTGCCGGGTACTGGATCCAGGCCGTATCCAGATCAGATGGAGAACCTGTGTCTGGACCTGCCTACAATGTAGCCCAGGAGACAATGGGCCTACAGATCCAGTTCTGGCTACATCTATAATTCTGATTTTTAATCCCCGTATCCGCTTACATATATTTATATATAATCTATTTGTAATCTCTATAATAAAATGTATAATTTAGATTTTGATCTCCATATCCATTTACATATATTATATATATATCTTCCAAGGGGTTTTTTCCCTCCTAGGACTTTTTTCCCAGTGTTAGCACGCTGGGTTTTTCTCCTAGGGGTTTTTTTCCACCCCTGGGAGTCAGCCGACATTGGCTTAATGTAGCACCATCTTGTATATGTTACATATTACCACGCTTGTTTGTACAGCTTATTTTTAACCACTTCCCTTTTTTTATGTGCTTCTAATATGTAAAGCTGCTTTGAAACAATTACCAATTGTAAAAGCGCTATATAAATAAATTTGACTTGACTTGACTTGACTTGAGTCAGGAATAGAAGCTTTTAGTTAAATACGACGAAATAAAGATAGGGATAGGGTTGGTTGGTCACGGACGCATCAGGAACGATCCCGACAACACTAAAATTGTGACACTAATTGGATTGGGCCAGTATATGTAACTGTGATTTTGGAGTATACTTTGCAGTTTCATCAAGCAGAAGCCAAAGCTGTGTTGTTTAAAGATCGCCGCCTCCATCTGTTCAGGTGAGTATTAACTTTTACTAAGATATGGCTGACAAATGGAGTAACTTGATCAGTCCTGATACAGATGACACAGAAGGGAGTAAACGCTGTAAGCAGCTTTGCTCTGAGGCTCTCACTTCAAAGAAATATGCAGAGCTAATCAAGAAAATGGTTAGTCAGGGCTTTGATTCTGATTGGAATGTTGTTCAACAACTTGACTGGCTACATACCAAGAAAGAGCCTGAAATTTCTTGCTGTTTGTGCTTATTCTTGGATTTGTAAAATGGGTGGTGTACCTTTAACTCCTGAAAAGAAAATCCCAGACGTAACTGAGGGATGGTACAGTCTGACTGCCCAACGTGATAAAATATGTGAAATCACAGGAATTGATGTAGGGTTTGATCTGAGTAGTTGGAGTAAAGGACTTGAAGTAGTTTGTGAAAAAGCAGATAGAGCCATGAGCTGTAAATTATTGCAGAGTGTGTCTGCTCTCTCCGCTTCCGAGCTCTCTTCTCAGACTGTTCAGGCAGCTGCCACTTCAGGCACCACCCCACAGACTGAGAACCAGATTGATAGCCCTTACACTGAGATGTGCAGTTTATTGAATGTTGCTGCTGCAAATACCCTTCACACTTATGCAGAAACCCCAGAGCTTCCTACCATGCAAGCAAAACCTAACACAGGTCCCGAAGTCAGAAATCTCCGTCTGACCCCCATGGAACTGAATGTGGTCACTTCCAGGGGGACTGTCTCAGCTGCTCCAGTCAGACGTTCTGACAATGTTGAGAGAAACATAGAGGTGGGAGCCGCTTTTGAGCTCGGAGAGTGGACTAGACTCTCAGCCTCTGAGAAAAACAGTTTGCTTGCAGGATTGGAACCTTTTAAATTGTTTAACCCAAACAAAGTCTTGTGGGATAAAATAGAAGCAGTTGCTAGGCAACAAAATTTGGGCATATCTGATGTACAGGTTCTGGTAGAAAGTCTGGTTCCCTCAAGTAAATTACGTAGAGTTCAGGGAATTGAGTTTGGCCCTAGGGCCCCAGTAACTTGGGGACAATATTGCATGGCTTACAGTGACTATAAAAGACAAGTAAAAGAAATTTTGGGTCGGGGATCCTTTCCCTGGACAAGTGTAACGCAAGTCAAACAAAAACCTGGTGAAAGCCCTTTAGAATATGTTGAGCGTTTCCGAGCAGCTTATGAAAATTACTGTGCTGCCAATGATAATGATGAAGATTATGATTCGGCTATTGTGATTGAATCTGCCACAGGCGGATTGTCCAAAGTATACAGAGAACTGCTTATCAGTGGCTCTGTTCACATTCCAAACTGGGAATGCCTGGTTCAGTGGTGTGCTGTATGCTGGAGCCGTTTACAAGCTAATAAGGATCAAATATAGGCGAAGTATCTGCTGCTGTGGTTGAAGCTAAAACAAATCTACAAAATAAGAAAGAATGTTACCAGTGTGGTAGGAAAGGGCATTTGGCTCGTTCATGCCGTAAACATCCGTTAAAATGCCACAAGTGTGGGAAACTTGGCCATAGTCACAAATTTTGTAAACAAAAGAAAGAAAGAAACAAAAAAGAGACTTCCACTCTGTCTGAGAGCTTATGAAACTGAGAAAGAACAAGAGATAACAATAAGGTCAAAAGGAATTCCTTTTGAAGGGAAATCTATAATAATAAGTTTTATATTAAATGGACAAATGGTTAATGTAAAATTACTGAAAATAAATCTAAAACGTGATTTACAAAAATATATAAAAAGTAAGTAGAGGATGAAAATAGGGATGATTGGATGTTCTGAAAGTTTCAATTTATGGAAAAATATTTAAACAGTCTCAAGTATGTTTTCTTGTGATGAGCACATCACTACTGTGAATGTGAATAACTAAATGATGCTAAGTTCTAAATATTTGATTTTTGATGGTCAAAGTGACAGAAGGTTTAAATGGCAAAAATGAGACTGCCAGTGTCACAGAGACTCAACCTGATCAGAAGGTTGTAATGTCTAAGTTTCCTAATATATGGGTGAAAGACAAATATAAAAATTATGATTATTTGAAAATGAATGTCAATTCTGGCAAAGTCTTAAGCTGGTCCAGAGTTAAAAGACAGTAAGTAAAGTTTGATGTTAAAAGTTATAAAAAGGCTGTGTATCAGCCCTGAAATCCTCAGAGTCTCTCTCTCTCATTCAATGTCAGCTAAAAGCTGCTATCTGAGCTTGTGTCATAAGTGATAACAAGCTATTTATAGTGAAGCACAGTGTCTCAGCTGAAAATCATGGACACAGATGTTAAAAGAAATTATTGCCATAAAGAGGTTGTTGTTAAATTAGTTAAATTTTGTTGTTAAATGTGTCAAAGTAAAACTGAATGAGTATCAAAAGGTCTTTAAAATGGTAATACAGACCTTGAATGATAGAATTGACTATTTTGATGAATTTTTTCTATGGCCAGTAACTTTTTGTCTGATCTTTGTCACCACCATGTGCAGGGCCGATGGCTCCAGTTACAGATGTGGCAAAACACTACACTGAATGGACAGTTGTGAGAATTAAATTCACAGAGTATATTCTCAGCACTGATATGTTGCTGCTGAGAGAATGCACAGTCTAATGATTTTAGTGATTAAAGACTGCTGTCATTAACCTGTCTCCATGTTTCAACACTACTAGGCAGTCCAATGGCTCTGGTGGCTCTTGAATGCAACTTCCCTAAGCTCCAGAAAACACCTGATTCTGGTGAAGAAAACTGTCAAAGATCTGGAATGGGAAAGAGCGGGTACCAGTGTGCACGAGGTGATTTCTCAATGACGGGTAAGATCCTCTTTGGCCAGATAGAGGACAACCTAAGGCAGGGGGTTGCTGCCGCCACTGGGCATCTACCCTGGAGGGAGGTGTTTATGTGAGATGGGTATGAGAGTTGAGCAGGATGTCTGTGAGGCCAGCAGCATCATTAAGGGGGGAGCTGTGAAAGGTACAGCAGTCCGCCCCAAAAATGCTCCTCTATACCACTCACCAGAAACCGCATTCCTAAGGTGGCTTGTTTTTCATTGTGACAAGCCCACAACTTGATGCAACTATTCCAGGGGACAAGACCCTGAGGAGAAGAAGATTATTGATAAAGAGCTGATGGGAATGAACTTTCAAGAGCCGACTGAGACCATGAGGTGATTGTCCGTAATTTCTGGGGAGACCAGAGTAAAGTTTAGTAACATAATGTTGGTTGCCCTATTGGCAAGAACTGTATAGAAGTTTTAGATTCAACAGTATGAATCACTAAATCAATGAGGCTGTGTTGATTTTGAACTAATGTGTCTGTATTATAGTTTTTACTCCTGCAGGTCATTGGACATGGCAGAGGATAATTCGTAGACATGGTGGTGGTTAAAGATAAAGACTGATTTTGAAGATTCAAGTGACAGATAAGTGCATTCAGCATTTAAGATAAGTAAGATAACCTCAAAAATGGCTACTAGCATAACATATTTTAGATGGTGGTAATGGCTTTTATTTGAAAGTTAAACATTTACATTTTAACCTTTGCGAAAAACAAAGGGTTCTATATAATAATTTAATATTAAATTCTGTCTAAGTTACAGACTTGTGATTCTGTTGAAAAGATTATTTGTGCAGTAAGAGAGAGAGACTGCTTGAGTGGAGGAAAAGGATGGAGCTCTGTCTATCTGTTATCAGCCTGCTAAAGCTTAAACAAAGCAATGAGATTAGAACCAAAACAACCCAGCTGACTTTTCTGAAAACAAATTATACTGAAGAGACATACTTTGAGACTGCATAAGAGCAAAACCTACAGGAAAATGGGAAATTTAAATGTGTTTTTAGAATTAAAACAAAAAGCAAACCTTGACAATGAGCGGTTCATATTCATGTGTCTAGTGTGAGTGTGAGGGTGGCTGGACTTTATGTTTTGTATGTGTTAGTTTGGGGAAAAAATCTGTCCTCAGTGTGTATATGTCATTAACCTCTGGAATGAGTGTTTTATCATTACAGATGGGTTAAGTGAAATGACAAATTTTGACAAGCCGATATTTCGGATTGAATCTTATGAAAAGATGATACAGAACATGGGACGAGCTTTAAGTGGATTGGATATCCAGCTCTGTCTGCTAATGGTAATTATGACTTCTGTCATTTATGATGTTGATTTTAATTATTCTCTGGATTAGTATTTTTAAGAACATTTATATAAATTGGAATTGTGGAATTGAAGATTGCCGTCCATGGGTTAAAAACCCTTGTCTAAATTCAACTGAGGGTCTAAATTTAAACACTGTCTTATTTGTTTGATCAGAATGATAAACGTAAATGTTATAAGATTTGACGGCAGAGACAAAGTGACACATTGGCTAAGTCACTAGTAAATTATCCAGAGAAACCCCTCAAATTTATGGAAGGCCAGTGGGCAAACAAAGGAGGAGTGAATATAATTGATAAAAGTTTTATTTATTATTGTTTTTTTTTGTTTTGTTTGTTTATCCATTAAATGGATGCATGTCATTAGATGCCTAGAGAAATATAATTTATGTAATAAGGGTTGAAGGTGAAAGAAGCTATAAGGCTGTCCGTGTAACATAGGGATTTGAGAAAAACAATAATTTGGTTTCTGCAAAACAATAGAGAAAAGTGGGACTGAGACAGTAACGATAATATATTTTTAGATCTGCAGACTAACAATTTGATGGGATAGAGTGACAAAATTATAAGCAGTTGAAATTATTGTGATGAAAAAAAAAAGGAGAAACTGTTTCAAAAACAGCTTTAAAGAAATTGATAATGTCTTATAGTACAAATTTGTATAATTTATAAGTGTTATGGAAGAAAATCTGTCTGTGCAGTGAGTAATAATGAAAAAGATCCCTGCCAAAGAAGAGGGTTAAGATTTTGGTCATTAAGATTTTGGTCAGCCTATGCAGTTATAATTGACAAGAAGTTGAGTTTAAAACTGACTTTAAAGGAAGTCTTAATTGTTTGATTTCGAATGCTGTACTTTTGACAGTCTCAATACTGTGAAATGTTGTGAAAATTGAGTTTCAGATTAATAATAATTAGGTATTGAGTATTATTAACAGTGAATGTCATGATAAAGATATCAGTCAAGACAAAGAAATTGTTACTCTTAACTAAATTTATATGTTTTGATGATTATTTCATTTTTGATGAAATGTTTTTAACTAAATGTTTTAAGATTATTCATGTTCTTTTTTTGTGGGCTATAATGGATCTGTTGTGAAAAGAAATCTTAACAAAAAGGGTTATTACGTAAAAGTAACAATTCTATGTTTTATTGAAAAGGATAATTGAAATGGTTATGGTCATGTAAATTTGTTTTCTTTTATTTCTATTTTTAAAGGTGTTTAAAAAAAGATTTAAAAGATGTCTATAGACTGTAAACTGAACAATGATTTAAGAAACTTAAAATAATTAGATGGATTATGATGGGTCTTATTTATTTATTTTTTTTATTTTGAATTAGACCACAATTTTGTTTTTAATCTTAAAAATTATCTATAAGGGTATAGTGAAAGGAGTGGATTTACAATCCATCACCTTGTAATATATAATGAATTGGAAATTATATTTTTTCTAAAAACCAGTGTACATTTCCTGGTGTTTATGATTACAGGCAATGTCTGTATTTAGTATCTGAGTAGTGACTGAGGGTCTGGCCCATGCCAGGAATGCAGTAACAGTGCTTGCTCATTTAGCCCGGCTTCCAGAGAATAAATATGTATTTGCTTTGTAGTCAAGGAATTTGATGATAAACCAAATCACAAAGATTGATGTAAAGACGACTATGTGTAAGGACTGAAGGTCAATAATGCACTATGTGCTCTGTAGAATATTCTGTTCTAGTTAAGCCCTTCAAGGGAAAACCTATTGTCTATTTTATACAATTGTAACATGCCAGGGGAGCATGGGTGAGCAATGTTAAATTTTGAAGCGGCCTAAATTGTTAAGACCAGATGTGGTGTTTAAGACTTCACATCGGCCTTTTAAGGGGGGACTGAAGGGGTGGATTCTGGAATCCACTGCCGCTTCAATATATATCTTTTAAGTTATTAATCAACATTTATATTTCTGTTAAATTATTTGAATGACTTCTTCAATGTATGTTAAAGGATCTATTTTCCTCTGTACCTCTCACTGAGAGAAAAGAACATGTTATCAGTATGTTTTGGTAAAGTTTCCTGCTCAGAGCAGAGCTCAGATCAACTTCAGCCTTGAAGAAGCTGTGAATCATGTGTATCTGTGTATGTGTGCTAAGTGTTTTGTGCAGGTCCCTTTGTACTGGACAACTGGCACTCTGCTTGAGACCAGCAGACGCCACATCATGACCCCAATAGGACATCCGGTACCCAAATCTAGGGTCCCCCTCATCATCACTGTGACGAAGGGAGATATGCTTCTTACTATCTGTCCACGTGTGGAAAATTTCTAATCTTGTCTATTTTTCTTAGCCAATCAGAATCATCCAACCTGAAGTAATGACGTAGTTAGTTGAGTCTGTTAGAGTATAATTTTTGTGGAAATGTGAATGTACGCAGAGCGGCCTACGAACTCCTTGGGAGACTTGAAGCTGGCTTCTGCTGATGAAACTGCAAACTATTCTTCATTAAATTTTTCTTCAATTTATTAATTATTTTAAAAACTTTGACTCCGGGTCTTTATTCAACATATCTGGTTTCAAGGGTCCTAAACTGTTTATCCCCAACAGTTTATGGTGGAGAATGCGGGCAACATCATATTGCAAAAACACAGTATAGCAAGACCTGTGCAAAAAATATTTAAAGTTGTATTATTTATCATGTTTTAATCACTTCACCTTATCAACTATTGTGGACAACCTGACACTCAGCAAAAGTTAGTGTTATGTGAAGTTATGACTCAGGAAATAAATAAATGTGCATGTTGTGATGGAGCTGACGAGACCTGGGAACAGCAGAGTCACTTTGGAACCTCCTGATAAGTGCAAGTGAGTTGAGGTGCAGCCATTACCTGCAAACAGGGAAAACACAGGAGAACAACACATTACAATCCAAGGTATGTTTATAAAAGAGATATAACTATATATAGATAGTCAAGCTCTTTGTGGTTTTGTGGGTGGCTCTTAAAAGAGCCGTTGTGGGTCAGTCCTTGGGAGGACATGATAGAAAAAATTATTCAGTGGGCTGCCATGAGACTGCTCCCTCCACAGAAAAGTGGGCCATAAAGGTGTCTCTCACCCGGAGTGCCTCTCTGGAGGAGTTATTGGCTGCAACCCGTCCCAGACCTGGCAGCGGGTCCTCTCCACAACCTCCCTCACTGCAGATGTCTATCTTGCTGCTGAGGACCTTATAAAATTGTGGAGAACACATGTCGCCTCCACACATTTCTCCACAACTTCAGGATGGACCTCAATCAGGCAGTGGTACAGCCTCCACTGCGCAGACAGCATCCCAAAGGCATCCTCCACCACCTGCCGGGCTTGGGAGAGGTGGTAGTTGAAGATGTGCTTCTCTCTGGGAAGGACACGCCCAGGGAATGGCTGCATCAGGTTTCTTCGCAGTGGGAAGGCCTCATCTGCAACAAAGACATGGGGCTGGGGTCCTCTGTGGTCCACTCCGGGTATTGGATGGTTAGGTGGCAGATGGAGTGTGCCACTACAAAGCGCCTGACCAAAGGCGGAGTTGGCCAGTATCCCACCATCTCTCGTCCTGCCGTATGCCCCAACATCAATCACCCGGAAGCGACTGTGTGCATCCACAACCGCAAGGATAACTATAGAAAAAGTTCCCTTACAGTTGTGGAACTGGGATCCTGAGTTGGGGAGTGCCTTTAGAATGACGTGTTTGCCGTCCAGTGGTTCACAGCAGAGCGGGAAGTTCCACCGCTGATGGAAGTCCTCCGCAATGGACCTCCAGTCATCTGTGGAGGGCACTGCCATAAACTCCCCCACCAGGCAGTCCCAGATGGCAGTGACCACGTTGAGGATGATGCTGCAGACTGTGGAGACACCAACCTGGAAGCTGCTGGCAATGGTCCTGAATGAGTCCCCAGTGGCGAGAAACCTGAAAAAACAGTTATAAATACTATAAATGTACTTGTACTTAATTAATTGTAATAATTATATGGACTAACCCTTAATGTTTTACTTTACCATATGCTGAGATTTGTTTGCTCCAGCAGCAAAACAGTTTATAGATGGCACACTAAAACCACTATAGAGCGCTATTGAACAATAAAGTACATGCATATTGATTACAGACAGGAGTACCTGGACATAAAATCACAAACTTTTGCAAAATAAATTATATTAGACAGTCAACTTCATATGTTTTGTTATGTTTAAGTTTGCCCGCATCGGCCCAAAAACAGAATCGGACACGCCTGGGCGAAGGTTAACGCGTGTATGTCTTTTCAGCGTCTCTATTAAGTTCCCTTAATTTCACTCGTTTAATCTGACTCCAATTTTAAATGATTCTTATTCTTAGGAATAAGAAGAGTTAGAGTTACTTCGGCCGACTTTAGCACTCTTCCCGGACACAAACTCGTCAGTCTGACCTTAAACATTGGATGCAGGGTAAATATCTACCTTTAAGTCGGTCGCACTTTGCTTACTCATAACAAAAAGCATAGTTTTTTATATATTTACGAAAACTGCAACTTATTTAAGGCAGTGATAGTCAGAAATCGAAATGGACTTAATTGACGTGCCCCATGCTCCATCTATTAAACCTTTCGTATGAACAATCCTGAACACAGATTTGAGGTAATACCTTCGCTTTGATCTACTAGAAATAATGGATTAAGAATAATACAGAATCAACCAAATATAACATTTTATTTGTCAAATAAAAATATAATTACATTACAGTTAGACAATTAGAAGCCAATTCAGAAATAGTGAATGCATAACATCAGTTGAAATTTATATACACACAGTGGTGGACTAGTGTTTGAAGACACTTGTCCATCACTGTGTGGGGGTCTCTGATTACAGAAATCCCCCCTGACTGCTTTGCTCTTTACCTTTTATACCAGGACCAGAACAAAAGGATCGTAAATGTTTATTACACCAACACCTGTTTTTGGGGAGAGAAGAGACACCACCCAAAAAGAGGACAGAATTTTCCTTAGTTTTCAATCTTCTTCATAATTCTAGTGACTGCTGTGAAATTGAGACCATTTTACCAATCGCACTGAGACATTTAAAATGATAGCAAACATGAAAGGGAAAAACAATATATATACAAGTTACATTATACATAGAATATAAACTTTCAGTGACTTGAGGCAGGGGGAAGGAGAGTTTGTGTGTGTGTGTGTGTGTGGGGGGGGGGGGTTGCATACTGTAGATGTGTGAGGGCAAGGCGTTGTCCTATGCTATTCTTTTAAGATCTTCTCTCCAGATAAGCTTTATTGCTTTATTGCAGGATGCTTGATCTTAGTTTTCGTTTAGCAGGAAAATCAAGCCTTACAGTACTGAGTAAGAGTTCATCACACAATGAAAAGCTTACTTTGCAGCCCTCACCTTGACATCATAAAAAAGAAAAGAGATACATAAATTAAAAGGACAACATTAATTTTACTTTCCTGTAAACTCCTCCATGACAGAGTTTGTTTCTGTTTAGTAGTTTTAACTCCTTTTTCTTAATCCAGTCACAAATTCTTCTTTTCATATTATAATAATCATCTGCAGTACTGGTGCGCTATCAAGCTGAAATAGAGAAAAATATATCAGTGTTTATAGAGTGGTGCAGGGATGACGTGTTTTTGTAGGCCAAGACCTGGAAACAAGTTAGCATTTTATTAAAACACACATAATACTCTCTTGTGACTTATTTTTTAAAGCTTTTAATGTCAGTTGATAATTAGTGGCTAAATGAGTCTACAGAGGTTATCAGGGACATAAAGTGTCATCAGCTGAATAGATAAACTCATCTATACTCACTATTGCTTTCACAGCCTCATGTTTACAATCACACTCTAGAAAACTATCATAACTTGAACTTTCAGGAAAATGTTTTAAACAAAGACTGAAAGATTTGTCAGAATCTTAATAGTGCTGATGTTGAAGTCACATGACCATGGTGTAGTTCGTTTATAACCTGCTTTTTACTTCTGCCGATCGTATTTACGATTCAATATTCATAAAAATTGTGTGCATTTGTGAAGATTATTACGATTAACCAAACATGTAAGAATCATGAGCTTTTGTTAATCACAGAACTTATTTTCTGCAATAATCCAAAAGCCAGTGGAAAAAATCCAGTTGAGTTTTTGTTAAAGAAACCAGGGTGATGCTAACTTCTGGGTTAACAAAAAAACATCATCCCTGAACCACTCTATTGTCATCATGGCTTGTGTTTATGACAGAATGAAGATTGATTTGTCCTCACACGGGCGAGGGTGATTGTTGCATGTCTCCAGTGTCTGGTGGTGAGGTCGCTACTGCCGATCCCACTACTAGCTGCTCAAATAATATTTATGAATGACATTCATGAATGTTATTACATGTTTTAGACACTGAATCAGTTTACTTGATGCTAAAACAAAATTTAAGGAAAAGGAATAAATAACGGAACAAGTACATAAAATGCTTAATATTAAAGATGAATGAGAAACAGTGAGTTTTTCTTTGCTATCGTGGTTATTTATCTGCGGTAAAGCAGAAGTGCCATTCTGTCCGGGTTCACAAATTCATTCAGGTTCAGAGCCGGCACGGCGAGTACCAACGTTTGTAAATGGAGATATAAAAATTATAGGGAAGTTGCTGACTGATAAATTTATGACATGGGCTTTTTATAATATCTGGACCTCATGTTTGATTTTGGGCCCTTAATTGTAAAAATGTGATTGACATACATAAATCTCAATGACTCTACACTGGTTTAACAATCAAGTTAGTATTTATCAGAAGTAATTATTTTACATTTCTACATGTTTGTCATTTATAATGTACCTGAGGCCCAAACATAGACTTTATCCACTGTAGTGGACATTATATATGAGCAAATTTCTCTGACACCATTTTCAGAGATACCAAAAGTTTGGAAGTTTTACCAGGACATCTGCCTCTCTTTGGTCTTTGAATATGACTGATATTGATGATCAAATTTAGCACTCTTATGGAAATATGATAATATTTTGTAATTATCAATTAAATCTGACTGATTTTCTAATTGTCATGAATCAGCATCTCAGGAAAATGTTATGGGGTTTCTAATCAAAATATTACTTTCTCTTACTAAACAGGGCATTGATTTCATACATGTACTCAGTAGAGGACGCCAGTAAAAAGATACTTAAAGCATGAAAATCAGACATTTTGGGAGATGCAACAAGTAGGGAAATAAATTATATATCAATATTCCTATGAAATATTGGATATTATTATGAAAATTCTGGCAATTATTACTACCATTATTACACTTATTTTTCCTGTTGCTCCAAGAACATGTTAATATGCAAATTAGATACAATGCATCAGTGCATTGTATAGAATGGGAAAATCCACTTATGGACATTTTACACACATATCGTAAAAATAAAATAGTATTCCAAATAATTGAGAATAGTCTTTATAAAATATTTAGTTAAAGAAAATCCTGAAACCTAAAAAATGATTGGTGAATAATAAAAAAAATAAAATAAAAAAAAATGCATGTCTATTAAAAAAAAAAAAAACTACTGTGGACATTTCATAACATATGAATAAAATATTCCCTCCCCCATCATCTGTTTCTTATGCTTCAAGCAATGTAATGACAATAATAATAATAATAATAAAAACTAAATTCACATAACTAATTTCTCTCTGTCTCAGGAGGATATTTATCATTCTAATCTGTCTTATCTTTTCTTTAATACTAAGATGAACTCATCATTTTCCCATGTTGTGGTTTTCTTGGGCCAGAGAGAGGAAGTTGTAAGCAGTAGATAGTATTGCCCTCCTTATAAATACCCCAGTTATATAAAAAAGAGTTCAGCTGCAACATGAGTGTAATAAGTTCAAGTTCGTAGGGAAGGAAGAGGACAGGGTCGACTTTGATTGCTGACTGAGTTTTTATTTCAATAACAAGATGTCCAAACAAAAGTCTGTGCAACGCACAATAAACAATCCACATCTACAGACGGGCTTCGCTCCAGTAGTGCTCTCCAGCTCAGTCCCAGTGTCTCTCAGTCAGCAGTCCCTCTCTCTCTCTCACACACTCCTGCTTCTCCTGGTGTTTTATCCTGTCTCCGTGCCAAATACTGGAATTAGAAACAGGTGTTCGTGATTTACAATTAACCCACTCACTCACCACGCGTCTCCCGACTCTCTCTCCTGCTGCAGACTTCACTGAACCACGCCCTCCCTGCCACAGTGAGAAACCAGGAGCTGAATATGTGTGGATCAGACACCCTCAGATTTGATCAAAAATATCTTAATTTGTGTTCTGAAGATGAACAAAGGTCTTACAGGTGTAGAACGACAGGAGGGTGAGTAATTTATGACAGAAATTTAATTTTTGGGTGAACTAACCCTTTAAGTTCATTGAGTTTGATTATTCATTGAAAGCAATGTCCCATGTAAACGTAGGCTTGGTTTGTGATCGTGACACAAGAGCATGATAACTTCCTTAAAACAGCTCCAAAAAAACACAGGAATGAACACTGCAAAATCAAAGTGCTTTATTCATATCTATGTACAACTGGTGAACTATACATTTTTAAATATATGATCCGTTGAATATCATGTGATGAAACTGTCGCCATCTGCTGGAGATCCTGGTCAACATACTTGTGTTCAGGCACATGTCCACAGTTGACCCGTAACACCGTGAACCAAGTTGCTCCATTTTTCTGTAAACAGTGCTGGTTGACAGTGAGATATTTCTTTAGCTGACAGTCACATCACATGTTTGCCTCGATCACACTACTGTCTTCTTCCCTATTGATCTCTCACAGAATCAACATGTGTATTTTACAGTTGAACACAGTGCTAAGATCTGTCAAGTAATTAAAGCATGTTCTTCACACACACACACACACACACTGATCTCACTGTCTATATGAGGATTCATTACACACATTTATTCTTCATGTTATTTCACTGACAGAAGTTCAGCTGTAGTATTAATGTAATGAAGAGAAAATAAGAGACTCTATAACATCTCACTGTTACTGATTCATCATGAGCTCAAAGCATTATGGGTAGAATCTCTCTACAGTCTATTCTGATTCATCAACACAGTTTCACTGATGATCCAGGATAACAAACATTAAACCCAGGATAGAGCGGTTGAGTGAATGTGGTCTGGACTGTGTGGATGAGGCTCATTGTGTCTCCAGAGACGCTGTAGAAGGACAGAGTTCCTGCACTGTGATCCACATACACTCCTATTCTACTGCTGATGGACACTAAATTATCATCATCATCAAACACTCCTATTCTACTGATGATGGACTCTACTGGGAGTTCAGTCAGTATGTTATTGTGTCTGAATGAGGAACTGGAGGAAGAGCAGATCAAACTCCAGGACTGATCATTAGAACCAAACAAACACTCATCACCCTGTCCCTTCCTGCTGATGCTCTTATATGACACTGATATATGCACAACACCACTCCACTCAATCTCCCAGTAACAGCATCCACACACACTCTCTACACACAACACCTGAGGAAAATCAAATCTGTCTGGATGATCAGGATACGGCTGGATGGTGTAAGTGAATGTTATCACTCTGTTCCTCTCAGACAGACGGAGGAATTTATTCACTGTGTTCAGATCCAGATTGAGCTGATGGGAATCTGATGGAGATAAAACACATCAGAATCAGGAATTATCAATCTGTCTGATCTTTTACACTGTAAAAATTATCTTTATTAAATGTACTTAACTTGAATATTTCGTTCTAATTTTGTGTAAAATCAACTTAAATATGTAAAACAGAAGTTTACGTAATGTGGATTTTTCATCTGGATCTATTACAAAAACTTTCTATGTTAAGTCTTAGGCATCAGATCATTCAGGATGTGTTTTTCAGGTTTGAAAACACGAGGCGCACCGCATTGCCTTTTTTTTGGCTTACTTTATTTAGAAAAGAGCAGTGCACTGTGGGGTTTATATGTTGCTAGGCAACCACCGAATCAGCTGACCTGTCAGTCTAATCAAGGATTACAGCGCGAGTGCACGAGAATCTTTGGTTTGCTGTGAAGTAAACTGTTATATTAGCAGAAACTTAAAAAATTAGCATGATCGAGATTAACCTGCGACAGACAGTTTCTCAGTCCAAAAACACTCACTGCCAAAAAACATTTTCTGTCTGATCGAAGTTAATATCTGACAATTTAGGATTTTTCACAAATTTGTATTACAGAAGCAAATCTTACGTTTATTTATGATTCTGATCCTATCTTATAAAATCTCATCTGTACTGTAGTTTGAAGATCTTAAAGTGATAGTTCGATGATCAACTCTCAGGTCTGTTATTAAGCAAACCAAAAGACACATGAGCAGCTGCTGTGAAGTAAAGGCTCGAGATTAAAATAGAGAAACTAAACAGGAGTGTTTTAATGAAGAGCTGCAGAAAGAAGCTGCAGAAGAAGTTTTGATAAGTTTGAAAGAAAAGGCAAAACCTGTCACTGTATTTCATGAGTCTGTAATTATTGATCAGTGTTCTTTCATCAAAGTGCAGCACATTTATTTGAGTGTTCAGAAAGTCTTTCACTGATGTCTGTGAATGTCCTCCTTTTTAAATTATTTTCCATTCACTGACTCACGATACACCGTAAGAACTAAACCAAGCCAATAAAATATTGCAGAGGAAAACTAGATTTGACAATGAAACCAAACAATTTACAAATTAAACAACTTAAATGTATTCATAATTCAAATTAGATCAACTGAATCGGCACAAAGATGGCAAAGATATACAAAATATAAACACATAAAATAAACATTTCTAACTTTGTGCCCTTATCAACCAGCTACTAAACAAGTAAGAAAAAGAAAAAAACTACATGCACTAATTTTACATTAAAACTTTAATTTAACTACTCATTTTGTAACTCTGTGATCATGAATCATTAGCTGTGTCTCATTTCGAAGGTTGCATATGTCATTGAGGCTGTATCATTTCAGAAAAGTAAGTAGGACTCTTCAAATGTGACCTTCAAATGTGTCCTTCTTTCACAGGAATTCAGAGGATGCATGAGGTGTATCCTTCGCTGCTACAGATAGCCCACAATTCTTTGTTAACAACCGTCATTTATTTGATTTTTTTTCTTTTTATGTCAGCGCCGGCAGATGTACAAACGAAAATAGGGTGTTAAAATGTAAGTAGTTTCAAGCTTGTTTTTGTTTTAATCTTTGTTCTTCTGAATATCCTCCTCCATCTCTGTAACAGATATCTGTTGTACATAAGCTCCTCAAGCATTAACCAAAATAAAACAAGTAAATACATTTTCTTTTCAGATTACTTTACAAATATATTAATAATTTTCATTCATTTGCTGAGAGCGCAACGAGGCTGCTGTGAACATGTTGGCATAGCAACGATATACTTCCGGTTTCCTTTCCTGCCTGTGTGTCCTACTAAGGACGTCTCATTTAATTCTGGCTAAGGACACTCCATATACCGCATCCGTCACAGGATTCGTCCTCTTCAAAATTAAATGAAATGAGACACAGCTATTAACTTGCATAAGACCTGATTGCCTTTTCATCTTCCGTTCTCCTGTGGAACCACACTTCAAAATAAAAGTCCCTATAGAAATAACTCAAATGGAGGAAATAATTACATCAAAATTATTTGAAACTGCAAACATTACATCATAATTTTGAAGTTAGGGCATCAGTGGGGTTGTCTTAAAGTTAGGACAGTTTTTAAGATAAGATAACGCACTTAACCTGCAGAATGACATTTCTTTTGTCCTATATGAGGTTCTGATTGAAATTGCTATAAACAGATAAGATATGATTCTAATGTTAGGATCTTTCTGTAATATGCTGGAAAGTAAATGCTGAATTTAAGTGTTATTATATGTTTTTTGAGGGAAAGACCTGTTAATGTTTAATGTTCAGTTATGAAGAGAGAGAAAGTGTGTGTGTGTGTGTGTGTGTGTGTGTGTGTGTGTGTGTATGTGTGTGTGTGTGTGTAGAGACGTACATTTGCGTAGTCCTGCTGTAATCCTGATCTCTCCCCCATGATCCACACTAGAAAACACACACAGTGACACAGTTAGTCAGTAAACACACACACACACACACACACACACACACACACACACACACACACACAGCAGTGCAGGGCTGTAAGCGATTGATCACATTATATTTTCAATTATGATTTCTAACTGCATCCAGGGCCGGCGCAAGCTCAACTGCCGCTCTAGGCAAAACCCCGTCGTGCCGCCCCCACTTCAGTTAAACTCGATCTTTGAGATGTGAAAGACTTGAGGTTTTGTTTATTGATTTATTAATAAACTTGCACTAATATAAAAGCATGTACAAGCATGTTTTCAGATTTTTCTTTTTTCACTCTGCAATGTAAAAAATAATCAGCACGTTACTAACTACAAATGCAAACACTTATGTTAAATAGTAAGAACATCTCCTAGAAGATTCAGGAGAATTCCTGGTGGGCCGCTGATAAATTGGGCGGGCAGTAGCTTACTTCGACATAAAGACAGGTTACAGACAGTAATAAGTCATTTACAAATGCATTATAAATCATTAATCATGCAGTTATAACTGTATGAATAAAAAGGGCGACTTTAATGCAATCCCTGCCAAATAGTGAGCCGTTTTAACTTGCATAAATGTATTTATTAACACTTATTTAACTCAAAACCAGATTCCTGGTTTATTTCATGATGCAGTGAACCTTAATGTAAAGTGGAAACCTGTGAACCATTTATTCATGAGTTATGAACATTAATTACCTGTGAAAGTGAACCTTAATGTAAAGTGAACACTTGTGAACCATTTATTAATGAGTTATAAACATTAATAACCTGTGAAAGTGAACCTTAATGTAAAGTGGAAACCTGTGAACCATTTATTAATGAGTTATGAATATTAATAACCTGTGAAAGTGAACCTTAATGTAAAGTGAACACATGTGAATCATGTATTTATTAAAGCAGACACAGAAGATCATTTTTTTTCCCGGTGACATTTTATTGTTGAGCTATTAATAAGCAATTCATAATTATTCTTGATATCATGATAAAGGATACTGTAACTTTAGTGTTTGGCCATTCACACAGTACCTGTGTGCGACAGAAGAGGGAGCACCAGAGCGGTTATTTGTTTAAGATAACTACAAACTATTTTACGATTACATATATAATATTCAAACTAAAACAGCGATTATAATATAAACACTTGAAAAACATAGTCTGCAATGTCAATTTAGTTAGCTTACCCATCAAATCAGTAACATTAAACACAAATTTTCACTTTTAAGCATGTTTGAACAGTACTAACTGTGTGACTTCTTCTCATGATAGTGGCAGGGCTTTATTGGATGCTCACTAGCGCCAACTACTGTCACATGCCAGAACACGCATACTTAGTGATGTAACCCTGAAAGAGTGATGTGACCTGAAAGAGTATATAAAGTATAGCCTAATATATTATTGTCACATCTAGTTTTCTATAACTATAGTTAACTTCATAATAAAAAAAAATGCTGCATCTGAATCCTACTCCCTCACTGCTCTTTACACCAAATGTGACAATATAATGTATAATAAGCAATGTATTCTTCTTCTTTTTATAATTATTATTATTATTATTATTATTATAAGTAGTAGCAGTACTAGTAATTCTGGCATGTGACAGGAGTTGGCACTAGTGAGCATCCAATAAAGCCTTGCCACTTTTCATGAGAAGAAGTCACACAGTACTGTTCCAACATGCTTTGAAGTGAAGATTTGTGTTTACTGATTTGATGGGTGAGCTAACTGAGGTGAAATCACAGACTGTGTTTTTCTAGTGTTTATATTATATTAGTAATCACTGTGTTAGTTTGTAGTAATCTTAAACAAATAACCGATCCCGCGCAGGTACTGTAAGTGCGGATGAACCAAGCGGCAACCTCCCCCAGTCTCTCGTGAAGCCAATACGGAAGTGACTTAAACTGCGATTGATCGACTGGTCGCTAGGGACAGGCTCCAAAAGAGAGCAGAATCTCATTGAGTCCTATGTTAAAAGTTTACAGCAGAAAAAAACATGTTTACAAGTTGGTTCAAATTGTGGTTTTGGTCTATACTGCTAATTTTGCCCTTCATGACAACTCTGAGGGGGGTGAATTTTTTTCTAACTCATTCTTTTAAATTATATTAAACCTTAAAATTCTGCATAATTAAGGGCATGGTCACTTAAGTGACAGGTGGATGCCGCTGCTGTCTGTGAGCCGTCACTTTACCTCAGCTAATTCCAGCCGATGAATTTGGCATCTCAGCCGTATTTGTGCTCGATTATTTTATACAATTATAAAATATGGCTTGCTGCATAATATTCGAGACTGATGTGTGTCTGTGTAGATGTGCGTGCATGCGGAAGAAACAGAACACACGTTGTTGGATCGTGGCATTGGCTAAAAGTTTTGTTTGTGAGATTTAAGTTACTACAATGACAATACCAGGAGGATATACAACTCTGACAGCACAGCTTGGATATTATAACTAAAACTGCTGCACTATTTTGAAAAAATATACTTTGGACACGGGCTCATTTGTTTGTTAGATATGATCGTATACAGTTTTACAACATAAACGCTGCTCAGATTGCATTATTTCTTGAAGAACGATGACAGAGAGCAGATCATTCAGAAGAAATGTTATGCAAACAATGGATAATATATCAATATTTCATGGACAAAAAGTACTGTTTTTTTTTGTTTTGCAATGGACATTTATATTTTACCCAAGTGCCACAGATTGGATTCATCTCGCGATCTCTATTATAAAGGTATGAAGTCCCATTTGATTTTCCATGTTGTTATTTGCACACCCAACACAAATTACTGGTGTTGGAGCATCTATATCTTAAAAAAACACCGTAGATTGGCAGTAAACCTTTAGAACTTTCTGATGATAAAACTTATCTTCATTAATAATTTAGATAGTATCTAGATAGATAGCTCCTTTGCTTGCTAACATGCAGTGCCGGCCCTAGCCTCTTTGGCGCCCTAGGCAAGATTTTTTTTTGGCGCCCCCTTATATTGCGATTTATCTAAAGGGGCGAATCTAGAAAATTATTTATAGGGTGGCAAAGGGGTGGCATGAGGTCTATGAGGGGTGGCTACACCAAAGCAAGCACCCATGCATAGTTTTTGGAGATTTATAGCCTTACATACACAATTGTGTTCACAAACATTGCATTACCAGAAAGTATACTGTTTAAAATTAATAAATAACAAAATTTCAATATCCATCATGGCACCAAGTAAATACTATATGAAAAACTTCTAAATGAGTCTGAGCTTGTATCACTAAAGGAGATGAGCAGTTTTATTAATATTACACAGGCTACTTAAATGGTATAAATCACATGTTTTAGTGCAAGTTAAAGAGCAACAAAACAATTTTTGAGTTTCTGTTATTAGCAGAGGTGGGAATGTCTGTGTGTGTTCACCCAGAACACCCTATCAACCTAGCAAGAGCCTAGCAACCACCCAGAATCTCCTAGCAACCACCTAGCAACACTTTAGCAATCACCCAGTACATATATATTCTGGACTAACTGACCAAAGTTTTTACATTTTTTAAACAAGACTTGAAGTTGGGTTTATAACAAGCCAACATAAATTTGTCCTTCAAACTTTTCAGTCTCTATTGTTTTTCTTGATTGCTAATGCACAATTCATGAAACAATTCAACATTTTCTCACAACTAAACACAATATCAAAACTATACACCAACTTGCACAAACCTCAAACATCCAGGTCAAAATAATGTTCTAGTCAAAAACTTATTCTTGTCTGACAGAATCAAACTTTGGTATCAGATGACAGTGAACACTAGTGAGATCAATTCATATAACACGGTAACAAAAATACCTCTTTCATTTTACTATTATAAATTGATCTTGCAGTAGATGAAAAGCATGAGATAAATAAGTATGAACTTGGTATGCACCACAATGCAGTATACTGTCAATTGCAGTAAAAGTAAATTCAGCATCCTCTGCACATTTGGGTAAATTTCATTACAGTACAGTACTATAGCAGTGTATTGGTCTTCTGACACAAGACTATATCCCTAGGCAATCATTTCTCAACGCTGCAACAAATACAGTATACATATAACAAATGGCTACAAAGAAAGTTGACAATCACAACATTGAGGGTGTACAACGTGAAATTTCCCTCATCTAAAGTAGCCTACTGGTACTGGATAAGTTTAAAACCCCTGTAAATTATTCATTCAGCTCTCTCTCAGATTTGTGAAAAATCTACCTCAGCTAGTCTGTTCTGATAACTGAATCACTTATAATGTGTTAGCAATCGAGAAAAGCTAAAATACGTTTAGATTCTTACCCCAACTCTGCTATTAGTTTCTGTGATCGGTATCTCCGTATTGATTTCATGTTATTGGTTCGTTGGATGGCAAAAATACCTTTATCCATGATGAAAGTGGAGCGGGCGGTCGCTGAATCAGCTCGTCAAAAATTATGAAAATTAATCTGACATATTCGGATGGGACTACATTTCTCATAGGACTTCTGAGTTAGCCGGGAAGCAGTAATTTTCCGATTCACTTACAAATATGGGGGAAAAAATCGTAAGTGAACTTGGCTGCGCTGTGTTTTTGACTCTCAAAGAACCGGTTCATAAGAGTCATTTGTTAATGAAGCACACTGGGCGCGCTGCGTGCAACCATCATGCACAGTTTATTGAAAGACGTGTTTTCTTGCCATCACTTGGCGTTACGCAGTTTTTTAGTCATCTCATCATATTGAAGCGCCGCTCCTGAAAAGCAGTACTTGAAACACTGCTTATATGTTTTATTCTGTGAAAATTTTGGGGTGGCAAAGCTTTTTCTTAGGGTGGCAGATGCCACCGCGTGCCACCCTGGTAGATCCGCCCCTGTCCACGCATCCGGCCTCTTTGGCGCCCCTAGCAAGATTGCGCCCTTAGCATTTGCCTATACTGCCTATATAACGGGCCGGCTCTGCTAACATGGTCACGTCGAGCTAGGCAGGCGTGGTTTCAGCAACCAGTCACATCAGCTCAAACCACCTCCCCGCCTCTTTGCCCATTTTCAGTTATCCGGGAGTGACGTGCGGTGACACACAGCTAAGATGGCCGCGGCCTCATTTATGTGTCAAAACTGCTGTTCAGAACTCTATGGGTGATGATAAGACGTGTGGAAATTGCTGCGTTGGGGACGTTTAAACTGTCCAAAACAATCCTGCACCCCTTATAAAACATATAACCGTATTACTTTAATTTAACATGAATAGTTATGTTACTACCTTGAAAGTCGAAACAGATAACGATGTTTCTTTTGATAACTGATGATAACGGCGCTCTGCTCTGGTCCAGGTTAGCGGCGTGCGCGAGTAGCAGTGACAGTGTAGCTGCACAGCCCCCTCTGTTGGTGAACATGATCACTACACGATTGCTCCGATAACCAACAGGCTGATGTATGTTGGTCGGGCTTTATTTGCAATGTATTTGCGGGTTATATTGAACGACCTATAAAACGGGGACATTTCCAGGGACAGCTCCATTCGTGGACGGAGCACCAAAACGGGGACGTCTGTTCACTATGTTCACAAACCACTGTTAATTTTAACAGAAAATAGGCCTAAGGGAGCATGGCAGAAGGTGCGCAAATAGTGCTCCCTCTGTAATCACTAAAAAGTTGTCATATCTCACAACGTTCTGTTCTAATAAATGAAGCTGTCACACATTGAATCTCTTATTTACATAATTCTAAATTTCTTTGTTTTTATGAGAGAATTTGCGATCGTGCAAACTCATAGTCCACTCACTGCTCAAAATGGCGTTTTTTTTCTACTGAAATTGCGGAACACTTATGACATAACGAAGCCTCGTTTACTGAAATCACGTGACTTTGGCGCTTCGAACCAAACCGGCCATCATTAGATATAGTCGTTTGTTTGTTTGTTTGTTTGTTTTTTGTGAACAAAAAGTTTTCTCGATGCTTTATAACATTGAGGCTGAGCCACTGTACTCACATTAACTGTTTTAAATATGTTTTGAGCAGCTTTTTGGATATCTGAAAGTGTTAATGATCTTGCTGGCAACAGAGAACTGACTAAGCCATCGGATTTAATCAAAAATATCTTAACTTGTGTTCTGAAGATGAACGAAGGTCTTACGGGTTTGGAACAACTTCATATTTATTAATATATCTCAGATTGTGTCCATCAGAAAGAAGAAAGTCATATACACCTAGGATGGCTTGAGGGTGAGTAAAGCTTGGGCTAATTTTCATTTGAAAGTGAACTAGTCCTTTAAATGCACAAATGTAGCAGAAAGAAATGTCATCATTTTGAGGATTATTCCATTTTGTGGGGTGCCAACTTCACAGTGGTCTTTAGTTGGGCAAAACCCATTTACTTTGGGTTTAAAGGTGGGTTTTACACACAGTTTCTGCCAGTCTCATGTTAATCTTAAGTACCTATATTAGTAGTGCATCCTTCATATCGACAAAAAGTCTTTAGTTTTGTCATATTTATAAAAGATACATACACTGTACTGAGTATTTCCGAAAACAGCCGAGCGCCTGGATGAGATGGAGTGACGAGCTGTCACAAGCACGCGCAGCTTTTGTGTAGAGATCGGCTGCAAGCTATCAATGGTCAGCTAAACAAATATATTTAAACACATGCAATACACCATCGCGTAATCCATGGATAACTTTTGAATCACTATAATGAATATAGCGTATAGTGAATGATCAATAATGAATTTATAAATTCACTACGTTTGTGTTGTTTACATAGGTGCCTATTGCCAACAAAGCAGACATTTGAAGCAGTTTTACTCACCACCTGCGGCTCTGACTCATAACAGGTGTTACAATATATTCGGTTCCTGAAATATTCTGTTCCACTGGGTGGTGCTTACGTGAATATTCATGATATCATCCTATTGTGGGCGTGTCCTTGAGAACGACCCTCAAGGCAAGATTACTGTAACGCTCTACTGGGTGGTTGTTCCTCCCGCTTGATAAATAAACTACAGCTCGTACAAAATGCAGCAGCTAGAGTTCTTACTAGAACTAGGAAGTATGACCATATTAGCCCAGTTCTGTCAACACTGCATTGTACCTGAGTGAGCTCTTAATGCATTATAGTCCTTCACGTCTATTGCAATCTCAAAATTCAGGCCAGCTGATAATACCTAGAATATCAAAAATCAACCCAGGCGGTAGATCCTTCTCCTATTTGGCACCTAAACTCTGGAACAATCTTCCTAGCATTGTTCAGGAAGCAGACACACTCTGTCAGTTTAAATCTAGACTAAAAACGCATCTCTTTAACCTGGCATACACATAACACATTATCAATTTATATTTTCAAATCCATTAAAGGATTATTAGGCTGCATAAATTAGGTCAGCCAGAACTGGGAACACTTCCTATAACACCAGATGTACTCGTTACATCAGAAGAAGAATGGCATCTACACTAATATTAGTCTCTCTGTTTATCCTGAGGTTTACTGTAGTCAACAGGATCCGGGCCGTATCCAGGTGAGATCGAGGACCTGCGCCTTGACACAACCACAACGCAGCCCTGAAGTATCAGCAGAGATCGAGTCAACTAGATCATCCACTGTGAAGGCCTCATCAACACGACAACCAGTGGCACAGTTCCTCAACAAACCGTCCAAACTGGCATGATGAATACGATCCTCAACTGGATTGAACTGGAATAAATACTTTGAATGTTGCGATCCCATGGGATTTATGATAGCTACCTGAATCGTAACAAAGCACTGTTCGCCAGAGGAGAACTGCCCCCCCGACTAAGCCTGGTTTCTCCCAAGGTTTTTTTCTCCATTTTAACACCTATTTGCCACCTCTTTGCCACCTGATGTCACCTGTTGGAGTTTGGGTTCCTTGCCGCTGTCGCCTTAGGCTTGCTTAGTTGGGGACACTTGACATTTGATATTCAACAGTGCTTTGCATCTGCCTGCATTGACAACATTTTCTTTAAGAGCTGCTGTGTAGCCAAAATTATATACCAATTATCACTGTAAAGCTGCTTTGACACAATCTGCATTGTAAAAAGTGCTATATAAATAATGGTGACTTGACCACTAGGTGGTGGTATAAGATTCCATTGTTGATTATATAGTTTAATTCTTTCAAAACATTTAACTTGAGAATTTCTTCAATGATTATGTAAACTATAAAATATAATATCTCTGTATAATACCTGAAATGTGTACGTTTATTTATGAATTTATATCTTTATTCTCTTTGTATTGTAGGCCACACACTCCCCTACGGTGAAAACGGATTAACTCTGTTAAGCCCATGTACAGCTGTGTTGTGTACAGCCTGGATGAAAGTTACTATTGTGTTAGGAACAAATAAATCTCCTTTGGATAGAGCTAATTGGATCCAGTGATTTGACCAACACCCATTGAGGAAAGCTAGATGTCGGACATCACTTAACACAGTCCCTTTTTCAGACATACTACATCTGAAGTTCTGAAACAGTTTTGCAGATGAAATTGTGAGGCAGCACTAACAAGTTTCTGTGCATGTGTGTGTCTGTACTGTATGTGTTCGTTTGTATGGGACATTGAATGGGAGAAAGCATGCTTCCCATAAATAAAACCTTTTTTCGTGGGAAAATCATAAAAATAGTTTGTTGTTTTTATCCAATTTTTTGTTATATTTATTTGTACAATGTCATTGTGGGCTTTGTTTTTTGCTGTTGTAAGATGTAAGGACCTTTGAAATAACTGCAATCATTTGATTCAAGAGATATGTAACTAATGCAGTCAAGACCAGCCTGCATTGCCATTGCATTTACTGTAAATTATATCACACTTTACAATGTTTGTCAAACAATCAGATTCAAGCATTCAACTGCACTGTAGTATAACTAATTCTCCGTAAGAACTTTTGTAAATGTGTGAAAGAAAGAAAGAAATTCAAACTCTTCCTGCTCAACATACTTGAGTTTATCCAGTGGGCAATTTTGATTGATGAGTGTATCGGTGAGCAGCTTGACTCCTGAATCTCCTGGGTGATTGTAGCTCAGATCCAGCTCTCTCAGGTGTGAGGAGTTTGAACTCAGAGCTGAAGACACATAATGACAGCCTTCCTCTGTCACCATACAGCCAGACAATCTACAAACACCAACAGTTTACATGGCATATTTATTCATAGTTTTTTTTTTTTTTTTTTTTTAATCCACAACTAAAGGAGAATGGGCTCTAACTCTGACGCTTCAGAGGCACAACTCGGTGTAGTAGTTGCTACGAAAAAAAAAAAAAATCAAATCGCATTTGTCTTTTTTTCTGACATTCCATTGAGAGCAGAGATCACATTCAGTGACAAAATCATTTATTGTGATAGAATTCCGTTAATGATTTTAAATTTTTTTTAGTCAATAGTCAAATTGCCCCCTCTAGTGGATGACTAAAGATTTTCTAGTAAAATCTCACATTTGCAGCTGTTTACTCAAATGTATGCTTCTGAATTGACAGGTGCTGCTCGTGCCCCCCTTAATGGGTGCTGAAACCCCCTGACGGCCCACAGGTTGAAAACCCCTGACTTCATGCAAACTATGAAGTATTTGAACTCAAACCTCAGTATCTCCAGCTGACAGTTTGGACTCTTCAGTCCATCAGAAAGGAGCTTCACTCCTAAATCCTGCAGGTCATTGTTACTCAGGTCCAGCTCTCTCAGAACACAGATTGAGGATTGTAAAACTGATGATAAACTCTCACAACACTGAGCAGTGAGATTACATTTGGAAAATCTGAACAATAAAAACAAAATGGAATTGCATACATAATCAATCATAGTAGTGTGATTTTTAATAATTAACTTAATGCAAACAATAAAGTATTTTAATTCAAACCTCAGTATCTCCAGCTGACAGTTTGGACTCTTCAGTCCATCAGAAAGGAGCTTCACTCCTAAATCCTGCAGGTCATTGTTACTCAGGTTGAGCTCTCTCAGAAAACAGTTTGAGAATTGAAAAACTGATAACAAACTTTTACAAGACTGAGAAGTGAGATTACAGCTCTGTAGTCTGTGTAGAGAACATAAGTGTTTCTTTAATTTATGATACAATTAAGAATAATAAAATGATTAAAACTCAGTTTCAACTTGTCTGATGACTTTGGCATTTAATATCTTCACACACATTGATATATTTTATCAAAGCCATAACATACTTATACTGTCAAGGCCTGCAAGTCATCTATGTAAAAAATATACCCAATTACAAAAGACCAACAGTATATGAAGAGTTTGGTTCCAAAACGCTATAAATCCATTTTGATTAATTTCAGTACTGCACTTTACACGCAGCTCTGTTTGTTATTTGGAGAACAAAAAGTTTTAAAAGTTTTTAGGTTTTTTTTTTATTTTTTTTTTAGATTTATTATAAAAAATTATTTTTTTCCCCCTCAGAATGCAATAAATTCATGGCACTTTTTTTTTCAAAATGCAAGTAATCCATTGAATCAATATAAAAGTTATTTTTCATATTGAATATACACAACAAAGTAACTTGATCCACATATATGACAGCCTCTGAACTTGATCAATACTAATCTTGTATACAGGTATTGGACTAAAAATACATTGTCATCACTCCAAAAATGAATTCAACAAGTCATATTGTTAATGCTATAAATTATGTCTCCGTTTGTTATTACCAATTAAATAGTATCTGGTGCCAGCACACGTTTAAAATAAACACAATTGTTGAGTACATAGGAATTGATTAAAACTACCCAGGGGTGTCGCTATACTGGTGTGACAAATTAATATATAGCTGAAACGGTAAATCCTTGTTTGACAGTGCAGATTTTGGCAATCATGTTGTTTTCAGATGTTTAAAATCAAAACCAGCAATGCCAGATTCGAGAATTAATCAATCTTGGTGAAATGGTTTTTAAAAACTGTTCATGATTCAGTTTTGGGGACCGTGACAGAAGTTTGATGCTGTTGTGGAACAAGTAACAGCCAGCATTTTTCCTCCTTCCGAGTGCCTCATCTTCGTAATCTCTAGATATGGCATTTTGAGTAAAATTAAGAAATAACTTTCCAATACCGACCAGACACAATAATAATTTTGGCGGAAACTCAATTTTTTATTTATTTATTTATTTATTTTTTTAAAAAAGGGTGTTTATTGCGTTTTGGAATCAAACTCTTTATATATAAATCAATGTAAAGAAAACTCTTACAGTGCTCTTCTGGTGTTTTTGATGACTGGCAGCATTATCATTAGTGCTTCATCAGATCTTCTGTATTTTTGCAGTTCAAACTTCTCTTGAGCCTCTTCTGACATCAGGAGCACAAACACCAGGCTAGACCACTGAGCAGAGGAGAGATTCTGTGCTGAAAGCTTTCCCGAGTTCAGATTCTTCTGGATTTCCTCCACAAAGTCATCTTTTAGTTCACTCAAACAGTGGAAGAGATTGATGGTCCTCTCTACTGATTTTTCTGTCTCTATTGTCTGTTTGATATAGTCAACAGTGTCTTTAACATTCTCTGTTTTTAGTTTCAGTTTTGGCAGCATTAACTTTAGGTCTCTCTGACTGGATTCCAGAGAGAGACCCAGGAAGAACCGGAGGAAAAGGTCCAGGTGTCCATTCTTGCTGAGTAAAGCCTTGTTGATCGCAGTCTTATGAAGCTGAAACAGTGGCTTTTTGGAGAGTTTCCATGTCAGATTTTCTCTCCAGGATTCAAGAAATGGGTTTGCTTTCTTGTCTTTGCTAATCAAAAACACATAGAGAGCAGCAAGGAATTCCTGTACGCTGAGATGTACGAAGCTGTAAACATTTCTTGCTGAAACCTTTTCCTCCTGAAATATCTGGGTGCAAATCCCTGAGTACAATGTCCCTTCACTGACATCTAGTCCACATTCCTCAAGATCTTCTTTGTAGAAAATCAGTTGACCTTTCTCCAGCTGTTGAAACGCCAGTTTCCCAAGCTTTAGAATAATCTGATGAAAAGACTTGACTTTGGTTTTAGGTCCATGATTATCTTTGTATTTTTTTTTCCATCCGTTGCTGCTGAGTAAGTAAGAAGTTTGTGTACATCCCTGTGAGAGTTGTGGGAGTTTTGTCATTGCTCCCTCGAGCCAATAGAGGCTGAAGAACAGTGAGAGAGATCCAGCAGAAGACAGGGATGTGGCACATGACTAATATGACAGATAATGTTTTCAGAAACCTCAGGACTGCTGTTTTTTTTTAAGTATTGCTCTTTCTGCTCATTGTTAAATCCTCGCACTTCTGTCACTTTATCAATGTAGTCTCGGGGTATCAGACCTGCTGCTGCTGGTCTGGATGTGATCCAGATGAGAGCAGAGGGAACCAGATGTGTCTTGATAAGGTTTGTTATTATCTTACTCAATGTTGTTTTTTCTTTAAAATCTGTAAATATGTCATCCTCTTTAAAGCTCAGAGGGAAGCGACATTCATCAAGCCCATCAAAGATGAACATGACCTTACCATCATCTTCAGGAAAAGAGGATAGTTCTTTAGGACTACTAAAGAAGTATTTGTTAAGCAGTTCCATGAGACTGTACTCTTCTTTAACCAAATTAAGTCTACGGAATGGAAGTGGAAAGACTATATCCTGGTTTTCTTTTCCTTCAGCCCAGTCAAGGATGAATTTATTGACAGAGACAGTTTTTCCCACTCCTGCAATCCCTATTGTCAGCACTTTTCCATTTTGTCGCCCCGTGTCACACTGGACTTTAAACATGTCATTACACTTGATTGGTGTCTCTTTGGCAGTCAGTCGGTTGTGATTCGATTCAATCTGTATCACCTCATGCTCATTCACTATTCCTCCGGTCTCATTCTCCACCACATATAAATCAGTGTAAATATCGTCCAGGTATTCCCGATGACCGGTCTGTGAATTACCAACCAATATCCGCTTGTAGTCCCGTTTTAATTTGTTCTTCAGTCTGAGGCTGGAATCTTTGTAAACATGAAGAGCATCTTGATTGTTGTCTGCACTTGAGCCTTTAAGAAAGAAGGAAAAAGGCAGTGATTAAGGGTGTACTCACACTAGGCACGGTTGCCTTGAACTGAGCACGATTGTCATGATTTATTCACTTTAAACATTGGATGAAGTGTTTATTATTTTCGCTTGACAAAAAAATTATAATAACCCATGTATTTTTCTGTGAGTCCGCTAGCTTGTTTGGTACTAGCTTGTTTGGTACTGCTGACTAACTATCCATAGCTTGTTGGATAGTTAGTCAGCCACACCAACTACAACTAACTAACATTGTGATAAGCATATGTGAACTGTAATTAGGCTAATAGATATTCAACTGCAGCAAGCTGTCAAGCCCACTGATCTGCCATTTAACATCACCCTAAGTAAGAGACGTCCTCTGTCCCAGATGATGACAAGATAATTTAATATTTATAATATGACCGCATGGTGAACCTATAATATGAACCTAACACATATTTAAGCAAATTTCTCTTTGTGTTGTTGGCCAGATAAAATGACAGAAAAAAGAAAAATGGACATTAGATCATTTTTCAGTGCACCAAAATGCCAAGTAAGTACAAAAAGTCTGAATGTTGATTTTTGATACTCTAAAAGTAGCTACAAGCATGTAAAGCATATTTCTTCTTTTAAAAATTCCGTGCAGAGCATGCCCCCGCCCCACAAAAGGTTCTCACTTATTTTCCCCCTTACCTGTTTGCTTCTATGTTATTTAGAAGTCTTGCTATTGGGTTGGATGATGTAGTATTTTTTTTTCTGATCTAGGACTGTTCTGATACAGTGAGAGTAGAGGAAGGGTCAGAACCAGGGAGAGAGCCAGAGACAGCAGCACAAGGAGATGAAATTGCCAGCATCAGCACAGGGGACAGGAACACAGTTTTTAGTTCAGATCTCAGTGACTGCTCAAAGCCATACCAACCACATGCCCAGTGTATCGAAAATCAAATACTTCCAAACAAGTCATTGGCATTTCAAGAAAAATGGTACTAACATTTTTCATGGCTACACTACAGTCCCGCAGTGAAAGGTGTCTTTTGTTTTTTACTGCAGCAAAGGTGTATCAAAGCAGTCCTTTTTAGGTCATAGACCTGATGCTGCTTTCATTAGTACATTGGAAAAAAGCCATTGAAAAACTTACAGCACACCAGGCCTCCCAAGCCCACTGACATTATATGACTGTGAGTGGACATCAGTCAAAGCCAATCAGTGCCCAGTTATCTAGTGCATGGGGTAAACAGCAGAAGGTGGCAAGACATTGCTTGAGAAAAACTGTTAGCTCTGTATGGCATGTGGCAAGGCAGGGACAAACTTTAAGAGACCATAATGAGGAAAGTGGGAATCTATATCAGCTCCTGAAACATAGGGCAGAAGAGGATGATCCTATTTTATTGAAACGGTTAACAAATCACACTATTGCATACACTAGCCCTAAATCACAGAATGAAATCCTGAACATTATGGCAAATACAATAATCCAAGGCATTGCAAGTGAGATTAGTAAATCCATCACCACACTGAAACCACTATGTCCAACCAGGTGGACTGTGCTGCTATAATAGCTGCACTAGGGCAGTATGAGCGAGTACTTGGCAGCTTAGAGGAGATGGCAAAAAGTACATCTGGGACAGCTTCAACTGCCAGTGGCTTATTTGAGCACTTCAGCAAAGGTAAAACTGTGTTGGGCCTCACACTTGCTTCTGCTGTTGTTGGAGAGCCTGAGTGCCTAAACATTGCACTACAGAAGAAGACCCAGACTGTCTCAGGAATGCAAGCTGCAGTAGATTGTGTCCGATCCTCTCTTCAGGGAAAGAGAAATAACAAGAACTATCTTGAGCTGTATGAGAAAGCTACAGCATTGGTTAACTGCACTGAATCTGTCGACTCTATTGAGACAGCAAATTCAAGGTGCTTTGCTGGTAAAGCAGTGGATCATTACAGGGCAGAGTTCTTTAAAGTATTGGATTGTGTGGAGGTTCAGTTTGGTGATCATTTCAACCAGGATAGTCTAAAGACTCTGCAAAATTTAGAGAGTCTGCAAAACTCATGATATATTGAGTATATCAATAGATGAGTACCCTGAGTTGCATAGAGGATGCCTCTCAATACAGTTGCCCCTCTTTCACCAGAAATATCCCTGTAGCAGCAGTGGAGAGGCAGCAGAGGTCTTAAGGGGAATGCCAGTGGAGGTGCGGGGGTTGTTTGACCAAGTTGAGGTCCTCGTCAGAATTTTGTTGGTGGTGCCAGTGTCCTCATGTGAAGCTGAGAGGAGCTTCAGTGCATTGCAGAGATTGAAGACGTGGCTAAGGGCCACTATGGGCCAAGACAGACTTAACAGTCTGTTAGCCTGCAATGTGCACAAAGAAAGGCTGGACAGCCTTAACATAAACAACATATGCCATGAGTTTGTAGGGCCCAGTGATACCAGGAAAAATATATTTGGTACTTTTGTTTAGTGCCTGTCCCATCATGTAAGTTTGCTTTAAATTACAGTTGTTTTTTTACATTACATATAGAGCAGTGACTATAACGTAATAACCTAAAAATTTAATTTGTTACAAAATCATTTATTTCTTTTGTATAGGGACACTTTTTCACATTAAGTTTTATTAGTGACATGACATGAAGTGACATGTGACATGTGGCCAAGTATGGTGACCCATACTCGGAATTTGTGCTCTGCATTTAACCCATCCAAGTGCGCACACACACAGCAGTGAACACACACACCGTGAACACACACCCAGAGCAGTGGGCAGCCATTGCTGCGGTGCCCGGGGAGCAGTTGGGGGTACAGTGCCTTGCTCAAGGGTCTCACCTCAGCCGTGGTATTGAGGATGGGGAGAGCGCTGGACATTCACTCCCCTCACCGACAATCCCTGCCGGACCTGACCTTTGGGTTACAAGTCCGACTCTCTATCCATTAGGCCACGACTGCCCCCTGATAATAGTCATTATGTTTAAAGTTAAGTTCAAATTTTATCGTATTTTGGTGACAAAACACATTCACTTACACATATGAGAATTCGAATATCAGATAGTTCATGTTTCTGCATTTGTTTTTGCAGCACAAATCAGCATTTTATTTGGTTTTATGGGGTGCCAACTTCATGTAGGTTATTTATTGGATGCTGATCAACTTCAAGCCATGCTGAGCAAAATAATTAAAAGCTGTTTATTTAAAAATGGACATCTAGCACACCAAAAAATGCATGAGACTGTTTTAGGGTTAAGGTTATCAAAATGATGTGTCTTGACAGAAGTTGCTTGTAGAAGTTTTAATGGTTTTAGACCATTGTAAACCATTTAAGCATTTGTAAAATCATGATTAGACACTTTCTTGTAAATGTACTTGTATAAGATCTCTGCAGCTGCTCTGCTTGGCCCTGTAATTGTTGCTTGCTGTTATGTTTTCTCTGGTTTGCATATACAGGCAGTGATTGTTATATTTACCACATTTCTCTTTAGAAGGAGCTCCAACAGGGGCAAATGTCATCATATTTTCTTTAGCCTGATCTGTGTGTGAGAGAGAGAGGATCACTCACTGGGAAACATTAATCACACAAACACATCAGCAGAGGAAAGTTTAAATCAAACCATCACAACGGTAATCTGTCATCACTTTACAGTCATAGTGAATTAAGTGTTACCTTGCTTGTTGTGTTTGTTCTCCAGCTGCTCAGCCAGATTATTCTGGTTTATCTTCTTCAGGATCTCCACTGTGTTCTTCACAGCTTCTTCTGGTCCGAAACATGCCACCATCTTTCCCACTGTGTCTATGATATCTGCATTCTCCATTTCAGACTTTGATATACACTCATGATTATTCTCTAAGCGAGTCTGAAACTCCTTCAGTTCAGCTTTTTTCAGGTCCTTCAGTGATTTCTCAAGCAGCTCTTCAACAGACGCCATTGTCCTTTCAGAGTCACAGCTGCAGGACAAAACGAAAAAGATCTGACGTAATTCTCACTCTTAACATGTGGACCTAAATGCTCAAATGTTATTTGGATTATGAAATGAAGGTGTGATTGGATCAGGATTATCAGTCAACTCATCTGTTAAAGAGGTCCCCAGAATGTGAGGTTTCAGCTCAAAATACCCCACTGATGCTGTAAATGCCCCGATGGAATTATTAATGAATCATAACTAACATTTATTTTTCTTGTAGGAATAACCTTAGCTTTAGAAACATAAATGTCCCCAACACTTTGGCTAAAGTCAGAATCATGCCCAAATATAACAAGAGTGGAAATGAAACTAGACTCAAAAGACTCGAGAATACAATGGAGGTGTATCAGTGAGTTAGAAAACAGTGCACAATGATACAGAGAATAACAAAAAGCAAGCCTCAAAGTGAGGTAGTCAGATGTGCAAGCCCAGTTTTGACACAGAATATTTTGCTGTGGACAGACTGAATTATGAATATATATATATATATATATATATATATATATATACATTCAAATTAATTGTTGAAATAAAGGTTGTGAGATGAATGTTTGTATTTATGATCAGATCAGAAATCTGAGTTGTTTAAATCTGCTACAATTACTATAAAAGATAATTGCTTTGAGTTTTGGTAGCAATCAAAAAAAGTTAAATAAAAATTATACACGATTTGTCAACGCTGTTTGATGAGTCAATGTGAATGGATGACACCTTTAAATCTATATATGTCACTATTTTATAATGTAAAATACCAACCATGAATAACAATGTAGATTCTTCTATTCATCCACAGCAGTTGTTGTTTTGAAACCCCTTTCAATTTTGTATTTTCATGAACTGTGGAGCAGGAAGCTTTCTTCAGAATTTAAACCTGTTTAACCAGAACCATTGCAGAAAAACATAAAACCAGTTTATCAAGAAACAAAAGACATGGGAGAGACAAAATGACAGACTGAGGGTAAACAATGATATACTAAAAACTAAAAATATTTTTTCTTTGTATAGATGACAATGTTGACAAAAAGATCCCTGTTCACAAAGATCCATGAAAACGACTAAAAATGCTGTATTATTCACAGCTGGCCCATAGTTGGCGATGTCACTTTGTAAAGAAAGACTGCGCACATATGCGTTCTTTTACAGAGCACTTGTGCCAAAAGCACATTCCTATAGTCTAAACACAATATACACATGTCCCTGCTGTCACTGTTTTCACAGATCCGTGTTTTTGTAGTTTACATGGAGATAACAGTATCATTTTCAAAAACCCGTCTTCAAATGTTAGTATTGTCCGGCCCCCAAAACACCATTGTCATCTAAATGAACGGCCTAAACACATAAAGTTTTCCGTTTAGTTGAAAACAGTGTTGTGTAAACTGCCCCTGAAACAGACAGCACTGTCATCAGAGGTTTCTCTCAGTTCATTCTGAGCTGTTGTGTCTCTGTATTCATTTAAGCTCATGAGATGCAGGTGCACCTGTTCATCATCCTCTGAAACAGAACCTCATTCTTGTGACACTGAATTCTATAAATAATTATTATTAGTCTTTCTTTTCCAATCTCACATTTCACAGCTCAGTGAGCATTTATGGACATTTTATTTAGTTTCTGCCTCAGAGTTAAGAGCACATGATAAGAAATACTGTTTGAGCCTCACTAGTAAACAGTAAAATGACCATGTGACAGCAATATCAGAATGTGCAGCTTTCTGTGATTCACTTACAAAGACACACTTGATCGCCTGTTTATGACATGAGGCTTAAATAAAATCATCAATTTCTTAAGCACAGCATTCAAATCTCAGAAGTGACCAATGACACATAACACAACACACATACATGGACATAACTAAAAGAAAGATGAAACACTCACATCAGATAATGTTTGTCGATCTTTCTCTGTCGTGTTGAACAGCAGCTCTGAAATTACTTCTACCAGGACGAGACGTGAGAATGAGAAGAACGACAGTCAGATGTCAACACACGTAATCACTCTGATCTGGTTTGTTATTCAGAAAGTTTCATTCTCACGAAACAGGGCTGAACTTTTACTAGAAGTAGTTTTACAAGTTTGTGAATGTGTTTTAGACATTAAATGTGTATCGGTGTATGTTTCCATTGTTTGTGTTTCAATTTTAAATGAAATAAACATAAAGAAGAAAACTGTTCCCTTGTTCATATTTTCAGAAAATAAATAAACAAAAATGGGGAAAAAAAGTTAAATGATTAGTTCACCCAAAAATGAGTTTTGTCATTAATAACTCACCCTCATGTCATTCCACACCCGCAAGACCTCCGTTCATCCTCAGAACACAAATTAAGATTTTTTTATGAAATCCAAGTTCGTTTTTTTTTGTCCAAAAGACAGCAAACAAATGTCCACATTCAAGATCCAGAGAAGTACTAAAGACATTGCTAAAATAGTGACTACAGTGGTTCAATCGTAATGTTATGAAGAGCCAAGAATACTTTTTGTGCGCAAAAACAAAACAAAAATAATGATTTTATTCAACAATTTTTCCTTTTCCTCATCAGTCTCATATGCAGTTGACACACTGAACTCAGTGCAGCGCTTCCATGTTCTACACCAGAACACCGACTTTTGATTGGCCGGCTCCGACGTCAGCATCACACACGTGTTGTGGTGCTCACATGAACAGCATCGGGCAATGCTGCGACATAAACACAGCTCTGCACTGCATATTACAGTAGTTTATATTAAATCTAAAAAATGCCTTAATGTGCCTCTGTTTGGTTTTGATCAAAAACAGTTGTGTATTTTATAGTCATTTTACCTGGTCAGAGTTCCTCTCATAGGGACAGTGTGTATGCATGAATTCTTTTGAAATGCCAAATATATGAAATGGCAACGGCAGTTCAATGAAGAGGGTAAAAGACCATGCTAATCCTGAAAAAAAGTGTTACTTTAATTACCTACACCTGTATAATATTTGCATATATTCCACAGGCATATGATTGTCTGGTGGGGTCTGTAAATGAGGGCGACCACTGGACACTGCTGGTTTGTTTCATCACATGACTTCTGTCTTTCTCTGTAAAACATTTTTAAACAATTTCAGTAACTCAAACCTTTTGGCAGAGGATATCCCCAAAAAGGGAGTATAGTTTATTTGAACTTCCTGAGAGCAGCAGGAATGTAGTTCACTGCAATTCATGTGGGGCGTTTTCCGAGATCTAGTGTGGGTCAAGTCCAGTGATCAAAGTTTTTTCCTTTTTATTAAACAAAAACTTGACCAAAATGAAAAGCCACTGGTGACTAATAAGGACACCCTGTGATTCAGTTGCTTATAGATCTTTTAGCAGCAATAACTTAAAGTAATAATTTTCTGTATGACTTTATCAGCCTCTCACATCATTTTGGAAATTTGCCACATTCTTCTTTATAATGTTGCTTGGGTTTATTGAATATTTTCAAGAGATCCAGACACAATGAACACATGAACTTAGATGAACCTGAGAATTTTTTTTCCCATGTTACTGCATGAATACATAGACACAAACACACAACAGCTCAACTTTTCAGTTTTCCCTGAAGTCATGTGATTCCTGTTTCTTGGTTCTGTGTTTGACTGACTTTGGAGCAAAACAACTGAGTGCCTGTGACAGTGAAATTTGTAGTTAGAGAGATTAATTAGACTTTTATCAGTACATTTGAAGTCAGAGAAAAAGTTAAGATTTGCAAACTTTTAGATTTTTATTCCCCTCTCCCACAAACACAACATTTACACCTTCTCAAATTCTTCATTGCAGGTGCACAAATCCTATACGAATGACGCATTTAGAAACTCATACACTCACATTTTTGCTAGTTGCTGCAGAGAAAATCATGGAGAATTTTTTTTCCTGTCTGCTGTCTTGCACACTTGTAGAATATTTTCACACAATTACATTGTTTTTACTTAATTTTTTTAGCACAAAATTCCATAACTTGTAAGGCTTGATTTTCCTGCTAAACAAAAACTGAGATCAAGCGTCCTGCAATAAAGTAATAAAACTTTAATCTGGAAAGAAGATCTCAAAGAAGTAGCAATGGACAACGCCTCGCCCTAACCCCAAAAGGACAACGCCTCCCCCACCACACACACACACACACACACACACACACACACACACACACACACACACACACACACACCTCCCCTTCCTCTGGCTCAAGTCACTGAAAGTTATTCAAAACATATAATGTAACTTGTGTATCTATTGTTTTTCCCTTTTCATGTTTGGTATCATTTAAATTGTCTCAGTGCGATTGGTTAGATGGTCTCAATTTCACAGCAGTCACTAGTATCATGAAGAAGATTGAAAACTAAGGAAAATTCTGTCCTCTTTTGGGTGGTGCCTTTTGTGAAAACCCACTTCTCTCCCCCCAAAACAGGTGCTGGTATAGTAAATATTTACAACCCTTTTGTTCTGGTTCTGGTATAAAAGGTAAAGAGCAAAGCAGTCATGTGGGACCTTCTGTAACCAGAACCCCCATACAGAGATGGGTGAATGTCTGAAGACATTCATGTATCACTGTGTATGCATTTCTTTGAGTAATCGATGTTATGCATTTAACATTTCTGAATTGGCTTCTAATTGTCTAATTGTAATGTAATTGGCATGATATATTTTTACTTGACAAATAAAATGTTATATTTGATTTACTCTGGATTCTTCTGAAATCATTATGACCGGTAGATTATTGGAGTCCATATTTCCGCAAATCTGCGTCAGGATAGATTAAAACTAAAGGCTCAATGAAAGGAGCATGTGGGCACATCATGGGACCTTTTGATTTTGGTATATCATCTGGCTTAGCAAGTTGCAGTATCGTGACTAAGAAAACAGTGTTTTTGTATGAACAAGCATGTGGCGGTTCGACTCAAATGCTTTAGTAAACTCTGTACCCTCTGACTAAGACCAGAACTGGCGAGTTTGTGATCGTGCAAAGAACTAAAACGGCCGAAGTGACTTTTCTAAGTGATATGGGTCCATAATGAAAGAATAATGGAAAATAAGAGATACTCAGAATAATCAAATATCTAAATTAATACATAACAAATGATTAATTTCTAATTGGAGACACAACCCTTAGAATAAGAATCATTTGAAATTGGAGTCAGATTAAACGAGTGAAATTAAGTGAACTTCACAGAGACGCTGAAAAGGCATACACGCTTAAACCTTCCCTGTCCTGTGGGAAACCGTCATTGGGCCCATTAGGCGGGCCTTACAAACTACAACTGCTTGAATCTGCTGCAATTGCAATATAGGCATTTATAGCATGTTTGTCATCCAACGTCGCTGCAAATAAGTGTTTCATATAATATAAAATATTTACTTAGTCTAAGAATAGTAAGTTATCTCAATCCAGTGCACAGCCTCCTCAGTGCGTTAATTAAGCGCTGAGTAGATCCTAGGATGAGTGGGTTATACTCCCCTCAATACGAGGGTTCATAGCACTCAGCTGAGTTCTGCTCTCCAGGATGCCCGTCTCTACGCGTGGGTTCGAGTTGCTACTGCCCGTCTTGCAGTCGCTCTTACCTGCTCTCTTCTCTGAAGAATGTGTTATGGAGATCCTGTATTCAGACAGGGTTGGCCAAGACTGTGCTTGTCCTATGACGGGCCAGGTTTGCCTCCCTGGTGGCATTGGGGGTGACTTCGTTCCCCTCTAGTGACTGGCCAGGGTTCCTTTTGGTTCTCTGGCCTCATTCCCTAGAAGAGACCACTTTGTCTGCGGAAAAGTTGGTTCCAGATGCCTTTAGCGGCCTTGGTAGGCCCTTTGCGGAAGGCCTTCTTGAGACTCAGCTTAGGCTGTTGGCCGTAGGGAATGCCGTCACTGACAGCCTGGTGTGACCCGAGGGGGAGTTGCTAAGCAGTTTCCTGTAACTGCTTTTACCTTTGTCTCAGCCATATTTTTGGCATGTACTCTCCTCAAGCATGGCGACGTGGGTATATCGTTCCCCATTGCGTGTCAAACGCAGAGCGAGTTCCCTTTCGAAAGGGAACATCTCAGGTTACGTATGTAAACATAGTTCCCTGAGAACCAGGGAACGAGACTCTGGGTTTCCTTGCCATGCTTCGGGGCTGCCTGCCTGCAGAACAGTCCCTCACGACGATAGATACTGACTGTTTCTCCAGGGGCTCCTTTATACTCCGGGTCGCGCCATATTACGTCATAGGCTGTCGCCGGCCAATAGGGATTGGAGTTGTTGGATAGTTGGCTTTCAGACACCGGGTCACGTGTGACGTTCCCCATTGCGTGTCAAATGCAGAGCGAGTTCCCTGGTTCTCAGAGAACTATGGTTACATACGTAACCTGAGACGTTCTCCCTCTGTTAGTATGACTGGGGATGAGGATGATCTTTTTACCCAGGGAGGGTTTGAAAAAGTAAATGGTTTATTGAGATTCATGGAATTCTAATGTTTACTTATTTTGTTATTTCGCAATGAGAGTCAAGACTGTATTCTCTTACTGGAAACCATATAAACAGTGAACAATGTTATATTTAAGATGGCGACATCCATAAAACATTAAAGTCTCATCACTTTTGACATGACAAGAGATCTATCAAAACTTCAATTCTGCTGCTTTGTGAACGTGGCCATAATTTATTATTCAGTGTTTTTGATGAGTTTCACCAAACTTTCATGGCCCCCAGAATATTTTGTTGTATGAATAATAGGTCTCCATACACACCCAATGCTGAATTTAACACTACCCCCATCATGAATACAATTTTCCATTTTTTATGAAACGCTTTCAGAGGCCCTTGTCCACATGAGAACAGATATTTTCAAAACCGCAGCTTTTTCTATGTGGTTTGGCCGTTCGTCCACATGCAAATGTACTATCCGGTCACTGAAACCAAACTTTTTCAAAAACTTCTGCCAGGGTAAAGATTTTTAGAAACTGGTTACAGCGTTGTCGTGTAGACGGTGAAACCTGAGATGTTGGCTAGACATCGGAGTGCACGCTGTTATCTCCAGATTGTGCAAAACTATCTCCTTTGTTTATGTGAGGCGAGTCAAGGAAGGACGTAGCCAAAATAACAGGGCTTATAACATGTCGGATACAAGTTCTTAGCGTGTTTTTGCATTTTAATGAGATTTTTTTTCTTGTGTGGTCAGCTCAAAATACCCCATAGATTTTTTATTATACTATGTTTTAACTGCCTATTCTGAGGTGTAATTAAATGCTCATGATCCCTGTCCCCAAGCTGGCAAGAGTTGCAAATCCATAATACATTGTATAAACAATAGATAAGTTCACACAGCTCTCTCAAAATGGATCTTTACAAAGTGTTTGTGATGCTGCATATCAGATCACGTAAGTATGGTAATTATTTTTGCGGATGTTTACATTTGATTCTGAATGAGTTTGATAGTAGGCTATGCTCCGTGGCTAATGGGGCTAATGCTACACTGTTGGAGAGATTTATGAAGAATGAAGATGCGTTTATACAGAATTGCAAGTGTTTAATAATGAAAATAACGACATGGCTTTGGTCTCTGTGAATAAATGGTACCTTTAACCACATTTAACAGTACATTAGCAACATGCTAACGAACCATTTAGAAAGATAATTTACAAATATCACAAAATATATCATGATATTATTGATCCATCTGCCATTTTCGCTATTGTCACTGCTTGCATGCTTCACAATACCTGCAGAGCGTCTGATGATTCGGCTGTGCTGCTCCAGACTGTAATACTGGCTTGCCTAATGCCTTGAACATGGGCTGGTATATGCAAAAGTTGGGAGCGTACATATTAATGATCCTGACTGTTGCATCACAGTCGGTGTTATGTTGAGATTCGCCTGTTTTTCTTGGCGTTTTTCACGCACAATATTTACATATGAAGGAGGTGTTTGAGACTCACTGTATGTCATTCAACTATGCCAAGGTAAATTCAATTGTCAATTCTAGGGCACCTTTAAGTTTTGTGAAAATGATCAAAAATACTGGCACTGTCTGGCAACTAAAAAAAAAAAAAACATGGACAGGGAAGTCTTATCTAGTCTTTGCAGTTATATGTAATGGTTTTCACATGTATTGCATTCGTAACAATGTTTTATTTGACTGTACTTTTCTAGTTTCAGATGGTCTGAAAGATTACTGTTAAAGATGGAAATGTCCCGATTCTTGACATGTCTTTAAAATGTGGAAAGAGGATAACTGACATCTCTCTCTAGAAGGGTGAAGCCTTAGCTGGGCTATATTAAGTTGTGGAAGCTGTAGATAACACTAAAAACATGCATTTTACAGGTAGCTAAGCTTATACTAAACTATTATAATCTATTATTCAGTTAAAGTGGCTTAAAGTAAATTACATAACTGTTTTGTACTGTTAACTGTGATCATTATGAAAGTTAAGAAACTATAACACAAAGGAACAATATTGTTTTTTTTTGAAGGCATCTTAGATGGTACAAAGGCTGTGTATGATTCCCTTGGCATTCCTGACTGGACAGAAAAATGCATTGCATTTAATACAGATGGTGCATCTCTAAACATGGGCATCCATGGTGGAGTGATTGCTCTTTTGCAGAAGAATGTTGGGTAGCATGTGATTAGATGTTTATGAATATCATTGTTTATAACTGTCTGTCTGGCATCCCCCTCTAACCCAAAGCACACAAATTTCAAGGGGAGTGGAAAAGTCTGAAGACTTTTTCTGTTATTTTATGGCATATATTATTACATATATGTAATAAAATACTAGCTAGTACTGTAGAGTAAACTGTAAGCATTTACACTGCCGTCAATGTAATATTTCATTGTAAACAGTACTCAAATATTTGGAACAATAATTAGCCAAGATTAAATGTTAGAGGTGCTTGAGGACTGGTGGAGAATATACAGTCCATATGTTGAAACTGAGTCCTTGTTCGAATAGAGCCTTGTTCGTTTTGTTCCCTTCTATTACAGATCTTCAGCACATGGGCTGATTGTTTGAAGGCCACAATGTTTGGTCTACGTACCAAAAAGCAGATTACAACAAAAGTTCCACCTTATCTGCTATTTGAGGTACCAGACAAATATGAGGTTAGCACAATTTCAAAGTTAAACTTTTGAAATGTCAAGTTCTGTTATTTCTTGCTCAACATGTCTATGCACAATTTTCCTAATTATTTTAGATCAATGAAAGTGTGGAGGACACGGTTGCAGAGGAGTGCATTTCTGAATGCATTAAACGGCAGGACAGGTTGTACCAAATTGTTCAAGACAATATGTCGCAGGTGCAAAGAAAAATAAAAAAGAGGAAACTTGAAGAAGGAAAGGCTGTTGTCATTCATGTTTGGGACAGAGTGCTGTGGCAAAACAAAAGAAGTCTGCAGAGAAAGGGTGGGAAACACTCACAAATATTGGGAAATAACACAAATATTGCTCATCATTTGCTCTCTTTATTGAGCATAATTATTTTTACAGTAGTTATTCAGTTCACAGTAAATGTGCAAACTAATTTATGGTATATTCAGCTACTTGATTTGTGAAAATTATTGTTTTGCTCTGTGAATCAAGTTACTAAAATCTGTTACAATTTATTTACCAACTGGAATAAGGAATATGATGCAGAATCACAACTGAAACTTTATAATGTCACCTCAGTTACATAGACATACATTTACATGAATTATCATATAAAACCGTTTCAGACCCTGAAATGTAAAACAAGTGTAAAACAAAAATACTTAATGACTGTTGGCTTGTTTACTTGGAGCTTATCCTAATTATACACTAGCAAAGCAATGGCTGTAATCATTAAATCAAACATAGCACAGGACGCAATGACAATCTACTGTTGTGATAAAAAAAAACTTAACTTTGATGCTGAAACGCTTTATGTGCTCTGAGGAGCACTAATGAATATTCATGTAAGCACAAGTCTCTATCAATTATGAACGGCCGGTGTTGTGTAATATTCAGTTCCTGTGAAAAACTGTTCCAATGGGCGGAGCATATGTGCATATTCATGAATATTCGCTCTGCTGTGGGCGTGGCTTTATTGAAATTTCATTGCTTAATTTTTTTCTTAGCACTCCCTTTGAAATGTTAAGTACATTAATAACATCAATACCCTACATTTATTGCATTTTACTTTTTTAAATTTCCATTTTCAATTAAACTACATTTACAAGTTGTTTACTAAGCACAGTAGCCTATCAATTTTGCTTAACACCTTTATTATTACTTTATGACCTCTTTAAATCAACTGTTTATTGAAAATCGTAGATTACAGTCCCTTATTTTGGTGTATGTACATCTGCGTATACTGCAGTGAGCTAAATGAAGGAACGAGATTGTGATTTTGAAACAAACAACATGGAAAAAACTTTTAACTTGATGTGGTGTTTTAAAACATGGCACGAGAAACTGAAAAAGCAGATGGGTTTACAGAAAAAATCCTGACAGACCAGCCAATCACCTTCTCGAATACAGAAAGGGCAGTTATCCTCATAAGGAGAAACCTGTCAGTGACCCTTATCCAGGAATCAGGTAAATGCTTCTAAATAGATTACAGTTACAAAATGCAAAAAGGTTATTTTTTCATGAATAGAGGATGATGAGAGTGTTATCAAGGCTGGATCTGTCACACTGAAGAGTTTTTCCCTTTGTCCAGCAAAAAGAGGACATTACTTGTGATGTGGACAAAGTCCTCAGGCCGGACCAGAACAAAGACATGATGCTGAATCTCTCATTGACCTTGATTTTACGATTGCACAACTTACAGCATTTGAGTGTATTTTTAACCCATAGACAATTATTCCTTTTTGTAAATGTTCTTTAGTCTGTTGATTTTTATTCATGATATTTCATAGACTTCCATTGACATTAATATCACATAAATTATATTTTCTATCACCTAACCCTAAACGTACCCAATATGTGCAAAACACTAGATCTAAATAAAATCATGTTTTGTCCCTTTTGTACTGGTCTAAAAAGGCTTATATTGTTCTCACTAGTTGGTTGTCATAATATTTCACTATATACTTGAGAACATTTGGCCCTCACAAACAATTAGTCAAACCTCCACACACAGGGAGAGAAAGAGAAAAGGAAAAATTCAAGTCAAGTCACCTTTATTTATATAGCGCTTTTTTACAATGCAGATTGTGATTTCATTGGCCAGAGGTTACCATCTTGTCATCATGTGCCTTGGTGACGTCTTCTGATTGGACTGCTGCCGTGTTTAAGACCACTGAGCACTCAGCAACAACTACAAGTCAGCCTATTTTCTGAGGTGAGTCACTTTTTACTGTTTTACAAACTGTTTAAAAGTTAACTTCACAACTAAAAAATTTATTCTTCCAATAAAATGAAATTGAAGTCACCTATAAGACAGTGATAACAGAGGTTGTGACAGTTTTTTTTTTTATTTTTTTTTTTACCATTAATGAGGCTTTAGTATTTCTGTGTGTTTCTGACAGGAAAATGTATTCAAAGTTATTTTTTAAAACTTGTTTCAAATGACCTTTTAAAAATCATTAATGTAATAAAGAAATGACAACATATTCTGACAGGATTTGATGTGAGAGGAGAGTTTCTGACAAGGAAATTTTATTTCCTGAATTTTTTAACTCGACCAAAATGAATTCGATACACCTGCACTAAACAAACTGACTGGTGAACCTGTTGGACATGGATGGTGTAGTTGAATTATTTACATACTGAATTGCAGTTGGTCTTCTGTCTTACTCTTGCACATCCAATGCTTATTAAATCAATGTGTATTTTCTCTCATCCTCCAGAATATCAGCTACAAGCTCAACATACAGCCGACCTGCGCCCACCCGGCTCATCTTGAGGATTCAGTGTGAAACATATTAACTCGACTCAGGAAATGTACATTACCCTCATGAAACAACATGCACATGAAATCGACATATTTTTGATGTTTTATGTTCTTGGTGACCGATTTCACCCACCTGTTAAAATAAAGAGGCACAGTTGTGCTGCTTTCAGTCATGAGGACGCTCTCTCTTCTCCGCGACTCACCACCATTAACCACACAGTCTCTTATCAGCACAGCGTCTCCCCCTACTGTCCACTCAGAGTACTACACGTCACCATTAGGCATAACAGCAATTGAAACTATATAATAAACAACAAAATCAAATACATGAGACAAAAACAAAATATTCCTGTGACTACACATACACATTTCTACCTAACTTTCTTTTTCTAAATATAAACATTCAATTATAATATCTTATTTAAACAAATAATCCATTATAACTCTCTACTAAATTAATACAGTAATTAAAATTGTAAATTTATATAATACTTGTATAGAGAAATATAAGTTCTCTTGTATAGAGAAAGGCCAGTTCTCCTCTAGTCAATGAGCAAATACAGTGTGATTATGATTCATGATGCATCACACGTCAGAATCAGTGCTTCCCACAGGTTTGAAATATACTTGCTGTGGTTGCCATGTGGAAAATCCCCATATTACCCACGGCACAAAAATGGTCTACTACATGTGACAAACAAGAAATATTTCATGACTGTTAACAATATTTTTATTTATTGAAATTTATTTTGATTACACAATATATTTCATAGATTGAACTCTACTTTCCACATGGGAAGAGTGAGACAAAGTGAAGAAAAATAAAACACTCATGCAAATCTGGCACTGTTAATGTTGCTTGTAATCTGAAAATAATGCATTGATATTACAGCATGTAAATGGTAGAGTTCTCTTGTCATACAGTGTCTGTTTGTGAATGTGATGCTTGAAACTGCTGCGTGATCAGCTGCACTTCTGTGCCACACTGAAAGCCACTGCTGTTTCTTTAAATGTTTGACCTGCTGCTGCCTCTCCCTCATCATTGAATAATGAAATATTTAACTACTAGTACATGTATGACAAAAACACTATGACATGTAAATGATTTAGGTTAATTTCTTCATTATCTATACACTTTAACATAGGCTAATGTCTGCATTGTGACTTCACTTGTTTTTCGTCAGCCTCAGATGCTCAGATATGGGGGTTGGGAGAGTTTAGTAGCTTCACGGTGGGGGTGCAGGACAAAAGGTGTAAATGACGCATCAGTGAGGGAGACAAACCTGATGATCCAGCGAGTTGGCGAAAGAGACGAAAATAAAAACTTATGTTCTTACCTTGTTACTTGTACTACTTTTATTTTGCACTGTTTTTTTTTATTGAACACAGCATCTTATTTGGCAATACAAATGTAAAATGTCTGAACAATAAGATTTTGTGTTCCTCATTTTACATAAAATCGCACACAGAATAAACACCTGTAATAAATAAATAAATAGTCTACCGTCTCGAGTCTTTACCTTGAAAATAAAATGACAGGCTACCATTTAGGCAAGTTAGTAGGCTATTATTTTATTTTTTTAGTCAATTAGTCAGCCAAAATGTTAAGTTATGTTATGTCAAGTCTTTTTAAAGCTATAATAATAATATTCACCCAACACTGATTTGTTTGATTTGTTGAAATAAATAAAAAGTTTTGAAATTTGTTCTTCGTTGTTTTATCATTTATCTGTTGGTCATCGTTGTCATTTTCATGAGTGATTCACAAAAACGCTTGACCAATCTGCTGTTTCTTAAAGGATTAGTTCACTTTTAAATACACTTTTCCTGATAATTTACTCACCCCCATGTCATCCAAGATGTTCATGTCTTTCTTTCGTCAGTCGAAAAGAAATGAAGGTTTTTGATGAAAACATTCCAGGATTATTCTCCTTATAGTGGACTTCAATGACTACCAACAGGTTGAAGGTCCATATTGCAGTTTCAGTGCAGCTTCAAGGGCTTTAAACGATACCAGATGAGGAATAAGGGTCTTATCTAGAGAAACGATCGGTCATTTCCAAAAAAAAATACAACAGTTTATGTTTTATAAACAAAATATTGCCTTGAACGTGCTTTCCGTTTCCGCATTCTTCATAATGCTTACGCTGAATGTTCTACGCCTTCCCTATTCTACTTACGGAACGAACGTGGTGCCAGTTTCGCTTTTTTCCGTAAGTAGAATAGGGAAGGCGTAGAACATTCAGCGTAAGCGTTATGAAGAATGCGGAAGCGGAAAGTAAAATGAAAGAAAATGACCGATCATTTCGCTAGATAAGACCCTTATTCCTCGTCTGGTATTGTTTAAAGCCCTTTGAAGCTGCACTGAAACTGTAATTTTGACCTTCAACCTGTTGGTAGCCATTGAAATCCACTATATGGATAATAATCCTGGAATGTTTTCATCGAAAACCTTCATTCCCTTTCAGTCGGTCACGTTCGACGTACGTCAGTAGTGACCGACGAATTGGGATATCGCTAGAGAGCCCTATCAGCTTCGAGTGAACTAAAACAAGCCAATGGAATTGGCGTGCGATATTTGCATAATGCGCACCGCCTCCGACAGGTGTAGATAAATAGGAAGCAGATGCAATCGCACTCTGTCTTTCGCTTCGGAGCCAACAGTTGGTGTCCAGCTTCAGACTTCACAAGAGTGAAACTAAACAGCCTTGGAGATTCAGCGTCTGTTTGTGTTGGCGTTAAGGCACAACAGCGAGGTCGCGAGCTTCCCCGGGAGCCTGAGCTTAAGCTCTCAACTGCTGTTTTAACAGCAACTGAATTCCCATATAAAACGCAGTTGTCTGTTGCGATTTGGGCTGGTTCCTCCCGGTGTGTTCGGGGAGTGGTGTACCTGAACACATCGCGTCACTCCCTGTCTGCTTCAGCACGAGAGAGCTGACTCTTCCCCTTCTAAAAGAGCTTCACAGACAGACACTGCGTCTTTTTCAAGACGTCATTCTGTCTGTGCGTTTCTGGAGGCGGTTGTTTCCTATCCTCACTGACGGCCACAATCACTTTCTCTCATGTCTGCTTAGCGTGCTGAGACTGTGTTTGTGGGTGGTTCATATTCTCTTATGAGAATATGCCCACGTCGGCGCGTTGTTTGTCTCGCCTTTCTCGTAAGGGCTTGAGCGTTCAGCGCACCGTGTGCCGTCGAGCTGCCGGCTGACAGCGCGCGTTGCCATGGCAACCCTGCGCGTCGTCTGGCGCTCTAGATGCACGGTCGAGACTCGAGCGCCTTTAATGAGGTGGAGTCCCCTCACTTATTCCCTGATCTAGTTTATTTTTCTGAATCAGAAAAATACTACTTTGGTTAATAAGCCTGGGTGACCAGAGGAGCCATTCTCCGTGGGCCCCCCACTCCTCTAGTGCATCGCAAACATGTTGTGACTATGTCCGTGGGTGGTTCATGTTTAATAAAACATGGCCACGTCGGCGCCCAGTGCGCCGTGTGTCGTCCAGTTGGACGGCCACGTTCACTGTCCAACATGGCTGGTAGCTTCTGCTTGGATTGCTGGTCCTTCTCATGAGGGACCTAGCGTCTTAGTCGGAGCTCCAGCAGAGGATCAGATGTCGACTGCTACATTGGAGAGAGTATTGTTGGGCTCTGAAAATGAAGATGATGCTGAGCGTCCCACAGTCGTGATGTGCTCATGCTGAATCAGATTCAGACTTGACAACCATGCTTTCCCGGGCCCCTGGGGGCGTTGTGTGACGTGCACTCGTCTTGCCCCGCCCCCTGTGCCCGGACGTGCATGGAAAAACTTGGCAGTTTTGTAGCCTCTTTGGTGTTAAATATGGAACGCCAAGGGGGCCATAATCTGCATTACAGGTTTTTTCTCTCTCACTACCCTTTAGGGTGGGGTGGCAGTGCTACGGGCATACCACCTCTGCCCTGCATGGGTCTTGGCCCCCGGCAAGTCCGTGGTAGGCCAAAGCACTCATTGCATGTGGGTAGTTCTGAGTCAGGGTTGAGCTACGCATGATGCAAGTCATAGCGCAGGCCCCTGGCCAGACAATGTCCACCGTGGTGGTCCGGAAACACCCTAGGCTAGTCTTGCTGGGATGTGTCGTCGTCAAAGTACACTTTCTCGATGCGCTCATCTCACAAGCTGGCCTAAAACCCAGCCCGCTCTCCCCGCAGCCAACCCAGTTGGTTAGCAGGAGGCGGTCCTGGGGATATGGTGACCTGCAGCTGAAGTAAACAGTTCTTTCCCCGGTGGAGGGCCGGGTGGAGAATTCTGGTCTGTTCCGCCGCTGGCTCTCCGGAGTCCAGCGGTACCCACGAATAGAACTGTTATCTGATCCTCCAGGTCCCAAGAGGGTGTGGCTGGTAGTGTACAAGGCCCCGCCTTGCCACTCTCAGCCCTCTCTCACTTCACCAGCAGGTTCCAGTGTGGTGGTTCAGGCCGCACCCCATGTGCCGTCTCCCATTCACACTGCTACCTCGCAGAGTCTGACCACACTCCGGGCCGCTCCCATGCCGTCCGAGTCGGGTCCCCGTACTCTGCTTGCGGCTGTCAGCGTGCGAGGCCCTGCCTTGTCACGCGCAGCCCCCCCTCACATCGCCAGCAGGTGGCAGTGTGATGGTGCAGGCCGCGCCCCGTGCACCGTCTCCCATACGCACTGCTGCCTCGCAGAGTCTGACCACACTCCGGGCCGCTCCCATGCCGTCCGAGTCGGGTCCCCGTACTCTGCCTCGCTGCCCCACCCCCGGTGCGTCTGTGGTGCCTTTGGTCCCGCTGGCTCGGTGTCTGGAAGCGTGGATAGCGCTCCCCAGCCTGTCCAGCTGGCTCATTCGTACCATCAGACTCGGCTATGCGATTCAGTTCGCCCGGCGTCCCCCGGTTTTCAGGGGTGTCCACTACACTCAGGTGTCACTGGACAACGCACCTGTTCTCCGGGCGGAGATTGCTGTCCTCCTGGAGAAGGATGCAATCGAGCCGGTCCCTCCAGCTGATATGAAGTCGGGGTTTTACAGCCCCCTACTTCATTGTACCAAAAAGGGCGGTGGGCTATGGCCAATCCTGGACCGTCCCCGGGATTGGTTTGCAGCGATCGACCTGAAGGACGCGTACTTTCATGTCTCGATTCTGCCTCGCCACAGACCCTTCCTACGGTTTGCGTTCGAGGGTCGAGCATATCAGTACAAAGTCCTACCCTTCGGGCTGGCCCTGTCGCCCCGCGTCTTCACGAAGGTTGCGGAGGCGGCCATTGTTCCCCTCAAGGAACAAGGCGTTCGTATTCTCAACTACCTCGACGACTGGTTGATCCTGGCCAGCTTGCGAGCGCAGTTGTGCGAACACAGGGATATGGTTTTAGCTCACCTCAGCCGGTTGGGGCTTCAGGTCAACTGGGACAAGAGCAAACTCTCCCCCGGGCAGAGGATCTCTTATCTCGGTCTTGAGCTAGACTCGGTCGCCCGGACTGCGCGCCTCACAGAGGAACGCGTCCAGTCGGTGTTGACCTGCCTGAGCACGCTCAAGCGCAGGACAGCGGCCCCACTGAAAGTATTTCAGAGGCTCCTGGGGCATATGGCATCTGCAGCCGCGGTAACGCCGCTCGGATTGCTCCATATGAGGCCGCTTCAACACTGGCTTCGCAGCCGGGTCCTGAGATGGGCGTGGCAGCGCGGTACGCTCCGTGTTCCCGTGACACCGAGCTGCTGACGCACCCTCACCCGGTGGTCAGACCCCTCGTTCCTGCGGGCTGGAGTGCCCCTGGAACAGGTGTCCAGGCACGCTGTGGTCTCCACAGACGCCTCTGCCACCAGATGGGGGGCCACGTACAACGGGCATGCAGTATCGGGTCTATGGACGGGGCCTCAACTGCATTGGCATATCAATTGCCTGGAGTTGCTAGCAGTACGTCTTGCACTGGGCCGCTTCAAGGAGCTGCTGTCAGACAAGCACGTACTGGTCCGCTCGGACAGCACTGCGGCCGTTGCATACATCAACCATCAAGGTGGTCTACGCTCCCGTCGCATGTTGCAACTCGCCCGCCATCTCTTGCTGTGGAGTCAGAAGCATCTGAGGTCCCTTCGGGCCACTCATGTCCCAGGTGTGCTCAACCGTGCAGCCGACGAGCTCTCACGGCAGCCTCCACTTGCGGGCGAGTGGCGGCTCCACCCCCAGGCGGTCCAGCTGATTTGGCAGCATTTCGGCGAGGCCCAGGTAGACCTGTTTGCCTCCCCAGAAACTGCCCACTGCCAGTGGTTCTATTCCCTGACCGGCGGCACGCTCGGCACGGATGCCCTGGCACACAGCTGGCCCCCGGGTCTGCGCAAATATGCGTTTCCCCCAGTGAGCCTTCTCGCACAGCTCCTGTGCAAGGTCAGGGAGGACGGGGAACAGGTCTTGTTAGTGGCGCCGTACTGGCCCACTCGGACCTGGTTCTCGGACCTCATGCTCCTCGTGACAGCCCCTCCCTGGCCGATTCCTCTGAGGAAGGACCTCCTGACTCAGAGACGGGGCACCCTATGGCACCCGCGTCCATACCTGTGGAACCTCCACGTGTGGTCCCTGGATGGGATGCGGAGGTTCTGAGTGATCTCCCGCAAGCAGTCGTAGACACCATCACTTCCGCTAGAGCTCCTTCCACGAGGAGCCTCTATGCGCTGAAGTGGAACCTATTCGTCGAATGGTGCGCCTCTCACCGAGAGGACCCCCGATTATGCTCGGTCAGATCCGTGCTTTCCTTCCTGCAAGAAGGGTTGGAGCGAAGGCTGTCTCCCTCCACCCTGAAGGTGTATGTTGCCGTTATCGCTGCACATCACCACGCAGTTGAGGGTAAGTCCCTGGGGAAACACGATCTGATCGTCAGGTACCTGAGGGGGGCGAGGAGACTGAATCCTTCTCGCCCTTCCTCCATACCCTCTTGGGATCTGACCCTGGTTCTTACATCTCTCTGGGGTCAGCCCTTCGAACCTTGCAATCAGTCGAGTTTAAAGCACTGTCTCTCAAGACCGTCCTCCTGGTTGCATTGGCTTCTCTGAAGAGGGTAGGGGATCTGCACGCATTTTCGGCCGACGAGTCGTGCCTAGAGTTCGGGCCCGGCGACTCTCACGTCATCCTGAGACCCCGGCCTGGATACGTGCCCAAGGTTCCTACCACTCCCTTCAGAGATCAGGTAGTGAACCTGCAAGCGCTGCCCTCGGAGGAGGCAGACCCAGCCCTAGCTTTGCTCTGTCCCGTCCGCGCTCTGCGTGTGTACGTGGACAGAACACGAAGCTTCAGGACCTCAGACCAGCTCTTTGTCTGTTACGGAGGCCAGCAGAAGGGAAAGGCTGTCTCCAAGCAGAGGATGGCCCACTGGATAGTGGATGCCATCGCCTTGGCGTATGATTCCCAGGGCGTGCCTTGCCCGCTCGGGTTGAGAGCCCACTCCACCAGAGGGGTGGACTCCTCCTGGGCGCTGGCTCATGGCGCCTCGCTGACAGATATCTGTAGAGCTGCGGGCTGGGCGACACCTAACACGTTCGCTAGGTTTTACAGCCTACGTGTAGAGCCGGTATCTTCACGTGTACTCGCATCCACTAGTCGGTAGACGTGTTGTACCCGCTCTAAGTGTCGGCTTGCAATGCCATTCCCGCCCCCTGGCCGGATACGTGCATACTTTTCACTCCAGTCGTGTTCCCCGCTTGGCGAACCCTGTCGAGTTCCTCCGCCTCCCCCTTCGGCTCGGACATTGCGGAGTGTCTGATGCCAGGCCTACATCCGTCGCTGACGCTGTCTGTTGGCTGGGACCCATATGTCGTGACTCCTCTACGTGAGCGGTCCCATATGTGTATCATCCACGGTTTAAAACTCCCTACGGGCGAGTCCGTGTCTTTCCCTTAGCAGAGCCAGCTCTGCTGTCACCTGTCAGATGAGTCTCCCCCTACCCAGGTGGAGCCATCCCAGGGACTCCATATGCGTACTGCCCCCCGGGCCAGTCCATATGTGTATTCTCCACGTAAACTCCTCCCCCATTGGGTAGGTAGTGGCCTCCGCAGCGTCCCCTACGGGTTCGCTTCCCCAGTGTAGTCTAGTTTACTTAGTGGGTATGTCGGAACAGCAGTAGACTCTCTCGGCGTAAGCTCGCCCCCTTCACCGTCCCAATTGGTGCGACGGGTGGCTAGAGCTTGCACTGGGCACTGGAAGGGGTTTCGTAACTGTGGCGCTTTATTTGGGATCCCAATTCGTCGGTCACTACTGACGTACGTCGAACGTGACCGACTGAAAGGGAACGTCTCGGTTACGTATGTAACCCTCGTTCCCTGAAGGAGGGAACGGAGACGTACGTCCCGTCGCCACAGTTTCTGTACCCTCGCTGTTGTGCGGACACCAGTTGTCTCCTCAGCGAAAAACAGAGTGCGATTGCATCTGCTTCCTATTTATCTACACCTGTCGGAGGCGGTGCGCATTATGCAAATATCGCACGCCAATTCCATTGGCTTGTTTTAGTTCACTCGAAGCTGATAGGGCTCTCTAGCGATATCCCAATTCGTCGGTCACTACTGACGTACGTCTCCGTTCCCTCCTTCAGGGAACGAGGGTTACATACGTAACCGAGACGTTTCTTTTCGACTGACGAAAGAAAGACATGAACATCTTGGATGACATGGGGGTGAGTAAATTTATCAGGAATAGTGCATTTAAAAGTGGACTAATCCTTTAAGCATCAAGAACAGTAAAACAAAGACTGTCACCTAACATCGGTTAAGAGCAAATATTTTCAATGTTGTTATCATTATCAATTAAAAAATAAATAATAAAAATGACTAAATTAATAATAAAGATTGTTTTCGTATCAATAAGTTTATTTTAAAACTAAATATGTTGGCTTGAAAAGGCTACTCCGAGGAGCGTCTTGAACTCAGATCTCTTGCTCCATGTGTCGTGGCGTAATCCACTGGCCTATTTTCACTGCTGTTGAATCACGCATGCAAAACCTACTCATTCATGCAGCCTAGGTGAAACTACGCTATCACAAATGTGTTTTTTTGTGTAGCCTATATAATTCATATTTCTGTTTTTAAGTTGTATTACAAGAGGAAAATAACATAATAGGCCCATTAAGAAATATTTTTTAAGAGAAATACAGGGTATTAGTACTGCATTAAAGCTCAGTCCATGAAAATGTAAACACAATTTTGACATTTACTCTAGGTTTATGGTTTGCTGTTTCATTCTAAACAGCACATACATTTACACGTGGTGTGCGTGTGATTTTTAAATCTTATTGATAGTATTTTTTTAATCTCCACATGGCGCAGTTGACTGCTATTAGTGGAAACGAGCTGTGATACACACACTCCATAACTTAGCGGTCAAGAGCAGAAATAAATTTCTTGCTGCAGACCACAACGGTACCCACAGTGACAAAAAAAGCACGCTGGCTTAAGATGTTTTGTGAATGCGGCCCCAGGACAGCCATCATGAACCGCTGAACAAAACACTGTTAGCAGATCTCGCCACCCACTGATCATTGACACAGTATTTTTCTTCCTACTATGGTAGACAATAGGGGGCGAGATCTGCTTGGTTACAAACATTCTTCCAAATATCTTCCTTTGTGTTCAGCAGAACAAAGACATTTAAATACAGGTTTGGAACAACTTGAGGGGGAGTAAATGACAGAATATTCATTTTTGGGTGAACTATCCCTTTAATCAGGACTGATTTCTGAGATCATCTTACAGTTTTCCTTCTTTCATAATATATTTCATTGATCAAGAGTTTACAGTATGATCAGATGATCTGGGTTTATTTATTTTTTTACTTTATTAATAAACTGACATTTTATTTATCAATGTATTCATTTTTTTAATAGTATTTTAAATGAAAAGTTTATATTTTAAAAAATGTTTTAAATTGAATAAGTGTTGTGTTGTGAAAAAGTGTTTTGAATCAAGTTGTTTTTCAAAGGTTTCAGTCAGTGATATCAGACTGTAGGTGCGTCCCAATTCGCATACTTGTGCACTATTCTATGACATTTTTAAGTATAAATAGTGCGAGTAGTGCGTTCACACAGAAAATTCCAAAAAGAAAAAATGTGCACTTTAAATACCCGGATGATGCACTAAATTAACGGAAAAAACGAAGTGTGGAATGTTGGACACTTCGTGCACTCGACTGTCGCAGCTTTAATTATGTAGTGGAGGGGAAGGGAGGATCGGACTCTGTTGTTAAATGACAAAATAACCTTATATAATTCACGCACTACATGGATGAGTGCATAGTGCACAAGTACATAGTGTGTGTGTGTGTATTATTTATTGTTCTTACCCTAAAACTACATGAAACAACTAAACTGCTCCCAAACGCAAGACTGTTGTAATGAATATGTACCCCTTAAAATACTCATTCTAAAATACAGTATAAATAATGTTAATTTTCACCCCTTTATTCCCCAAACTTTACATATTGTTCCCTTATACCTACACATACATACTCTATAGGTCCACAATAATTACTGAAATTAGGTTTTAAATTCTTTTTACTTATGCAGTACTTTACAGGCTGTAATCTAAAGTGTTACATTTACTCTGACATGTTATTTCACTGACAGAAGTTCAGCTGTAGTATTAATGTAATGAAGAGAAAATAAGAGACTCTATAACATCTCACTGTTACTGATTCATCATGAGCTCAAAGCATTATGGGTAGAATCTCTCTACAGTCTATTCTGATTCATCAACACAGTTTCATTGATGATCTAAAACTAAACAGATTACCAACCCTAAACCCAGGATAGAGCGGTTGAGTGAATGTGGTCTGGACTGTGTGGATGAGGCTCATTGTGTCTCCAGAGACGCTGTAGAAGGACAGAGTTCCTGCACTGTGATCCACATACACTCCTATTCTCCTGATGATGGACTTTACTGGGAGTTCAGTCTCTATGTCATTGTGTCTGAATGAGTAACTGGAGGAAGAGCAGATCAAACTCCAGGACTGATCATTAGATCCAAACCAACACTCTTTACCTGATCCCTTCCTGCTGATGCTCTTATATGACACTGATACATACATACCAACAAGTCCACTCCACTCAATCTCCCAGTAACAGCGTCCACACACACTCTCTCTACACAACACCTGAGACACATTATCAAATCTGTCTGGATGATCAGGATACAGCTGGACTGTGTCAGTGTTAGTAATCACTCTGTTCCCCTCAGACAGACAAAGGTTTTTATTCACTGTGTTCAGATCCAGATTGAGCTGATGGGAATCTGATGGAGAGAAAAACAAACGTTTGAGGTCAGTTTGATTCTCTTTTAAAAGAAACTGATACTTTAATTCAGCAAGTATCTACATATTAAGTTGTTTCTACAATGAGTGTAACTAGATAAAAAAAGTTTGTAGACTTTTTTTTTGTAACTTTAAGTTGGCTTAAAAACACCTAGCCAGAAAGTTTGAAGTAGTTTTAAAAGCTTGAAGTTTGAAGGTTTTCAGTTTTAAATAGTTTAAGTTTTGTAGTTTTAAAAGCCAGATAGATAGATAGGGTACTTATAGTGGTTGCTAAGGTTTTGCTATGCAGTTGCTAAGGTACTTAGTGTTACTTCGTGTTACTATGCGGTTGCTAGAGCATTCTGGGTGGTTGCTAGGGCATTGCTATGCAGTTTTTGAGGTACTCGGTGTAGTTGCTAGGATATTCTGAATGGTTGCTAAGGTGCTGCTGTGCGGTTGCTAGGGTACTCTGAGTGGTTGCTATGGTGTTGCTATGTGGTTGCTAGAGCATTCTGTGTGGTTGCTAGGGTGTTGCTATGCAGTTTCTAAGGTACTCTGAGTGGTTCCTAAGGTGTTGCTATGCGGTTGCTAAGGCATTCTGGGTGATTGCTAAGTGGTTGCTTGGGAATTTAGGTGAATGCTAGGTTGTTGTTATGTGGTTGCTAGGATACTCTGAGTGGTTCCTAAGGTGTTACTATGCGGTTGCTAGGGCATTCTGGGTGGTTGCTAAGTGGTTGCTAGGGTACTCGGGTGAATGCTAGGTTGTTGTTATGTGGATGCTAGGATACTCTGAGTGGTTCCTAAGGTGTTACTATGCGGTTGCTAGGGCATTCTGGGTGGTTGCTAGGATGTGTGTTTGCTAGTACATCCCATCACATTGCTAGCATGTTTTAAAGGGGTCATATCATGATCAGACTTCATATGTTTAAGTGCTATAATCGGGTCCTGGTGAATCTTCCAAACCAGAAAACGTGAAAAAAGATAACTCAGTAACTGTTACCTGAGCGAGCTCTTAACACATAATAGTTCTTCACATCTATTGCGATCTCAGAATTCTGAACAGTTGATAATACCTAGAATATCGAAATTAATTGCAGGCTTTGGAACAGTCTTTCTATCACTGTTTGGGAAGCAGACACACTCTGTCAGTTTAAATCTAGACTGAAAACACATCTCTTAAACCTGGCATATACACATTATCTACTTCTATAATTCAAATCATGTAAATTGTTAGGCTGCATACATTAGGTCAGCTGGGAACACTTCCCATAACACCTGATGTACTCGCTACATCATAAGAAGAATGGCGTCTACGCTAATATTAGTCTCTCTCTGTTTATCCCGAGATTTGCCGTAGTCTGCTAGATCCAGGCCATATCCAGATGAAGTGAAGGACCTGCACTTAGACACCTGCGCTCTAGGAGGAGTAGCATTTAGAAATTTTAGCCTCAGAAGAAGAATAATAAAAAGCTTAACCCTCTGGAGTCTGAGGCTGATTTGGGGCCTGGAGAAGTTTTGACATGCCCTGACATTTGTGCTTGTTTCAGTTGTTCATAAACATATTAATGGCAAAAGTGTCATTACACTGTATTCAGCACAAACTAGGCTACCATAATATGTGAGGAACATGTATGTACATGTTTGTGTTTTTGAAGGAATAACGTTTATGCGTGGTTATTGAAAAAACAAAAAACTTAAGTCACTGAAATAAGGCCAAAAAAATAATATTATATATGTGTTCACAAGACTTCTGGGTATTGGAGGTTGTAGACTACAGTTTTTGCTTCAAAATTATGTAAAAATTATCCTTCCTACTCCTTCATATAAAACAATAGAGAGATTTAAATTTTCTAAGACACTTTTTGTCAAGAAACACAGTATGCGTGGAGGCGTGAATCATCATGAATAATGGGTCATTTACACCTGAGAAGACAAAATAATCGCATAATGAGTTGTAATGACCTGCATAAATAATGAGCTTTTTCAGTCAGGTAGGCTGTGAAAAAAACCCTCTGTGATCATGTCTCAAGCTCATCATGGTGTATAAAAAACATACAGAAAAAACAGCAATACTGTGAAATATTATTGCAATTTAAAATAATGGTATTCTATTATATACTTTAAAATATAATGTATTTGTGTGATGCAAAGTGTCTGAACAATTATGTTACCTCTATGGCATTTCATATAGGCTTTTAGCTTAAAAGCATGCACATTTGGAGAAATATTGATGGATTCTCATATGTTTGTCAATTTTCTATACAGAGGAGTAATATTTATTCAATATTTATTGTCATCACTATGAGCGCTGGATACTGTGTTTTCAATTCATACTTGCAGCCGGAGGGCGCTCTGTGCACCTTTAGTCCACAAATGCCTGCTAAAAAAGAATAGGCAATCCAGGAACTAACCGAACTAACAGAGGCCAGAGATCACTAACTATGGCTATTCAAAACACTTTTGAAGACAATAAATACACGATTGAGATGATGTATGCATGTATTGACTGAATTTGTGTCTGAATAGCGCTCCTCCGTGGGCGTGGCCACATTAGCGGATAATGAGCTGAATCATGGACTTCTGACATGGCTCTCTTTTCATACAGATTACATAAACAGAGAATATTTGTTTTCGATTTGACTTACATGATTTAAAACCTGACATTTGCACGTTTTTTTTAGACATAAGTCTAATTTTTTTGTGATTAGTATTCACTAAGTTACAGTTAATTTTCTGAGAACTATCAGATTGGAGTTCGTTCAGAGGGAGACGAGAGATCACGCATCATGTTAGTTTTCTTTATTTTGCAAAAAGCACAACATTTTGTTGTTACTCTGAGTGTACACAAATAAAAGAAGATATTCCACAGATTAAAATGGTGTATAACTCTTAATTGTATGTGCAACATTGACAGAGTATTTTGAGTCTCTTTCACACTGGTAAGAAAAAAACCGCGGTGGTATCGCCGGCGATACCCTCAGACCTCAGAGTGTTAAAGGATTAGTCCACTTTTAAATAAACTTTTCGGTTGAAGGTCATAATTAGTAGAACAATTTGAAGCTGCAGTGAAACTAATTTTGACCTTCAACTGTTTGGTGCCCATTGAAGTCTACTATGAGGAGAAAAATCCTGGAATGTTTTCATCAAAAACTTTAATTTCTTTTTTCTTTAATTTCTTTTTCTTTTCTTTTGGATGACATGGGGGTGAGTAAATGATCAGGAAAAGTTTATTTAAAAGTGGACTAATCCTTTAAGTTGTAAATCAGTAAAAGTTTAAGCATCATAGTTTTTATAGCCCTGAAGTGTCAACTAAACTATCCCCTGCGAAGGCCTCCTTCCCTTTCCCTATGTATAGATAAAACGTTATTAAAATGATTCCAGTTCACATGGATCCATGGAAGAGACTGATAATTCTGTATTATGTGGGCCAGACAAGTAATTTGGTAATGTCACTTTGTAAAAAAGACTAAGCATCTGCACACATTCATAATCAAACGCACAAACCTATAGACTAAACACATAAAATTACCAGCAAGAACGCATTAAAAATCTTCTGTTTTTAGTTAAAGAGGTGTCATTTAACACTCTGAGGTCTGAGGTATCGCCAGCGATACCACCGCGTTTTTTTTCTTACCAGTGTGAAAGAGACTCAAAATACTCCGTCAATGTTGCACATACAATTAAGAGTTATACACCATTTTAATCTGTTGAATATCTTCTTTTATTTGTGTACACTCAGAGTAAAAACAAAATGTTGTGCTTTTTGCAAAATAAAGAAAACGAACATGATGCGTGATCTCTCGTCTCCCTCTGAACAAAGTCCAATCTGATAGTTCTCAGAAAATGAACTGTAACTTATGAATACTAATCACAAAAAAAATGACACTTATGTCTAAAGAAACGTTGATATGTCAGATTTTAAATCGTGCAAGTCAAATCGAAAACAAACATTCTGTGTTTATGTAATCTGTATGAAAAGAGAACAATGTCAGAAGTCAGTGATTCAGCTCATTATCCGCTAATGCGGCCACGCCCACGGAGTCAGCGCTATTCAGAGGCAAATTCAGAAGCAATATGCATACATCGTCTCAATCGTGTATTTATTATCTTGAAAAGTGTTTATCTGGATGTTAAAGCCATGGTTAGCGAGCTTTAGAAGACATGCAGTTAGTTCCTGGTTCTTCTTCTTCTTTATATGAATTTGTGGCATAAAGGTGCACAGAACGCCCTCCGGCTGCAAGTATGAATTAAAAACACAGTATCCAGCACTCATAGTGATGATATATAGAATAAATATTGAATAAATATTACTCCTCTGTATAGAAATTTGACATAAACATATAAGAATCCATCAATATTTCTCCAAATGTGCATTCTTTTAAGCTAAAAGCCTATATGAAATGCCATAGAGGTAACATAATTGTTCAGATACTTTGCATCACAGAAATACATTATATTTTAAAGAATATAATAGAATAACATTATTTTAAATTGAGCTGAGACATGATTACAGAGGGTTTTTTCACACCCTACCTGACTGAAAGGCCTCATTAATATGCAAAATTTCAGGTCATTATTATGTGATTCTTTTGTCTTCTCAGATGTAAATGGCCCATTATTCATGCAGATTCACACCTCCACGCATACTGTGTTTCTTGACAAAAAGTGTCTAACAAAAACTAAATCAATATATTGTTTTATATGAAGGAGTAGACAGCATAATTTTTACATAATTCTGAAGCAAAAACTCTAGTCTACAACCTCCAATACCCAGAAGTCTTATGAACACAGATTTAATATACTTTTTTTGGCCTTATTTCAGTGACTTAAGTTTTTTGTTTTTTCAATAACCACGCATAAACGTTATTCCTTCAAAAACACAAACATGTACATACATATTATGGTAGCCTAGTTTGTGTTGAATACAGTGTAATGACACTTGTGTCATTAATGTGTTCATGAACAACTGAAAAAAGCACAAATGTCAGGGCATGTCAAAACTTCTCCAGGCCCCAAATCAGCCTCAGACTCCAGAGGGTTAAGCAGCTCCTAAGTTAATAATTAACGATTTTTACAACAGAAATGATTCAATCAAAAACTTATTTTAGCTCATTAATAACTTTTTCCTAGAGCTTCTGTGAAGCCAAAACAATCTCTGTCCATTAATTTTCCTGTTATCATTGTGAAGCTGCTTTGAAACAATCTGTATTGTAAAAGGAGTTATATAAATGAAGATGAAATGGATGAAGAAGCCTTTCTCTGCAAGTATATGAAAAAAATGAGCCCTTCAGATTTCACTTCACTCGTGACATAGGAAGAGGATCTTATAATATTACCGCCCCTTAATCTGCATGTTTACACACACGGCGCCGCCATTTTGTTTTTGCAAGCAATCAGTGTCCCACTAACACTGGTCCTGGAGTGTTTCTTACTGTATTTACGGAGATCAGAGCCATGTCATCATTTTCACTTTTAAACCCAAAAATGCTTGCTTGTCTGTGTAATTCATAAACGCATCTTCATTCTTATTGAGTCTCTCCAACAGTGTGTAGCTTTAGCCATGTTAGCCGTGCAGCACACTATCAAAATCATTCAGAATCTAATGTTAGCAAACATCCACAAAATACATGCCATACCTACGTGATATGATATGCTGCATCACAAACATTGTAATGATCCATTTTGAGAGTTATATTTGCTGTGTGAGCTGCTTCTGTATTGTTTATGCCTCAGTGTATCGGAATCGCGAACTTGGGGGTGGGCAGCATGAGCTCATTTGCATTTAAAGGTACACACACTGCTAGCATAGCAATGTAAATTAGCACATTGCTAGCATATCCAAGGCTAGTTACTAGGCTTTCCTAGTTACTAGTGTGGTGAACAGTGTTGGGCACGTTACTTTATAAAAGTAATTAGTTATAGTTACTAGTTACTTCTCACAAATAGTAACGGAGTTAGTAACTGAGTTACATCATTAGAAAAGTAACTAATTACCAGGGAAAGTAACTATTGCATTACTTTTTTTAAAAAAAAGTCAAATAACTTGAATGCCCCCAATATTAAATATAGCTAAGTCTAAGAATAAATTATTCTTGATCCGACTCGTGACTCATGATCCGCTCTTGCTTATGAAATTTCTCTGTACTGTACAATACATGTTGGTATAGCCATTAAAGAAAATGTAGTTTCATAGTTATGTTTAAATAGTCCTATGTTATGTTTTAAATTCATTTACTTGATTATGAAAAGTGAACAGCATGAGTAAGATTCATAAGATGCGCAATATATCGAGAGGCATGGTGTGGGTCAGACATGATTTTAAGCACTTCATTAAGTTTTGTTTTATAGAAAGCCTTTCTTTAAAGTGAATTTCGTTTTGTAAAAATTGTATCTTAATTTTAATCAATGTTTCATCAACCAGTTGCCTGGATTTAATAAATAAGAAGCAAATATAGCAGAAAATATAATCATGGCAGGCGCGGGCGTGATCACTGGCGTGTGAACCGGAGCGCGACTTATAGGCTAAATGAACGGAAACTCAGCGGCTGCTTGCCTCACATACATGAGAAATATATCTATAGAAAGCTTGAAATATCTAAAAACGAAAAGAAAAAGGCTACTCTGATTATGTATAGCCTAATCCAAATGAAATGTGCATTTTCTCTCTAAGCGCGTCCAGTATGCGGAGATGATAGTCAGTAATGTATGGAGTCAAATTAATGCCTTAAAGTTTTGCACAAAAATAAAGTTTTGCAAAACACAAAAAAGAATTGAGCAATAAAAAAATGTTTTGCAAACAAAAATAAAGAATTGCAAAGGAAAAATAAAGTATTGAGCGGAAAAAAATAAGTTTTGCAAACAAAAATAATAAATTGCAAAATAAAATAAAGTAGTGCAAAAATAAAAATATAATCAATTACAAAAATCAATGACAGCTGTAATCCTATTTTATCTTTGCCACATATTTTCCATGCTCAAACCTACTAAATCATTTGCAACGCATTGCATTTTATTCTGCGTTTCAGTCAAGCGTGCGCTCACGATACCGGTTTTCTTTTGCGCTGCACTTTTCTGTGCGGATCTCTTTATGGCACTGGTTTGACGTGGGGGTGGAGTCAAGAAACGGGGACACGCCCCCGCGAAATGCATTGGAGGGGAACGTAATTGGCGACAGGTGAAATAATTCTTAGACATGGTTAAAAATAATGAATGGTTTGTTTTTGTTGGTTTGTTTAGCATATGTTGTCGCCGATTACGACCCCCTCCAATGCATTTCTTATAGTAATATGACCCGTTGCGCTCTGTCTCACTGCCTGTATCCACTTTTGTGTCCTTAAACATTCGTTTTTTGGGGTCGACAGCTTATGAAAACTTATTTCTGGGTTTTTTAGCTTGTTAGCTGTGCACCTTGACACACAGCAGCTTTTAGGCATTGTTCTGTTTTTTGTAATGAGTCAGAAAAGACAAGAAGGCAGCCTGAAGACAGTTGGATTGTTTAATAAATGCGCTCTGTCTCTATGCTTGATCTGTTCTGTTGCGATCTGCGTCGATCTCCTGCCGATGACGTGTTTCGCAGGGGCGTGCCCCCGTTTCTTGACTCCACCCCCACGTCAAACCAGTGCCATAAAGTGCAGCGCAAAAGAAAACCGGTATCGTGAGCGCACGCTTGACTGAAACGCAGAATAAAATGAGCGTTGCAAATGATTTAGTAGGTTTGAGCATGAAAAATATGTGGCAAAGATAAAATAGGATTACAGCTGTCATTGATTTTTGTAATTGATTATATTTTTATTTTTGCACTACTTTATTTTATTTTGCAATTTATTATTTTTGTTTGCAAAACTTATTTTTTTCTGCTCAATACTTTATTTTTCCTTTGCAATTCTTTATTTTTGTTTGCAAAACATTTTTTTATTGCTCAATTCTTTTTTTTGTTTTGCAAAACTTTATTTTTGTGCAAAACTTTAAGGCATTAATTTGACTCCATAGTAATGTCAACTTCATCTTCGCAGCCGACACTGATTCAGAAAACATTACTGTAATGATAGGCATTCTATTGAGTAACCACAAGGTGGCAGTATAGCCTTTCCTTCTGTGTGATGCTTATGTTGTAGATAGACGAACAAGTAGACAGGAAGTTGTTGGACATACCATGTCCAACAGAAGCTAGCAGCACAAATGTTCATGCGTGACTTCTTGAATAACAGAAGGCCGAACATTACATGGTACCAGGACTGGGGTCAGGAAAAGAACTGATGCAAGATGGACGCAGTAAAACCACCAAATCCGCTGAAAATGACGGGGAATGTGGACACGAACTGGCGAACCTTCAAGCAACAATTTCAGCTCTACATTGCCGCGGTTGGAGTTGATCGTCGGACGGAAGAAAGAAAAATAGCCCTTTTGCTAACCATTGCAGGAGTGGAGGCTATTGAAGTATTCAACACATTTGTATATAATGAACCCGATGATAAAGACAAGTTTGACGAGGTCCTAAAGAAGTTTGATGAACACTGTCTTTCGAAGAAAAATGAAACTTACGAGAGATATTAAAACTGAAACTTATTTCGTTCTCGTCTCCAACAGCGTGGTGAGTCGTTTGATGATTATCTCACGATCTCAAAATAAAAGCTCAGTCCTGCAACTTTGGTGATCTAAAAAACTCAATGATAAGGGATCAGATTGTATATGGGACAAATGAAAAGAAGCTAAGAGAAAAGCTGTTGAGGGAAGCGGATCTCACACTGGCAAGTGCAATAAAAATATGTCAAGCTAATGAGCTGGCAAAGCAACATGCTCTTACTTTTCAAGCGGCGCCATATGACCAAGAAAGCGAGTCCGTGAATATAGTGAAAATGAAAGGAAAATCACAGTTCAAGTTCAAACAAAAAGACAAAAAGAGAGACGATGATCAAACACAGTTTGACTGTAAGAAGTGTGGTGAAACGCACAGACCGAGACAATGTGACCGAAAAACATGTGCAAAGTGTAAAAAGCAAAATCACTATGCGAAAATGTGTCATACCAGAAAAAAGATACACATAGTGCAGGATGACCCAGATGACAGTGATGATTTGAGCTAGACATTTTTCATCAAAATGGTGTCGTGTGAGAAAAGCTACGTACAGCCCCAAAATGCAAGTGACACAGAGCATGCTGTACGTGCAGTAAAAGATGATAAATGGACTGCACCTCTGTTAGTCAATGGGACACTAGTAACCTTCAAAATTGACACCGGAGCCAAAGCCAACTTGCAAGTACACCACCTTTAACACACCATTTGGGCATTACTGTTTTCTGAGGCTTCCGTTTGGCATCAAGTCAGCGCCAGAGATCTTTCACAGAGCTATGGAGTCAATCATAGAGGGTCTGGAAGGAACACGAGTGTACATTGATGACATAGTTGTCTGGGGAAACACAAAACAACAACATGATGAGAGACTTGAGAAGCTGTTACAGAGAGTGAAAAAGTATGGACTAAAACTAAAAAGAGAGAAATGTCTTGTTGGAGTGACAGAAATTACATTCTTAGGAGACAAGCTCACAGCAAATGGCGTGCTTCCAGACAAAACAAAAGTGCAAGCCATACTGAATATGCCGGCTCCAACTGATAAAAAATGAGTTTTGCGAGCAATGGGAATGGTTAACTTTCTGGGTAAGTTCATTCCCAATCTCTCCTCAAAAACTAAATGCCTCAGAGAACTGCTGCATTACAACGTTGCATTTGAGTGGACCACAAAACATGAAAAAGAATGGAAAGAACTGAAGAGAACTGTGACTGCTGAACCAGTTTTAACCTAGTTTGATCCAACAAAACCAACCAAAGTCTCCACTGATGCATCAAAAGACGGACTAGGAGCCGTATTGCTACAAATGACTGAAGAAAAATGGCAACCTGTAGCATATGCATAAAGATCAATGACTGAGACTGAAAAACGCTATGCTCAGATTGAGAAGGAGACGCTGGGCCTAGTGTTTGGGTGTGGGAAATTTCACACTTATGTTTATGGACTGCCCACATTCACAGCAGAAACCAATCATAAACCACTCATATCAATCCGTAAAAAGAATCTCAATGACATGTCGCCCAGAATCCAACGCATGATGATGACATTGCAGCGCTATGACTTTGACCTAATATACACGCCAGGTAAATACATAGTGCTTGCTGACACACTTTCTAGAGCACCAGAACTCAACAGTGGCACAGCTGAGAACACCGCAGCAGAAGATATTGAAACACACATCAACATGGTCACTGCCTCACTGCCTACATCAGACACCATACTGCAGCAGATTGTTAAAGAGACAGCAAAAGACTCCATGTTACACAAAGTGTCTCACTGTGTAAACAACAGCTGGTCGAAAGGAGTTTGCCCACAGTTTTTCCCGGTGCGGGCAGAGCTGTGTATGTCAAAAGGACTCCTGCTGAGAAAGAACAGGATTGTTATCCCACAGACCATGCGCAAGGACATGCTTCGCCGTCTTCATGAAGGACACCTGGGAGTGGAAAAATGTAAGAGAAGAGCACGTGAAGCCATCTACTGGCCAGGTATCAACAAAGACATAGAGGAAATGATTGAGAAATGTGACATCTGCCTCAGACACCACTACAAACAAGTCAAGGAGCCAATGCTGGTGGCTGACCTTCCCACTGCTCCTTGGCAAAAGGTGGGCACAGATTTATTTCATCTGTATGGCAAGGACTAGATAGACGAACAAGTAGACAGGAAGTTGTTGAACATACCATGTTGTGGAAGTATATAGTGATGGGCAGAGCGAGGCTTCGTGAAACACTGAAGCAGTTGAATCAAATGTGCCGTGGTGATTCGAGGCTTCGAAACAATCTGACACCCGACCCCATGGTGACCCCTAGTGGTCAGAACAGTGTAAATGCAACAAAACTGCAGTAAAAACACCTTTTACAAATCTATTGCAAATGTTTTATTGAAAGTATAATCTATCAAATGCAATTAACTAATTCTCTAATAAGATTACATATAGAGTGACTGTGTTCTTTTATCAATTTTCAAGGCTTGTTTCTCTGTTCCATGGCTCAAGCTAAACAGGCAAATAAGAGATTAATAACTACCATTATTCATTTTAATTATTCTAATGTCTAATTAAAACATCTACAAATTTATAAAACTGATCAGAGATCAGGTAAAATCCATAGACAGTTGTTCAATGATTCTCAGTGAATCTGCATGATTCATGGGTTAACTTAATCATTGCCCTCTACCGGTGAACCACTGAAATTTCGAACTGTTTTGAAATGTTTCGAAACAGTGATGATGTAATGAAGCCTTGTTTACTAAAATCACGTGACTTTGGCAGTTTGATACACGCTCCGAATCACTGATTCGAAACAAATGATTCATGAAGCTTCGGAGCTTCATGAAGCATGTGTTTCGAAATCGGCTATCACTAGAAGTATATAAAAATAAAAATATAGCTTGCAGCTCACAGAAGCTAGCAGCACAAATGTTCATGCATGACTTCTTGAATAACAGAAGGACGAACATTACAATTACTTTATTAATAAACAATTAAAATGTCTCCTTGCTGTTTTGGTCACATTCATAATCATTAATTTTGCCGGTTCTTTATGGCGAGCTTTTATGTGTGCGCTATAGCCTATATTACGATCATTATTATGGTTTATTCTCTACAGTATTTAAGAAATTAAATTATTATAAATGTGATTAGTCAACTAATGGCTTAAATGAATAATGTTTCTGGAGGTGCTTCGACTGATTGGAGTTGCTGTTTATCGCAGTAGATAGGACCTTCGAACCAGAAAGACACAGCTTACATTGATTTGACTAAAAGGTTTTTGTCTTTATGCTCAACTAAAGTGAAATAATGAGAATATTTCCACTTTGAGAAACTCGTCTTGCTCTCACCTTGACTCGCCATGACTGCCGCACATACTTGAATAAACGGAAACACGCCCACAGTGCGTCTTTGTGTTTACAGTGGTTGGCATCCACCAATGCGTCGCTGCTGTAAACAGGTTAGGCTGTAGGCTACACTTCAGCCAAAATTAATTAATTTAAAAAAGTAACGGACAACACACCATACGGTAACGGTAACGGAGTTAATTTATTTAAAAAGTAATGCGTTACCGTATTAGTTACTGTCAAAAGTAACTGCGTTACAGTAACGCGTTACTGCCCAACACTGGTGGTGAAATACCGTTCATAGATATCTCCGCCCTGTGAGGAGTATTAATTGAGCGGTGTGTGTATATATAAAGAGCTTCCACAGGCTTGTGTGATATCGCATCATCATCGCGTCATTGTTGCAACTGGGTTTCCGGTCCGCCGCTCTATTTGAGGTAGGTGTTTGCTTGGCATGGCTATGGTTTGGCATTCGTATTGTTTGTTGACTGACTTTTCTGTGCAGCTGGTGTCTGTTCATGGTTACTTTTATTACTGCTTAAAGTGATAGTTCACCCAAAAATGAAAATTTGATGTTTATCTGCTTACCCCCAGTGCATCCAAGATGTAGGTGACTTTGTTTCTTCAGTCGAACGCAAATTATGATTTTTAACTGCAACCGCTGCCGTCTGTCAGTCAAATAATAGCAGTGATTGGGAACTTCAACTATAACAGTAAATAAAACTTGCTTAGACAAATCCAAATTAAACCCTGCGGCTCGTGACGACACATTGATGTCCTAAGACACGAAACGATCGGTTTGTGCGAGAAACCGAACAGTATTTATATAATTTTTTACCTCAAATACACCACTATGTCCAACTTCGTTCAACTTCCGGTTAGTGAGGTCTGATCGCGCTCTGACAACGGAAGTGATGTCTAGCTCTCATTGAAGTATATGGGCGAGACATCACTTCCGTCATCAGAACGCGTTTTTTGACCTCACTAACAGGATGCTGAACGAAGTTGGACATAGTGGTGTATTAGAGGTAAAAAATTATATAAATAATGTTCGGTTTCTCGCACAAACCGATCGTTTCGTGTCTTAGGACATCAATGTGTCGTCACGAGCCGCAGGGTTTAATTTGGATTTGTCTAAGCAAGTTTTATTTACTGTTATAGTTGAAGTTCCCAATCACTGCTATTATTTGACTGACAGACGGCAGCGGTTGCAGTTAAAAATCATAATTTGCGTTCGACTGAAGAAACAAAGTCACCTACATCTTGGATGCACTGGGGGTAAGCAGATAAACATCAAATTTTCATTTTTGGGTGAACTATCCCTTTAAGAGGGTTGGCTCGCCTGCGTTACTGCCATAGAGTTCTTGTTTGAAAAGAAATCGCTTGAATGTACAACACGGTGTGCTCTGAGGGGCTGCTGCTCTCCTGCTAGGTATTTTTTTCTCCTGCTAGGTAATTTTTTTGACTCATAACTAGTGCTGTTTTTAATTGGCTTTTAGTGAAAAATAATAAAAAAAATAATCATTAGTTTTAGAAGATATCCTGTTTTTGACGAATACATGGAATCCCCAGTTCAAAATAACTTGCATTTCTATTTTTCATGATATTTTAATCTTTCTGTTCATCAAAAATCCCAGATAAAAAAAACACCTCCACACATTCCACATTTTTATTTTACATTTTAAAATATATTCAAATAGAAAATAGTTCTTTAAAATCATAGGGATATTTCACAATATTACTGTTTTTTTTATCAAATAAATGCAGTTAATGTTCGATATATCAACAGCATCTCAGTACAGTTTACCAGATATCCTGTGAAAATCATCATTTTTACATAATCAATTTCTGTCATGTTTTCTTTCTCCTTCTACAGGAAGAACATGAACACACTCACATAGTAGGAAGTCGTTCCTGGTCCAGGGAACAATGTTGGTGAAAGTGACTGTGGAAATCAACAGACATGAAGAGTGTGATTATCATGTCAAGAGAAAATGATCCCTGCATCCGTTCCTAAGACATTTCTAATATGATCTTCTACATGATATGAGATGATGGAGGATCATTTCTGAGAGCAGATGAATCTCCAGGACTTTACCTCTGTCAGAGATCTTCTTCAGCTCCTCTTTGCAGAAATCCTCCAGTTTGTTTCTCAGCTGATGGACAGATTCTCTCACAACAGCAAAAGAGAAGAGAGAACTGAAGGGATCGTCATTTACGTCTGTAGATTCAGGAGGAGCTGAGAGAGACTGGAAACTCTACAGAAAACAGAAATCAAAGCTCATCACCTCCACACTTCAGCCAATAACCTGCACTACTGTCAGATTTGAGCAGCTCTTGTTGATTTTTAGTAACTCTCCTCAATCCAGCACTTTCACAGCATCAGATTCATTCTTCTCATGTTCATTATATCATGTTAGAGCTGTAAGTGTTTGACACTTACACTATATGAGAACTTTCTAGGAAAACACTTGATGATCAAACATCTGCCAATAACATAAATGTAACAGATCAAGTGCATCAATGGAGTCACATGACAGGGTTGAGTATATTTTGATTATGTTTCTCTGTGAGTCTCTTGCTCAAGTCCACTATGATCCTGTTCTTCTAGATCTCTGTTACCTGCAGGAAATGGATGTGATCCTGTGTGTGTGAAAGCTGCTCCAGCTCAGCGTCTCTCCTCCTCAGATCATTGATCTCCTGCTCCAGTCGCTCCAGTCGTCCTTCAGCTCGACTCACTGCAGTCTTTTCCTGATCTCTGATCCGCTGTGTGGCCTCAGAGCGGCTTCTCTCAATGGAGCGGATGAGCTCAGTGAAGATCCTCTCACTGTCCTCCACTGCTGTCTGTGCAGAGCGCTGTTAGGACACACATCACAATCACACAGTGGCTTCAGTCCTGACTGAGACTTCTCAAACTTCTCTTCTTCTCCACACTCACCTTATGAGACTCCACAGCCTCTCTCAGCTGCTGAAGATCTTTCTCTCTCTGCTGGATCCTCTGCTGGAACGACCTCTGTGTCTCCTTCAGCTGGTGCTAAAGGACAAACCAATGACAGGAGAAACATCACATAAATCTGGCTCTGCATCAGCCAACCATCGGCCTGTTTCAGAAAGGAGGTTAAGTGAAAACTGAGTTTGTTATCCCTGAAATGAGGGAAACTCTGGGTTTTCTGTTTCAGAATGGGAGGAATGTCAAACCCAAGAAAGCAGGGTAAGTCAAGCCTGTTTCTGAAAGAGAGGTAACTTCTACTCACAGTCAGTTACCATGGTATCTTATTATGTTGATGTTTAAATAGTTCATTCATTCGTTCATGCTGCAAAAATGCTTTTCCTACTGAGTATTTTTTGTCATATTTCAAATACAAATATCTAAAAATTCTTAAATCAAGATGGATTTTGTAAAAGAAAATGATATAAGATATTTAGTCTTGTTTCCTGGGGGGATCTAAATTAAGTGCATTTTACTTAAGTAAAATTATCAATATCTGCCAGTGTGGTAATAAAAATAATCTTAATGCAAACGGAAAACAAGATTATTCGGAGTGTCTATTACTAAGTGTGAATTTACAGTAGCTACGCCCACCAATGTCATACAAGGTTAAAATCAACATGTTTGCTGAATGACTTCAGTGGAATGGGCAGTAGTGTGATGAGCACGTTGAGTAGCTTATGACGTGTTTGCTTGGGTTCGAATCCGCCTTGTGCCGAATTTGTTATCCTCCCTTTTCCCATCAAATATCACATCAGAAAGGCATTTATTTTCAATAAAAATGAAGAAAATGTTCTAAAAGTAGAAGTAAATTGCCTAACGAGCGTTTAATAATGATAAAATAATTTACACTCTGTTATTATTGCATCCTGTTAATGTATGTAACAGTACTGATGTGCAAATAGTATGTATCTGCTAGTATAAAAAATAAATAGCATCTAATTGCTATTTACACTCATTGCAAAGAACTGCTACTTTTAGCCTACATAACAAATAGAACATAATTTGCAAAAAAAAAAAAAAAAAGCACTTAAATTATTATTTTATTTCTTCATTTTTTTGCATGTGGGATACCATGAAAATGAACATTAGTTCAATAATAATTCCTTAATAATAATTCCTTACATTTATATAACGCTTTTCTGGACACTCAAAGCGCGTTACATATTGAAGGGGGAATCTCCTCAAACACCACCAATGTGCAGCATCCACCTGGATGATGCGATGGCAGCCATATTGTGCCAGAACGCCCACCACACACCAGCTTATTGGTTGAGAAGAGACAGAGTGATGAAGCCAATCAGTATATGGGAATGATTAGAAGGCCATGATGGACAGAGTCCAATTGGCAAATTTGGCCAGGATGTCGGGGTTACACCCCTACTCTTTTCGAAGGACATCCTGGGATTTTTAATGACCACAGAGAGTCAGGACCTCGGTTTTTAACGTCTCATCCGAAGGACAGTGCTTTTTTTGACAGTATAGTGTCCCCATCACTATACTGGGGTGTTAGGACCCACACAGACCACAGAGTGAGCACCCCCTTCTTGTCTCACTAACACCTCTTCCAGCAGCAACCTAGTTTTCCCAGGAGATCTCCCATCCAGGTACTAACCAGGCTCAGCCCTGCTTAGCTTCAGTGGGCAACCAGTCTTGCGCTACAGGGTGATATGGCTGTAGCTTACTGTTCTGCCAGTGTTTAATAACTTACTGTTCAAGCAGTTTCTTTTGCCGGCCTTTTTCTGTTGCTGGGCCCAGACTCTGGAATAAGCTTCCCGCTGATATGCACACTATCACTGACCTGGGGCTCATTCAATAAGGAGGTTCAACCAACCCTGAGTTAAAACTTGAATTCTGAGTTGACTTACTCTGAGATGGGAAACTCTGAGTTTTCTGTTTCAGAACAGCTGAATTGAGTTAGTTCAATCCACTCTGAGTAGGTTGACTCTGAGTTAAGCGTGTGCACCACGACTATGAAAAGCCATCATCAATGGAGCTCCGATATTACGATTCACCATGGCAACAGCACGTGACAAAAGGATATCCGCACACTGTTATAATATCAAAGGTGAAAACTAGTAGAATGGTAAGTTATTGAACTAATTTTCATAGTATCCCACATGCAAAAAAAGAAGAAGAAAAAAATAATGCAGGGTGCAATAATAAGAGTGTAAATAATTTTATCGTTATTAAACACTCGTTAGGCAATTTACTTCCACTTTTAGAAAATTTTCTTCATTTTTATTGAAAATAAATGCCTTTCTGATGTGATATGATGGGAAGAGGGAAAATAGCGAGCTCGGCAAAAGGCGGATTCAAACCCAGAGCAGAGCTACTGTAAATTTGCACTTAGTAATACCCAGGTGAAAAAAAAGTATACTTGAGTGCATTAAAAAAATACTTAAATACAAGCAAGTACATTTGTAGTACATTCTTTATTTTGGTGCTAAATAAAAGTGCCAAAGTTATACACTATAAATACACTAATTCAATGTATATCTGTACTTCAGTAGTACTTCACTGCACTTGGAAAAGTATACTAAATACCACTACTACTTAAATTGATTTTTAGTGCAATGAAATAAAAATATAGTTTTATTAGTGTATTTGTTAAAAGTGTGCTTTCAATGCTTTAAAATTAGTTCAATCTTAGTAGACTTTTATATAGTAATCCTAAGTTTAAATGACATTTATTTTCTTTTATTACTAATGTACTAGTTATAAGTACATTTTCCCCCAGGTGAAAAAAGTGCAGTAGAATACACTTTATTTTAGTACACAGTACAATTCCATAATGTACTTTATGAGCTCTATTTCCGTGCACTTATTTTGTACTTAATATACTAAAAGCTCTTCTTTAGTATTTCTTAAGATAATCTTAAGAACATCTAAGTGTACTCAACTGTGCTATTTTGACACACCATGAATTTGAACTAAAATGTGCTTTTAATACACTATCTCTGTATTAAAAAAATTCATTTAGTTACCACTTGTAGTACACTTGAGCCCATCTTTCAAACACATTTAAAGGTGCCCTAGAATTAAATATCGCATTTACCCTGGCATAGTTGAATAACAAGAGTTCAGTACATGGAAAAGGCATACACTGAGTTTCAAACTCCATTGTTTCCTCCTTCTTATATAAATCTCATTTGTTTAAAAGACCTCCGAAGAACAGGCGAATCTCAACATAACACCGACTGTTACGTAACAGTCGGGGTGTACGCCCCCAATATTTGCATATACCAGCTCATGTTCAAGCCATTACACAAGGGCAGGACGTCTGGATCTGTGCACAGCTGAATCATCAGACTAGGTAAGCAAGCAAGGACAATAGCGAAAAATGGCAGATGGAGCAATAATAACTGACATGATCCATGATAACATATTTTTAGTGATATTTGTGAATTGTCTTTCTAAATGTTCCGTTAGCATGTTGCTAATGTACAGTTAAATGGTTAAAGTTACCATCATTTATTACTGTATTCACGGAGACAAGAGCCGTCGCTATTTTCATTTTTAAACACTTGCAGTCTGTATAATTCATAAACACATCTTCATTCTTTATAAATCTCTCCAACAGTGTGTAATGTTAGCTTTAGCCACGCAGCATAGCCTCAAACTCATTCAGAATCAAATGTAACACATCCAAATAAATACTATACTCACATGATCCGATGTATGCATGCAGCATGCATGACGAACATCTTGTAAAGATCCATTTTGAGGGTTATATTAGCTGTGTGAACTGTGTTTATGCTGTTCAAGGCAAGCGCGAGCTCCGGGGGCGGGGAGCATGAGAATTAAAGGGGCCGCAACCTATATATCAGTGCATAGTTAATGATGCCCCAAAATAATCTATAAAAAAAAATCTATGGGGTATTTTGAGCTGAAACTTCAGACACATTCAGGGGACACCATAGACTTATATTACATCTTTTAAAAAGAAGTTCTAGGGAACCTGTGCTCATCAGACATAGGAAATACACTTATGAATTATTTAAAATATAAGAATAATATATGATAAATGCATACAAAATGTATTTGTAACGTTGTAGGCAATATATTATAAATACATTTTGTATATATTCATTATATATTAATCTTGTATTTGAAATACATCATAAGTCTATTTTAAAAGTGTTTGAAAGATTGGTTCAAGTGTACTACAAGTGGTAACTAAATACATTTTTTAATACAGAGATAGTATGTTAAAAGCACATTTTAGTACTAAAGTACTAAAGTACTAAATAAAAGCTTTTAGTATATTAAGTTCAAAATAAGTGCACAAAAATAGAGCACTTTAAGTACATTATGGAAGTGTACTAAGTGTACTAAAAGTGTATTTTAATGCACTTTTTTCACCTGGGTAGACACTCCGACACTTTCCGTTTGCATTAAGATTATTTTTATTACCACGCTGGCAGATATTGATAATTTCACTTAAGTAAAATGCAATTAATTTAGATCCCCTAGGAAACAAGACTAAATATCTTATATCATTTTCTTATATAGAAAATCCATCTTGATTTAAGAATTTTTAGATATTTGTATTTGAAATAGGATGAACAAAACTCAGTACGAAAAGCATTTTTGCAGTGTGAATGAGTGAGTTAACTATTTAAACATTACTTGCACTTTAAAAAGGGGGTGGAGACTGAAGGAAACTCTGGGTTTACTGAAGAAAACCTGCCCCTGACCAGGTTAGGTTCACAGAGTAAGTTACCATGGTAACTGACTCTAAGTAGAAGTTACCTCTCTTTCAGAAACAGGCTTGACTTACCCTGCTTTCTCGGGTTTGACAAACCTCCCATTCTGAGACAAAACCCAGAGTTTCCCTCATTTCAGGGTTAACATACTCAGAGTTTCACTTAACCTCCTTTCTGAAACGGGCCTCTGGGCCTTTTTAAAGCTAAGCTCAAAACTTATTTATTTAGACTGGATTTTAATATCTAGCAGTTGTTGTGGCATTTTTGTGTATTTTAAGTATTTTCTTGTTGTTGGTTTTTAATTTTTGTTTACATTGTTTTGTTTTTATTGGAAAGCACTTTGGTTCACCTTGAGTGTTGTAAAGGGCTGTATAAATAAATGTTGATTGATTGATAAATCATCAAGTAAACAGATATGAATCCATTATCAGTGAAGCGCTGGGATTGAGGGGTTAAAGATCTTTCATGATAAGGTTATAGGTTCATTCACGACTGTCAGCATTATTTCATCAAAGTCTAGTTTTATAGGGATAATTCACCCAGAAATGTAAATTCTTTCATTGTTTACCCATCCTCATGTCTTTCCAAACTTGCATGATTTTCTATTGCAGAACACAAATGAAGATATTCGTTTTTCAAAGATATTCTTCTATTTCTAGAACTGTTTTGAAATCAAATATGGACACATCAATAACATCATACTTCACTGACTCATGCATGTCACGTGACTAAACATGCCACCATATTATTTATGGCTTCTGAAGACTTAGGCTGCATTCCAGTTCGTTTTTTTATGCCCTTCCCTTGCTAACTTCCCTCAGTCTCGTTGACTCGGATGTACGTCATTGCTTACATTGTACTACTGGCAGAACCTTTGCAATGGGCTGAACAGGAACGTCCTTGATCTCTTGGAATCCGCTATGCAGTTGATTTATTTATTTTTCCCTTACGAAATTGTTTAATGCAGCATTCTATATTTATATAGGTGTGTTTGGGTGTTTTTAAATATTTAAAAAAAAATAATAATAATAATAATAATATAGAGTTGTTTGTGGTGGGGTAACTTAAATGTGATATGCGGTCACATCACAATCGTGTTGCATTGTGGTATACGGAGCTGCCTTAAGTGTTCATATGAAGTAGAATCGCAACCTCTGTCAAAATTGAGGGAGTGAGGGTCTGTCCATATAAACTTCCCTTGTCCACTTCACGAAGTGTAATGCATTTCAAAAACTTTTTGGGTGAACTACTGGTTTAAAAGGGTCCTTTTATGCTTGTAAATGAGCACAATGGGATGTCTTTAAGTTCATACCTGTTTCTCTGTCCTCTGTGCTGCAGCTGATACAGTGTCGTGGTTTTTATGTTCATCCATACACAGCACACAAATACACTTCTGATCAGTGCGGCAGAAAACCTCAAGGATCTTGTCGTGTTTCGGGCAGATCATCTCCTGCAGTCGTCCAGTGGCATCAGTCAGATTGTGTCTCTTTCCTTTAAAGAAGGCCTCATGTTGTTCAAGGTGATTCTGACAGTAAGAGTTCAGACACACCAGACAGGACTTGATGGCTTGGTGTTTTCTTCCAGTACAGATGTCACACTGCACATCTCCAGCTCCAGCGTAACAGTCAGCAGGAAGTTTAATCTTCTTCAGTTTCTCCACCATTTCAGCCAGAATGGTGTTTTTAGCTAAAGCAGGTCTTGGACTGAAGGTCTGTCTGCACTGAGGGCAGCTGTAGACTCTCATCTGATCCTCCTGATCCCAGCAGCCTGTAATACAGATCTTACAGTAACTGTGTCCACAGGGAATGGCCACTGGATCCTTCAGGAGATCCAGACACACTGGACACATGAACTCATTCTGATCCACTGAAATTTTGGCTTCTGCCATTTTACTGCATGAACACAGAGACACAAACACACAACAGCTCAACTACACTTCAGTTTTCCTTTCCCTTTCCCTGAAGTCACGTGATTCCAGTTTCCTGCTTCTTTTTGTGTGACGTAGCACACTCTGTCTAAAGGTCACAGATAATAAACGACTAGCTGACCACTAGATGTCAGCCTCAGACAGACACTCAGAACAGCCTCGAACAGAAGCAGACAACACAATTAAAAACCACAGCAATACTGCATCCTAATTGCTGGACTGGTACTGCAGGACTGAAAACTGTGTCCTGATTTACAGTTCCTATATTATATATAGCACTTTTTACAATATAGATTGTTTCAAAACAGCCTTAGATTGATGACAGAAACATTATGCAACAAGGTTATTTTCAGCTGTACAGCAGCTCTAGAAGAAAAATAATGTCACTGTTCAGCATTAGTAAGTTCGTAGCAGCTGCCATTTTGTGCTTAAATGGAGAGGACTAAAGTGTTTCTCTAATATTATTTCTTGAGATTCAAAGACTGAAGAGCCACAGAGCAGAGTAACTGAGTCAGTAACCATTTTGACTGTTTACTATAAATCATCTCTGGTTATGACTGTAACCATTGTTCCCTGAGAAGGGAACGAGATGCTGTGTCAATGACACTTTGGGAAAGCCTCTGCCTGACTGCGTCTGAAGCACGTGTGTCAACTAATCCAATGACGAGATGGAACGTCACGGGCCAGTAACATCATGACCAAGAAAGCGTAAAAACACATCCAGAATGATAGGCGTTAGCTTCAATTAGCCGAAGCAAGTCGATCACAGGGACAAAGAAAGTATGGCAAGGTGACGCAGCGCCTTGTGTCTTGAAACTCTTGACGATGCAGGTTGATGGGTCTTTAACTCATTTGGTAACGATCTCATCATTATCTACACAGCACAGCTGATTGGTTGCTGTTGCATCAGTGGTCAAATTCAAATATTTGGCATTGTTTGCTGTTAGCAGCTCGTGAAACCTCCTCCTCCCCAGCTCCACCTGTATAGATCTGCTAGGGGGGTTATTTCTTGTATGTTACATGTGCAGCAGCAGCAGCAGCAGCGTAGCAGATCTATTCCGCCAACACAAAATACATTAACATTGTCATATTACCATGCCAATCTCAATTACCATACCAATATCCCAAGAGTTGTCATGGCAGAACTCCTAAATATTTAATATTATTAGTTTTGCACTTAAAATTGTATTTATTACGGATGTTCCACTGGGGTGAATAATTACAAGAGAAGGTCTGAGTTTTGTCTAAATTTAATCTGTATCCTGAGAACCACCTAAAATGTTCAAGCCATTAAATATGTTAAGGTAAACTGGAGTCTGGGTCAGAGATTGTCATAAGAATATCATCCGCATATATACATATTTTGTGATCAATTTCTACATCTTCTCTAATTGCTTAAGCAAGAGGCTCTATGAATAGTGTAAAAATGCGTGACTTAAGGGGCATCCCTGGCGATATCCCAGTTCCAAATGTAATTGAACTAGAAACATTACCATTTATTTTAACCTGTGCCTGTCGGTGAATGATATAGTGGTTTAAAAGGATGGTTCACAGGCTTTTTTTCTAGGCGTGATTGTGTTTATGGGGCTCAGTTTAACATGTGTTAAATGTAACCCGGGTAATTCAGGCTACTAGTAAAGGAGTTAAAAAAATGTGTTAGAAAAAGAAAAAATTAAGAAAAGCAAAGAAGAGAGAAAAACTAGTGATGGGGAGTCGACTCCAAAAGAGTTGATTCCTCGACTCTGAACAGCCCCAGAGTCGGGGTCGACTCCAGCACAGGAATCGACTCTCGGCGTCGACTCTGTTGCTGTGTCCGGAATCGCTCACTTAAAATTAGGTAGGCTATCAGCAATTAGCAACATTGATAGGCTATTCAATCATCTCTAAATTGGACTAATTTGGACAGTCTCACTTAATGTGTGTTGTTTTAATGAGGGGATTTTAAGGCTTTGTGTCGGTGAAAAATAAATTAATTGTGTAAGGACTGCCATCTTGGTTTATTTATGACCCTGTTTTGATGTACAGTAAATGGAGTCGATTCCATCGACTCCTGCAGTGGGAGTTGGGAGTCGGAGTCGACTCCAAACAACCTGGAATCGAACACCCCTAAGAAAAACGAGTGTTTTAGAAGGAAAAGTGTTTTGTCCAATCATTGATTGTGCTGCAGTGACAGACACTCCAAAGAGCCAATGAAAGCAGCACTTTCATTGTCACGAATACAGCTCCTCCGGTGCATCCTCCGGGCCACCGGAGGGAGCCCTCACCGGAATACTGATTCGCACCCATCTGGACTCCATTTCCCATAGGCCCGCATTCCTGGAACTGATTACATCACACCTGCGCCATATCACACCACACTATTTAAGACGCACACACACACAGAGCTTCGTCTTCAAGTCTTGATTTGCTTTTAGTGGTCATTTCTGAGCGTTTATCTTGTGGACTGATATCTTGTTACGACTTGGACTGTTTATCTCTGCTGAACCCTTGCTGCCTACCCTGAACTTTCCTGTTTACCGACTCTGAGCTATCTTGCCGCCTGCCTCGATCCCTGCCTGTGACACTACCTTGCATCTAGCCGCCAGCCCCGACCTTCTGCCTGTCCTTGGTTACGATATTGTCTTACCCCAACCTGTGTACATCTGTCTTTTAAATAAAGCTGCAAATGGATCCGCTCTCTCCAGACTCTTCATTACAGAAGACTTCGCCGCCAAGTGATCCAGCAGCACTGGCCCAGATATCCACCGAGTTAACCGCTCAAGCCAGCCAGCTCGCCATGCACCATCACCAGCTCTCATGCCTTACCTCGCTCACCGAGGAGTTGGTGAAAACGCTTCAAGGCCTCCGGCTCAATCCACCTGAATCCCCAGGAACGCCGGCCGCTGCAGCCGCCGCGCCGCCTCAATCCCCGCCGGCCATCCCGAATCCTCGACTGGCCCTCCCCGAAAAGTTTGACGGGACACCAGCCAAATGTAAGGGGTTCCTTTTACAAATGTTTTCTATACGTGAATCAACAGCTATCCATGTACCCCACAGATATAAGTCGCATTTCGTTTGTTTGCTCTTTGCTGACGGGGAAGGCTTTGGATTGGGCCACCGCCATTTGGCGTGATGGCGACTCGGCATTTCCCTCATTTGCAAATTTTCTACAGTGGTTCAGAGAGGTGTTTGAGCACACAGAGGGGGCTCAGAGCCCGGGTGATCAACTGCTCTCACTGACTCAGGGCAAAGCCACTGCGGCTGAATACGCCCTGCAATTCCGCACGCTGGCTGCACAGACCAATTGGGTAGAGGATACCCTGAAATTATTTCGCCGGGGCTTAACAATGGATTTACAAGCAGAATTGGCATGCAGAGATGAGGGCAGCACTGTGAACTCTTTCATCGACCTGGCAATACACACAGACAATCTGCTGCGCACTTGACGACCTGGTCGCATTCCCGGGGCCAGCAATGCAGCCCCAGAACCCATGCAGCTCGGCTATACTCCTATCCAGCCAGAGGAGAGAGAGAGAAGACGCCAGCTGCACTTATGCTTCTACTGCGGTCAATCTGGGCACATCAAGAATAACTCTCCGGTCCGGCCGCCTCTTCCTAGCTCCAGAGCGGTGAGTTCTCTTCCACTCCCCAACTATTCATTCAACTGTCTTAAAATCCCCGCTCAACTCCTTGTTAAAGTATCACCACTCATGCTCTTCTGGACTCAGGGGCGGCGGGAAATTTCATGTCTGCCACTTTTGCCAAAGAACACAACATCCCACTAACCGACTGTCATTCCTCATTAACCCTCTGGAGTCTGAGGCTGATTTGGGGCCTGGAGAAGTTTTGACATGCCCTGACATTTGTGCTTTTTTCAGTTGTTCATAAACATATTAATGGAAAAAGTGTCATTACACTGTATTCAGCACAAACTAGGCTACAATAATATGTGAGGAACATGTATGTAAATGTTTGTGTTTTTGAAGGAATAACATTTATGCGTGGTTATTGAAAAAACAAAAAACTTAAGTCACTGAAATAAGGCCAAAAAAAGTATAGTAAATCTGGGTTTACAATACTTTAGGGTATTGGAGGTTGCTGCCTACTCCTTCATATAAAACAATATATTGATTTAGTTTTTGTAAGACACTTTTTGCCAAGAAACACAGTATGCGTGGAGGCGTGAATCACCACTGAATAATGGGCCATTCTCACCCGAGAAGACAAAAGAATTGCATAGTAATGAGCTGAAATGACTTGCATATTAATGAGGCATTTCAGTCAGGTAGGCTGTGAAAAAAACCTTCTGTGATGTCTCAAGCTCATCATGCTATATGAAACATACAGAAAAATATTATTACAATATAAAGTAATGGTTTTATATTATACTTTAAAATATAATGTATTTCTGTGATGCAAAGAGTCTGAATATAGGCTTTTAGTTTAAAAGCATGCACATTTGGAGAAATATTGGATTCTCATATGCTTATGTCAATTTTCTATACAGAGGAGTTATATTTATTTAATATTCATTGTCATTACTATGAGCGCTGGTGTTTTCAATTCATACTTGAAGTCAGAGGGCGCTCTCTGTGCATTTTTAGTCCACAAATTCATCTAAAAAAAGAAGAGGCTATTCCATGAATGGAATTTCCAATTCATACTGCAGCCGGAGGGCGCTAAAGAAACAAAAACTCATCTAAAATTCATCTATAGAAGAAAAGAAAACAGGAACTAACTGCATGTCTTCTAGAGCTCCCTAACCATGACTTTTACATCCAGATAAACACTTTTCAAGACAATAAATACACGATTGAGACGATGAATGCATGTATTGACTGAATTTGTGTCTGAATAGCGCTATATATTGCCTTTGAATTTGCGTCTGAATAGCGCTCCCTCCGTGGGCGTGGCCGCATTAGCGGATAATGAGATGAATCACGGACTTCTGACATGGCTCTCTTTTCATACAGATTACATAAATACAGAAGGATTGTTTTCGATTTGACTTACATGATTTAAAACCTGACATCTTAACGTTTTTATAGACATAAGTGTAATTTTTCTGTGATTAGTATTCACTAAGTTACAGTTCATTTTCTGAGAACTATCAGATTGGACTTCGTTCAGAGGGAGAGGAGAAATCACGCATCATGTTAGTTTTCTTTATTTTACAAAAAACGCAACATTTTGTTTTTACTCTGAGTGTATAAAAATAAAAGAAGATATTCTATAGTTTCAATTGATATATTACTTCTGTCTCTATGACCAAAAATGACGGAGTATTTTAAGTCTGTTTTGCTGCAATGTGAAAAAAACCCTGCAAAACGCGCCGGCGCGTTTTCAGACCTCCGAGAGTTAACAGTGGAGGCTAGATGGAAAGCCCATCGGAGAGGGGAGAATCACCCACATCACCCTCGAACTCAAATTACAAATCGGTATCCTTCATCAAGAATCCATCTGCTTCTATGTAATTTATGCACCTCAGATTTCCATCATCCTTGGTCTGCCCTGGCTTCGCTCACACAATCCACACGTGTCATGGAAGGAGGGAGAAATACTACATTGGGGAGAACATTGCCACACACACTGTCTCCAATCAGTCCATCCGGTGCCCCTATGGTCCATGGAGGTCAACACGGAGAAACCGAACATTCCCGCTGAATACTCCGACCTCGCAGTGGCTTTTAGCAAGGAAAGATCCACCGAACTCCCTCCTCACAGGCCCGGCGACTGCGCCATCGATCTACTACCTGGTACAACACCTCCCAAAGGTCGAATCTTTCCTCTCTCTCAACCAGAAACCACAGCTATGAAAACCTACACTGAAGAGGAGCTAGCCAAGGGATTCATCCGACCGTCCACGTCACCAGCGTCCGCCGGGTTCTTCTTTGTTAAAAAGAAGGACGGGGGTCTGAGGCCTTGCATCAACTACAGGGGGCTGAATGACATCACAGTAAAATTTCGCTATCCGCTTCCTCTGGTACCAGCAGCGCTCGAACAGTTAAGGCAGGCCAAGTATTTCACCAAGCTAGACCTCCGGTGCGCTTATAATCTCATCCGCATCCGGGAGGGGGATGAATGGAAAACGGCCTTTTCAACAACCACTGGCCACTACGAGACCCTCGTGATGCCGTTCGGCCTGTCCAATAGTCCAGCTGTGTTCCAGTCTTACATCAACGACGTATTTAGAGACATGCTAAACCGATGGGTCATCGTATATATCGATGACATCTTGATATACTCCAGTTCCCTTGAAGAACACATCCAGCATGTGAGAACTGTGTTACAGGTACTAATCGAACACCGATTGTATGCCAAGGCCGAAAAATGCGAGTTTCATCAGACGTCCACTGCATTCAAGATTCAAGATTCAAAAAAAAAAAAAAAAAAAAAAAAAATTCTGGGGTATGTCATCAGCAGAGATGGGGTAGCTATGGACGACTGCAAAGTAAGGGCGGTGCTGGATTGGCCAAAACCACATACACTCAAAGAATTGCAGCGATTCCTCGGCTTTGCTAATTTCTACAGGCGATTCATCAGAAACTTCAGCTGTGTAGCTGCACCATTGACGTCCATGACAAAACGCTCGTCCTCCCGCCTGCACTGGTCCCCTGAAGCAAACAGAGCTTTTCAAGAGCTGAAAGAGCGATTCACCTCTGCGCCCATCCTCCGTCACCCTGACCCAGAATGGCCGTTCATTGTGGAGGTGGACGCATAACACAGGTATTGGCGCTATTCTATCCCAACGCCAGGGCGATCCTGAGAAAATGTACCCGTGCGCCTTCTTCTCTCACAAACTATCGTCTGCTGAACGAAATTATGATGTAGGAGAACGGGAACTGCTGGCCATGAAGGCCGCCTTCGAAACACCCGTTCACCGTGTTCACGGACCACAAAAATCTGGAATACTTACGTTCAGCCAAACGACTAAATCCATGCCAAGCTCGATGGGCCATGTTCTTCACTCGATTTGATTTCAAAGTCACATACAGACCCGGGTCCAAAAACACCAAGGCGGATACCTTGTCTCGTCAAACTGAGCCCACCGAATCGAGTAAGAACGAGGAGTACATCATCCCTGAATCGCTCCTCCTTGCCCCCGTCCAATGGGATATCATGACAGAACTGACCCAAGCCAATGAACACAGCACCACCACCCACCTGCCCACTCAACCGCACTTACGTTCCAGCTCATCTCCGGGACAAGGTGTTACATCAGGTACATGACTCACCCAGTTCGGGGCACCCCGGCATCACAGCCACGCTCAACCTCTTGCAGAATCGTTTCTGGTGGGAAACCATGTCACAGGACGTCACTCAGTTCATCCATCACTGCATCGCCTGTCAAACCTCCAAACCGACCCACCAACTACCCGCTGGACTGCTTCAACCACTACCCATTCCTCAATGGCCCTGGTCACACATCGCCATAGATTTCATCACAGATCTGCCCCCTTCTCAAGGTAATACCACTATTCTGACAGTAATTGACCGGTTCTCCAAGGCGTGCCGACTGATACCTCTCCCCAAACTGCCCACAGCCTTTGAAACTGCTGAGGTACTCTGTAATTATGTGTTTCGACTGTATGGCTTACCCGATGACATTGTGTCCGACAGAGGGCCCCAGTTCACCTCCCGGGTCTGGGCCGCTTTCTTCAAGCAGTTAAATGGCAATATCAGTCTTACGTCAGGCTACCATCCAGAATCCAACGGCCAGACCGAACGAATGAATCAAGAACTCACTCGATTCCTCCGCACCTACTGTCATCACCAACAGACTGGAGCCGTTATCTCATGTAGGCAGAATACGCGCAGAATTCCTTGCAAAAACCCTCCACTGGCATCACTCCGTTCCAATGTGTCCTGGGGTATCAACCACCCTTGTTTCCATGGTCAGGCGAGCCCTCAGAGTTACCAGCAGTCAGCGCGTGGATGCAAAGAAGTGAGGAAACTTGGGACGCGGCACACCAACATCTCCAACGTGCCGTCAGGAGGCACGAAACCCAAGCCAACCGACGGCGACGACCCCAACCTCGGTATGCTGTGGGCCAGTGGGTATGGCTATCCACCTGAGATCTCCGGTTGAGACTTCCATGCAGAAAACTCAGTCCCAGGTATGTCGGGCCTTTCCAAATTGTAAAACAAATCACCCCAGTATCCTTTCGTTTAGACTTACCTGCTAATTACCGTGTTTCTCCCACTTTTCATGTCTCGCTGTTGAAACCCTCCGGGGGTCCGCGAGGAGATCCGGAGGAGGCTCAGGACCAACAACCCCCACCGCTGCTGATAGAGGGCAAGGAGGCCTATCGTGTTCGAGAGCTGCTCGATTCAAGGCGCCGGGGCCCGAGGCTTCAATACCTGGTTGACTGGGAGGGGTACGGTCCAGAGGAGCGATCCTGGGTCAATGCAAATGATATTCTGGACCCCAACCTCTTGGAAGAGTTCCATCGGACGCATCTGGAGAGACCGGCCCCACGACCTCGTGGTAGACCCCGGCGTCCGCCTCCTCGCGTCTGGAGCCGCTCGCAGGGTGGGGGCTCTGTCACGAATACAGCTCCTCCGGTGCATCCTCCGGGCCACCGGAGGGAGCCCTCACCGGAATACTGATTCGCACCCATCTGGACTCCATTTCCCATAGGCCTGCGTTCCTGGGACTGATTACATCACACCTGCGCCATATCACACCACACTATTTAAGACGCACACACACACACACACACACACAGCTTCGCGAAGTCTTGATTTGCTTTTAGTGGTCATTTCTGAGCATTTATCTTGTGGACTGATATCTTGTCACGACTTGGACTGTTTATCTCTGCTGAACCCTTGCTGCCTACCCTGAAGTTTGCCTGTTTACCGACTCTGAGCTATCTTGCCGCCTGCCTCGATCCTTGCCTGTGACACTACCTTGCATCTAGCCGCCAGCCCCGACCTTCTGCCTGTCCTTGGTTACGATATTGTCTTACCCCAACCTGTGTACATCTGTCTTTTAAAATAAAGCTGCAAATGGATCCGCTCTCTCCAGACTCTTCATTACATTCATAAGTCCCGCCCACAGGCTGCGCCGGCGCCACTGTCAGCGTGAGCAGAGTGGGTCAGACGAAGCAGCTGCACACTGCAAATTAACTTCCTCATTTGAAATAGGATATCATTCTTGCCTTGGTGAGTTATATTTCAAATATTTACTTGACATTATGTAAGAAAACTTGCAAATTATTAGTAATATTAGTGTAATATAGGCCGCTTATGCATAGTGCGCAAGCTAGTGCTAATTTGCATGTGATTTACATGTGAAAATGTTGACGAGTCAATGAAGTGTGACAGTGTCATGTTTAAGTGTCTTTGTGTTAAATAAGTGTACAGATGTTGAGTTAATATTTGTTTAAAGTGTATACATGGTATTTATTGACGAAAGTGTTTGAATGGAATATTAATTATTGTTCTGCCTTGTGTTTTTGCAAGGATGTTTTTTTTTTTGAGAGATTGTGATCATCTATGAAAGTTTCTCCTGTTTCGTCCTGGACAAACGGCGGGCCGGATTCAGCCCGCCTGTTGAACTGCTTTTTAACTCATAGAAACTGGTAGGAAATGTTTTTCTTTTTGCTTTTGGACAAACAGGACGCAAACTCACAGATTTTTTTTTTTTGCCTATTTTTTCCTTTAAATGGAGAGACATTAGCTGTGTCCCAATTCAGGGGCCGCGCACTTCGAAGTGCATGAAAGGGGTGGGGTTTTGGAGTGGAGGGTTGCCAGGTCTGCGCAACAAAACCATCCCAAAAGTAGCCTAATCACAGCACAAGTGTAAAAGTATCGCAATCCCAGACGTGGCAACAATGAGCCGAGTGTCCTTACATGGCTAGCGGCATAGCGGCTATGTGACAGCTGACAGTTGATGTTTGTGTGCATTTTAAAGTTTTATGACTTTATTGGGTTTTGACATGCTTCACTGCTGGCGACAACGGGACACTGGACCAAAATATGTATGGTTAAACTATGTAATGTTAGTTTTATATCTTTAGCAAATTAACCTTGTTTGTTTTTTATGTTAAATGAAATGTTAATTTGGAAAATATATACATTCATATTTATACATTTATCCTGTATTTAAGTCTTAATTTAAAGTACAGTACTTTAGGATTTTATTCAACTGCACTCCATCTCAGAAACAGATATTGCATTTATGAAAAACTGACGATTTGGACATCACGGATATTACAGTTTGATTGGTGAAACCGGGGCATTGCTTACATTTATTTGAATTCACACCTGAACTCCTGTCGTCACTAGCGCGCAATGAACTGTGGGATAGTGTAGACCGTGAAGTGTCTTGAGATGGGTGCTTCATTCCACTGGGAAACGGAGAGGGTGCACTTGATATAAAACTAACATTACATAGTTTAACCATACATATTTTGGTCCAGTGTCCCATCGTCACCGGCAGTGAAGCATGTCAAAACCCAATAAAGTCATAAAACTTTAAAATGCATGTCTGTCACACAGCCGCTATGCCGCTAGCCATGTAACGACGCTCGGCTTATTGTTGCCAGGTCTGGGATACTTTTACACTTGTGCTGTGATTACGCTACTTTTGGGATGGTTTTGTTGCGCAGACCTGGCAACCCTCCACTCCAAAACCCCACCCCTTTCATGCACTTCGAAGTGCGCGGCCCCTGAATTGGGACACAGCTATTGACTTTGAAATGAACGATTCTAAAGAATCAACATTCTTTTGAACCGAATCAGTTGATTCATGGACTGATATTATCTGAATCAAATCTTGAGTATTTGATTCATTTAACTGAAAAGACTATTGAGTTTTGAGGGGAAAGAGTGATTTATTGAATTGAAAAAGTGAAAATTAAGAATTACATTCTGTACATTGATTCAAATTAGAAGTAAAAGTATTTTACTTTTTTCTTCAATTTTGTTGGGTTACAAACTAGGGCTGGGTGATATGGCAAAAAAATAAAATCTAGATTTTTTTTTCACTTTAACTTAACTACAATATGATTTAAGTAGCATTCTCTTTATTAACAATCTGGTTAAAAACGTTCCATTCCAAGTGCACCACACATGAAGTGATCAACATGGTGTAAATGTAAAATAATTGGTTAAATATCTTTGCAGAAATATGCCTGAAATATAGGGCTGGGAGTCGATTCCAAAATGAATCGATTCCGAGGCGTTGGGAATTGAGAGTCCAATAAGGGGAATCGACTCATCTTTAAGATTTTTTTTAACGCAAACCGTGGCCTGTAGCCGATTTAATTTGTCAACACAATCACGTCATCCGTAAAGAAATACAGTTCAGACTAAATAAATGGATCCAGTCGTGACACAGAGTATGGTTTAGGGTAGGATAGGATAGCATTGTGTAGGCAATCAGCGCAATGACTGACCCAATGAAATCGGTTGCTGGGCGGGGTTTCATCTTACTCGTTGTAGTTTAGGCGGGACAAGAAGAAAAAATAAATCGACAACAACAATCAATCGCACTCACTCACGCAAAGAAGAATGCCTCCAAGATCAACATCAATAGTTTGGCGCTACTTTACATTAGATTCTGCGAAAAATGAAGTTAAATGCCAAATTTGCGATAAAAAATTAGCTTACAATAAAACAACATCCTCAATGATAAAATATCTAAGTGCCGTTCACAAAAAGGAGGTGACAGAGGAGGATCAGGTAATCTGACGCGCCATTTTACGTCAGATAGGCTTACATAAGCAGATCAATTTGAAGGTTTAAAAGACAGGAATGCAGTGTTGGGGTGTAGTTAACTACATGTAGCGGCGCTATTAGTTTAACTACATTTTTCAGTAGCTTGTCAGTAGTTCAGCTACTTTTAAAACAGTGTAGCTTTTCCAGTAGTTAACTACTTTTTCCAGCAAGTATCAGTGTAGCGCGACCAAAAAGCTACAAGCTACATTCCGCTTTGCGTTCTGATGAGCCTGCAATGCATTGAAGCAGCACAGCGTCTTCAGATCATGAACTAAAATCGTGCATTACTGCCATCTATTGTTAAATCACGCATCTTGCGGCTTTACAGTTCACCAAGAGATCGTCTGATGATTATGTAAAGGACAGGAGTGGATTTACACTTCACACGAACAGATTAGTAAAGGTTACGCTTAATTTATAAACATGATTAAAAAGCTGTCTGTGTCGAAGACTTCAAGCACATAGGCCTACAGGTAAATAATAATAGCCTTTTTAAATTGTTTGTCCTGCTTTATTGCAGTCTATATCAAATGTATGCAAACTATTTTATTACAGTGGTGACCCGCCATAGTCTAATCTGTCCCGCCACAGTGTTTTGCGTCATTGCATTGGCAAAGCATCCGTCGATTGAACAGAAAACAACATTGCGATATAGCTTAGTGCCCTTATCACACGGCAATGGCTGATTTAATAAAAGCATGCATGTTCTGTGATTTTAAACCTGGATTTGTCTGTGCATTGAATTTAAGTTGCATATATTTGCTCTTGCATGGGTGCAGGTCCGGTTCCAGAATCAAATCACTTCTGAAATTAGTCAGGATGCTACAGTAAAGTGGAGATGTAATGTGTAAGGAATGGTTCGTTCAACCATAATTACGAATAGCAATGAATACAGTGAGAAATGTAAGATTTTTTTTTTAAAGTCATTACTTGTACAAATAATTGGAATAGACTTTCAAAAATGTTGATACAAAAATTCAAATATTTTCCTAGTCTGCATTTGCATTGCTTATTATTATTATTAGTAGTAGTAGTAGTAGTAGTAGTATTGCATTTTGTCCCATGTTGTGGTTGCAATACTGAGTGTGAATCCTGCATTTATATGTACTGTAGATATCACTTCTGAAACTGCAGAGTGCAGTTGGTCGTCTGTCATATTATAGCATGAAAAACAAAACTTATATAAAAATTCTGATTGTATTAAAGCGTGCAAAGAGCACTTCCTTTATAATCACTAAAAAGTCATAACTCATCTCAGTTATAGCTGTCTACACTGCACAATGAGTCTCTTACAGCTTGTCTACACTTTGTTAATGAGAGGCTTCGTAAGCATGCAAACTCAGTGCTGAATAAAAACTCTGGCGTTTCTTCTGGTGATTATAACTAACTTAAACACCCCTGATTGGCCATTGCGTTAAAGAGATCAACAGCTATCTCTGTGATTGGCTACGTTGTTCACCACTGCAAAATCATGTTGTAAATAGAAACATTTAAAATTCTCCAGAGTGCAAACAAACGTACTGGAGCGTTTGCCAATATGATATTATTACAGTATCAACTTAGGGTGCTTTTGCTTGCGTTTGAGGGTGCTTAGGTGCATAGAACCGGGCCTGCATTTGTGTGACATTTATAGCAATTAATAATATTGTATCTTTTGATATAGTTTACAAAATAAAACAATATGGTTTGAAATAATATTTGTAGTGCATTGCGTTGTTTTAAACCCCAAACATTTTACTTAAACATTCTTCATTAAGTTATTCAGTTATTTGTAATAGGCTGTCATTTAAAGGTTCTCTAAGCGATCCTGAGCAGAGTAATTTCCTGTTGACGTTCGAAGTGTTGTCAAACAAAACAGAGGCTAGCTAGACCCTCCCTCCTCCTCCTCCTCCTCCTCCTCTTCCCCCTCCCCTCCGTGCTTCCTGAAACAGTCATGAATGCGCATTTAAAGTCACTCTTGTAGGTTATTTGCTGGAGCGTGTTTATTATGATTCGTGGTCCAGGCTGCACCAGTTTGTTTTTGTTGCCGTTTTTGGAGCTTGTGGCGACTACAGAGACCGCGTTTTTTTTACAGTGTGTTCAGGGGACAGGCAGCTAGCAGATAGTGAGGAGATGTTTGCTGTATGTGACAAAAAATGTTTTGGTCTAAAAACGCGTGACATCGCTTAGAGGACCTTTAAAAAAAAAAAAAATCAAAGTAGTTTCAATGTAGCTAGCTACTTTTTGATAGTAAATTGTAGTGTAGCTAACTACTTTTTCAGAAGGGTAGCTTGACTGTAGTTTAACTACTTTAATTTATGAGTAGCTTGTAGCTTGTCAAACTACAGTTTCAGAGTAGCTTCCCCAACACTGCAGGAATGTAAATCAAACTGCTCAATAAATTACTAACGATTGTGGCTAGTCAGATTTAGGTAGCCTAGCCTCATTAACTTTTTTGTTTTTCCAAATCTAAATTCCAAAAGGAGGATGGGGAGGGAGAAACTCCGCCTCCCCCGAAAAAGCGTTTGATCCAGCCATCAATTGAACAACAGTTTGGGTCCAAGATGCCATACCCTGGTAGGTGTTTACTCAAATTATTTATTGTAAGGTTATTTGGTGTAGGGAAGCAAGTATAAATACAGTATAATCATCCCATAAAAATTTTCTGATGTATGTCAATAAATAGTGCTGTAGTAATTAGAGTCTTAGTTGGTTAGTTTAGGTTATTTTTTGCACATAAGATTTAAAATGTCTTTCTTTTATCTGACTCGCTGTTTTCTTTATATGATTGTTCTTTCATTGTAGCTCATAGTCTTCTCAAACAAAAACTGGATCAAAAGCAAATTGAGTTCATAATCAAGGACATGCAGCCACTATCTGTTGTGGAAGATAAAGGTTTTCGAGCATTCGTGAATACACTTGATCAAAAGTACAGGATTCCATGCAGACAAACAACAAAACAGCTAATTTTGGAAAGATATTCAAAAAAAAAAAAAAAAAAACTCTGAAGGACCAGCTCAATGTATGTCTGAGTAACTTTTTTTTCCTGTTTGTCATTATTTCCCCTCTATTTCAATATTCTGTTTTGTTTTATGCCTTCCTAAATGCTAAATGTTAAATGGCTATATTCATAATTTGATTAATCATTTAGTTAATCACCATATACTGATAAATGTAAATGACAGAATTATTTTTATTAACATGACAAATAACAGTGACCGTCAGATCTAACTACATGTGACCTGCTCCATAATTTTGAGTCATTTTGGCCCAGAGACATTTTTATTTTCATAAAAATAAAATGAATTAACCTTAATCATTCTAATGACTATTATGATTGATTCTAAAATACAATTATTTAAACATTTATTTTTAAATTAATTTCTTGAAAACCTAAATGTGTTCCTGTGTCAAAGTGGCTCAAAATGATGGAGCAGGTTAAAAATTGTTTTTACATTAATTTATTTTCAGGCTGTACAAAGTGTCTGTCTCACAACTGACCTGTGGACATCTGTTGCAATGGAATCATATATTTCTGTGACAGCACATTACATTTCTGATGATTTCTCTCTGCAGTCCAAATTACTGGAGGTTGAAAGGTAAAATATATTATTTTTTAACTGGTAAAAAATGTTTTTCTGCAATCCCGGAGTAAAAATGCAGAGTAAACATATATGTACCACAAATAAATAAAAATCTATCTATCCACATGCATAAGTGTATGTATGTGTGTGTGTGTGTGTGTGTGTGTGTGTGTGTAGGTATGTATGTAAACAGAATCTACCGCATATATGTATATGGTGAACATATTTCTAGTCTTTACACTGTGTCTACTGTGTAGGCAAAACACCCTAGGAAGTAAAATTAGCTCAAATGAAATATTTATAGGGAATTATAAAGAGTTGTAAGTTTACGACCGAGCAACTGAGTCGTCCAGCGTTCATTTGCTCGAGCCGTAATAAGCTCTTGTCGCGGATATGAATATCCAACAATCGTGAAAACACTGATTAAAGCACGGTAACTTAAGATCACAGTTTAAGACATTAAATTTTAGAAGCACATAATACAAGACACATACATTCATTCACGCATTGCAGTAAGAAAGGAAATGAGAGAGAAAGAGTTTTAAGAGAGATATGATATGATGAATTCTTAGCAAAGTTATGCTCTTCAGAAGATCTGAACGAACCATGAATCATTAATTTAAATGCACCAGTTCAGTTTTAATCTGGAGGTACTTGCTTGCGTCAACTTTAAATGTGAATATCCCTCGTTGGCGTGTAGAGAAGGGTTTTCCAAGTCGATGATTTGTCGCAGGGTCTTCAAGGTCCGTGTTGTGTTCGGTAGAACCCAATCACGTTTGAGCTTGCTGAAAAATTGAAGGGAAGTCTCTTTGTCGCTGGAGTTAAAGTTGAAGCGGCAGAAGTCGTTGGTTGAACTTTTGCGGCAAAACTTAGAACACGAGACTTTCAGCGGAAAGGAAAATTACGTAAAAGAAAAGAAAAGTGAGTGAAGGTTGGATGGCTTGAATGAGCGGTTTGTCTGTTCTTCTTGTTACTCCATTGTTCTTGGTACTTGTCTTGACTTCTCTTACCAGCACTAACCAGTTCACTATCTTGCAATATGACAATTTAAACTTAGTTGTTTGTCACACCTCTGAGGAGTTTTGGCCAATCAGACATCGTCCTGTTTCAAAAGGGCTTTTCTCTGCCCCCAATAAAACATAGGTGTTACATCCCGTTTCTGCTTCAGCAGAAAGTGCCATTTTAACATAATTTCTATTTAATGGAATATGATTACATTTTAAACAGATTTCATTCAAGTCAGGATATAGGAAAGGGGGAAAGAATCAAATTAAGTCCAAATAAGGCATACTTTAAGTCAGTCATTCAAGAGTTAACACATTTACATGAATTGTGGGTGTTCTAAAACAAACTGGTTACAAGTAATACTTGTGGACACAATTTGCAAAATGTATGCAGTTAAAAGATATTTGATAAGTCCATTTAAAATTGTTTGGAACAATTTTGATGCAGTTTTAGTTGTAGAACAGTCTCTTTGGCTTTTCTGTGAAGTAAGGAAACAAAAGGGTCTGCATTGTCTCTCTGTTTCTTTGCTCTGGTGTTCGACACGGTGTTGGTATTAAAAAAAAATAGGGATGTCCAGATCCGATCACGTGATCGGAAATCGGGCCCGATCACGTGGTTTCAGACTCGATCGGAATCGGACGTTACCTCCCGATCAGGACTCGGATATATATGTATTAGGGGTGCAACGGTTCTCGGTAAAAAATCGAACCGTACGGTTCTCCACTTACGGTTCGGTACGCACTTGCACCGCGGTCCATCTCGAATGACGACGCATCTATTGGTTAATATGGTTTGTTTAAAATAGCAACATGGAAAACAGACAGACAGAGTTCAGATAATGTATGTTTCAGTCGATGGATGCGCAAAACTTTACAACAACGATAATCAGAAAGCGTGGACAAAACAGTTACTCTTTGTAAACTGTTAACTGCGAGTGCCGTCTGCTGTAATGTCCAGTCATTTACGCCGTCATCGCCGTTGATAGCGCGAGCACAGGTGAGACCTGAACAGCACACGTTGCTGTCTGTGTTTAAACTAACTCATTTAAGCCTTGCTGATTTACACCTTCAAGAACAAGACGCGAAAGAGAGCTCGCGCGTTGTGAGAAGATTTGTGTGCGCTCATCTGAAGCGCGCACACGCTTATTTCAGTCATCGCGCAAATACAGAGTTCTCTTTCAAGTCTTGCGCTTCAGCGGCCACATTCATACAAAAAATTATGTCAACATGCCCGTCTTAGCGAGTATCCTAGCAAACATAGTCGGTTATGTCTTAAGTGAACGTATATTAGTCGAGAAAGACAGCGCATGTGTAACAGTATATGTACTGGATCGTGCATGTCTTATAGGGAAAAAAACTATTCCTGCTGCCTGTTTTTAATGTTAAATCAAACAACAAATAACAAAGAAATCACTCACTGCTCTTGACTGAATAGTTTTTGTAACTTCAATAATGATTAATCTTTATTTATTTTATACAGTAAAGATAATATGCAGTGTTATTTTATATTTGATTACTTTATCCATTTTCTGTACGTGAAAACGACTGTTAGATACCTGAAAAACCTGAAAAGCACTGTTCCTGGATCCTGGATCTGTTTTTTCGCTCTTCTTTATTCTTTTTTATGTATTATAGAAGTATCGGATCGGGACTCGGTATCAGTAGATACTCAAAATCAAATGACTCGGACTCGGACTCGAGGGCAAAAAACGTGATCGGGACATCCCTAAAAAAAAAAGAGGAAGAAACAAAAGTAACAGTGAGGAATCGATTCTTGGAATCGATTCTTTCAATTCCAGAAACAGGAATCGGAATCGATTCCAAAAAATCCAGAATCGAACAGCCCTACTGAAATATGAAGACAAATGTTGTACAAACTTATCTTAAACACATCCTACCTATAAGAAAATGCCAAAAATAGCAATAAATAACACCAGTAGGCTATTATTAACAGCAAATGCGTTGTAAAAACAGAAAAAGACAGCGGTTAATCAGGCGTGCTGGCGCCGCCCTGAGGTCGGATCATTTTCTTCTCCTAATACATTATCATTGCTGTTTTGTCAACATGTCTAATTGTAATGCTTGTAACATTTTTATTCAAAATTGCGATTTCTCGATTAAAAAAAAAATAAAATCGAGGCAAAAAACACAAATTCAAATTAATCTGAAAAATCGCCCAGCCCTATTACAAACACACTGAGACTGTTGAACTTTTTCCAAATGTTTTTATTTTATTATTTTATTGTACAAAGCATATGAGAATTGATTCCCAACTGGATTGAACTCTTTGGGCAGTTGAGTCCAAGTACCTAAAAATTTCAAAAAGAGGGTTGACTACAAATATTAATTGATAGTATTTGAGATTTACACACTTCACACAAATTACAATTAAGAATATACCCTTAATTAATACAAAATCTCAATCAGCAAACAAGACTCTTGGTCTTTCACCTGCTGTGCTGCATTCCTCTCTTCAGCAGTCGCACCTTCCTTCTGATCAGTTGGCCCATATTGAACATTTTATAAGTGTGACACGTCAGACCCTTTACATGCTACATAATGCTTTGTTTAAAAAAACAACACCACTATATTTTTCATATATTTTACCTTTTATTCTAGACCACTGTCTCCATTGTCATTTGAACGGCCGGTTGACTTCCTGGTTCTATGATACCACTCCCTCCAAAATATGCAAAGGTTAGCTGGCCCAGTGTATTATGATATTATGATGGAAATGCCACGCCATTTGAATAAATCAATTCATGCAACAAAAAAAACAAAAAAACAAAGAAACTGAATCACAGTAACTGAAGGGAGGAAACAAAATGGTCAAATTACTAGAGCTTAGCCTCCCAGCTAATAACTCACTCTAGCACCATGCTGTTTCTTTGACTTCAACACACAACACCACAAACAAAACAGACCAAGGTGAGATCCAGGCAAAAGCTGCAAGTTAAAACTAAAAAAACAATCAAAACAAAACAGCACTGCAGTCATGCAACTTGATGTACATTTGGCTCCAATTAAAAGTACTGGAAACCCCAGGACATGCTGTTAAACCTGCTGAACATGAAACAGGAAAATTACTCATAAAACACTCATTAAAACAAACCCCCATCATAGTCAAGTCAAGTCACCTTTATTTATATAGCGTTTTTTACAATGCAGATTGTGTCAAAGCAGCTTTACAGTGATAACTGGTATATAATTTTGGCTGCACAGCAGCTCTTAAAGAATAGTGTCAATGCAGGCTGATTAAAGTACTGTTGAATGTCAAATGTCAAGTCAAATGTCAAGTGTCCCCAACTAAGCAAGCCAAAGGCGACAGCAGCAAGGAACCCAAACTCCAACAGGTGACATCAGGTGACAAACAAGTGGCAAATAGGTGTTAAATGGAGAAAAAAACCTTGGGAGAAACCAGGCTTAGTCGGGGGGCCAGTTCTCTGGCAAATACTTGCTTTGTTATGATTCAGGTTGCCATCATAAGTCCAATAGGATCGCAACATTCAAAGTATTTATTCCAGTTCAATCCAGTTGAGGATCGTATTCATCACGCCAGTATGGACAGTTTGTTGAGGAGCTGTGCCACTGGTTGTCGTGTTGATGAGGCCTTCACAATGGATGATCTAGTTGACTCAACATCATACATACCAAGACAAAGAGAGATTCACTATGCTGAAATACACATGGTCACTCGCCATGCAGGATTACAGTTACTTGCATGCCCATGACTAAAAAGAACAAACAAGGCAGTAAGACTCCATTTAATGGACAAAAGTCCTTTTTGACTCAGGGAGACTAACCTTAAAGCTGCAGTACACAGAGAATGGAAGGACGCTTCAACCGCCATCCCTCGTTCACAATGCTGAACGTCAACAAAAGGGCAGCTCAAAAGATGATGCATCCCAAACAACCAAACACTTCCCTTTTTAGACCTCAAACAATCAAACTCATGCAGTTTTGCCGATAAGGTGAACATATCTTTTAGCACGTTTTTGGGCTATTTTTAGTGCAAACAGGACTTATGTATTTATTGCAGTGTAAATACAATTATCTGACTCGTGTGTCACTAAGTGTTTTAAAAAGGAAATGTGCAAATCTTACTGTATTCTTCAAGTTGTATCCTTAAAAAACAGTGTTATTTTTAATAATTGTTTGAAGATACCTTCTCATGACATCAACACCTTCTGCAGCTGAGGTTGTACAGTAAGATATTATCATTGAACCACTTCAAACTGGACAATGGACCGTTCAACCACCGAATCCAACAGTGTCTTCCACAATATTGAAGTAAGTGTGCATCACTGATCATCGTTCTCGCTATAATATTTTGTCATAACGTCTGCAGTTTAGTTTAAAGACCTAGCACTCCTCACTGTCATTAAAATAGCATGTCACAGGAAAAGTGATCAAAAGTAGCACATCCACTATCTAAATTGTTTTTAAAAGGGACGCAGAGATGGCTATTAAGACAATTGATGGTTCATTGGGTAAGAAGGTTACAGTAGCACATGTTTTCGCTTAATCCATACATTTATGGATAATGATAATACACACTACATACACAGAGTCACACAATGTTGGTGTTCCAAAGAACAAAGAACAAGAACAAAGTATAACAATAATAATTTGCACCATTGATTGTGTGATTTATTAGTAAAACTTTTTTCAGTTGGTCAGAACAAAAGTGGATGACATGTTACTTCTTCAGGTGAAACTTCTTATTTTGGACACACATACAAGACGTAGCATCTGTAATTATGGTGTAGAGTGAAGATCCACACTGGTGTGTTGACTGACAGCCCACACACACAGCTGCACCTCACAACATTACATTCATCCGCACTCATTGAACCGTGCTGAAGCACAATCCACGTAAAGATGATAATGCCACAAATAACTGCAATTGCAGGTTTTAAACAGAGATGGTGACAAAGAGGCAAAACTTACAGACTGCAGCTTTAAGTGAAATAATTCTGTATTCTTGTTGTGACATTTATCTTCAGATATATTATCAAATTGTTAATGAAAAATTACAGTGTTAGTTCACCCAAAACTGAGAATTCTGTCATTTATTACTCACCTTCATGCCGTTCCACACCCGTAAGACCTTTGTTCATCTTCAGAACACAAAATAAGATATTTTTGATAAAATATGATGGCTCAGTGAGGCCTTGCTAGCAAGATTTCCTTTTTCCATGCCCAGAAAGGTACTAAAAACATATTTAAAACAATTCATGTGAGTACAGTGGTTCAAGCTTAATATCAAAAATCTTAATCTGCGTTCCAAAGGTGAACGAAGCTCTTATGGGTGTGAAACGACATGAGGGCGAGTAATAAATGATGTTATTTTAATTTTTGGGTGAAGTAACACTTTAACCCTCTGTGGTCAACAAACGCGCCGGTGCGTTTTGCTGTATTTTCTTTACATAGCAGCGAATTAGTCTGAAAATACGCTGTCATTTATGGTCTTACTGTAAAAGGTCGACTTTTGTATGTTCACTTACAATCAAAACAAAATACTTCACTTTTGTAAAAACAGACATGAGCAACTTATCTTTATAAACAGTTAAATTTCTACTTTTAAATTATCTAATTCAAAACAAAAACAAATATTGTTTATGTAATCTGTATGAAAAGAGAGAGATGTCAGTTGTTCTCGTGTCAGCTCATCTAATAGCTAATGTGAACACATCTACTGACAGCACGCTGTAATCAAACACTAAAGTTTTGAGGCGATCCATGCAAATAGTGTCAATGCCCACACTGACACGGTAAAACAAAGTTTAACCCTCAAAGACCCAAATATAGAAAGAACACTGAAAAAAAAAATCACCTTTTACATGTTGTAGTTGGCCTCTAATGCAGAAATAAATGGGTTTTTACATTTTAAAACTAGTTAAAAACGAAAACTAATATTCGCTGTTTATGTAATCTGTATGAAAATGGACAGATATCAGTCGTTCTCATAACATCTGTCAACTGATGTGGTGCTTCAGTTTCAGGTATTTCCATGCATGGAATGTGATGGTGCTGCATTCCTTGTCAACACCATACTATGTTATTTATTTTTATTTTTTTTAAGGTTGACCTTGATTAACATCATATTTAGCATATTTAACATAATAACATATTTAATTACTATTAAAATAATCTATATTAATTCATATTTGATTTGAACCTAAATACATTGCAGATATGCTAATGGATATAAATAGATCACTTAGAAATAACAAGGATTTACTCTAAATAAATAATAAATAAATAAAAATAAATAAAAGTGAGTTTGCAATTAGGGTGCGTTCACACTTGTAGTTCGGTTCGTTTGGTTCATTTGGTCCGGACCAAAGAAGAAAAAAAAACATTTAGTCCTGGTCCGGTTAGCGTTCAGATTGGCAATTTTATCACCGAACCAAAAGATACCGAACCTTAAGGCATAGGGATACATTCACAACGTGATTGGTCGGATTTTATGACATATTGCCTATTTTGAGACGGAACTTACCGAACATCCAAAACAGTGCTGTTTTCTGAGGTAAATGCGCTCGTTGTGTGTGCGTAGCGGTGCGTAGCCTACATGTGATTGTATTTTGGCCAGCTGGGAACTCGTGAAGAGCTTATAAAATGTGTAAAGTAGTCAAAACAGCGGCGGGAATCCATCCGTCACACACACAAATGATCTGCTGCATGGAGACGCATGTCTGATGCCTGTGATGGGCAAACTCGCGACTATGACAAGAAAAACCGACATGCTGAGGATTCTGTCCTTTTTAGGGTCTCGTCTTCCTGTTTTTGGTTCGGTTACATGTCTTTGGTCCGTGTTGCGTTCATATATCATTCGAACCACACCAGAGTTCGTTTGGAAGCGGACCGAGACCCATCTTTTCAGCGGTCTCGGTCCGCTTGTTTGGTGCGCACCAGGGTTCGGATGGCAGCGTTCACATATGTTCAAATGAACCGCACTAACCGAGCAATCGCACCAGGGTTCGTTTTAATCGAACCAAACATGACAAGTGTGAACGCACCCTAAGTTATTATGCCCCTGCACTGGAAGAGTGTATTTTCTTCTATTTATTCTTAATTTACATGATGTCTTATTTCATATCTTATGTATTATTTTAATTTTTTCTATGTAAAGGACTCTGAATTGTCTATGAAATGTGCCATATAAATCAACAAGACACTGACCTAATCAACTTGAGATTCCCATCTATGTGCCATAAACTGTTTGTCACTGGATCACTATCCTGTCATCACCCTGCAGTCTGTATTGATGCCTGCGGGTCCCTCTGGATCCACCCTTTCCAGGCACGTGCACAGGTAGGGCTCAACCTGTGCAGAGCACATGCCCTTTTTGTCCTTACACTCCGAAGTGCCCTTTTTTTGGAGGTGTTTTATTTTTTATTTATTTTCTATAATAAATAAATGCTATTGGTCACCCTTTATGTCTGTTTGTCTGATTTGCAAATATATTTAGCCTAATAAAGGTATTAAAAAGAGCTTGTGACAAAATTGTTTTGGTTCCGCTCAAACTGTCAGTCAAACCTCTTAACTCCGCCCCCTGAGTGCCGCGAACTGAAGTTCCACAGCAGAGCAGCTGAACGTCTTGCAATGGTAAATAAATATCTTGTTGTTTGAATAAGTACAACGTTGTCTTTACGAAAGAAACACTAGTATGTCCATAAAGTTGCATATTTTATGCATTTGAGGCCTGAGACCGGCGGCGGAGAGAGAGGGAGGGGGCTCGTATTTGCCATAGCCAATAGCCTACAAATAGCCTTAAATAGCCTGTGCATTACAGTAGTATTACATCTTTTATAAATTGAGATTTTGGCCAAACGTATTTTACAAACAGAAAAACTGAGCGCTCATAACCTATGATGACGTAGCCTAATGTGATACCGTCATTTTAATGACGGACAATTTGCATGCACACATTCACTGGTCAAAAACCCGCCGTAACTGCATTTGACTTTTAACACAAAACGACTGAATGATCCTCGTCAGCTAGGTGAAATATATTTCTAAGAAATTTCTTCTTTGATTTGTGATGGCTATCTGCTGATACACTTAATTCATTATAATTTAACCATATTATAATTTATTTGGTCACACAGTATGGTTAATGTTTACGATGTTAATATGTATTTGCTCGCTAGATAATTTTTTAATCTAGTATTGTATACTCCCCGCTCGTCTTCACATGTATAAACATAGTAAAACATGGTTTTACTACAGTAATGTTGTAGTAACTAAAAAACATTACAGAATCATCAGGTCACTGTGCTTCTTTATATTTTAACATGCAGAATGTAATGTGTGTGTATTAATGTTTGGGGGGGTGCCCTTTTTCAGTTTCAGCACATGCCCTTAAAAAGGTCTGTGCACGGCCCTGACCCTTTCCATGCATGCCTGCACATGATACAGTATGCTGATGTTTTAAGAAAGAAATGATTATTTTGAGTAATTAATTACGACAAGTAAAGAAATCTATATAGTATTAATATGTGTGGTATGAATGTAATCTGGATGAGTTAGATGTGTCATGTTATCATTATCCATAACCTACTAGCGTCAGTTGCTCATGGGATAGTAAAGTATCCATCATACGCACACTTCAGATTCTCACCGGAAGTAGTAGGTCTCTTTTATGAGTGCTGTGAGTTTGGACATGCTTCTTTCATCATATACGGTTGTGACGGTCACGGAATGATCACACATGGGAAAATGAGTAAAGTGTAAGTGAGTTTGTCCCTCCCCATGGAGTAATGGTGCTGGCCGCCAGTATAAATGAGCTCTTCTTTGTTTAATGGGGTTCAGATTATTCCTGTTTTGCAAGTTTAAAAAAAATTCAATTATACATTAAACTTTTTGTATTCACTCTGCCTGTTTATTTCAGCCACACATTTTTGGTGCCCATTACTGGGTTTCCATTACAATGGTTTTTCTATATAGAAGGGAAGTATGCAGTTTCTGATGCTGCCCATGTCTGCACTGGACTCCAGCGACACAAAACAAAACAGAACCCATTATAACCAGTAATTACTGTCTACACTGGCTGCGTCACGTGAAGTTTGTTGCCATATGTACTGAGTAAGAGTTCATCACACAATGAAAAGCTTACTTTGCTCATCTTGACATCATAAATAAAGAAAAGAGATACATAAATTAAAAGAACAACATTCATTTTACTTTCCTGTAAACTCCTCCATGACAGAATTTGTTTTTGTTTAGTAGTTTTAACTCCTTTTTCTTAATCCGGTCACAAATTCTTCTTTTCATATTTTAATAATCGTCTGCAGTACTGGTGCGCTATCAAGCTGAAATAGAGAAAAATATATCAGCGTTTATAGAGTGGTGCAGGGATGACGTGTTTTTGTAGGCCAAGACCTGGAAACAAGTTAGCATTTTGTTAAAACACACACGATACCCTCTTGTGGTTTATTTTTAAAGCTTTTAATGTAAAAGTCAGTTGATACTTAGTGGCTAAATGAGACTACAGAGGTTATCGGGGACATAAAGTGTCATCAGCTGAATAGATAAACAGATCTATACTCACTATTGCTTTCACAGCCTCATGTTTACAATCACACTCTAGAAAACTATCATAACTTGAACTTTCAGGAAAATGTTTTAAACAAAGACTGAAAGATTTGTCAGAAGCTTAATAGTGCTGATGTTGAAGTCATGTGACCATGGTGTAGTTCATTTATAACCTGCTTTTTACTTCTGCCGATCGTATTTAATATTCGGATGTGTGTAATGAATGATCGGATTCAATATTCATAAAAGTTGTATTGTGAAGATTTTCATGTTTAACAAAAGCTTATGATTCTTACATGTTTGGTTAATCACAGAGCTTATTTTCTGCAATAATCCAAAAGCCAATGGAAAAAATCCAGCTGAGTTTTTGTCAAGGGACTGAAGAGAAATCATCACACACTGCCTTAAAAACATCTATTAGGCTCGACACAGATGAATCAAGCAGAATCAGGTACACAAACAGTGGCTACACACTAAAGCTGACTCTCACAAACCATTTATATGCTGAAATTTAAACTAAATACATTCTGTTGTTAAGATTTACACATTTCAATTATATGACAAAAATCCAACAAATTGGATATTAATTTTTTAAAATGTGGTGTCATATTTCTTTTATATGTAACCGTGTTTAGCAAGGAGCAGATGAAGATGATGGTGAAGAGAAACAAAGTGCAATGTATTTAGTGTCCAAAAACATGAAATATAAACTAAAGAAAATTCAAAACATGAAACAAACCATGAACAAATCATGAATAGACTATGAACAGACCTAGTGCTTGGAAACATGGAACAACACATGAACACGACTAGACAAGACACATGATGAAAACATGATAGAGGAGCACATGACAGTCACAACCAATGAACATACAGAACTAATGAAACAAGAACCAATCAGAACATGACATCTGTACTGAAGAAGCACATTAAAGGATCACATGAGGGGAACAGGGAATCACATGACAAAATACAGGAAACAAAGGAACCATGACATGACAAATTACAAAATAAAAGACAAGAAATCATGAGCATGAAATCAAACCAAAAACGGACGTGACATTATAACGGTTGTCTAGAATAAGTGTAGCGTTCACACTCCAGTGACTTTATCGCTGCATGTCTCCAGTGTCTGGTGGTGAGGTCACTACTGCCGTTCCCGCTAAAACAAAATTTAAAGAAAAGGAATAAAAATGGAACCAGTACATAAAATGCTTAATATTAAAGATGATTGAGAAACAGTGAGTTTTTCTTTGCTATCGTGATCATTTATCTGTGGTAAAAGCACAAATGCTGCTCTGTCTGGGTTCACGAATTCATTCAGGTTCAGAGTCAGCACGGCGAGTACCAACGTTTGTAAATGAAGACATATAAATTATAGGGAAGTTGATGAACGCTAAATTAATGACATGGGCTTCTTACAATATATAGACCTCATGTTTCACATATTTCAAATCATTGAGAATAGTCTTTATAAAATATTTTAAAAATACCTGAAACCTTAAAATTGATAGGTGAATGAAACAAACAAACAAAACAAAACTACAGTGGACATTTCATAACATGAATAAAATATCTTTTTTTTCAATATTTTTTCTCCCATTTATTTTCTATGCTTCAAGCAATGTAATGACAATAATAATAATAAAAAAGCTAAATTCACAAAACTATAATTTCTCTCTGTCTCAGGAGGATATTTTCCATTCTGATCTGTCTTATCTTTTCTTTAATACTAAGATGAACTCATAATTTTCCCATGTTGTGGTTTTCTTGGGAGGGAGAGAGGGGGAAGTTGTAAGCAGTAGATAGTGTTTCCCTCCTTATAAACACCCCAGTTACATAAAAGAGTTCAGCTGCAACATGAGAAACCAGGAGCTGAATATGTGTGGATCAGAAACCATCAGATTTGATCAAAAATATCTTAATTTGTGTTCTGAAGATGAATGAAGGTCTTACAGGTGTAGAACGACATGAGGAGGAGTAATTAATGACAGAAATTTCTTTTTTGTGTGAACTAACCCTTTAAGTTTGTTGAGTTTGATGATTCATTGAAAGCAATGTCCCATGTTAACGTAGGCTTGGTTTGCGAGTGTGACACGAGCATGATAACCTCGTTAAAACTGCTCCAAAAAACACAGGAACGAACACTGCAAAATCAAAGTGCTTTATTCATATCAATGTACAACTGGTGAACCATACATTATAAATATATGATCCATTGAATATCATGTGATGAAACTGCTGGAATAAAATATTTGGTTAAAGAAAACCTAAAAATACCTGAAACCTTAAAAGTGATAGGTGAATGAAACAAACAAACAAAACAAAACTACAGTGGACATTTCATAACATGAATAAAATATCTTTCCCTTTCGTGGGAACTGTCGACGCTGCGTGGTAATGCATTGGGAACCTTCTGCGTGATGTCGTCACTGAAGCACTCATGTATCTAACCAATCGCGTAGCGAGACGTCAGAGACGGGTGACGTCACGGACCAGGAAACTATAAAGCATACCCGGATGCAGAGCACGCTAGCTTCTGTGTCTTCAACAAAGCGCTCTATGTTATCTTGTCTGTCTTATTTGGTGTTGTTTGTCTCCTTATTACTGACAAAATATCTCTTCGTCTGAGAACAAGAGTTGCACTACACCATATATATATATATATATATATATATATAAAAAGACAGTTATAATGGCGGAAGAAAAACGATTCAGAAAGTGTGTGCATCCCTGTCCCAGATATATTCCGGATGGGGACACACACGATACGTGTGTCGTTTGTCTGGGGGTTGAGCATGCCCAGGCAGCTCTCGAGGGAGCTGTCTGCGTGCATTGCGAGAAACTAACCCTCAGAGTGTTGAGATCTCGCCGGGCACTCTTCGAGGAGGGTGCCTCGGCGAGCGTTCCCCGCGGGTCGGGTCCTGCTGCTGCTGAGGCGCAGCGCCGGCTGTTGTCGTGGGGTTCGCAGATGGAGCTGGCGGAGGGGGTTGAGACGGGCCCAGCCTTATCTCGCCCTTTACCCGCCAGCCCCAGTGTCTCTTCTCAGGCGGCGGAAGCACGCGTTGCGGTTTCTTCCCCCCGGAGAGAGGCACCGGCGCTTCATCTCTCTTCCTCCGAGGAGGTTGATGTGGTGAGCGTCGAGACTGGGGAAGAGGACCCACCATCCTCTTCCCCAGCATGTGAGGAGCTCCTGGAGGTAGTGACCAGGGCTGTTGCCAAATTAAAAATCGATTGGCCAGCAGAGCGGGCAAACATCCGTATACAGCAATATAGTGGGGTTGAAACGGCACGGTTATGCGGCGATGCCCCGGGTCGAAGAGACGCTCGCGGGCTATCTCTCGCCCGAGTCGGCATCGTCGCTAAAAGCCCCGACGTTGCCCACCAAGCCCTTAAGAACTACATCAAGCTTGGTGGGCAAAGCATATACGGCAGCAGGTCAGGCGGCGGCATGTCTACACACCATGTCGCTGCTTCAAGCCTATCAAGCAGACCTGCTGGGGGAGATCGATGAGAGCAGGGAGGCCACATATGATTGCATCCAAGAGATCAGGATGGCAACTGATCTCGCTCTCCGTGCCACCAAAGAGACGGCCAAAGAAATCGGCCGGTCTATGGCAGCCTTGGTGGCCACGGAGAGACATTTGTGGCTGAACCTCTCGGACATAAGGGAGCGAGACAAAGCTGCCCTTATGGACGCGCCGCTGTCCCCTGCGGGCCTCTTCGGCGACGCTGTAAATACAGTCGTCGAGAGGTTCCAGGAGGCTAAAAAACAGTCAGCGGCGTTCCAGAGGTTCATCCCCCGCCGCTCTATTCCCCCCGAGGCTGCTGAGCGGGAGCAGCCTCGGCCATCCACGAGCTCCTCAGCGCACCACAGAGCGCAACAAAAAGTGAGCGTGGCCACCCGAGCTCCCCCGCAAACAGCTTGGGGATCGGGTCGGTCCGCTCACAAGAAGCCTTCCAAGGGCAAAACGGACCTGCGGGCCGTTATCATCGCCAGGAAGGCTTCAAAGCGGTCCTGACATCTGTGGGTCAGGACCCAATGAGGGTGGTCCCCTCCGGAGGAAGCCGGGAAAAAGTACATCTAATCCCCGCTCTCCTTCGGCACCCTCAGGGGATCAGTCCGTCAACCCTGCCACCCAGTGTGCGTCAGGGCACGGCGGTCCCCGCCGGTCCTTCGAGGAGGGCCGGCCACTTGATTCGGTTGTCATCTGCCGGCGCGCCGCGTCAGAGCACCGAGCCAAGTGCTCAAAAAACACCAGAGGCCAGTCTCGAGAGACTGGTTCCCTTAGTAGATTTTTTGGCAGAGTGGAAACTACTTCCAAATATATCAAATTGGGTGCTGCTCATGATAGAAAAGGGTTACAGAATACAGTTCGGGTCTCACCCGCTCAGATTCAACGGGGTCCTTCCCACAGTGGTGACCCCCGAGCAGTCTCTGGTGATGGAACAAGAGGTTATGACACTCTTGCAAAAAGGAGCTATAGAAAGGGTCTCTCCTCCCAGCAAGCTGTCAGGCTTTTACAGCCGTTACTTCATTGTTCCGAAGAAGGATGGAGGACTACGTCCTATCATAGATTTACGCGTGTTAAATCGCTCAATCCAGAAGCTCAAGTTCAAGATGCTTACACTCAAACAGATTATCCCACAGATCAGGTCCGAGGACTGGTTTGTGGCGATAGACCTGAAAGATGCATACTTTCATGTGTCCATCCATCCTTCTCACAGGAAGTTCCTCAGGTTTGCTTTCGGGGGCGAAGCTTACCAGTACAAGGTTCTTCCGTTTGGCCTATCGTTATCACCCCGCACATTCACGAAGTGCATGGATGCGGCGCTGGCCCCGCTGAGGCTTCAGGGCATCCGCGTACTGAATTACATCGACGATTGGTTGATTCTAGCTCAGTCAGAGCAACTGGCAGTCCAGCATCGAGATGTTGTTCTGCGTCACATGGAGAGGCTTGGGTTGAGGCTCAACGCCAAAAAGAGTGTGCTAGTTCCGGTTCAAACTATCACTTATCTGGGTGTAGTTTGGGACTCCACCACGATGTGGGCACATCTGTCTCCCGCTTGTGTGAGTGCCATTTTAGCAGCCGTGAAAGGGGTGAAACTAGGTCAGTCACTCACTGTAAAACAGTTCCAGAGACTGTTGGGTCTGATGGCAGCTGCGTCCAACGTGATACCTTTTGGCCTTCTGCACATGAGACCCTTACAGTGGTAGCTCAGGACCAGGGGATTTTCCCCGAAGGGAAATCCTTTTCGCATGATCAAAGTCTCACGACGATGCCTTCGTGCTCTGGTCATGTGGAAAGATCCCTGGTTCCTGTCCCAGGGACCCGTGCTGGGGACTTCTGGTCGTCGCGTAATGCTTACGACAGATGCTTCCCTCACGGGCTGGGGGGCGATCATGAGTGGCCGTCCAGCTCAGGGCTCATGGGAGGTCCATCAGCTCTCCTGGCACATAAATCGGCTGGAGATGATGGCGGTGTTTCTGGCATTAAAACACTTTCTCCCAGACCTGAGAGGCCATCATGTGTTGGTCCGCACGGACAACACTGCTGTGGTCGCCTATATAAATCATCAGGGGGGTTTGCGGTCTCGCCAACTTTATTACTTGGCCCGTCAGATCCTCCTGTGGGCCCAAGGGAAGCTGCTCTCCCTGAGAGCAGCTTACATCCCGGGGCGCCAAAATATGGGAGCGGACGCCCTGTTGAGGCAGGGCCCGAGGCCCGGGGAGTGGAGACTTCACCCAGAAGTGGTGGATCTCCTATGGAAAAATTTTGGTCGCGCAGAAGTCGACCTCTTTGCCTCGGGGGAGTCAACCCAGTGTCCACTCTGGTACTCCCTCACCCATCCAGCACCTCTGGGGCTGGATGCCATGGTACAGACGTGGCCGAGGCGGCGTCTGTACGCATTTCCCCCGATCGCCTTGCTCCCGGGAGTTCTGGAGAAAGTACGCCGGGAGGGGGTCAGCCTAATACTGGTGGCCCCCTTTTGGCCAACCAGAATATGGTTCTCGGACCTAGTGTCCCTATTAGACGGCTCCCCAATGGAGCTTCCCCTCAGACAGGACCTCCTGTCACAAGCGGGCGGTCTGATACTACATCCCCGCCCAGAATTATGGAAACTATGGGCCTGGCCTCTGAGGGGGCCAGGTTCGTAGATGCTGGTCTCCCAACCGAGGTTGTGGAAACCATATTAAACTCCAGAGCTCCCGCCACGAGGAAGCTTTATTCATACAAGTGGAATCTGTTTTCTGCCTGGTGCAGACGCATTAATGTGGACCCTGTCCACGCTTCTGTTAGCCACGTGCTTACATTTCTCCAAGAAAAGTTCTCGGAGGGCTTATCCCCTTCAACATTGAAGGTTTATGTTGCGGCTATATCTGCCTTTCATATTCCCCTTGTAGGTGGCCTCTCGGTGGGTCGAGACCCCCTGGTCACTCGCTTCCTCCGTGGCACACTGAGGTTGAGGCCTCCAGTGCGCACAAGGGTTCCGGCCTGGGACCTGGCCGTGGTTTTACAAGGGTTGGCTGAGGCGCCCTTTGAACCACTAGAGGAGGTCCCTGAGAGGTTCCTCACTCTAAAGACTATCTTTTTACTTGCTATCACTTCTTTGAAAAGGATAGGAGATTTACAAGCACTGTCAGTTGCTCCTTCATATCTCGAATTTGCCCCAGGAATGGTGAAAGCATTCCTGCATCCTAGACCGGGCTATGTCCCTAAGGTCCCTACCCACGTTCCAGGTCCCATTGTGCTCCAGGCTTTCTATCCTCCTCCTTTTAAATCCTTGGATCAGGAAAGACTGAATCTGCTCTGCCCTGTAAGGGCTTTGGATACTTACGTCCACAGAGCTGCCCTGTGGCGTAAGACTGATCAGCTTTTTGTCTGTTATGGGTCCCCTAAGAAAGGGGGCCCTGCATCTAAGCAGAGGATGAGCAAGTGGGTGGTCGAGGCCATCACACTTGCATATGATGCGGCCGGACAGCCTTCTCCTTTAAATGTTCGTGCCCATTCTACGCGGGGTATGGCGGCATCAAAAGCTTTGATGTCAGGTGTCTCCATCGGTGACATCTGTGACGCAGCTGGCTGGTCATGCCAGCACACGTTTGTAAGGTTTTATAACCTTGATGTCGGCTCCACTCCGGGGTCATCAGTTCTGTCAAGATAACTTGGCAAGTATTTGCCGCTACGGCACAGTTGGGATAGCGTTCCCAATGCGTTACCACGCAGCGTCGACAGTTCCCATGAAAGGGAACGTCTCAGGTTACAGATGTAACCCTGGTTCCCTGAGTAGGGAACGAGACGCTGCGTCTCCTGCCGTACCCCCTGCATACTTGCGAGCATTTGTCTCAGACTTATCCAGAAGCTAGCGTGCTCTGCATCCGGGTATGCTTTATAGTTTCCTGGTCCGTGACGTCACCCGTCTCTGACGTCTCGCTACGCAATTGGTTAGATACATGAGTGCTTCAGTGACGACATCACGCAGAAGGTTCCCAATGCGTTACCACGCAGCGTCTCGTTCCCTACTCAGGGAACCAGGGTTACATCTGTAACCTGAGACATTTTTTTGATCCGTTGAATATCATGTGATGAATCTGTCGCCATCTGCTGGAGATCCTGGTCAACACACTTGTGTTCAAGTTAATACCTGTTCAAATCACTTCAGTAAAGTCTGCACATTTTTACATATTTTAGTACGTAAAACAATATTTTTTTTAAGTACATACAGTAAAGCATGTTCTTCACACACTGATCTCACTGTCTATATGAGGATTCATTGAACACATTTATTCTTCATGTTATTTCACTGACAGAAGTTCAGCTGTAGTATTAATGTAATGAAGAGAAAATAAGAGACTCTATAACATCTCACTGTTACTGATTCATCATGAGCCCAAAGCATTATGGGTAGAGTCTCTCTACAGTCTATTCTGATTCATCAACATAGTTTCACTGATGATCCAGGATAACAAACATTAAACCCAGGATAGAGCGGTTGAGTGAATGTGGTCTGGACTGTGTGGATGAGGCTCATTGTGTCTCCAGAGACGCTGTAGAAGGACAGAGTTCCTGTACTGTGATCCACATACACTCCTATTCTACTGCTGATGGACTTTACTGGGAGTTTAGTCTCTATGTCATTGTGCTTGAATGAGTAACTGGAGGAAGAGCAGTTCAATCTCCAGGACTGATCATTAGATCCAAACAAACACTCATAACCGTCTCCCTTCCTGCTGATGCTCTTATATGACACTGATATATACACATGTTCACCACTCCACTCAATCTCCCAGTAACAGCGTCCACACACACTCTCTACACACAACACCTGAAACACATGATCAAATCTGTCTGGATGATCAGGATACGGCTGAAGCTCTGGGAAAGTGTTAGTAATCACTCTGTTCCTCTCAGACAGACGCAGGTATTTATTCACTGTGTTCAGATCCAGATTGAGCTGATGGGAATCTGATGGAGATAAAACACATCAGGATCAGGAATTATGAATCTGTCTGTTTTTCCTTGAATCAATCTTTGGTTTGCTGTGAACTAAACTGTCATATTAGCAGAAACTTAAAAAATGAACATGATCGAGATTAACCCGTGACAGTCAGTTTCTCAGGGCAAAAATCACGTTCTGTCTGATCGGGGCTTTAAGGCTTAATTTACTTAAGTTAATGTTTTACAATTTAGGATTTTTCACAAATTTGTATTACAGAAGCAAATCTTACATTTATTTATGATTCTGATCCTGTCTTATAAAATCTCATCTGTACGGTAGTTTGGAAATCTTAAAGCGCTCGATCGAACAAAAGACACGTGAGCAGCTGCTGTGAAGTAAAGGCTCGAGATTAAAATAGAGAAACTAAACAGGAGTGTTTTAATGAAGAGCTGCAGAAAGAGAAGATTTGATAAGTTTGGAAGAAAAGGCAAAACCTCTCACTGTATTTCATGAGTCTGTAAATGTGAAGCCATTCTCAAACTGGGCTATTTATAGTAACCCGGCTGAATAAAATAAATTTGCTCTCACTGATATCTGTGAATGTCCTCCTTTTTAAATTATTTTCTGTTCACTGACTCACGATACACCGTAAGAACTAAAACAAGCCAATAAAATATTGCAGGAGAAAACTAGATTTGACAATGAAACCAAACAATTTGCTATTATAGGACAAAATTACAAATTAAACAACATATAAACAACCTAAATGTACTTGTAAATCAAATTAGATCAACTGAATCGGCACAAAGATGGCAAAGATACACAAAATATAAACACATAAAATAAACATTTCTGACCTTGTGCCCTTATCAACCAGCTACATGAGGTGTATCCTTCACTGCTACAGATAGCCCACAATTCTTTGCATCGCTGATAACAACGTCATTTATTTGATTTCTTTTTTTTAACGTCAGCATCGGCAGATAGCCTATACATGTACAAACGAAAATAGGGTGTTAAAATGTAAGTAGTTTCAAGCTTGTTTTTGTTTTAATCTTTGTTCTTCTGAATATCCTCCTTCGTCTCTGTAACAGATTTATCTGTTGTACATAAGCTCCTCAAGCATTAACCAAAATAAAACAAGTAAATACATTTTCTTTTCAAATTACTTTACAAATGTTTTAATAATTTTCATTCATTTGCTGAGAGCGCAACTAGGCTGCTGTGAACACGTTGGCATAGCAACGATATACTTCCTGTTTCCTTTCCTGCCTGCGTGTCCTACTAAGGACGTCTCATTTAATTCTGGCTAAGGACACTCCATATACCGCATCCGTCACAGGATTCGTCCTCTTCAAAATTAAATGAAATTAGACACAGCTATTAACTTGCATAAGACCAGTGCCGATGGCCTTTTCATCTTCCGTTCTCCTGCGGAACCACACTTCAAAATAAAAGTCCCTATAGAAATAATAACTCAAATGGAGGAAATAATTACATAAACACTATGATGTAATTTTTGCAGTTTCAAATAATTTTGAAGTTAGGGCACCAGTGGGGTTGTCTTAAAGTAAGGACAGTTTTTAAAATAAGATAATGTACTTAACCTGCAGAATGACATTTCTTTTGTCCTATATGAGGTTCTTACTGAAATTGCTATAAACAGATCAGATATGATTCTAGAGTTAAGATCTTTCTGTAATATGCTGGAGAGTAAATGCTGAATTTAAGTGTTATTATATGTTTTTGAGGGACAGACCTGTTAATGTCTAATATTCAGTTATGAAGAGAGAGAGAGAAAGTGTGTGTGTGTGTGTGTGTGTGTGTGTAGACGTACATTTGCGTACTCCTGCTGTAATCCTGATCTCTCCCCCGTGATCCACACTAGAAAACACACAGTGACACAGTTGGTCAGTAAACACACACACACACACACACAGGTTTGTTTGTCTATATTAGTGACTTCCATTGTCTTTATTTCAGGTTAATGACACACACACAGCAGTGCAGGGCTGTAAGCGATTAATCACATTATATTTCAATTATGATTTCTAACTGCATCCAGGGCCGGCGCAAGCTCAACTGCTGCTCTAGGCAAAACTCCGTCGTGCCGCCCCCACTTCAACTAAACTCGATCTTTGAGATGTGAAAGACTTGAGGTTTTGTTTATTGATTTATTAATAAACTTGCACTAATATAAAAGCATGTTGGATTTTTCTTTTTTCACTCTGCAATGTAAAAAATAATCAGCGCGTTACTAACTACAAATGCAAACACTTATGTTAAATAGTAAGAACATCTCCTAGAAGATTCAGGAGAATTCCTGGTGGGCCGCTGATAAATTGGGCGGGCAGTAGCTTACTTCGACATAAAGACAGTTTACAGACAGTAATAAGTCATTTACAAATGCATTATAAATCATTAATCATGCAGTTATAACTGCATGAATAAAAAGGGCGACTTTAATGCAATCCCTGCCAAATAGTGAGCCGTTTTTAACTTGCATGTTATAAATGTATTTATTAACACTTATTTAACTCAAAACCAGATTCCTGGTTTATTTCATGATGCAGTGAACCTTAATGTAAAGTGGAAACCTGTGAACCATTTATTCATGAGTTATGAACATTAATTACCTGTGAAAGTGAACCTTATGTAGTGTGAACACACGTGAATCATGTATTTATTAAAGCAGACACAGAAGATCATTTTTTTTTCCTGGTAACATTTTATTGTTGAAATATTAATAAGCAATTCATAATTATTCTTGATATCATGATAAAGGATACTGTAACTTTAGTGTTTGATCATCCGCACAGTACTTGCACATAACAGAAGAGGGAGCACCGAAGCAGTTATTTTTAATAAAAAAAAAAAAAAAAAAAATTATTATTAAACTAACACAGCGATTACACATATAATATACAAACTAAAACAGCGATTATAATATAAACACTTGAAAAACATAGTCTGCAATGTCAGTTTAGTTTTAGTTTACCCATCAAATCAGTAACATTAAACACAAGTTTTCACTTCAAAGCATGTTTAACTGTGTGACTTCTTCTCATGATAGTGGCAGGGCTTTATTGGATGCTCACTAGCGCCAACTCCTGTCACACGCCAGAACACGCATGCTTAGTGATGTAACCCTGAAAGAGTGATGTGACCTGACAGAGTAAATAAAGTATAGCCTAATATATTATTGTCACATCTAGTTTTCTATAACTATAGTTATCTTCATAATAAAAAAAATGCTGCACCTGAATCCTACTCCCTCACTGCTCTTTACACCAAATGTGACAATATAATGTATAATAAGCAATGTATTCTTCTTTTTATAATTATTATTATTATTATTATTATAAGTAGTAGTAGTAGGCTATTATGCGTGTTAATTCTGGCCTGTGACAGGAGTTGGCGCTAGTGAGCATCATATAAAGACTTAAAGACACTATCATGAGAAGAAGTCACACATACTGTTCCAACATGCTTTGAAGTGAAAACTTGTGTTTGCTGATTTGAAGGGTAAGCTAACTGAGGTGAAATCGCAGAATATGTTTTTCTAGTGTTTATATTATATTAGTAATCGCTGTGTTAGTTTGTAGTTATCTTAAACAAATAACCGCTCCCGCGCAGGTACTGTAAGTGCGGATGGCCAAAGCCTAATACTCAAGTTATGGTGGACTTTATCATGATATCAGAAATAATTATTGAATGCATATTAATATGCTAATGTTCTGTAATGGTGCATTAAGTCATTGATTTAATGATTTACACAACTGTTAAATAAAAAAATACATATTTAGGTGCCTTTTCAGCTTGTATCAAATATGTTTGACTTAATAGGTGATGCTTATTATCTTTTTTGGAATACTTGATTGTTTCTCTGAATGTTTTAATGTGAATTTACTTGCATAAGCCACTTTTCATGAGAAGTCATGCTCTGTGATTTTGTGCTGTAAAAGAACTTTTCTTTTTGTTGTTTTTGTTTTGTTTTTTTTTGTTTCAAGTTTAAAGTTGTGTTTACTGAGACATGCATCAAAAATATTTCATCTGAAAAAAATACTATCTTCTGTGTGTACATTAATAATTAATAAATACATGATTCACATGTGTTCACTTTACATTAAGGTTCACTTTCACAGGTTATTAATGTTCATAACTCATGAATAAATGGTTCACAGGTTTCCAAATTACATTAAGGTTCACTTTCACAGGTTATTAATGTTCATAACTCATGAATAAATGGTTCACCCTACATTAGGGTTCACAGGTAACGAATACTGGAATTAAAATTTTCATTATTAATATCCAATCAAGTTATGGTTATTATCTTTTGTTTTATTTTCAAAATAAAGTTGGAATTTCATCTTTAAAAATCAAGAAATCAGTTTTTATACACTGCTGTGGAGAGGCATCATTACCTTTTTGGAGAGTATCATGGGTAAGACAGAAACTTCTGGTAAGCAACATAGTAAGAAAAGTGTCAGTCATGAGATATTAATAAGAAAAGCACAAATACAACACCCTTCAGTCTAATTATGATAGTCAATTTTTGCTGCATCATGAAATAAACCAGGAATCTGGTTTTGAGTTAAATAAGTGTTAATAAATACATTTATTAAGCATTTATAACATGTGAGTTAAAAATGGTTCACTATTTGGCAGGTATTGCATTAAAGTCACCCTTTTTATTCATGCAGTTATAACTGCATTATTAATGATTTATAATGCATTTGTAAATGACTTATTACTCATTAACAAACACCTTTATAAACCCTTTACAATGGGAAGCTTAATGTAAAGTGTTACCCAAGTCTCTAGTTCATTTTCAATGAGACACACGAAAGCCGCAAATCGGTGGTAGTTCTAGTAGCTAGTTGTCAGGGTTCTGTCACTTCTGTCTAGTTTATTTCTTGGTTTCGTGACAGAGCTCTGACACTCCCGTTCTTGTCCAGTTTTTGTGTGAGCGTACGGTCTTGAGTGCGCTCTCTTGTCTGCGTGTCTAGTTTCATGTTGGGAGCGTGGCGTTCGGATCCCAGCACTCATGTCTAGTTTGGTTTCGGTTTCGTGTCGGGATTTGGACACTCGCGCTCCCAGTCCTGTCTTTATTGTGAGCGCACGGTCGAGTGTTCCTTCACTTGCTGTGCGTTCTTGTCTCATGTTTTGTCTCTTTTATTGTCATGTTTTGTGTAGCACGCGGTTGTTTCCTCCTGCCGCGTGCTTTCATGTTTTGTCTTTTGTGTAGCACGCGGTCTGTGTTTCACAGGCTGCATGCTCTCATGTTGTCTTGTTTTGTGTGAACACGTGGCTTATGAGTTTTCATAGCCACGTGTTCGTGTCTCGTCTTGTGTAAGCACATGGCTTGTGATTTGTCTTCATTGGCCATGTGCTTTTTTTTTTGTTTTGTTTGGTGTGAGCACATGGCTTGTCATGTGTTTCTTTGTGCCATGTGCTCTCATGTCTATTGTCTTGACCCCGCCCACCTTGTTACCTCATTATTGGTTGATTTGCCCCACCTGTCCTCCCTCATTACCTGCCTTGTTTGCTCTCCTATTTATTCTCCTTGTGTTTGCAGTCCTGTGCTGGTTCGTTGTTGTATTTTTCCTCATGTGTGTTGAAGTCAAGTCAAGCCCTGTCCAAGTCAAGTCTGTTTTTCCCCTCGGGGTACTTTTGTTTGTGTTTTGTTTTATTTTTATTATTAATTAAAGAGCCCTTTCACCTGCATATTGAGTCCTCGCTCCTTGCACCACCAAACCCTGACAGCTAGTTGCGACGGTGTGTAAGCGGTTCTCTGCACGCCCAAAATCCCGTCATTTGCGCATGCACAGCTCTCCATTATGAATATAGGTTATAAATATATGGCATTTATAAATATTGTGCACACAAATGTGAGCAACGTGACTCCTCCGCTTTCTCCACTTTTGCAGGTTCACTATATCATTACATTAATAATTATTGTGATTTAATTTTATAAGAATTTTTGTTCTGCTTTTAATACAATTCACCAAAAAGTATTACACTATTAACCAGGCCTAACAAAAAAACATGATTTTGAAAAAAAAAATCACCATACCAAAATAAAACAACAAATATTAGATTAGATAAATAAAACAACATTTAACAAATATTTGTAACATTTATTAGTGAATTTAATATTTTCATTTTTACGAGCTTGGCTAGCCTACTGTAGCCTACAGAAATTTAAACTTTTTAAACTATTTTTAATAATTATTTTGCATTTTAGACTCATTATAAGCACTAAGTAAGTTGCAAGTGTATTATTTATTTACTCATATCTGAGTGTACCGTCACCACTTGATAAAACGTGTGGAAATTGCTGCGTTGGGGACGTTTAAACTGTCCAAAACAATCACACACCCTGTTATAAAACACATAACCATATTACTTTAATTTAACATGAATAGTTATGTTACTACCTTGAAAGTCGAAACAGATAACAATGATGATAATGGCGCTCTGCTCTGGTCCAGGTTAGCGGCGCGCGACCAAGTGTAGCAGTGACAGCGTAGCTGCACAGCCCCCTCTGTTGGTGAACATGATCACTACACGATTGCTCTGATAACCAACAGGCTGATGTATGTTGGTCGGGCTTTTTTTGCAATGTATTTGCGGGTTATTTTGAACGACCTATAAAACGGGGACATTTCCAGGGACAGCTCTATTCGTAGACGGAGCACCAAAAAGGGGACGTCTGTTCACTACGTTCACAAACCACTGTTAATTTTAACAGAAAATAGGCCTACCGTATAAGGGAGCATGGCAGAAGGTGCGCAAACAGTGCTCCCTCTGTAATCACTAAAAAGTTGTCATATCTCACAGCGTTCTGTTCTAATAAATGAAGCTGTCACACATTGAATCTCTTATTTACATAATTCTAAATTTCTTTGTTATTATGAGAGAATTTGCAATCGTGCAAACTCAGTCCACTCACCGTTCAAAACGCCATTTTTTTTTTGTTGTTCAGTGATATGCCGCTCTAGGTTGGGGCGGGTTTTGGTAGCCTACTTGGAAAGATAATTTAGATTTAGAATAACTAATCGGGTGATAACCTTTTGATACGTGTAATAATTCCAAACGAATGTCCCAAAAATAAATTAATTAATTAACTTAAAAACTAAATCCCTCTCTTTTTTTGCCTATAGGCACGCGCTGGCCCTGACTGCATCTAAAAGTTGTGGTTGGCGGTAAGTTTGTGTGTAAATGTATGTTTTTGACCAGCTTTTTCCACTTTTGATGTAATTTCTAGCAAGAAATGAGAATTGAAGTGTATCATCAAAGCTCTCTCTGTTTAGTTGTAGATCATCAGATGGTCATTCTGCCTCAGAAGTACAGCTGCCCTTGAATAAAGATTGTTCTGGTCGACTAGTAGTCGTTCATTTTAAGCGATTAGTTGACTCATCGCACGTTTATTAAAGTGGTGAAACACGTTCACGGATATCTGCGCCCTGTGGTGATTATTAATTGAGGGTATTTAGGAAAGGAGTATATAAAGGGCATCCAAACACTGCTTCATGAAGCTTCGAAGATTTGTTTTGAATCACGTATCTAACTGCCTAAATCATGTGAACTATTGAAATTGCAAAACACTTATAACATAATGAAGCCTTGTTTACTGAAATCACATGATTTTGGCGCGTCGAATCAAAGCGGCCATCACTAGATATAGTTGTTTTTTGTTTGTTTGTTTGTTTTTTGTGAACAAAAAGTATTCTCAATGCTTTATAACATTGAGGCTGAACCACTGTACTCACATGAACTGTTTTAAATATGTTTTGAGCAGCTTTTTGGATATTTGAAAGTTTTAATGATCTTGCTGGCAACAGATTCGGATTTCCATCGGATTTCATCAAAAAATATCTTAACTTGTGTTCTGAAGATGAACGAAGGTCTTACGGGTGTGGAACAACTTCAGACTGTTTTTTTTTTTGGAACACTGCACTTTTTTTGAAAATGGATCATTTCAATAGATCTATTTTCATTTTCCAACTCCCCTAGAGTTAAACAGTTGAGTTCATTTTTTATGCATTTGACCATTTAAGTGCAGTAAGCCACTCATTTTGGTACTTCCCTGTTGAAAAAAACAGCTAAAACTAGCCTAAGCTGGTTTAAGCTGGAAGTAGCTGATTTAAGCTGGTCTCCCAGCCGGGGTTAGCTGGTGTTCAGCTGGGTTTAGCTGTATTTTTCAGCAGGGTTGTGTGATGCTGTTTGGCTTCTGACTCTGTTTGAGACTGAGCGTGGCTTGTCCGCTCCACCTATATAGATCAATGGTGCATGCGCTAAAGGAATGACTAAAATTATGTGCAATACAAGCACTATTTAACCGGAGCAAATGAGATGAGTGAGAGAGAGGAGGCGTCCACACAGGTGTGTGTCACTTCACCATCGGAGGGAAAAAACAGATCGGCTCGGAATCGGTAAGAAGTGAGACTGACTGGCCAATCACTGATCCGGACCAATCATGAGGAAAATTATCCGATTCTGATCCCTGGCGATCGATCGGTGCATCTCTAGTGCTTCCATCAACAAATGAAAAAGCCAGATAACCATGGGTCTCTTCGGCCAGCTGTGTTGTTACATTTCCTGATAGCTCCTTAACTCGGTCTGTGATGGTGTTTCTTGGCAAGCTGACATTTTTAAACTCTGTATCTGGTCGGGACACACCTGCTGACACACCTTCAGCATGCTCCGCTCTCCCTCTGAAAAACAGTTAGAAGCCCGGGCGATTTCTTCAGCCACAATGAAATTAGCTTTCACTGCTGCATCACTTTGGGCTGTCGCCTTTGTGAACATATCCTGCAGTGATTGCAGTCTCACTTTTAATTCTGACAATTTGTTGTTTTTCTTGAGGCTAAATGTGGCATACTTAGCTCTGTGTCTGGTGTCAAAATGAAGATGCATATTGTACTCCTTCACCACCACAGTTCTTGGACATTTCGGGATTATCTGTAGATATTTCTCAACTCCATTTTATGGAAAATTGCTTAAGTGCTGATGTGGAAACACTGCAGTCTAGTAGTGGAATGCCGTCACTTCGTGGGTCTTTAACAGCACAAAATGATCACAAACGAACGTCACCATTTTGGAGCGATTTGGACAGCATGGAGAGTGGCGTCACAGTAGAGGTCTGCATTCCTGCGGCTCTCCCGCAGGACCAGATAAGATTTCTTGCACATTTCTTTTAAATAAAAAGTGGTAGCGGTCAGTAACTGTGGTGCACTTTGGGTGGAAGTGAGTGGTCTGACAATAACTCGGCCACTCCAGAGATACTTTGACAACAGCACATCTGTGTTTGAACTTGAAGTGAACAAAACTTTCTGCATTGCTGGCGTTCACACAGTTCCCAGTTCCCTCCCCTGAGCAACCTAGCAAGATATGTCCTTTGAAGGTGCACTTGTGGCTGGGATGCAGAGAGAATATTCAGCCTTTGTGGTCGGACTGACACTGGTTTTGTGTGATTTAGACAAAATGGGTGGATAGTGACATCATAGGTCCTGTATTATATTTGTTATTTCTGCAGAAGGAAAATAGTTATAGTGTTTGTTTTAACGGCAACTGTTTGGAGTGATTTGAAGATCATGGTGTGGAGAGCAGGTATGTCAATTTATGAACATTCCTATGATCGATCGTCAATTTAACAATACATTCATCAATTAATCACTAACCTTTATACTGCAGGATATGTATACTGCAATGACACAGTCAAGTCATTTTTATTTATATAGCACTTTTCACATTACAGATTGTTTCAAAGCAGCTTCAAAGTCACAATATGAAAATTAATGGACAGAGATTGTTTTGGCTTTACAGCAGCTCTTAGGAGACTTAGACTCCTAAACTCAGTGTCTTAACATCACTTGACTTCACATAATAATCAGTAAGAATATTCAATATACTTACATTCTCACTTGCACACTGCACTTTCTGTTTGGTGTTGCTGCTATGTAGCTGCTATGTTGTACATCCTGTTTGCACATTCTTCTGTTGTACATTTCTGTACACCTAAATATTAATTATTTAAGTCTACAGTATACTGTCCTGTACATTTTGTTTTTTAAACTTTTTTTTCCATATCTGTATTTATTTATTTAAACTGCCTTTTGAATTCAAGTTGGGAAGAAAGTGTAAACTGGAGTCCCGTCAGTTAAGCTTTTTTCATAAGTTGAATAGGGAAGGCGTAGGGACGTAGCGTAAGCTTCGTGAACTGCAAGAGTTTTACACTTTCTTTGTATGTTTAATACGGAAGGCAGTCTGGCGGAAGCTCGATATTTGACTTCATAACTTGTTTAAATATAAATATTTTTTACACAAATGTATCGTTTCGCTTCAGAAGGCTTTTAATAACCCCCTGGAGCTGTGTGAAGTACACATTTATGATGGATGAATGTGGATGGAAGCTTTTTCTTTAGCTCATACTCATTGAACCCCATTCACTGCCATTATGAAGTCTGGATGCGTCAGGATATTTATTAATATATCTCAGATTGTGTTCATCAGAAAGAAGAAAGTCATATACACCTAGGATGGCTTGAGGGTGAGTAAAGCTTGGGCTAATTTTCATTTGAAAGTGAACTAGTCCTTTAAATGCACAAATGTAGTACAAAGAAATGGCATAATTTTGAGGATTATTCCATTTTGTGGGGTGCCAACTTCACAGTGGTCTTTAGTTGGGCAAAACCCATTTACTTTGGGTTTAAAGGTGGGTTTTACACAGTTTCTGTCAGTTTCATGTTAATCTTAAGTACCCATATTAGTAGTGCATCCTTCATATCGACAAAAAGTCATATTTATAAAAGATACATACACTGTACTGAGTATTTCTGAAAACAGCCAAGCGCCTGGATGAGATGGAGTGACGAGCTGTCACGAGTACGCGCAGCTTTTGTGTAGAGATCGGCTGCAAGCTATCAATGGTCAGCTAAACAAATATATTTAAACACATGCAATACACCGTCGCACTATCCGTGGCTAATTCAAACGATCTGTAAATACAGTGCTGAACTGGACCCCAACAAACTAATGGTGCTCTGCCAGTTCTTGGCCACAAAAATAGATGAGTATTATATGCCATTTTATTTCTGTATTTTTACTGTTTTTTTTTTCTTTTACATTCAAGAAATATAGTTGAAAATGTCTATTTCATAAATGTTTATTTGCACCACCGTTCACTTGCACTGCTGTCATTGTCATTACACCACTAATGTTCAGCAGCAGCATCTCTATTAGGTTAGCTTAAAAAGAACAGTGATGTTACAACCTCAAAGTCTGTGCACATTCGCCACCCCTTTTCATCAGGTAGTATACGTAGAAGGAGCAAGAGTGACTGAAAGTGCAAGATGGATTACATGTGTGGAAGTTTTCATCAATGTACAGATGTGATTTACCTGGTTATGAAGTTCATGATAAATATCAGCCAAAGCATGTATGACAACGATGTATACATTATTTTGTCATTATGCCATTTATTAGTGTTACAGTCACCTATTTGAATATGCTTTTCAGAGATATTCTGTATTACTCTACATGGATAATGTTATATTCTGTAATCCAATATTGGATTTTTGCATGTCTCTATATGTCACTATAACTTTAGTAACTGAATTTTAAGTCTATCTACACGATTGCTCCTGTCTGCCTCGCAGAGTGGTTTGCATCTGTAACTCTGTATAGCTTTATTTTGAATCTCTTACTTTCATTCATTGTTGCTTATATTATCATTACCTTATATCTAATATTGCCTACCACATTAATCTGACGTCGCTAGCTTTTAATCTAAATCGCTATTACAATGCGTTTGCATCTTGCTAGCTTGCTAACTTGTCATCAGTCTCTCGCGCTCCTTTTCTTTTTCTACGCGTTCATCAAAGAGCTGTGGTAAGTCGGATCATTATTGTGCTCTGCTTGTCACATGTTCAGTATAGCTTTCTCTGTCATCGATGAGGGATTTTCATGTCATAAATGTATGGAAATAATCAGGCTTACAGTGAAAACCTCAGAATTAGGGGGATAGTAAGAATGCAGGGGCTTCAGATACTGTTTTGGATGCAACTAGCTTAGTGAACTCTGTACATTGATCATTTCCGGCTGTAGAGCCCGCGCAGCAGGGCAATTGGATAACGGTGAGGCAGCCTAGCCGTGGAAAACACCACTCTTCCGTTCCAGTAAGAACATCAAACAGGTTCTCCCCACTCTGTGACGCACCCACTGAGAATCCTGTTGAAAGTGCCCTAGTTATTGGCGATTCTATTACACAGAACGTGAAAATAGAGACACCAGCCACTATAGTCACATGTTTGCTGGGAGCCAGAGCACATGACATTAAAGCAAATTTAAAAATGCTGGCTAATGCTAATCGTATATACTCTAAAATTATAATTCACTTTGGCACTAATGTTGTTCAACTTCGCCAGTCAGAGATCACTAAAATTAACATTAAAGAGGTGTGTGAACTCGCAAGTACAATGTCAGAAAAAGTAATTTGCTCTGGCCCTCTTCCTGTTCGTCGGAGTGATGAGTTAGCAGATTATCATCACTCAATGGCTGGCTGTCTAAGTGGCATTAGTTTTCACTGTTACGCTGATGATACTCAGCTCTATATTTCTTCTTGGACCAAAAACTTCTTCACGTAATAACCTGGAATACTGTCTAACACTTGATGGCTGCTCTTTTAAGTCTTTGTCGTCAGTTAGGAATCTGGGTGTGCTCTTTGATACCAATCTTTCATTTGAAGGCCATGTTTCTAGCATCTGTAAAACCGCATTCTTCCATCTTAAAAATATATCTAAACTATGACATATACTCTCAATGACAAATGCAGAATAGTTAGTTCATGCGTTCATGACCTCAAGGCTAGATTACTGTAACGCTCTACTGGGTGGTTGTTCTGCTCGCCTGATAAATAAACTACAGCTCGTACAAAATGCAGCAGCTAGAGTTCTTACTAGAACTAGGAAGTATGACCATATTAGCACAGTTCTGTCATCACTGCATTGGCTTCCTGTTAAACATTGTATAGATTTTAAAATCTTGCTAATTACTTACAAAGCACTAAATGGTATAGCTCCCCAGTACCTGAGTGAGCTCTTAATGCATTATAGTCCTTCACGTCTATTGCGATCTCAAAATTCAGGCCAGCTGATAATACCTAGAATATCAATATCAGGCGGTAGATCCTTCTCCTATTTGGCACCTAAACTCTGGAACAATCTTCCTAGCATTGTTTGGGAAGCAGACACACTCTGTCAGTTTAAATCTAGACTAAAAACGCATTTCTTTAACCTGGCATACACATATCACATTATCAATTTATATTTTCAAATCCGTTAAAGGATTATTAGGCTGCATATATTAGGTGAGCCAGAACCGGGAACACTTCCTATAACACCAGATGTACTCGTTACATCAGAAGAAGAATGGCATCTACGCTAATATTAGTCTTTCTGTCTATCCCGAGGTTTACTGTAGTCAAAAGGATCCGGACCATATCCAGGTGAGATCGAGGACCTGCGCCTTGACACAACCACAACCCTGAAGTATCAGCAGAGATTGAGTCAACTAGATCATCCACTGTGAAGACCTCATCAACACGACAACCAGTTGCACAGTTCCTCAACAAACCGTCCATACTGGCATGATGAATATGATCCTCAACTGGATTGAACTGGAATAAATACTTTGAATGTTGCGATCCCATGGGATTTATGATAGCTACCTGAATCATAACAAAGCACTGTTCGCCAGAGGAGAACTGGCCCCCCGACTAAGCCTGGTTTCTCCCAAGGTTTTTTTCCTCCATTTTAACACCTATTTGCCACCTGTTTGCCACCTGTTGGAGTTTGGGTTCCTTGCCGCTGTCGCCTTAGGCTTGCTTAGTTGGGGACACTTGACATTTGATATTCAACAGTGCTTTGCATCTGCCTGCATTGACGACGTTTTCTTTAAGAGCTGCTGTGCAGCCAAAATTATATACCAGTTATCACTGTAAAGCTACTTTGACACAATGTGCATTGTAAAAAGTGCTATATAAATAATGGTGACTTGACCACTAGGTGGTGGTATAAGATTCCATTGTTGATTATATAGTTTAATTCTTTCATAACATTTAACTTGAGAATTTCTTCAATGATTATGTAACTATAAAATATAATGTCTCTGTATAATACCTGAAATGTGTACGTTTATTTATGAATTTATATCTTTATTATGGCTGGACGATTATGGCCTAAAATCAAAACCTCGATTAATTGAACATTTTACCTCGATTACGATTAATGAACAATTATTTTGTTTCTGTTTTTTTTTTTTGCCCTCATAGTTCACTGACAAGGTTGGTACTATGATCGACTATTGAAGGTGGGATATTTTTTCCTATTGAAAGAGCGATCTGACATCATAGCTCACTATCAGCAGTTATTTTATCTATGGTTCATAACATTTCTTACAGATTTCTGCTCGTTGTAAATCAGATAAAGATAAATTAGCACAGTACCACTACTGCGTGTGTGAATTAGTCATACCGTCTCTCTATTAATTGTGAAACTGTGGGTTGTAAATAGTTCCTTAAAAAGTAGAAAAATAATATGCTATAATAAGTTTTGAGTTTCTAGGCTACTTTAGTGATAAATCACAGGACAGCGCTGACAACTAGTTTCTGCATTCCTCTCAGTGCGCGCGAACTTCACAGCTACTGTTTGAGTGTTCGTGCCACAATGCAATGCGCAAGCACGGTAGCTCGATTATAATAAAGCACATCCGATCGTCTCATCGCTTGAATGTCCAAACCATAAAACAAGTACAACTGACAAAGTTTAGTGAAGACGCAAGGCTCACCTCTGGCGCGCGAGATCACTATGTGTTGAACCGGTGTTCACCTCCGTGTTTTGCTTTTATACAACTGACTGGACGGGGCAGAGTCATGTGGCTACATACGCGGTAGTATGTTTTTAAGGGGGAAGTATTAACAGGATTAAAAAAAACGAAATAACCGACATGGGAAAATTACGTCGGTTTGAGGTTCTGAATTTCGGTTTCGATTACTTTTCGGTTAATCGTCCAGCCCTAATCTTTATTCTCTTTCTATTGTAGGCCACACACATACATACACACAAACCCCATTTATATTCCTGTATATGTACACACACTCCCCTACGGTGAAAACGGATTAACTCTGTTAAGCCCGTGTACAGCTGTGTTGTGTACAGCCTGGATGAAAGTTACTATTGTGTTAGGAACAAATAAATCTCCTTTGGATAGAGCTGATTGGATCCAGTGATTTGACCAACACCCATTGAGGAATGCTAGATGTCAGACATCACTTAATACAGTCCCTTTTTCAGACATACTACATAAGTTTTGCGGATGAAATTGCGAGGCAGCACTAACAAGTTTCTGTGCATGTGTGTGTCTGTACTGTATGTGTTTGTTTGTATGGGACATTGAGTGGGAGAAAGCATGCTTCCCATAAATAATAAAACCTTTTTCGTGGGAAAATCATAAAAATAGTTTGTTGTTTTTATCCCATTTTTTGTTATATTTATTTGTACTATGTCATTGTGGGCTTTGTTTTTTTTTTTGCTGTTGTAAGACGTAAGGACCTTTGAAATAACCGCAATCATTTGATTCAAGAGATAAGCCTGGAACTAATTTAGCATTGCATTTACTGTAAATGATGTCACACTTTAGAATGTTTGTCAAACAATCAGATTCAAGCATTCAACTGCACTGTAGTATAACTAATTCTTCGTAAGAACTCCGTAAGAAAGAAAGAAATTCAAACTCTTCCTGCTCAACATACTTGAGTTTATCCAGTGGGCAGTTTTGATTGATGAGTGTATCGGTGAGCAGCTTGACTCCTGAATCTCCTGGGTGATTGTAGCTCAGATCCAGCTCTCTCAGGTGTGAGGAGTTTGAACTCAGAGCTGAAGACATATAATGACAGCCTTCTTCTGTCACCATACAGCCAGACAATCTACAAACACAGCAACAGTTCACATGGCATATTTATTCATAGTTTTTTTGTTTTTTAACTAAAGGAGAATGGGCTCTAACTCTGACACTTCAGAGGCACAACTCGGTGTAATAGTTGCTACGAAAAAAAAAATCAAATCGCATTTGTCTTTTTTTCTGACATTCTATTTTCATCAATTCTATTTTTGTCACATTCAGTGACAAAATAATTTATTGTGATAGAATTCCGTTAATGATTTTAAAATTGTTACTCAGGACGAGCTCTCTCAGAACACAGTTTGAGGATTGTAAAACTGATAACAAACTCTCACAACACTGAGCAGTGAGATTACATATGGGAAATCTGAACAATAAAAACAAAATGTGATTGCATACAGAATTAATCTTAGCAGTGCCGTTTTTAATAATTAGCTTAATGCAGAGGTTTTCAACCTTTCAGGACATGTGCACCCTTACGTTTATCTAATTTCACTCATGCTCCCCTAATCCCAACCAACGTGAACATCATTCATATATTACAGGTGCTGGTCATATAATTAGAATATCGTGAAAAAGTTCATTTTTTTATTATACTTTTTCACGATATTCTAATTATATGACCAGCACCTGTACTTTACGCATTCGAACATAATTGTTATATTACTTAATATGCTGCATATAGTGTGCAAACCCTGTTTCTACACCAGACAAGACCATTGTCACATTCCACCTTGCCACAATAGCTTGAGGATGTCTACACTGGATGCAACAAAGTGAGGCATTGCATTGCAAATCCATTTGTTGTTTGTGTCAAAAGTAACGCCGCCACATTGGAACATGTCAGAAATAGAACAAGGCATCAGTTTACTGTCAGAGATTTTGTGTTGCATCATGCCTCTCGCATCTGGTGTAGACAGGGTATTAGTTAAAAACTGAAACTTTAAAAATATAAACAGCTTACCGACTTTAGAGTGAAGCTGAGCTTGTTTTTCATTAAGTTTAACCTTAGTTTTTATCATCTCTGGTATTCTTGATTTTTACAAGACATCAGTCCATTTTGCTTTTAGTTGTTTTTGCTCAAATTCAGTTCCATCAAAACTGCTGTAACCATAGCCAATGATTTACTGGGAGAATAGTCAACTTGCCCCCTCTAGTGGATGACTAAAGATTTGGTAGTAAAATCTCACATTTATAGTGTATTATAGTGTATTTATAGTGTCACTCAAGTGTATGCTTCTGAATTGACAGGTGCTGCTCGCGCCCCACTTAATGGGTGCTGAAAACCCCTGACGGCCCACAGGTTGCAAACCCCTGACTTCATGCAAACTATAAAGTATCTGAACTCAAACCTCAGTATCTCCAGCTGACAGTTTGGACTCTTCAGTCCATCAGAAAGGAACTTCACTCCTAAATCCTGCAGGTCATTGTTACTCAGGTCCAGCTCTCTCAGAACACAGATTGAGGATTGTAAAACTGATGATAAACTCTCACAACACTGAGCAGTGAGATTACATTTGGAAAATCTGAACAATAAAAACAAAATGGAATTGCATACATAATCAATCATAGTAGTGTGATTTTTAATAATTAACTTAATGCAAACAATAAAGTATTAGAATTCAAACCTCAGTATCTCCAGCTGACATTTTGGACTCTTCAGTCCATCAGAAAGAAGCTTAACCTCTGAATCCTGCAGGTCATTGTTACTCAGGTCGAGCTCTCTCAGAAAACAGTTTGAGGATTGTAAAACTGATAACAAACTTTTACAAGACTGAGAAGAGAGATTACAGCTCTGTAGTCTGTGTAGAGAACATAAGTGTTTCTTTAATTTATGATACAATTAAGAATAATAAAATAGGTAAAACTCAGGTTCAACTTGTCTGATGGTGGAGACACTTTGGCATTTAATATCTTCACGCACATTGATATATTTTATCATAGGATACAAAGAAGGTCTGCACTCTAAAAGAGACTTTAATAGAAGTTCACAGGAGATAAGTCAACAAACGTTTCGGCTCTTCGCCTTCGTCAGTCATAGCCATAACATACTTATACAGTCAAGGCCAGCAAGTCATCTATGTAAAATAATAATACCCAATTACAAAAGACCAACAGTATATGAAGAGTTTGGTTCCAAAACACTATAAATCCATTTTGATTCATTTGAGTACTGCACTTTATGTACAGCTCTGTTTTTTAGGTTTTTTTTTTTTTTAGATTTATTATAAAAACTGATTTTTTTCCCCTCAAAATGCAATAAATCCATGACACTTTTTTTTCAAAATGCAGGTAATACATTGAAGCTGTAACGAAGTGGGACTCAGGCAGGGATCCAAGTGCAAAGCTTTTATTAAAGTGAGCGTAGTCGTACAGGCAGGGTCAATCAGGAGCAAACAGGAACAGCGAGGGACAGGCAGAATCGTGGTCAAGATACAGGCAGAAGATCAGGGCTGGCAGATATCATTCACAGAACAGGATGGCAAGGCAAGGGTCAAAGGCAGGAACAGGAACAGACAGGGAAACAGGATAAACACAGGGAAACGCTTAGAATTGACACACAGGGTAATCAAGACTTCGCGTGAGGTGATGTGTGTGACAGTCCTTTATAGTCCTGGTAATGAGCTGCAGCTGGGTGTGGTGATTAGTGTAGTGATTGGTGGAGTGAGTGCAGGTGATTGGCAGAGAGGATTATGGGGAATGTAGTCCGGGAAGTGACAGGAGCAGACGGTGATCGTGACATAACTCCCCCCTCCCGGAAGGCGCGTCCTCGCGGCGTAAAAGGGGGGGGGGGGAGGTGCATTGGGGACCTGCATGCAGACAGGAACAGGGTCCCCAATGCAGGTCCAGGGACTCGGGCAGCCATGGAGGGTCAGGAGCCACGGGCAGCCACGGGCAGCCACGGAGGGTCAGGAGCCACGGGCAGCCACGGAGGGTCAGGTGCCACGGGCAGCCACAGCAGGTCAGGTGGCTCGGGCAGCCACGGCAGGTCAGGTGGCTCGGGCAACCACGGCGGGTCAGGAGCCACGGGCAGCCACGGCAGGTCAGGTGGCTTGGGCAGAGTCCGAAGATGACCACCGCGGGTCAAAGTCCATTAATGGCCATAGGGGTTTATAGTCCATGGGCGGCCCTAGCAGGTCGGAGCCCGCTGATGGTTGAGGCCGTGCAGGGTCCCCACCCACAAGCTCCCCACCCTCTGGTATATGCCCCCCCCCCAAAAAAGTTCTTGGGGAAATCAACGGTGGCCATGGTCGATTCGTGGACAAGGAGCTCGTGGGGCGCCGGCAGGGCAAGTAGCACAGGTTCTGGAGCGGACTCGATGGATGGAACACCCCCTATGTTCCTTGACACCGAAGGAGCGGCCATCTTGCCCGTGGGCACTGGCGAAACAGCCATCTTGTCCATCGCATCCAGAGAGCTGAGGTGCGTTGCAACCGGCGAACTTGAGTGCGTTGCAACCGGCGAACTTGAGTGCGTTGCAACCGGCGACCGTGAGTGCGTTGCAACCGGCGACCGTGAGTGCGTTGCAACCGGCGAACTTGAGAGCGTTGCAACCGGCGAACTTGAGAGCGTTGCAACAGACGAACTTGAGAGCGAAGCGGCCGACGGGCTTGAGTGCGAAGCGGCCAGCGGGGCAAACGGCTGCTCTGAGATGGCAGCAGGCCGTTCTGGGACAACAGCGGGTTGCTCTGGGACAACAGCGGGCTGCTCTGGGACAACAGCGGGCTCGGGCTGGCAGACTGCTCCCAAGTCCATAGAGCTCGAGTACATCCTCCACGCACGCATGACAGCCAAGACATAAAAAGTGAAAACAGCCCTCTTGGCCATGACAGAACTGACAAGGAGAGAGGGCTGCTCTGGAACAACAGCAGGGACGTGACGTGACTCTGGGCGATCAGCGGAGACGTGACGTTGCTCTGGGCGATCAGCGGAGACGTGACGTTGCTCTGGGCGATCAGCGGAGACGTGACGTTGCTCTGGGCGATCAGCGGAGACAGGACTTGGTGTTGTTGTGGTAGCCGCCATCTTGTGAGTGTTCTCTTTAGCGGCCGGCATGATGTGATTCACCGTGATGTCGCATTCCTCCGCGATACCCACAGTAAAAAGCGAACCAACAGTGAGCAGGGCAAAGTCCAGAAATTCCACGAACGACCCTCGGGGTCCATTGGCGAGTAAACTGTTCTTTAGTGGTTCGTTTAATCCATATGCAAAGAAGTCAATGAGGGCACAGTCCGGCAGATCAGATAAATAAGCAATATCCAGAAACTTCTGAATGTGGTCCTCCAGGGTACTATTACCTTGACGAAGGCAGACGAGACGTATAGCTGGGTCCATGCTGATGCTGGATGTGACAGAAACACTCACAAAAGCTGCTGGATCTTGGTTTGGCGAAGTCTTCTGTAACGAAGTGGGACTCAGGCAGGGATCCAAGTGCAAAGCTTTTATTAAAGTGAGCGTAGTCGTACAGGCAGGGTCAATCAGGAGCAAACAGGAACAGCGAGGGACAGGCAGAATCGTGGTCAAGATACAGGCAGAAGATCAGGGCTGGCAGATATCATTCACAGAACATGATGGCAAGGCAAGGGTCAAAGGCAGGAACAGGAACAGACAGGGAAACAGGATAAACACAGGGAAACGCTTAGAATTGACACACAGGGTAATCAAGACTTCGCAGTGAGGTGATGTGTGTGACAGTCCTTTATAGTCCTGGTAATGAGCTGCAGCTGGGTGTGGTGATTAGTGGAGTGATTGGTGGAGTGAGTGCAGGTGATTGGCAGAGAGGATTATGGGGAATGTAGTCCGGGAAGTGACAGGAGCAGACGGTGATCGTGACAGAAGCAATATAAAAGTTATTTTTCATATTGAAAATACACAACAAAGTAAGTTGATCCACATATATGACAGCCTCTGAACTTGGTCAATGCTAATCTTGTATACAGGCATTGGACTAAAAATACACTGTCATCACTCCAAAAATAAATTCAACAAGTCATCTTGTTAATACTATAAATTATGTCTCCATTTGTTATTAACAATTAAAGAGTATCTGGTGCCAGCACATGTTTAAAATAAACACATTTGTTGAGTACATAGGAATTGATTACAACTACCAGGGGTGTTGCTATACTGGTGTGACAAAGTAATATATAGCTGAAACGGCAAATCCTTGTTTGACAGTGCAGATTTTGGCAATCATGATGTTTTCAGATGTTTAAAATCAAAACTAGCAATGCCAGATTCGAGAATTGATCATTCTTGGTGAAATGATGTTCATGATTCAGTTTTGGGGACCGTGACAGAAGTTTGATGTTGTTGTGGAACAAGCAACAGCCAGCATTTTTCCTCCTTCCGAGTGCCTCATCTTCATAATCTCTGGATATCGCATTTTGAGTAAAATTAAGAAATAAATTTTCAATACCGACCAGACACAATACTAATTTTGGCGGAAACTCAATTTTTTATTTATTTATTTATTTTTTAAAAAGGGGGTTTATTGTGTTTTGGAATCAAACTCTTTATATATAAATGAATGTAAAGAAAACCCTTACAGTGCTCTTCTGGTGTTTTTGATGACTGGCAGCATTATCATTAGTGCTTCATCAGATCTTCTGTATTTTTGCAGTTCAAACTTCTCTTGAGCCTCTTCTGACATCAGGAGCACAAACACCAGGCTAGACCACTGAGCAGAGGAGAGATTCTGTGCTGAAAGATTTCCTGAGCTCAGATTCTTCTGGATTTCCTCCACAAAGTCATCTTTCAGTTCACTCCGACAGTGGAAGAGATTGATGGTCCTCTCTACTGATTTCTCCTCCTCTATTTTCTTTTTGATGTAGTCAACAGTGTCTTTAACATTCTCTGTTTTGAGTTCCAGTCCTGGCAGCATTAACTTTAGGTCTCTCTGATTGGATTCCAGAGAGAGACCAAGAAAGAACCGAAGGAAAAGGTCCAGGTGTCCATTCTCGCTTTGTAAAGCCTTGTTGATCGCAGTCTTATGAAGCTGAAACAATGACTTTTTGTTGAGTTTCCATGTCAGATTTTCTCTCCAGGATTCAACAAATGGGTTTTCTTTCTTGTCTTTGCTGATCAAAAACACATAGAGAGCAGCAAGGAATTCCTGTACGCTGAGATGTACGAAGCTGTAAACATTTATTGCCGAAACCTTTTCCTCCTGAAACATCCGGGTGCAAAGCCCTGAGTACACTGACACTTCACTGACATCTAGTCCACATTCCTCAAGATCTTGTTTGTAGAAAATCAGTTGACCTTTCTGCAGCTGTTGAAAGGCCAGTTTTCCAAGCTTCAGAATAATTTGATCAAAAGACTCAACTTTGACTTTAGGTTCAGGATTATCTTTGTATTTTTTTTCCATCTGTTGCTGCTGAGTAAGTAAGAAGTTTGTGTACATCCCTGTGAGAGTTGTGGGAGTTTTGTCATTGCTTTCTTGAGCCAGTAGAGGCTCAAGAACAGTAAGAGAGATCCAGCAGAAGACAGGGATGTGGCACATGATGTACAGGCTCCTGGATTTCCTTAGATGACGGATAATGCTTTCAGAAACCTCAGGACTGCTGTTATTTTTGAAGTATTGCTCTTTCTGCTCATCGTTAAATCCTCGCACTTCTGTCACTTGATCAATGTAGTCTCGGGGTATGAGACCAGCTGCTGCTGGTCTGGATGTGATCCAGATGAGAGCAGAGGGAACCAGATGTGCCTTGATAAGGTTTGTAATTATCTTACTCACAGTTGTTTTTCCTTTAAAATCTATAAATGCGTCATCCTCTTTAAAGTTCAGAGGGAAGCGACATTCATCCAACCCATCAAAGATAAACATGACCTTACTATCATCTCCAGGAAGAGAGGATAGTACTTCATGACTCCTAAAGAAGTATTTGTTAAGTAGTCCCATGAGACTGTACTCTTCTTTAATCAAATTAAGTCTACGGAATGGAAGTGGAAATATGAAGACTATATCCTGGTTTTCTTTTCCTTCAGCCCAGTCAAGGATGAATTTATTGACAGAGACAGTTTTTCCCACTCCTGCAATCCCTATTGTCAGTACTTTTCCATTTTGTCGACCAGTGTCACACTGGATTTTAAACATGTCATTACACTTGATTGGTGTCTCCTTGGCAGTCAATCGGTTGTGATTTGATTGGATCTGTATCACCTCATGGTCATTCACTTGTCCTCCGGTCTCATTCTCCACCACATATAAATCAGTGTAAATATCGTTCAGGTATTCCCGATGACCTGTCTGTGAATTACCAACCAATATCTGCTTGTAGTCCTGTTTTAATTTGTTCTTTAGTCTGAGGCTGGAATCTTTGAAATCACGAAGAGCATCTTGACTGTTGTCTGCAGTTGAGCCTTTAAGAAAGATGTAAAAAGACAGTGACTAAGTTATTTTTTTCATAAATTCTAAAAATCCTTTACATGAATTCTAACCTTGTTTGCAGTTCTCATAAAAAAAAAAATTGTGATAAAAACTGCTTTTACTATATTCAAATAAATCACTCTCTTACTGCAATAATGTTTACATGCACATCTTACATTTATTATGCTGAAATTGACAACATAAAGTGTGTGGGATTACAAATTTAAGAATCACTTTAAGATCTGCTGATCCTATGTCCTGACATAACATCACATGAAAAACAGGGTTTAAGTACATTGTATTTAGCATTTTAATGTATAGATAATTACATCAGATGAGTAATTCTGTTTAGCAAAGTTTCCAGCAAGTTCATGTTCTCTATTCTAAGTCTTATAAACCAGATTACTGACACTGTCACCTTTTGTCTTTAATGGCTCTTGGAGCCCCTGTCCCATTCTTTGAATAGTTATGCTGATTGGATTAGGACTGGTGACACTCTTCAGTCTTACATTCAGTGTGTGTGGATGGATTTTGGAAGAAAGACTCACAAGTCTGGGACCGCAGTCAGTCAGCAATATACTGTTCCTTCATAGTAATATGGAGTAAGCAAAGCAAGGCCCAGTGATCAAATTCATTCTACGTTATTTTTTATTTTATTTTTTTTTTTAGTATGCTATTATTTATTTTCCCAATAGCTTGTTAAGCAAGCTATAATGTGAAATCTGTAAGTCTTTTATCGAAGCATTCTATTTATTTTATTTATTTCGTTTTGTATTTAATTTGTTAAAATTATATAGCCTATTTTCAAAGTTCTCTGTGTTAGGGTTACTTATTTACAAGTTACTCGTTTGGTGAATGCAGTAGCCTAAAAATTGAGGTGCCACTAGTTGCGGTTTTGTTTTAACAGTTAGGCCTAATGTTTTATAACCCTAATAAAAAAAAAATATAGGCCTACACAATATTTTTGTCATGTGTGGTGCTTTTGTTTAACATTGGTTACTTCATCTTATTTAAACGCAATCATGTTTAAAGTCTGGATGTGAACATTGCAGCGCGGGCGGGAGTGGTACACACAGTGGAACACAGGTTGCGGGAGCAGGCAGTCCTGGACATACATTCAGCGGTAGCGGGCGGGTGCGGGTTTAAGAAAACAGTCCCGCGCAGAGCTTCACCCTGAGTTGCATAGAGGATTCCTCTCAATACAGTTGCCCCTTTTTTACCAGAAATACCCCTGTAGCAGTGGAGAGGCAGCAGAGGTCCTAGGGTTGTTTGACCAAGTTGAGGTCCTCATTAGAATTTTGTTGGTGGTGCCAGTGTCCTCATGTGAAGCTGAGAGGAGCTTCAGTGCTTTGCAGAGACTGAAGACATGGGTAAGGGTCACTATGGGCCAAGACAGACTCAACAATCTGTTAGTCTGCAATGTGCACAAAGACAGGCTGGACAGCCTTAACATAAACAACATAAGCCAATTTGTAGAGTTTGTAGGGCCTAGTGATACCAGGAAAAATACATTTGGTACTTTTGTTTAGTGCCTGTGCCGTCATGTAAGTTTGCTTTAAATTACAGTTGTTTTTTTACTACATATAAAGCAGTGACTATAACATAATAACCTAAAAATGTAATTTGTTACAGTTCCTTTTATTTCTTTTGTATAAGGATACTTTTTCCACAATAATAGCCATTATGTTTAAATTTAAGTTCAAATTTTATCGTATTTTGGTGACTTGGTTGTAAACATCTTCAAAAATATTGTAATAAATAAATGGTTTTGAAGAAGAATATTTTGGTCAATTTAGTCAGTTTTTTCATTAAGCCAAAGAGAAACATTGAGAATAAGCATAATGGCACAGTCTCTATGCTACACTAATAATAGTAGTAAGGCTTTCCTCTGTGTACATATATCGTTATAAGTAAAATGTTTGCTGTATTATTTGTGTCACCTTCAAAACTTGCTCTTGAGGAATTTTATGTTTGTTGTCCCCTCCAACTGTTAGGGTGTATTTTGGGGTGTAAATTTCATCTAAGTGATTGTTTTTCATAAATTCATAATAAATCCTATATGTACATTCTAACCTGGTCTACAGTTCTTATTTTTTAAAAAAATCACTGTAATAAAAATTGTGCTTTTATATCAAATTAATCACTCTCTTACTGCAATAGTGTTTACATGCACATCTTACATTTATTATGCCGAAATTGATAACATACAGTGTGTGGGATTGCAAAGAATCTTAAAATTTGCTGATCCTACGTCCTGACCTAACATCACATGAAAAACAAGGGTTAAGTACATTGTATTTAGCATTTTAAGGTAAAGATGATATCAGATGAATAATTCTGTTAAGCAAAGTCTCCAGCAAGTTCATGTTCTCTTTATTCTAAGTCTTATAAACCAGATTTACTGACACGCTCACCTTTTGTCTTTAATGGCTCTTGGAGCCCCTGTCCCATTCTTTGAATAGTTATGATGGGGCGGGATCCTATATCTGAATATTTAATTTACATGCTTCGTTTAAGGTCGTCTACCAAGTGCTTTGTCTCTATCTCTAGACGCTGCCCCTAAAATGTATATAAACAACAATGTATTACTGCCTTAGTTGGACTTGATGACTGCAACTACCAACAGCATGTGTTCTCAATAAAGAATCCTACAATAGTAAATCCTATAGAAAGTTCCTATAGAAAATCATCATACCCATTTGAAATAGTTACTTTGTACAGCCTGAAATCAAAACCATTCCAAAATATTTTTTTTCCAGCTTTATTTACAAATTTTGCCTAACAACAGTTCTGAAAAGTAATATATTGAACTAGAATAACATGGTTGGAAAAGTCATCAGTCCCTTGATTTAATACTTTGTAGAGCCAAATTGTTGCTTAAATTACAGCCATTAATCTATTTAGAAATGTCTGTACTAGCTTTGCACATCTAGATTGGGGAATATTTGCCGATTCTTTCTTTGCAGAATTGATCAAGTTCAGTCAAATTCCATTGAGATCAGTAATGGATTGCTCTCTTCAAATCCATCCACAGATTCTGACTTGGGCTCTCAATGTCATTCACCTTCCCATCTTTAAAGGGTTAGTTTAACCCTTTAAATAAAAAATTAAAATTAAAATTCTGTCATTTATTACTCACCCTCATGCCGTTCCACACCCATAAGACCTTCGTTAATCTTCGTAACACAAATTAAGATATTTTAGTTGAAATCTGATGGCTCAGTGAGGCCTCCATAGGGAGCAATGACATTTCCTCTTTCAAGATCCATAAAGGTACTAAAAACATATTTAAATCAGTTCATGTGAGTACAGTGGTTCAATATCAATATTATAAAGCGACGAGAATATTTTTGGTGCTCCAAAAAAACAAAATAACGACTTATTTAGCGATGGCCGATTTCAAAACACTGCTTCAAGGAGCTTAGGAGCGTTATGAATCAGTGTGTCCAATCAGTGGTTCGGAGCGCCAAGGTCACATGATTTCAGGAGTTTGACACGCGATCTGAATAATGATTCGATATACTGATTCATAATGCTCAGAAGCTTCCTGAAGCAGTGTTTTGAAATCAGCTATCACTAAATAAGTCGTTATTTTGTTTTTTTGGCACACCAAAAATATTCTCGTCACTTTATAATATTAATATTGAACCACTGTACTCACATGAACTGATTTAAATACGTTTTTAGTACCTTTATGGATCTTGTGAGAGGAAATGTCATTGCTGGCTGTGGAGGCCTCACTGAGTCATTGGATTTCATCTAAAATAATTCATTATTTTGAGAATTAATCACATAATAGTGTATAATATATTCATTTCAAGAGCTCAGTGCATTCCATTTAAACCTTATGCACAAGTTCCACCAGTAGTGGGCACTCATATAATGTAAGCAATGATGCACATCTGAGTCCATGAGACAGAGGGATGATAGCAAGTGAAGGGCATAAAAAATTTGGAGTGGAACGGAGCCTAGTACAGTGATTCTCAAACCCACCAGCCATGTACATTTTGTATGTCTACCTCATCTATAGCACCTGATTCAACTCATGAGCTTATTAGTAGAGGCTGCAAGACCTGAAATGGGTGCAGGGATGCAAACAGGTAAGGAGGAAAAAAGGTGAGAACATTGTGTGGGGCAAGCTGCGCATGTAATTTTTTTTTAAGTTATTTGCTTTACATGCTTATTTATAGTTACTTACAGGGTAAAAAAAATAAATGTAAAAATCCCTTAAATGTTCAAAACTGTTTTTTCTTGCATAGTTTTGGAGATTTGGTTTTATGGGGTTTATTGGACTCTTCAACTTCAGGCCATGCTGAGCAAAATTATTAAAAGCTTTTTATTTAAAAATTGACATCTAGCACATCAAACAAGACTGTTTTAAGGTTAAGGTTATCAAAATGATGTGTCTTGATAAGTTGCTTGTAGAAGTTTTAATGGTTTTGGACCATTGTAAACCATTTAAGCATTTGTAAACTCATAACTAGACACTATCTTGTAAATGTACTTGTATAAGATCTCTGCAGCTGCTCTGCTTGGCCCTATATTTGTTGCTTGCTGTTATGTTTTCTCTGGTTTGCATGTACAGGCAGTGATTGTTATATTTACCACATTTCTCTTTAGAAGGAGCTCCAACGGGGGCAAATGTCATCATATTGCCTTTAGCCTGATCTGTGTGTGTGTGAGAGAGAGGATCACTCACTGGGAAACATTAATCACACAAACACATCAGCAGAGGAAAGTTTAAATCAAACCATCACAACGTTAAACTGTCAATCATGTTACAGTCACAGTGAATTAAGTTTTACCTTGCTTGTGTTTGTTCTCTAGCTGCTCAGCCAGATTATTCTGGTTCATCTTCCTCAGGATCTCCACTGTGTTCTTCACAGCTTCTTCTGGTCCAAAACGTGCTACCATCTTATCCACTGTGTCTAAGATATCTGCTTTCTCCATATCAGACATTGATATAGACTTATGATCATTCTTTAAGTGCCACCGAAACTTCTTCAGTTCGACTTCTAGCAGTTCATTCAGTGATTTCTCAAGCAGCTCTTCAACAGACGCCATTGCCTTTTCACAGAGTCACAGCTGCAGGACAAAAAGAAAAAGATCTGAAGTGGTTCTCAACCTTAACTTGTGGACCTACATGCTCAAATGTTATTTGGATTATGAAATGAAGCTGTGATTGGATCAGGATTATCAGAGTCAACTCATCCAAACTCCTCTGTTAAAGAGGTCCCCAGAATGTGTCTGTGAAGTTTCAGCTCAAAATACCCCACAGATGCTGTAAATGCCCTGATGGAATTATTAATGAATCATAACTAACATTTATTTTTCTTGTAGGAATAACCTTAGCTTTAGAAACATAAATGTCCCCAACACTTTGGCCAAAGTCAGTGTGTGTCTGAATCATGTCCGAATATAACAACACTGTAAGAAATGATTCTGTGGTCATGTAGATTTGAATTAATGTTTTTGGTTAAAATGTATTCAATATAATTGTGTTTATGATTTTGAGGCAAATATTTAATTAAATTTCAAATAAAAATGGTTGGAATAAAATCTACCCATTGTAGTTAAATAAAACATAAGCATTATATTTACCTAATCCCAAATGGAGAGAATATTGAGTGAATTCAAATTAATGTAATCAGGCAATTTTTAATTGAAAAGCACTTCCTGTCAAAGTGCGCCTTTTTTATGCAGCAGGCCTACAAGACATTTGAAGAGAGTAACATTAGGCTACAGACAGTGAATGTTCATTTTCTTCTATATTGCTCATCTTGCAAAATTTAACTGGTTGACTTTAGGTAATGTAGTGAATTCCAGGGCCCAGTTTACGGCCGGGCCCCTCTCTCTCTGTAACAGTGGACAAAGGTTTGCTACATTTTGATTGGATCTCGGTGGACTAACACAAACAAACTGTCCAACGCCATCAGATAGAGGGTAAGAAGAAGACCTCTTGTACCAAGCCTGGGAAGGACAAGACTTCTCATTGGTCCACAGGCAGTTATTACCCTTCACCCATCTAAACACTACTTCCTAAAGTTGGCCAGAGACTGCCATAAAAATTCCTCGGGACCTTAGCAGAAATGGGTGAAACAAAGAGAGATCACAAAGATCCATCCAAATCCATTCAAAACTATGTTTGAAAACCTTAGAACTGATGCAAACTACACATCCATTTCATACTTATTCACAGAAATAAGTATTCTCAGTGACAGCCATTTGTAGTGCAACATCTGATACAAATACAGCTGTTAATGTACAATTGAATGACAGTTCAATCTTTTTCCATCATGTTTAGTCTCTATTTGTTTAGAATATTGCCAAAGGTATTCTGGTGGTGGTTTGGAAAGTGAGAAATGCATTGGTAAACTTTAAAGACACTGTAAAGACTTCCAACTTTGTGCTTAATGCAAATGAGTTCCACAGGGGAGAGAAGGGTGGGCCACACTGTGTGTGTCCCCTCTGATGCCAGCAGCCAATCACAGCACTCGAATGGAGAAGCGCCAAAATGCAATCTCCTCCTCATCGGAAAGGGATAAAGGTACCCTTTCAACAGACACTCCTTGTTCTGAGTCTGTCCGTCACGGGGACAGATATTAACAGATACAACACCATTCTGAGCCTCTGGTCCATCCAGAAGAGACAACAACAGATCCCATGATCTGAGCCTACAGCTTGTGAGGCAGCAACAGAGACGACCACGTTCTAAGCCTCCAGCTTTTGAGGAAAGAGACGTTAACCAACACTACGTTCAGAGTTTCCGTCCAGCGAGACAGTGACGACATCTGCAACAAGGTTAAGCTCAGGAGAGCATACCTTCGCTCCAAGGTACCTTCGTCTGCGTGTTCCAGATTGTTAAGGACCTTCTGCACCTACACCAGGGCCTCATCTGCGTGTTCCAGATTTTAGGACCCTTTGGTGCTCCAGGAGATCAGCATCCCACAGAGCTTCGTGTTCAAGACTGATGAAACAGTTTCTAGCTCCTCTCCCCACTGCACTGTCACCCCGCACAACCAGTGGAAGACGTCACCGTCATCGGACTCGACCAAGTGGAACATAAATATCACTTAACCAAACCTCTTTCCAGAGACCTTGGCATTGTTGTATATTATCAGTATATAGTTTCCTAATTCCTATTAGATTCAATATAGCTGATGTTAGTCAATAACAAATAATCTCTCATTTATTTGTTTGTTGCATAATAAGGTTCTCCACCTTATTATTTTCAGAGAAACAGTTTATCTTTCCCTAAGATAACGTAACTCTTCCATAGCCACACTCAACTTAATCACTTGTATTCTATGTATCTTATGCACTTTATTCCTTTATCATTCATGGTATTCATTTAGTAGTCGTGTTAGTTATTCTTGTTTATCTTTTTGTTAATAAAATTTATTTTATTACACTTGTGTCTTCCTTGTGCTGATAATACAGAAAAGGTTCTACAAGTTAGCAATTTCACCAATCTTTCAGATAAATCAGCTGACCACTTTACATTAATTCTAAATGAATGAAAGCCCCTGTTGGGAGTGAAAGACCCTGACTGGTGCCCTGAACTAGGGAAAGGGGGGAAGTGGTCATCTGATGTACTCATAACCACACCTTAAGAGACGTGTGTCCAAAAATTACAACGTCAGCGGTGACTTGAGTACCAATCCCTATTTTACTTTGTGTCCTTTGATGGACAAAGTAAAAATCACTACAGTAAGAAAACTTATTTTGTTATCACTGGGCTAGTAAGAAGAACGCATGCATTCTGTGTGCCACCAATCAAAATTCATCCATGGCTCCCATCATGCATTGCTGCATGAATAAATTATGAGCTGAATTGTCTTAGTAATTTCCTTTATTCTCATATTTTATTTTGTTCTGTTTATGCGACTTTTTAGTAGCTTGTTTTCTAATGTTCAGGGTTGATCTGTTGATCAGAATATGTTGCTTGTCACCGTCGTTGAGATTCACAGGCTGATTCTTGATGTCGCTTCAGTGTTCATGTAACACTCGTATTTTAATACTTTAACACTCTTGAGTATGGTCTCACATGTACTCCCAGGAGAGTTAATTTAACACTGCAGTTTTTGCTATGTAAAGCACAAAAGTGAACTGTTAATAAAATTCTTATTTGAGTAGAATGTAGGATTAAATTAATTTTTATTAGTACTATTTACACATTAAGGAGTTTATCTTTTTCAATTCAACTCAATATTTTTTTTTGTTTAGGTTCTAATTAATTCTGTATTGTTTTCTATTCAAATCTACTAATATTAAATGGATAACTATTAAAGGTACAATTTGTGACATTTTTTTCCGCTAGAGGTCGCTAGAAGCCTATTCAAAACAAAGGCGTAGTTTGATGACGCCAAGTTTTAGAGCGGAAACTTGGGACATGTGGTCTCCATCTCAACGGACGGTGCAAAAGAATAGGGATTGGAGTCTGGAAGAACTCATGTTCGTGGATGCGATTATTAACGTTACTGTAGTTTGAAGCAGAGCAGGACCGAGTGTTGCGGGAGCTGAACGAGGAGCTGGAGCGATTGATCAACACACGCCTCACGAGCAGCAGGACTTTTATTATGACACAGTCGCCGGCGCCGCTTCCGCTTTTCCGGTCATGAGTTTACGGGAGCTGTCCTTGTCGACAGAACCAGCGGCAGATGGTAAACAGTAATTATGTTCCATAAATAAGTAACACAATCCACCATAAAACGTGCAAGAAGTAAATAAGGAACTGCTTGAAGCAAGCTAGTGGTTTGCTGGACGCTAGACACTACTTCCGCATTTGTCCACGGCACTGTTGTCATGTGGTTTCTACGTCAGTAAAGGCGGTAACAAAGGGTAACTGACGTCATTGGCAGGCGACTGCACTGCCCCGTGTCACTGTTTAGAATGGGAATTTTCTCATGATTTACAAGTAGTTGAAAACATTAGAGGTATTGTTAGTAATCAGCTGGACAAAATATATAACACTAGCCTAGTGGTTTTTGGATATTTTACTGCAAAAATTTTACATATTGTACCTTTAAGGGTTTCATTTAATTAATATTTACTCAATACCAAACCTTGTGAAATTTAATTAATAATATTGCTTGTAATCTGTTGCCTCATTTTTATTGAGTAGATATGGTGTATTTTTTCTTACAGTGAAGAGTGGAAATTAAACTAGTCTCAAACCACTCAAGACTACAATGGAGGCGTTTCAGTGAGTTAGAAAACAGTGCGCAATGATATAGAGAATAACTCTTGCTAGAGGGACTTTAAGCTTTGTAACTTTGACAACCATTGCAGTTGTTGTTCTGAAACCCCTTTCAATTCTGTATTTTCATAAAGAACTGTGGAGCAGGAAGCTTTCTTCAGAACTTAAACCTGTTAAACCAGAACCATTTCATAAAAACAAAACCAGTTTATCAAGAAACAAAAGACATGGGAGTGAAACTGTGTGGAGAGACAAAATGACAGACTGAGGATAAACAATGATATACTAAAAACTAGAAAAGATTTTTTCTTTGTATAGATGACAATGTTGGCAAAAAGATCCCTGTTCACAAAGATCCATAAAAACGACTAAAACACTGTATTATTCACGGCAGCTCAGTAGTTGGTGATGTCACGTTGTAAAGAAAGACTGCACACGTATGCATTCTTTTACCGAGCACTTGTGCCAAAATCACGTCTAAACACGATATGTGCATGTGCATGCCGTCACAGATCCGTGTTTTTGTAGTTTACACGGAGATGATACCAAACAAGCCATTTGTAATTCCTGAAGTCACTGAGCTTTAGATGTTTCAGCAGATTGTGTCAATTAATTATAAATCATTATTATTCAGCCTTTCTTTTCCAATCTCACATCTCACATTTCAGTGAGTGCATTTATGGACATTTTATTTTTGCAAGAGGAGTTTCTGCCTCAGAGTTCAGAGCACATGATAAGAAATACTGTTTGAACCTCATTAATAAACAGTAAAATGACCATGTGACAGCAATATCAGAATGTGCAGCTTTCTGTGATTCACTAACAAAGACACACTTGATCGGATGTTTGATTATGACGTGAGGTTTAAATAAAATCATCAATTTCTTAAGCACAGCATTAAAATCTCAGAAATGACTGACACATAACACAACAAACATTCATGAACATAACCGAAACAAGGATGAAACACTCACATCAAATAATGTTTGCCGATCTTTCTCTGTCATGTTGAACAGCAGATCTGAAATTCCTTCTACCAGGACGAGACGTGAGAATGAGAAGAATGACAGTCAGATGTCAACACGTAATCACTCTGATCTGGTTTGTTATTCAGAAAGATTCATTCTCAGGAAACAGTGCTGAACTTTTACTAGAAGTAGTTTTACAAGTTTGTGAATATGTGTTTTAGACATCAAATGTGTATCGGTGTATGTTTCCATTGTTTGTGTTTCAATTTGAAATGAAATAAGCTTAAACAAGAAAACTGTTCCCTTGTTCATATTTTCAGAAAATAAATTAAAAAAAATTTGTCCCATAGAAAGCAATCAAGTTACCACATTCAAGATCCAGAGAAGTACTAAAGACATTGCTAAAATAGAGACTACAGTGGTTCAATCGTAATGTTATGAAGTGCCAAGTCCAAAAACAAAAATAATGACTTCATTCAACAATTTTTCCTCTTCCTCATCAGTCTCCTATGCAGTTGATGCAGTGAATGCAGTGTAGCGCTTCTGTGTTCTACACCAAAACACTGATTCAGCATTGGCTCACATGAACAGAGTCGGCCAATACTGAGTCTGCATTCGGACATTGTTTATATTACATCTAAAAAATGCCTTAGTGTGCCTCTGTTTGGTTTTGTTCAAAAACAGTTGTGTATTTTATAGCCATTTTACCTGGTCAGAGTTCCTCTCGTAGGGGACAGTGTACAACCGCTTCATCCTGACTTGATGTTTTTTCAAGAAATAGTTATACTTACATTGTGAATATTTGTAAGTGTAACATTGTCTGCAAACGCTCTGTCCCAGATCTCTATGAGTTTTATGCCATTGTTTTTGAGAACCATATCAACGGTCGCAGTTTCCTGCACATCAGTGAACATCATAACTCTCCCTTGGGAGGTAGCCATTGGGTCCTAGGCAGAAATGCTAAAACAATTACACACAAGTGGGTTTGGAGGCTTTGCTGAATTTATTTAAGTGATGTGCAACTTCTCTTAAAGGGTTAGTTCACCCAAAAATGAAAATTCTGTCATTAATTACTCACCCTCATGTCGTTCGACACCTGTAAGACCTTTGCTCATCTTCGGAACACAAATTAAGATATTTCTGTTGAAATCTGATGGCTCAGAAAGGCCTCCATAGCCAGCAATATAATTTCCTCTCTCAAGACCCATAAAAGGTACTAAAGACGTCGTTTCAAAGTCCATCTCACTACAGTGGTTCTACAATCAGTTTATGAAGCGACGAGAATAGTTTTTGTGCGTAAAAAAAACGAAATAAAGACTTATATAGTGATGGGCCGATTTCAAAACACTGCTTCCTGAAGCTTTGAAGCGTTATGAATCAGTGTAGCGATTCATGATTCGGATCGACAAAGTCACGTGATTTCAGCAGTTTGGCGGTTTGACACGCGATCCGAATCATGAATCGCTACACTGGTGAACTAACCCTTTAATTGAAGAAAAGGTGAAGGAATCACTCTAAAAGGGAAAAGTTTGAACTTTATTAGTTTAAAACAAGTCACGTTTCAGCCATTGTAAAAGCCTTTATCAGACATCAGGAACAACATATCACACTGCTTTATACAATCTTACAATCAGCAACAGGTGTAGTCTACTAATTGAGCTATCGGTTATTCAAGCCCCTCCCCTTGAATGCAGATGAGCCAATGGCAGATGAGTATCAGTTGCACACGGACCGGAACTCGGACATCTTTAGGTTTCAGTGCCATAGAGAAACATTGGAAGATTTAATCGCAATTGTTATGTAGTTACACAGCCTCTGCCTGTAAATTAGATAGGTAGCACTTACGGTAGCTAATGTTAAAGTTAATGAGCAAAGTGAGTTTTCCTCAACTGGTTAAATGTAAATAATGTAATCTGGATGTTGTTATCTGCGATCATGATGGACTTAACATGAGGCTTCTCTTGTGGCCTGTTGTATGAAGTTAGTTGAACAAACTCAGAGTGTCAGAGTAGGTTTGGAGTTGACAAATCTAGATAAATCAAACCAGGTTTAGATCAGGATCAGTGCTCTGCATAAATTTCTCTGTCAACTCAGGTTTAATCCAGAGTCTGCAAAGCGCATGCACCTGAAATGCACCTGACACGTGCGGCAAACAGCCAACAAGGAGAACATCAGTTTGATTCACGTCTCGCGAGAGAGCAGCGCAATTCATGTCTCTTCCAAAGATTAAGAGATTGGTATGTAAAATATGAAATTAAACGCATTTACAAGGCAGGAATAAACACTGCTGCAGTGAAAGTTTGAGAGCTCTAAGCTTTTTTTTTTTTGAGCTCTAAGCCGTCGTGTTTACGACTGTGACAATGAGTGCCTTCCACAATCAACTAAACACTGGATTTTCACAAGTATGCAAAATTTGCAGCTCCATTTTTGCAGCAAACTTGCACAACATTCTTGAATGAATAATTTATTAGATGCAGGCCAGTCTATTATTGTAGAAACATTTTTCCATTTTCCATTTTCACATTGGTTGTGTTACATGTCAGTCAAACGTCCTGTTGGGTGGTCCTTGGCCAATGAAAGCTGCGAAAGAATCCAGACCTTCTGCCGTCAGTTTGAGGCTACGTCCACAAGAAGCCGGAGCCTATCCAATCTTTTTTTTCCTCGTCTCAAGAAATATCTGCATCCACACGAAACCACTGAAATGACTCAAAACTATGTAGTATACATGCCAGACCACTATGTGGCGCTGTAATTCTGCCACAGAGATACACTTAAAGCAGCGAATAAGACTTGGAGCATGCGCATAAACCTTGTGCGCTTTATACAAACTATAGTAAAACTTAGAAATAATGTTTTATTTTTGAACACAAGCATGTAGAGTCTGCTATTGTTGTTGTTGCTGTTTTGTGCTGTTAGCGGCGTCTGTCTGACTAGGGGCGACACATGGGGTGATGACTTCATTGTTTCACAAAATATACGGATAGGCTGTACACAAGAAAACGCAAAGACGGTGTTTTCAGATTTATCCACTCTGGGGCCCTGTTTCAAAAAATAGCTGTTTCACCTTTTGAAAACGCTGGATCCATGTGGACGAAATGCCTATCCGATACAAAATTTGTGCGTATTCACAAAAACGCATCTCCGTGTGGATGGGGCCTGAAGGTCTGGCTACATGAAACTATACTTGACCCAACCTCCCGCGGAACTGTGATCGGCACATCACTAGACAGCGCACATCATCACTCTTTAGCTAGCAAGTCAATTCACAAGTTCTAGCTATTTGTGCTAATCTTCCATCCAATAATGACTTCAGCGAATAAAATCTAATAGTATACTATTTTGGATGAGCACAAAAGCAGCTTGTTTATTTGCTTCTGATGATGTTCACAATAAGTATGCTGGAATGGATCCAGGAGGATGTGTCATGTGATTTGCATGCATGTAGCCAAAAAGCTGTGATAGGCTATTTGGTAGTCCTATTAAAGACAGGGTGATTTGGTCCAGAAACATTATTTGTTATGCTGGTTAAAAGCCTTTTCACATCCTGATAACATTCATTAAGTTAGGTGGTCTAAATGTATTTATATGTAAATGTCGTCTGTGGAAGGCATAGGACAATAAAATGTTTGTCCAATCATTGCGTTTGGTCAGAATGCAGTGATCCAATGTCCTACCTGCCTGTCAACGTTTGTATTTCCATACCTCCGTGCACCTTGCTGGCACAGACATCACATGTGATCAATACATTTTATGCTATGCAGAGTTATAGACATCAGTCACAAGCATTGCAACTGAAACTGCAGCCATCTTTCACTGTTGCTCCGGAACTAAAACAATGAGCTTATGTGGTCACACCATAACTTACGTAATTTGGAAGAGATGGAAATTTATGCATCAAATTTATGCATTTCAATGACAACACTGTCAACGATGAAATTATTCTGCAGCAGTCAAAGCTCTTTAATAGATGCCCACTGAGGGGTTCATAAAACAATTGATGCTACAACCAAAAGGTTATGTTTGCCAGGCATGTCTGTGAACATGCCTGTGAAAAAAAAAAGAGAAAAAGATAAGTGCAAATGCATTATTCTCATTTATGTGTTCATTAACAATCAAAACTAAAAGTCTAAAAGTATTTTGGGTAACACACTGTGAAGTTTGCCAGAGAAAAATAACTTCTCTTAAGACCCAAGCTGGATACACCAGGTGTATGGTAAGTCATGTTTGTTTGAAAGACAGAGGAAGAATATTATTATGATGTAGCAACTATGTATAATGAATATGTGGCTGTTTATCAGGTGGCATAAGCATGGGAGGTAGTGGGAAAACTTGCACCAACAAAATATTGGTTCATGACTGTTAAATGAACCATGTTTATTTTCTCTCTTTTCTTTTGCAGAACTTTGAGCAAGCTGGTTGAAAAAGGCCAAACACATGGTCTGATTATTTGGATGCATCAATGTTTGGTCTGCAAATCAAAAACAAATTTTTAATTCCTAATTTTTCTTTTTTACTTTATGGTCATGAGGCTAGGTATCCATGTGAGGTACAACACACATATGAGGTAAACATATTCAACTTGACTTTTTAATTTTAATGCTCATTTTTCATCCTTAGATCAATGAAAGCACAGAGGACATGACTGCTCTGGAATGCATCTCAGAATGCAACTGACAGGACAGGATTTACTGAATTGTTCAGGGCAACATGGCACAGGTTCATACTAAAAAAACAAAACAAAACAAAAAAAACACAACTAAAACAAGGAAAGCCCAGTGTTGTGTAGGTTGGGGACAGAATAATCAGGCAAAACATCTGAAGTCAGCAGAGAAAGGGGGGCCATACACATTAAAGTGTGGAACTGTGGGAATTGTTCACATTCAATTTGCTGCAGGTTATCAATGCATACTTCACTTGCGTGACAAACAGTTATGCAGGAAATGCATTTGTCATTAATTCTTTTGACATGCCAAATATATGCAATGGAAACGGCAGTTCAATGAAGAGGGTAAAAGACCATCCTAATCCTGAAAAAAAAGTTACTTTAATTACCTACACCTGTGTAATATTTGTATATATTTCACAGGCATATGTGGGGTCTGTAAATGAGGGCGACCACTGGACACTGCTGGTTTGTTTCATCAAGACTTCTGTCTTTCTCTGTAAAACATTTTTTAACAATATTAATAACTCAAACCTTTTGGCAGATGATATCCCCATAAAAGAGTATAGTTTATTTGAACTTCCTAAGAGCAGCAGGAATGTAGTTCACTGAAATTCATGTGGGGTGTTTGTCTGCAAAATATGTAGCCGTTATAAACTTTATATATAAAAGTGTGTACATGGCCACAGACTCAAACAAATCCAACATTTTTAAATTTATAAATTAAATCAACTATTCATCTGATACCATGCAAATATACAGAAAGCACTGTTTCAAATGTTCTGCAAATGTTTTCAGAGACCTAGTGTGGATCAAATCCTGTGATCAAAGTTCTTTCCTTTTTATTAAACAAAAACTTAGCCAAGTTGCTTATAGATCTTTTAGCAGCAATAATTTGAATTAATAATTTTCTGTATGACTTTATCAGTCTCTCACATCATTTTGGTAATATGCCACATTCATCTTTACAATGTTGCTTGAGTTTATTGAATATTTTTATATGCCTATACTAGGCTCAAACAAAGTGGAGGACTCCAAAAAGGCTGCCTAAAAGTAATATAAGAAAACATGGGAAATTATTTATATATAAAATATATTTATATGCAAAATTAAATATAAGGTAGATATAAATAAATCTTTTAATTTTATTTTATTTATTTTTTAGACAGTATTTCAAGATATGTTGGAAACTTGCAAATGAGGACAGGGTTGACATCAAGTGGCAGCCTTGAAAGATAACCCACACCCTCCAGAAGGATGCTACTAGTTGTGGGAACTTCATGATGCAGGTGATTCTTTGGATAGATTTAATAACATGTACTGTATTTTTGCTGTGTAAGACACTCTACATGTGTTCTTATGCCGTCCATACAGATGGCCACAGCTGTTTAACAGTGACTCATCAAAACATAATGCGACCTTTCGTGTTCTTCAAGAGAGCGTGGAAGGCCATAAAGCGACCTTTCCTCAGACCGAGTTAGAGTCTGGGATCGAGAAGAGTCAGGGAATGGTCACTGGATCCTTCAGGAGATCCAGACACAATGAACACATGGACTTATCCTGAGAAATTCTGGCTTCTGCCATTTTACTGCATGAATACAGAGACACAAACACATAACCGCTCAACTTTTCCCTGAAGTCATGTGATTCCTGTTTCCTAGTTCTGTGTTTGAGTGAGTTGAATGAAATTTGTAGTTAGAGAGATTATTCAGACATGTATCAGTACATTTGAAGTCACAGAGAAAAAGTTAAGATTTGCAAACTTTTAGATATTTTTTCCTCTCCCACAAACTCAACACAACATTTACACCTTCTCGAATTCTTCATTGCAGGTGCACAAACCCTATACAAATGACAAATTTAGAAACTCATACACTCACATTTTTGCTAGTTGCTGCAGTGAAAATCATGGACAAATTTTGCACATCCACAAATCAGTATGTGAATTCATCCATTGAGACTTGCACACTTGTAGAATATTTTCACACAATTACATTTTTTTACTTGTATATTTTTCTAGCACAAACTTCCATAACTACAACTGCTTGAATCTGCTGCAAATGCAATATAGGCAATGTATAGCATGTCTGTCATCCAACGTCACTGCAAATATGAGTGCAAATGTGCAAGTGTTTCATATAATATAAAATATTTACCTAGTCTAAGAATAGTAAATTATCTCAATCCCATGTGCCCTGCAGTGTTCCACTAAATCACAACATGCGCTTCCAGACCTCTTATTTTACTTTAGTTTCGCTCAATTCCTGGATACGTATAGGATTGAAATAAAAAAATTAAAAAAAATTGTGGTTTAGGCCTCAGATATATATTGTTAGCCTGTCTATATAATTGAGACTATGTTATTATGTTCCAGTAATTAAAACAAGAATTAAAATGTTGTATTTTCTTTACTTAAAGGGTTAGTTCACCCAAAAATTAAAAAGATTTTGTCATTAATTACTCACCCTCATGTTGTTCCACACCTGTAAGACCTTCATTGATCTTCGGAACACAAATTAAGATATTAGATATTTTTGTTGAAATCCGATGGCTCAGTGAGGCCTCCATAGGGAGCAATGACACTTCCTCTCTCAAGATCCATTAATGTACTAAAAACATATTTAAATCAGTTCATGTGAGTACAGTGGTTCAATATTAATATTATAAAGCGACGAGAATATTTTTGACATGAGGGTGAGTAATAAATGACAGAAAGTTTCATTTTTGGGTGACCTAACACTTTAATAATAATAATAATAATAATAATAATAATAATAATAATGATAATGATAAAAAAAAAAAAAAAAAACTTACACAGTGCTAACAGTTTTCCACAACAGCTCAACACAGTTGAGTCCTTTGATGTTTAGATTTTCACTAATTGACCCTTCACTAAGCCACGCCAGAAAAGTAGGAGACAGGCCAATCGTGGTTTAGCAACCGTAACTAGGCGCGGGAGGTCTGTCAAGCTTTCGAGTGAGGGAAACATGCCAAAGCGTTATCCGTATGGATTGTGTAAATCTGGTACCCGGTATCCTAAAAGTTTGGATGGGGTGGTGGAATTTTTTCCCTTCCTGAAACCTAAAACCCAAGGGGAGAAATGCCGGACATGGATCAGATCGAACTAAATGTCGACAGGATTATCAAAAACACCTTCGTTTGCTCCAAGATAAGAGCATGCTAATGTTAGCTAAGGATTTGCTTGGAAATAATGCCGGTTCTTTGTTGGTGGTGCACTTTCCTGCAATGTCCTGCAATGTCCTGTACTTATAGGTTGAGTGAATTTCATATAAAGTACACAATAAAGAATATCTACTTTAATACTGCCTCATCTCATTCATTTACCTGATGACTCAAACCACTTCCTAGTGTTTATCTCTCTCCTCCTACAGTTATGTCAACAGGGGGTCTGTTTACCAGCTGATGGGTGCTCCTGTCTGGCTTTTTAATAAAGCAATATTCTCCGCAGCATGTTTTATTTTCATCAGGCTACTGATTTAATTGACATTATTGTTTATTATTTCTATTCTCCTTAAATGTAGTCTTACCAACTTTTTAAAACTGTTTACTGCTAATATTAACTGTCCACTTTGGACAAAAGCATCTGCCAAATCCCATTACTATATCCATAAACATTATTTTCAACGTACCTGCTTCCTGCATACCGACAGTCAATTGATCGCCACGTACGGTTTTCATTGGCTTTAGCAACAACTACCGATGATATTGGCACTGCCCTTATTTTGTTACCCCTTGGCTTGTACCACTGCTGTGGTAGAAAATGAGTCAAGAAAAATGAGTCAAGAATTGACTGTAAAGATATTTCTAATGTTGTGTCTGTCATAATACCAGTCAATTTTTGACATCTTTATATTGCAAGTGTTTCAAAATAATTGTGTGAACAAAACACACGAAGAAGGAAAATGAACTGGAGTAATCTTTAGTAGTAAACTAGGAGAATAACAACAAACAAAACACAACCAAACATTATTTCAAAAGAGAACAAACTGAGAATGAGAACACGGGGTATATGAGCATATGGCAAACAAAGAGAACTAATGAGATGATTAACAAGAAACAGGTGAATATAGACAACTCAGGAAAACTAGGTCACAGGGAAAAAAGTAGTTTAAATGATGGACAAACATGACTGAATAATAATAATAAAAAAATATAGCTGCAAGCAGCAATTACGGGGCCAAGCACAAAAGCGGCTCAACAAGCCAGCCAACACGGCCATGAGCATCAGACCAACTGCAATAGTGAGCAATTAAAGACCTATTAGGATCATTTTAGGCAAAAGAGCTGAAAAATCACATATACAGCCAATAATAAAGAATTACTGGTTTATCACTTTCCACCAATAGGTGGCGCTGTGACCAAATTCATGCGGTATGGTCAGAGTGAGTTGACAATGACAACCGCAAAGTTTGGTGTCAATATGTCAAAGCATTGCAGAGATACAGCTTCAAGAGTGGGTTTTGCATCATGCCTCAAATTTGTTGCTCCGGTATATGAAAACGATTTGGCGCATCGACTTGAAATCCATAACTTTTTGTCGGTATGGTCTGAAGATGATACGGTTCGATTTTGGTGAAAAACAGAGCAACGGTCTAGGAGGAGTTCAAAAAAGTAGGTTTTTAAAGAAAAATAATATGGCGGACAGGACGTTTAGCTGAATATGGATATTTTTAAATTTGATATTTTTGTTCTCGGCATGACCCAAGGAATCAACTGAGACAAGTTTCATTACAATCGGTTAATATAGTCAAAAGTTATTTGCATTTTTGTAAATTTTGTTATAACTTTTGACCACAAGGTGGCGCTAGTCCGAAACCTCTCAAGCTCCTTCAGGGCATTGGACTGATGACCCATACCGAGTTTCGTATCGATATGCTAATGCGATCGTAAAATACAGCATTTTAGCACAAAATTAAAAATGGCCGACGGTCAAAATGTCCGATATGGGAAAATTGGATAGCATTCGACTCGGCATGATGCCCCGAATATAACGAGTCCAAATTTATGATTTTTGGACAAACCCATCAGAAGTTATAAGCAAAAACAGCGATTTTTCATATTTCCAGACCAGTAGGTGGCGCTGCACCGAAACGCTGCATGATGCCTCAGGTCATGCTTGTGATGACATGTTCGAAGTTTGGTCTGAATACGATAAAGCAGTGCAGAGATACAGTCTTATGTCTATTTTTGCAAGCACTACGTACAATTCGTTTGCGTGTTTTATGAAACGGTTTGAGGAATCAACTTGAATTCCATAAATTTTAGTCGGCATAGTCTGAAGATGATCTGGTTCAATTTTCATGAAAATCGGAGTAACGGCCTAGGAGGAGTTCGAAAAAGTAGGTTTTTCAGAAAATTCAAAATGGCGGAAAAATTTTTATGACGGAAAATGACGTCATATAGTGCATTCGAATCGGTTTGACCCAAGGAATCAGGAAAAAGGAATTTCGTTTCTAACCCTTACGGTTCAAAAATTATTAGCATAAACATAAGTGCAAATTTGGACAGCTGGTGGCCCCTAAAAACAACACACACAATGAAACCTGAATGAACACAGAACATACATGTGACAGTAAGCTAGCAGTCACACCATCATGTTAGCAATTGATTTTTGTCTTTGCTTTTGAAAAATGCTTTCTCTGTCTTGGTTTAAAATAGTCCTAGACTTAGTTTAGTCCAGAGTTTAATAAGCTGATTTCCTGGAGGAAGACTAGAGCTACTCCAGGACTAAACTGAGGCTGAAATTAAACCTACCAGGAGGCAGGTTTAACTTCAGATTAACGCTGTGTATTACTTGGATATATATCAATATTGATATACACTGTATGTATGTATGTATGTATATATACAGGTCCTTCTCAAAAAATTAGCATATTGTGATAAAAGGTCATTATTTTCCATAATGTAATGATAAAAATTAAACTTTCATATATTTTAGATTCATTGCACACCAACTGAAATATTTCAGGTCTTTTATTGTTTTAATACTGATGATTTTGGCATACAGCTCATGAAAACCCAAAATTCCTATCTCAAAAAATTAGCATATTTCATCCGACCAATAAAAGAAAAGTGTTTTTAATACAAAAAAAGTCAACCTTCAAATAATTATGTTCAGTTATGCACTCAATACTTGGTCGGGAATCCTTTTGCAGAAATGACTGCTTCAATGCGGCGTGGCATGGAGGCAATCAGCCTGTGGCACTGCTGAGGTGTTATGGAGGCCCAGGAAGCTTCGATAGCGGCTTTAAGCTCATCCAGAGTGTTGGGTCTTGCATCTCTCAACTTTCTCTTCACAATATCCCACAGATTCTCTATGGGATTCAGGTCAGGAGAGTTGGCAGGCCAAATGAGCACAGTAATACCATGGTCAGTAAACCATTTACCAGTGGTTTTGGCACTGTGAGCAGGTGCCAGGTCGTGCTGAAAAACTAAATCTTCATCTCCATAAAGCTTTTCAGCAGATGGAAGCATGAAGTGCTCCAAAATCTCCTGATAGCTAGCTGCATTGACCCTGCCCTTGATAAAACACAGTGGACCAACACCAGCAGCTGACATGGCACCCCAGACCATCACTGACTGTGGGTACTTGACACTGGACTTCAGGCATTTTGGCATTTCCTTCTCCCCAGTCTTCCTCCAGACTCTGGCACCTTGATTTCCGAATGACATGCAAAACTGAGCAACAGTCCAGTGCTGCTTCTCTGTAGCCCAGGTCAGGCGCTTCTGCTGCTGTTTCTGGTTCAAAAGTGGCTTGACCTGGGGAATGCGGCACCTGTAGCCCATTTCCTGCACACGCCTGTGCACGGTGGCTCTGGATGTTTCTACTCCAGACTCAGTCCACTGCTTACGCAGGTCCCCCAAGGTCTGGAATCGGTCCTTCTCCACAATCTTCCTCAGGGTCCGGTCACCTCTTCTCGTTGTGCAGCGTTTTTTGCCACACTTTTTCCTTCCCACAGACTTCCCACTGAGGTGCCTTGATACAGCACTCTGGGAACAGCCTATTCGTTCAGAAATTTCTTTCTGTGTCTTACCCTCTCGCTTGAGGGTGTCAATGATGGCCTTCTGGACAGCAGTCAGGTCGGCAGTCTTACCCATGATTGCGGTTTTGAGTAATGAACCAGGCTGGGAGTTTTTAAAAGCCTCAGGAATCTTTTGCAGGTGTTTAGAGTTAATTAGTTGATTCAGATGATTAGGTTAATAGCTCGTTTAGAGAACCTTTTCATGATATGCTAATTTTTTGAGAATTTTGGGTTTTCATGAGCTGTATGCCAAAATCATCAGTATTAAAACAATAAAAGACCTGAAATATTTCAGTTGGTGTGCAATGAATCTAAAATATATGAAAGTTTAATTTTTATCATTACATTATGGAAAATAATGAACTTTTATCACAATATGCTAATTTTTTGAGAAGGATATATATATAGAGAGAGAGAGAGAGACATGCTGTTCACTTTATTTAAACAATTTATTTTGATTTAACACCATTGTTTCTGGTTCATGTTAAATTGACTTGAAATGGTTACTAGAACTCACTTGATATTTTCATTTTGAAATAACATGTTTCAGTCAAGTAACCCAATCAAACAGGACTTTCACTTCCATCATGCTTTGCACCGGGCTGAAGTAGTAGAGTAAATGTTGAAATAGTGTTATTTTATGCATTTTTTAGAAAGATGAGAATATGGAGAGACTTCTTACTGTTTAATGTTCTATTTTGTAAAACTTTTTGTTATGTTTGTGTTTTTTTGGAGATTACCACTGTGGTGAAGTGTTTAGCTTGTTCTTGGGTTGAGGACCCGCTGACAACAATCGTCTATTTTATATAATGAAGCAACCACTCTGATAATGCTTTGGATAGATGTCGCTCTTTAATAGCCTATGGCGCATGACAGATTAGCTACTGCAGCGCCTGTAAGCGGCGGATCAGGCGCACATGAACCGATCTTCTCTTCCTCTTGCCAGTTAGGCAGGCGTACACGGTGCGAATTCTGATGGTCGGAAGATCGTATGTCCACGCACACGTCACGAGTGAGTTTATCTGAAGAGGTGATATATGACACGATTTTTCGACCTGCCGATTTCCGAAGCAATCGCACAAAGTTCAGTGTGTGTATGTGTGTGTGAGCATGCGAGCGGAGCACGAGCTCAAATCAGAATAGCCTTTGACATGCTGGATAGAAAATAGGCCTATGTGAAATAAGTTTTTTTTTTTTTCCGACTAGTTGTTCAAGCCATAAGTGGACTAATCACATTGATTAGTTGATTATTCACATTCACACACATAGGGCTTGCCATAAAGAACCGGCAAAAGAAATGATTATGAATTTGACCAAAAAAAAAAAAAAGGAGACATTTTAATTTTTTTTTTTTTTTTTTTTTTTTTATAATCTAATGTTTTCTAAATCAGTGTCGGCTGCAAAGTGTTGACATTGGTGACTCTCATCATCTTCGCTGTGGATGTGCAGAATGCACTTTTCATTCGGATTACATAATAAGAGAGTATTATGTAATCCGATAATACTCTTTTCATTCGGATTACATAATAAGAGAGTAACATGATTTTGATCGCTTCATTAAGTTTAGTTTTGTAGAAAGCCTTTCTTTAAAGTGAATTTCGTTTTGTAAAAATTGAATCTTAATTTTAATCAATGTTTCATCAACAAATTGCCTGGATTTAATAAATAAGAAGCAAATATATTCATGGATGCGCGGGCGCGATCACGTGATCTGGAGCGCGTCTTATAGGCTAAATGAACCGAAACTCAGCATAGGCTGCTTGCCTCACAGACACGAGAAAAATATCTATAGAAAGCTCGAAATGTCTTCTTTTAAACGAAATAATTCAAAACGAAAAGAAATGGGCTACTCTCCGATTATGATGTTTTATTAACAAAATTCGGGAGGAGCAAGTTCAGATAATTAACCTAATTAGCACAGGTGGAGAGCATTCAGTTAATCAACTCAACCAATGTCAAAGGTATAAATTCAGCAGACTGACTTCTGTTCATCTGAGAGTTTATCAGCATTAGGCCCCGCCCTACGTTCCGGTCTAAAATCGAGCTCTCGCCGTCTGTCCGATGAAAAATTCTTCATCCTCAAGGAATCTTACCTCAATTTTCTGGCCTAAAAAGTGATTATCCTCCACACCGCACCACCGCCGATCCCTCGGCGTTATCTCGCGGGTCTTAGCCCAAACAAACCGGCCCAGCATGCCGAGGCCTACCACAGGCAACATATCCGCGATCTGTTTCCCCGTCTTTCTCATCTCCAACTCATTCAATCTTTCCGGCCATAAAGAAATGGATAATAAAGCCCCTCAAACACCAAGCTCGTATCTCGGGCAATGCTGCCCTCTTCCCGCAAAGGAGTGGGCCTTCCTCCACAGTCAGGCCGCTGCAAAAGGCTCTCAACAAGCCGCGCCGCTGATTCATTGTCGGCCAGCTTTCTCTCCACCCCGCTGGCTCAAAACCGTAACAAACGCAGCTCAAATCCTTTTCGTTTTCTCTTGTTGAACTTGCTTCACTTTGGTCGCTAAATCACGAGAACAGTTCATGCTATATGGATACTCAATTTTTGATCGGAAGAAATATGTTTTGAAATTTGAACCATTTTCATAGATTTGCCGTTTCTAATCTAAGGCGCTGTACAAACAGCTCGGACATCATGTGCAGTCAGATCGCACGCACAGTTGCAGAATTAATAAGAACTTAACGTCAACGCTTTCCTGAGATAAACATAAAATATAACGATATATAATTTTCAGCTCTAATCGATTTGTTTCTGTTTTGAAGTAACTCAAAACCCAGCTTCACTATCATTAAAGAGACGCTGCACAGACTGGTAAGACAATTTCATCCACTCATTCATTCTCACTAATGGATTCAAATAAATTCCACGACTGTATCTGTATAAAATAATTAATGTTAATACTCAAATAACGGATGAAAATAACTGTTGAGGGTTCCTCCTAGTGATGGGAGAAACAAAGCTTTTGAATCAATTGAACCGCTTCGAGAAATGATTCGGTTTCCCTCGAATCGTCACACGCTGGTGATGTCTACTGGTCAGAGGTAAATGCACCATAGTCAGTTCAAGCATGCATGGGAAAACATTTTTCCAATCAGCTGCAACTGTTTTAAGTGTTAAATGCTATTAACAAATTATCTATACCATTAGATAATACTATAGCTGATGTATCGCGGTAACATGCAGTATACAAAATGGACCGAATTTTCATAAATGTATAAAACAGACCAGATTTTTCTCTTAAAGGTACAATATGTACAATTTTTGCAGTAGAATATCCAAAAACCACTAGGCTAGTGTTATATATTTTGTCCAGCTGATTACTAACAATATCTCTAATGTTTTCAACTACTTGTAAATCATGAGAAAATTCCCATTCTAAACAGTGACACCGGGCAGTGCAGTCGCCTGTTAATGACGTCCGTTACCCTTTGTTACCGCCTTTACAGACGTAGAAACTACATGACAACAGTGCCGTGGACAAATGCGGAAGTAGTGTCTAGCGTCCAGCAAACCACTAGCTTGCTTCAAGCAGTTCCTTATTTACTTCTTGCACGTTTTATGGTGGATTGTTACTTATTTATGGAACATAATTACTGTTTACCATCTGCCGCTGGTTCTGTCGACAAGGACAGCTCCCGTAAACTCATGATCGGAAAAGCGGAAGCGGCACCGGCGACTGTGTCATAATAAAAGTCCCGCTGCTCGTGAGGCGTGTTGATCAATCGCTCCAGCTCCTCGTTCAGCTCCCGCAACACTCGGTCCTGATCTGCTTCGTAGTACAGTAATGTTAATAATCGCATCCACGAACATGAGTTCTTCCAGACTCCAATCCCTATTCTTTTGCACCGTCCGTTGAGATGGAGACAAAAAAAAAAAAACACAAATTGTACCTTTAATGCTTCATTAATAATGAGAACAGGCTTTTGTTACCAATCAATGAATCATTGTAAACGCATTCAGCAGTGTACATTCAGCAGAAGCTGCCTCAAGTTACATGGGATTTATGCATTTGCACTTCAATTATAATAAAATAATAATAATAAAAAAATAATAATAAAAAAAATAAAAAATAAATAAATAAAAAATAAATAAAATAATAATAATAATAATAAATATAGCTGCAAGCAGCAATTATGGGGCCAAGCACAAAAACGGCACAAGAAACCAGCCAACACGGCTGGGAGCATCAGACCAACTGCAACAGTGAACAATTAAAGACGTATTAAGATCATTTTAGGCATAAGAGCTGAAAAATTATCAAAAATGAGGATTTACTGGTTCATAACTTTCGACCAATAGGTGGCGCTGTGTCCAAATTGTTGTGGTATGGTCAGAGTGAGGTGACAATGACACTTCCAAAGTTTGGTGTCAATATGTCAAAGCACTGAAGAGATACAGCTTCAAGAGTCATTTTTGAATCATGCCTCAAATTCTTTGCTCTGGTATACAAAAACGGTTTGACATATGGACTTGAAATCCATAACTTTTTGTCGGCATGGTCTGAAGATGACACGGTTCAATTTTGGTGAAAATCGGAGCAACGGTCTAGGAGGAGTTCGAAAAAGTAGGTTTTTAAAGAAAAACAATATGGCGGACAGGACGTTTAGCTGACTATGGCAAATTTGATATCTATGTTCTCAGCATAACCCAAGGAATCTACAGAGACCAGTTTCATTACAATTGGTTAATATAGACAAAAGTTATTAGCATTTTTGTAAATTTTGTTATAACTTTTGACCACGAGGTGGCGCTGGTCCGAAACTTCTCATGCTGCTTCAGGGCATTGTCCTGATGACCCATACCAAATTAATGAATTTTGGTCAAACCCATCAGAAGTTATAAGCAAAAATAGCCATTTTTCATATCTCCACTCCAGTAGGTGGCGCTGCGCCGAAACACTGTATGATGCCTCAGGTCATGCTTGTGATGACAGGTACCAAGTTTGGTCTGAATATGTCAAAGCATTGTAGAGATACAGCTTCAAGAGTAATTTTTGCATCATCTCTCAAATTCTTTGCTCCGGTATACGAAAACGGTTTGACTTATCAACTTGAAATCCAAACTTTTTGTCGGCATGGTCTGAAGATGATACGGTTCAATTTTGGTGAAAATCGGAGCAAAGGTCTAGGAGGAGTTTGAAAAAGTAGGTTTTTAAAGAAAAACAATATGGCGGACAGGAAGTTCAGCTGAATATGGCAAATTTGGTATCTATGTTCTCAGCATGACCCAAGGAATCTATTGAGACCAGTTTCATTACAATCGGTAGATATAATCAAAAGTTATTAGCATTTTTGTCAATTTTGTTATAACTTTTGACCACAAGGTGGCGCTGTGCCGAAACTTCTCAGGCTCCTTCAGGGCATTGTGCTGATGACCCATACCAAGTTTTGTAAAGATACGTTAATGCGTTCGTAAAATACAGCATTTTAGCACAAAATTCAAAATGGCCGACGGCCAAAATGGCCGATATGGGAAAATTGGATATCATTCGACTCGGCATGATTCCCCGAATCCAACGAGACCAAATTTATGATTTTTGGACAAACCCATCAGAAGTTATAAGCAAAAATACCCATTTTTCATATCTCCGCACCAGTAGGTGGCGCTGCGCCGAAACACTGCATGGTACCTCAGGTCATGCTTGTGATGACATGTACCAAGTTTGGTCTGAATACGATAAAGCGTTGCGGAGATACAGCCTTACTTCTGTTTTCGCAAGCACTACGTACAATTCGTTCGTGAGTTTTTCGAAAACGGTTTGAGGAATCAACTTGAATTCCATAACTTTTTGTCAGCATGGTCTGAAGATGATCTGATTCAATTTTCATGAAAATCGGAGTAACGGCCTAGGAGGAGTTCGAAAAAGTAAGTTTTTCAGAAAATTCAAAATGGCGGAAAAATTTTCATGACGGAAAATGACGTCATAGGGTGCGATCGATTCGTCTTGACCCAAGGAATCAGAGGAAAAAAGAATTTTGTTTCTAGCCCTTATGGTTCAAAAGTTATTAACATAAACATAAGTGCAACTTTGGACAGCTGGTGGCGCTAAAGGGATTGAGATAGAGACTCCAAATTTGCTGTGGACAAAGGTCAGACTGTCCTCTAACTGTGTGCCAAATTTCAACTTTCCCGCAAGCGGTTCTATGGGTTGCCATAGACTTCAAGAGCGGAAGAAGAAGAAGAAGAAGAAGAATAAATATAGCTGCAAGCAGCAATTACGGGGCCAAGCACAAAAACGGCACAAGAAGCCAGCCAACATGGCCGTGAGCATCAGACCAACAGCAGCAGTGAGCAATTAGAAAAAAAAGTTATTAGCATTTTTGTCAAGTTTGTTATAACTTTTGAGCACGAGGTGGCGCTGGTCCGAAACTTCTCAGGCTCCTTCAGGGCATTGTCCTGATGAACCATACCAAATTTATGAATTTTGGTCAAACCCATCAGAAGTTATAAGCAAAAACAGCCATTTTTCATATCTCCACTCCAGTAGGTGGCGCTGTGCTGAAACATTGTATGATGCCTCAGGTCATGCTTGTGATGACACATACCAAGTTTGGTCTGAATATGATAAAGCATTGCAGAGATACAGCTTCAAGAGTCATTTTTGCATCATGCCTCAAATTCGTTGCTCTGGTATACGAAAACGGTTTGACTTATCGACTTGAAATCCATAACTTTTTGTCAGCATGGTCTGAAGATGATACGGTTCGATTTTGGTGAAAATCGGAGCAACGGTCTAGGAGGAGTTCGAAAAAGTAGGTTTTTAAAGAAAAACAATATGGCGGACAGGAAGTTCAGCTGACTATGGAAAGTTTGATATCTATGTTCTCAGCATGACCCAAGGAATCTACTGAAAACAGTTTCATTACAATCGGTTAATATAGTCAAAAGTTATTAGCATTTTTGTAAATTTTGTTATAACTTTTGACCACAAGGTGGCGCTGGTCCTAAACTTGGTATGCTCCTTCAGGGCATTGTGCTGATGACCCATACCGAGTTTCATAACGATACGCTAATGCGTTCGTAAAATACAGCATTTTAGCACCAAATTTAAAATGGCCGACGGCCAAAATGTCCAATATGGGAAAATTGGATATCATTCGACTCGGCATGATTCCCCGAATCCAACGAGACCAAATTCATGATTTTTGGCCAAACCCATCAGAAGTTATAAGTAAAAATAGCCATTTTTCATATCTCCGCACCACTAGGTGGCGCTGCGCCGAAACGCTGCATGTTGCCTCAGGTCATGCTTGTGATGACAGTTACCAAGTTTGGTCTGAATACGATAAAGCGTTGCGGAGATACAGCCTTATGTCTATTTTCGCAAGCACTACGTACAATTCGTTTGCGTGTTTTTCGAAAACGGTTTGAGAAATCAACTTGAATTCCATAACATTTTGTCGGCATGGTCTGAAGATGATCTGGTTCAATTTTCGTGAAAATTGGAGTAACGGCCTAGGAGGAGTTCGAAAAAGTACGTTTTTCAGAAAATTCAAAATGGCGGAAAAATTTTCATGACGGAAAATGACGTCATATGGTGCAATCGATTCGTCTTGACCCAAGGAATCAGAGGAAAAAAGAATTTTGTTTCTAGCCCTTATGGTTCAAAAGTTATTAACATAAACATAAGTGCAACTTTGGACAGCTGATGGCGCTAGAGGGATTGAGTTAGAGACTCCAAATTTGCTATGGACAAAGGTCAGACTGTCCTCTAACTGTGTGCCAAATTTCACAACTTTCCCGCAAGCGGTTCTATGGGCTGCCATAGACTTCAAGAGCGGAAGAAGAAGCGGAAGAATAATAATAAGCGTACGGAACGCCAACAATAACAATAGGTGCCTAAGCACCTTCGGTGCTTGGCCCCTAATAATAATGAATCAATGTTTTTATAAATAATTACACCTGTTCCAGAAGTGAAACTTTATCTTAAAAAGCTGCAACTTTATCTTATTGCAAGATTGGGGAACAATAAGGTGCTACACAACATTTACTACACTGGGCACAGTAGACAGGCAATGGCAGTCTCAATTTAAAGATTTTGCAGGCATGCGCGTTCAAACGAAGTGTACCTGCCACTCATACTACATTCCTTATGGTACTACCGTACCGACTTACTACCAATACAATGGCATTGCCAGTATTTTGAAGCTTTAGTATCGCAATACTACTGTAGTACCGATACACTCTGCAACCCTAATATTAAATGTTGGTATTATGTGTCATTTTATTAAATTGTTCTTACAGTCATCTTGTTTTGTTTGCTTTATGAAGGTCGCCAGCAAGATCAGAGCACAGATTTGATCTGAAATTCAGGCCGCTGGCTCCAAAGGTGGACCTTGACCCAACCTATTCACTTTTCCAAATATTTGTTACGCACAGGACAGCAACCAAATCAAGTCAGTTTTGTAGAGCTTTTTACATGCAGGCTGTGTCGGGGCAGCTTTACAGTGATAGCAATATAATTTTGGCTGCACAGCAGCTCTAGAAGAAAATGGTGCCATTGTGCAGCTTAAGTAAGTCCAGTATTGATTCATTCCATCATAAAACTACTTTTTCATAGTTAATTTATCTATACAACAGCTCTGGATGAAAAGTGATGTCATCATCCAGGACAGTTCAGTTTGCATACAATGGTGTGCAGTGAAGACAATGAAGGCAGATCAAAACATTGTTGAATATCAAGTGTCCACAACTAAGCAAGCCAGAAGCAACAGCAGCAAGGAACCACAGCTGCCCCAAAAGGCCTCTCTGAGCATCAGAGTCAAACACTCTAGTCGCTGGCCATCAGAGGTTTTAAAGATCTATATCCTACCTAATCCAATCACTTCCATGTTAAAGAAGCTCCGCAAACCCTTACCTGCCAAATTCTTCAGCTTCAGCTTGTTCTCTCGCTAAATCCTACAAGCTCACCATATCCACCTCAATTAACACCATCAATCCACTAAAATGGTCTCGGTGCAGCAGCGTCTTCTCACCTGATTCCGCAGGACCCCACTCTGTTCTTACATTGCCGCTCCCGCAGGAGCTCCTTCCCTGGCAAACCTTGCCTTCACGGCGCAGCAACGTTATCTCCATGCTCTCAGTTTGTCTGGCTGATCTTTCCACTGCAACTGCAACGATGTGCCCTCCACTCCCATAGGAGCCCAATTCTATAGCAAAAAAAAAAAAAAAAAAAAAAAACCTTTCTCTCCACCGCTGACGAGGCTTACCCATCCGACACAGTGAGTCTTGATCTCCCGTCGGATGCAGCGAGAGCCCTCCCGGTCAGTTTCCATCTTTTTAACTTTTTCCGTCCAGTGAGGCTTACCCATCCGATGCTGCGAGAGCCCTCACGGTCATTTTCCATCATTTCTCCTTTGTCCGACGAGCCTTATCTGTCCTATGCCATGAGTATTGATCTCCCGTCAGATGCAGCGAGAGCCCTCCCAATCATCTTTTTAACTTTTTCCGTCCAGTTAGGCTTACCCATCCGACACAGTGAGTCTTGATCTCCCGTCGGATGCAGCGAGAGCCCTCCTGGTCAGTTTCCATCTTTTTTCCTTCTTTGTCCGGCGAGGCTTACCCATCCGATGCCACGAGTATTGATCTCCTGTTGGATGCAGTGAGAGCCCTCCCGGTCAGTTTCCATCTTTTTAACTTTTTCCATCCAGTGAGGCTTACCCGTCCGACACAGTGAGTCTTGATCTCCCGTCGGATGCAGCGAGAGCCCTCCCTGTCAGCTTCCATCATGCTATCCTTCTCTGTCTGGCGAGGCTTACCCGTCTGATGCCACAAGCATTGCTTTTCTGGAGCCTTGGTCTCCCATCTGACGCCGCGAGAGCCTCCCGGTCAGTGCTTCCTTCCTCGTCCGGCGAGGCTTACCCGTCCGAGGCCTTGAGCATTGGTCTCCTGGAGCCTTGGTCTCCCGTCGGATGCCGCGAGAGCCTCCCGGTCGTTCTTCTGTGCTTTACTTTCTGCTCGTCTCCCAGCGAGGCTTACCCGTCTGATGTCATGAGCCTTGGTCTCCCATCTGATGCCGCGAGAGCCTCCTGGTCCGTGCTGCTTTCCTTGTCCAGCGAGGCTTACCCGTCCGAGGCCTTGAGCATTGGTCTCCTGGAGCCTTGGTCTCCCGTCGGACGCCGCGAGAGCCTCCTGGTCGAGCCTCTGCTCTTTACTTTCCGCCTGTGTGCTAGCGAGGTTTTCCCATCCGATGCCATGAGCATTGGTCTCCTGGAGCCTTGGTCTCCCATCGGAGGCTGCGAGAGCTCTCCTGGCCAGGCATTCCAATTTCTTTCATCCCGCCATCAGCCAATGGAACCCACTCACCTGTTGCCGGGGGCCGCTCCCGGCAGAGGCTGAGTGGGCCCCTGTTGGCTGGTCATTCTTAAACCACGTCGCCCCTCGTCTTTCGGTTGGTAGGGCTCACCCGTTTGACACTGAGCATTGGTCTCCTGTCAGACGTAACCAGAGCCCTCCCGATCGGCCGCTCCAAATCACGCGCTCCCCGTCAATTGGTCGGTAGGGCCCGTCTACCTGGCGATGCACGATCCCGTCAGAGGCAGCACGGACCCCCCGCTCAGACGGTTTAACTCATACTGCTCCTCATTTATCGGCCGGTAGGGCTTTACGCATCTGATACAATGAGCATTGGTGTCCTGGAGCCTTGGTCTCCCATCAGATGTCACGAGCCCTCCCGATTGGTCGTTCCAAATTTCAGCTACCCATCGTTTGTCGGCTAGTAGGGCCCATCCGCCTGGTACAGAGATGCACTCCTGTCAGTGGCAACATGGGCTCTCCTGGTCAAGTGACCAGGCTTCTTGAAATGCCAGTCCGCCAATTCTCGGCATCTTTTGGGGGTCTTTAGTCTGGTGGCTGTCCTTTTTGCTCTTTTGCTTTTTTACGGGAGTACTCTGGGTTCGGGCCAAAATTCCGAGCTCGGAGCCCTCTCCCCGGACAGCACGCCAAATACGCAAAACTTTACTCCATTTAATTATATGGATATGTGAGCTCGTGAAATGTAATCCGAATGAAAAGTGCATTCTGCACATCCACTGCGAAGATGATGAGAGTCAGCAATGTCAACTTCATCTTTGCAGCCAACACTGATTTAGAAAACATTAGATTGTTTAAAAAAACAAAACAAAAAAAAACAATCAAAATGTCTCCTTGTTGTTGTTTTTTTTTTGTCACATTCATAATTTCTTTTGCCAGTTCTTTGGCAAGCTTTATGCGTGCGCTTGAGTCCTACATAAATGCTAATTATAATATTCTCTCCAGTATTTAAGTAATTAAATGTGATAGTCAACTAATGGCTTGAACAACTATAGTCGATGAAGGGGGAAAAAAAAAACTTATAGGCCTATTTTATCTAGCATGTCAAAGGGTAGGCTATTCTGATTTGAGCTCGCGCTCTGCTCACATGCTCACACACACTGAACTTTGTGCGATTGCTTCGGAAATCGGCAGGTCGAAAAATCGTGTCGTATAGCCTATCACCTCGTCCGTGCGATTTTCAGATAAACTCACTCGTGACGTGGACATACTATCTTCTGATGGTCAGAATTCGCACCGTGTAGCCTACACCTTCCTTTACAGAACGAAATATGAACATCAAAAGGTAGGCCTATATGATACAGTACAACTTATAGAAGAGCATTGTGTCTCATAGGACACTTCCCTCGGGAATTGGGATGTCGCGTTTTTACCTGTTGGTTAAAAAATGAATGGCCTAGCCTTGATCACAATCCGTGCGATCAAGCTAACAAAATAGGCTAATAACATTGCAATAATTTTGACTTGAAATAAAGTCTGATCATTTTGACTCAAGAGTCCGCTTTAAACTGTGAAACTAGCCGAAAACCGTGGGTTCATTCATACACAAAACTGACATGATTGCGATTGGCAATAGTGTAGGCTACGTCAATCGGTCCACCTGTGGGGAAAACTTGCAATTTTAAACTGCTTTATGATAAACATTAATATTTGTCAATGTATTTTAGCAAGCAGTTCTGTAAAGAAGAAAATCATGGTCTCTAAATTGATTCTTGAACGCACACGCTTGTCAACATGAGAAATAGGTCTAATTTAAACCTTTTGCAATACAGAGTATAAAGTAGTAAAAAGTTTAGTAAAAAGTTAATAAATTGTGGGGTCTTACCATACTGGTATCCCAGATTTCAATATTTGGTGGTTTAAATGCCTGCTTGAGGTCTCTGTGAAAGTTTTAAAGCAGTTTTAAAGCAGTCTTCTGTGCCGCTTTCAGACCGGTCACGTCCGTAACGGAAAACTGTCACATCCGTAACGTTGTTTTTTCCTCATTAATGCGAACACGAAAAATTAAATAAAATTATTATTTTATGCTCTGTGGAGAGCCAACCCTTCTTCATTCGGTGGGCAGTATTACTTTTGGTTTGCTCAATGTAATTCACAGAATTCGTAAAAAATATGTTGTCACCCAAAACTTAGTGACTTTTTTTGTCACGTCCGTAACGCTGTATATTTTCCTCATCTAAAATATAAAACAGTTGTATAGTCTGACATTTTTCTAATGTCTGGACTCCTTTAGTAAGGGATTATGAATATACAAATAGACGGTTCAATATGTTGCTATTAAATGCATTCTTAGAGCGTTTATATTTCAAGTTTTGACTCCAAATGTCACGTCCATAACGCTGGAATTGCCCGCATGTGAAATATACTTGTATTCAGTTAGCGGCTGTGCTATTTTTGTTGTAAACTCATATTACTCAGACTCATTAGAGGGTGAAAACAACGCAACAGAAGCATGTTGGATATGAAAGTTTAAAGTCTCTGGTTTTGTATGCAAAAAGAATTTTTGTGCTACCTATATGGATTCAATTTTTATTGGCTTTTAAAGAGAGACATGCAAATGGGAGCGCCGACGCTCCATCCGGTCTTAAGGGGTTAAGTTACTTTCACAATGTGTATCTGATATGAATTAAACGTGTTGTTAATTTATAATGGAAAGGGTTGTTATTTCCGCTTCTATAGACATCATTGTGTATTTTACAAACTCTAAATATATTGTTTTGTTAGTACTCATGTGTATTTAAATGTCTGAAACCTGAAATGAACATTATTTGGTTGAAAACACTGCATATATGTGATATATGAAAAGCGCTGCGCACGTCCGTCTCTGGTTTAGCGCCAGTTAAAGCGCGCACGCACATTTGAATTTGGCAGTTGATCACGTAATGCACTGAACGTTCTAATCACACCGGTGTGATCGTACGCTTCTGGGGCCAGCCAAGACTGATCACACCGGTGTGATCATACGCGTCAAAGGGTTAAAGGATCACATGAGGGGAACAGGGAATCACATGACAAAATACAGGAAACAAAAGAACCATGACATGATAAATTACAAAATAAAAGACAAGATTCATGAGCATGAAATCAAACCAAAGACAGACGTGACATTATAACAGTTGTCTAGAATAGGTGTAGCATTCACACTCCAGTGACTTTATTGCTGCATGTCTCCAGTGTCTGGTGGTGAGGTCACTACTAAACAAAATTTAAGGAAAAGGAATAAATAACGGAACCAGTACATAAAATGCTTAATATTAAAGATGAATGAGAAACAGTGAGTTTTCTTTGCTGTCGTGGTTATTTATCTGTGGTAAAAGCACAAGTGCTGCTCTGTTTGGGTTCACAAATTCATTCAGGTTCAGAGTCGGCACGGTGAGTACCAACGTTTGTAAATGGAGATATAAAAATTATAGAGAAGTTGTTGACTGCTAAATTAATGACATAGGCTTCTTATATAGACCTCATGTGTGATTTTTACAGAAATCTCAGTGACTCTACACTGGTTTAAAAATCAAGTTAGTATTTATCAGAAGTAATTCTTTTACATTTCTACATGTTTATCATTTATAATGTACCTGAGGCCCAAACATAGACTTTATCCACTGTAGTGTGCGTTATATATGAGCAAATTTCTCTGACACCGTTTTCAGAGATACCAAATGTTTGGAAGTTTTAGCAGGACATCTGCCTCTCTTTGGTCTTTGAATATGACTGATATTGATGATCAAATTTAGCACTCTTATGGAAATATGATAATATTTTGTAATTATCATTTCAATCTGACTGATTTTCTAATTGTCATGAATCAGCATTGTTGGAGAGGCTTTTGGACTGTTAGGTTTGATTACAGTAATGGAGGAGTAAACCCTTCTGAGTGCCGGTCAGAGCACCAATAATGAGGAGACAGGTGATCAGGTTATACTTTTGTATTGGTAGAGAAAGGTAGGGCCACAGATGTACAGTCAAAGATGTATATAGTCTGAAAAATAATAAATACAATAAAGATAATGAATAAACTAAATATATATATATATATATATATAAACAATAATAACGATTCCCGTCATTAATTTGTCATTAATAACATGCAGTGCTTATATACAGATAGTAGTGGTGCAATCGAGCAGCGTTTAAGTAAACATCGTTACATTAAACACAAAATAACAGTTAACAGATCGACATCATATCATTAGGAACCTATAGTAATCATCTGCATCTCCATATTGAAAGAAATAAATCACAAGGGAAATAATATGACTGATCTGTATAACAGAATGATTGTTACAGGACATGTCTGGGCTTGTGCGTAAGATACAGATGCATACAAAGCTATTCAGATAACTATTAACACAAATATAAACAAAAGGGCCTTCTTTGTGGTCAATGACACCCAACTGTTACATCTGCAGCAATTTCCCTGAAATGAACTGGAATTAGCGTTCTTTCAGCTAACAGCTCACACTGAACACCCAAACACAACAAATAGCAGCTGATCAACTAACTACGCTGCCCTCTACTGGAATGATATGGATTTGTTTCATTATAAAAGTCTCTCTTGTAAGAGCCTTTAATACAGCCGCCCCCAAAGATGCTGTGCATCTTTGCTTCCTGTAAAGGCGACTCAACTAATCAGGGTTTGGGGTGTTAAGTCCATCCTTTGGTAAGGCCAGCAGGATGACCAGGCGGGCTACCAGTCTGGTATAAACTTGGCCCTTTATCTCCACATCAGCTGACCTTATATGACCATCTGGGCTTAGGTGGGTCTTGACTACTTGTCCTACAGGCCATAAGCCCCACGGTAGTTGGGGGTCTACAATTAAAACAAATGTTTTCTCCTTCAAGTCAGGAGGAGAAGCTTGCCATTTCTGCCGCGTTTGGAGGCCAGGAAGATAGTCCCTTATGAACCTGGTCCAGAATCGGTCAGCTAGGACCTGAGAATGCCTTCAGAGCCGACGACTCAATATCTCTGATTCTGGATAAACTACCTGAGGTAGAGATCCATCGGGCCGCCCCATCAGGAGACTATTTGGCGTTACCGGGTCAGCATCAGCCACGTCTGACGAAACATACCCCAAGGGTTTTGAGTTCAGGATGGCCTCCACTTCCAGCAAGACTGTCATTAAGATTTCCTCAGGAACTGACTGTGAACCCAAAACTGTGTACAAGGCCGATTTAACGGATCTAACCTCCCTCTCCCAAACTCCACCAAAGTGAGGGGCCGATGGGGGATTAAAGTGGAAGTGGATCCTCTGGTGGGCAAGCTGACGCTATAGGTTAGGAACTAGTGCGGCATAAGCTTCTCGTAACTCCCTTTCACCTCCGCGGAAGTTCGTACCTCGATCCGACCATAACTCAGCTGGTGTCCCTCTCCTCGCCACAAACCTTCTAAGAGCCATGAGGAATGAGTCTGTACTCATGCTAGGGAGTAGGTCTAAATGGACTGCTCTGGTGGTCAGACATTTAAAGAAAATACCCCATCGCTTCTCTGTCCGTCTTCCAATTTTGACAGGGGGCCAAAGCAGTACACTCCACAAGAATGGAAGGCAGGTTTGTGGAGCCGAAGGCGCGCACAGGGTAGATCCGCCATCTTAGGGATTGTCGGCTGGGCCCTCCACCGTTGACATTCTGGACAATCATGTTGAAACCGCCGAACAGCTTCGCGGCCACGTAGAACCCAGTAGTATCTCCGTATTTCCGCGAACAGCCGTTCCGATCCAGAATGATGTAACTGATGGTCATAATGGTGAATGATCAAACGGGTGACTGGATGATTAGGATCTAGGACCACAGGATGTAAAACGGAGTCCTCAATGCCTGCAACTCTCCTCAAACGACCTCCTACCCTGATCAGACCACTGGACAGATCCATTTCAGGGGCTAGGGTAACCAGTCGACTTCTGGACCTGACCGACTTTCCCATTTGTAACAGCTTGTAGTCCTCAGGAAAGGATTCTTGCTGCACACGTTTGAGGATATGAACCTCAGCCTGGCGGTAATCCTCAGCCTCTGGAGAAGTCCCTGGAGCAAGGCCAGCTCGAAGCTCCAGGGCAGTAACATCCAATAGCTCCTGCCAGGTGTTGTAGTTCCATCCATCAGGGTGACCAGACGAAGGAGATAAAGTATTGGTCCCACAGAAGGCAGATTTCCGCAGTTTGGCCTTGTCTTCCATGGCCTCAGTTTTAGGGATTACTGGCCATTCTTTGGAATCCTGGAGGAGGAAGGAGGGTCCTTGAGACCAACGGTTTGGTGCAGCAAGATATTGGAGAGGTTTCCCTTTCGTGAGATCGTCAGCAGGGTTGTCCGTGGAGCTTACATAACGCCAAGAACATTTTTCCGTCAGCTCCTGGATCTCAGAAATTCTGTTTCCCACAAAGACTCTGTATCTACAAGACTCCGAATTCAACCATTGGAGAACTGTGGTAGAGTCTGTCCATAGGGAAATGGACTTGATGCATAGGGTCAACTCGTTCTCAAGTAACTTAGCCAACTGCGCTGCAACTAGACTTCCGTAGAGTTCCAGGCTTGGAATGGAGTGAGCTTATTTAGGAGTGACACGGGAGCGTGCCAGAATAAAGGACAGGTAGGTCCGACCTTCCTGGTCGGTAGTCCGGAGGTAAGCCACCGCTCCATATGCCTGCTCAGAGGCATCCGAGAAGATATGCACTTCATGAGTAGCTCCATCCATTCCAACCTCCACAGGAACGTAAGGCCGGGGAAAGGTGATACAAGGAAGGTATTGGAGTTCCTCCTCCCATGCATTCCAAGACTGGAGGAGCTCAGGTGGTAGGTTGGGGTTGTCCCACCCTCTCTGTTTGTTCCACAGTTGTTTAATGATGACTTTAGCTCGAGTTGTGAAAGGCAGAAGCCATCCCAGAGGGTCATACTGGGTAGTTAGGACCTTATATATGTTCCTCAAAGTTGGAGTCTCGTATACTATAGGTCGGTGTTTGTAGGACAAGGTGTCCGTCTGCCAGTTCCAGCTCAGACCCAGCGTTGACTCAGGGATGTCTGACTTCTCCTGCGTTAACCACAGTTCTACACTCACAGCTCGGGCGTTGGACGGTAGGTGACTTAGCACACCAGGATCATTGGAGGCCCACTGGCGAATTTCAAATCCAGCTCCAGAGAGGATGTTTCGTAGTTGATCAATCAAGCTTCGAGCTGCATCAGCAGTAGGCAGGCTCTGCAGGCAGTTATCAACATAAAAACATCTCTCCACCGAAAACCGAATCGCCTCATCCGTCAGGGGGTGTTGCCGCACATGGCGTTGTAGTGCGTAGGTAGCACAACATGGACTGGAGGTTGTGCCAAAAGGTAATACCTGCCACTCAAGAATCTTGGGTGCCTCATCCATCTTCAGGTCCCGCCAAAGGAAACGGAGTAAAGGACGGTCCTCAGGGAGAAGACGGACCTGGTGGAACATCGCTTTGATATCTCCACTCACAGCCACAGGATGTTCTCTGAAACGGATAAGGACACCCAACAGAGAGGCACCGAGGGTGGGCCCTGGCAACAGGTACTGATTGAGGCTTTGTCCTTGGTACTGATGGGAGCAGTTAAACACAATGCGGAACTTTCCGTTGTGACTAACAATGTGGTGAGGGATGTACCAGCATTCAGGTGATTCGGGTATAGACTCAACCACTTCCCGAACAGCTCCAGTCTCAAGGAGTTTCCTCATTTCCTCTTTATAGACCTCAGCCTTGTTGTGGAAATTTTATATTGCTGAAGATTGTACTCTCCTCTAAAACACTGCCAAGGTTGAAAAGCTGTATCCTAAAATACTGAACCTGTGTTCTATGGAATGTATGTTATGTGTAAAACCTAAGTTAGAGAGACATTTCACCTTTAGGTCTTTATTTTCGGTTGGAGGTCAGACCACAACAACTGACAAATGTTAAAGTAAGAAACAGGGGTTGTAAAAGAAGGTTTTGAGTGTCACGTGACAGGTGTCACTGAGTTTTTTTTGGTTTGCAGGCCCAATATGGGAGAGAATAAGGTTTCAACCTTGGAGATTAGGGGTATAAGAGCAGCAGAAAGAAACTGTTATCTATCTTCACTCTACTAGCTTCCTGGAGCTTGTATGACTGTTTGATCTTTCTTGCAAGAAATAAATCTTTTAAAAGACCCTTGGGACTGAATTTGTTTCTTACACAGTGAGTTTGGTGAGTTGTTTATTTTTGCCACAACAGCCTTTTTAGGGTCTTTCTGCAGATGCCTCTCAACACTGCGAAGAGTAGGTAGGACAGACTCCTTAGGTGCATTCAACAAAGGCATATCCTTACGCCGCAGTAAGGGTGTAGCCAACCGATTGATTCCTTCCATTTCCAGAGTGAGAGTCTTCATTTCCAGAAGCTGAAAAGCATCTTGAACTTGCTTGGACCGGGTTACCTCTTTGCCCTCCCACTGCGGAACCGTATCCAACTGCCACAGCCGCTGAACATTCTGGAAGAGTTCGTCCTGAATTGGAGCCATTGAGGTTAGCAGACATTGCCGTGCGGCAGGAGACCAACCCATGGAAGGTATGGGTCCCTGTAGGGTCCATCCTAGGCGTGTGTGAACTGCGGCTGGTGCGCCCGGGCCGCCCCATCAAACAGGCTCTGTCGGAGTTATGAGGTGGGGCTGATCAGAACCAATGAGAAATAAAGGTTGGATGTCCGTAAGTGTACGGATTGGGAGACCCCGCAGATGTCTATACTTCTGTTGTAGCTGTTCTACAGGGTAAGACTGGCGTGACAAGTTCAGACGGTCTGCAGTAAAGGCATGATTGAATTTATAACAGGTCTGAGGTTTACAGAGGGGAGATATCTGAAAGGATATGGAGCAACCATGAAGGACCTGAATATCATCCCTCACTGTCCACAAAGGAAGATCTTCAGGGACACCCCGAATGCCCAGGGCCTTAACTGCAGTGGAGAGGAGAGTAGTCCTCTCTGAGCCGTCATCAAGAAGAGCATAGGTGTCCAGGGTGCGATCTTCATAATGTAAATTCACAGGAACCACTTTGAGCATAACTCGTCCTCCGACAGAAGGTTTATCAAGGAAGAAACGATTGGGAGAGGAATTTGTCAGGCAGCTCTTCTCCACATTGGCTGAATCCTCTTTGTGGGATGGATTCACATTCACCTCATGGAGCGGGCGGAGATGGGTGCCTTGACAGATGTTGCAGGGCTTCTTTAGGTCACATTGAGCGGCATGGTATGCCCTGGCGCAGCGCCAACAACGGTTGTTGCTACGAATCCATGTCCTGACCTGATCAGAGGTAAGCTTAACAAAGGATGCACACTGGCTCAGGTAATGCTCAGTCTTGTCACAGAAAGGACAATAACGTTTCACTTTAACCGGCTTGGTTTGTGAAACAGGACCCTTCCGAGGGATGGAAGTTTCACTCTGGGATTCTCCAACACCATGCAGGACGGTCACAGTTCTCTTCCCAGAGTCTGACTTACTGTGCGAGATCTTAGACATCGGCTCAGCATCATAACTGTGGCACCAAGTTTCATAACGGAGCCAATTCAAAAGGTCAACCAGATTAGGGGCTGTACCAGGTTGGCGGAACATATGTCGACGAAACTCAGCACGCTGCTCAGGGGGAAGCTTACTTAGCAGTCGTGTGACATGGGACCCACAACTCAGCTCCAATTCACCATCACGTCCCAGGGTTCTCAGTAGGCCCACTAGTGACTGCACCTGGAGAGCGAACCTCTGGAAGGCAGAGATATCACCTCGTTTTATGTCAGGACTCTCAAGGACAATAGCAATTCTCCTTAAGGCTAACTGATGCGGTTGGCCGAATTTCTCATGGAGCGCGGCCATTGTATCAGTGAATGGAGTTGGTGAGTACAAGTAAGCATCTGCTATCATTCTGGCTTCCTCAAGCTTAAGGTGATCCACTAAGATCTGGTATTTAAAAAGTTCAGTCCCGTCCGGAGGGAGCAAGTTCTCCAAAGCTATCCGGAGTCGAGCGAACTCACCTGGATCAGGACGACTGAACTTAGGGATCGTAGGAGCAGGTCCTCTGTACATGAATTCAGACCCAGTATAAGGTACTACAGGTCGTAGATTGGGCTCTGTCTTAGGTGCTAAGGCTGGAGGACTTGAATAAGCTGGCACCGCATTGAATCGTGGGGAAATGGGCACTGTCATGTGGTGGGCAGGCAAGGGCATGGCCGCAGGTGTTAGCAACTCCTGAAGCTCTTTAGGTGTAGGAGGAGGAGGAAATCCACAAGCATCAGGAGCATGAAGCTGATGAGGGTGTGCTTGTGTAGCTGGGAAAGCAAAAGGATATTTTCTAGGCCCTGGCACCACAGGCTGGTAAGTAGTGGCGCCCATGTCAGACAGCATGAGGTTGCCCATCCGTGTCCTCAGGTCAACATCAGGTTCAGGCGATGGTGGTGGGGGAAGCTCAGCGAAGTTTCCATCCTCCGTTACAGTTGTGGATTCATACTGCTTCACAGGTGGACTGGATAACTGTGACGCTGATGGCTGTGCTGGTGAGAGGTTCTGGCCTCTGGCTTGACTGAGGTCAGCTCGAAGGGACTGAGCTACTTGAACTAATTCTCTGACTTCCGCACGGACTTCTCTCAACTCCCTCAGGTCTGCCTGGAAGGCCTGATGTGTCTGCATTAGTTGTACATGCTCACTGCGTCGTGTGCGGAGGTAGTGAAATCAACTGCCTGAGGTGAAGAGAGGGGTGGCTGAGGGAATTCAGCATGCTGTTGAGGCTTATAACTCGAAGACATGACCTGTGTGCCATCAAAACATACCAGGTCACCACCAGGTGGAGTGGTGTAAGGCTGGAAGGATGTGGGAGGAGTCCGGTGGACAGGTGCCTCCCAGGTGCGTGCAATATCATGCTCTGTGACAGGTCTGCCTCGTGTATATTGTACCTCATACTGCTGGAAGTAAGCTGGAGGACGAGTATAGCGCTTAGGGCGAGCTCCTCCCATAATCTCCTCATCAGAGTCCATAATGTCAGATGGGAATACTCAATCCGGCTGGAAGGACCAATTTTGTTGGAGAGGCTTTTGGACTGTTAGGTTTGATTACAGTAATGGAGGAGTAAACCCTTCTGAGTGCCGGTCAGAGCACCAATAATGAGGAGACAGGTGATCAGGTTATACTTTTGTATTGGTAGAGAAAGGTAGGGCCACAGATGTACAGTCAAAGATGTATATAGTCTGAAAAATAATAAATACAATAAAGATAATGAATAAACTAAATATATATATATATATATATATATATATATATATATATATATATATATATATATATATATATATATATATATATATATATATATATATATATATATATAAGCAATAATAACAATCCCCGTCATTAATGTCATTAATTTGTCATTAATAACATGCAGTGCCTATATACAGATAGTAGTGGCACAATCGAGCAGCATTTAAAGCATGAAAATCAGGCCTTTTGGGAGACACAAGTGAATAGGGAAATATATTATATATTAATATTCCTATGAAATATTGGATATTATTATGAAAATGCTGCCAATTATTACTACCATTATTACACTTATTTTTCATTACATGTTGCTCCAAGAACACGTCAATATGCAAATTAAATACAATGTATCAGTGCATTGTATAGAATGGGAAAATCCACTTATGGCCATTTTACACATATTTCAAATCATTGAGAATAGTCTTTATAAAAAATACCTGAAACATTAAAATTGATAGGTGAATGAAACAAACAAACAAAACAAAACTACAGTGGACATTTCATAACATGAATAAAATATATTTTTTTCAATATTTTTTCTCACATTTATTTTCTATGCTTCAAGCAATGTAATGACAATAATAATAAAAAAAAAAACTAAATTCACAAAACTAATTTCTCTCTGTCTCAGGAGGATATTTACCATTCTGATCTGTCTTATCTTTTCTTTAATACTAAGATGAACTCATAATTTTCCCATGTTGTGGTTTTCTTGGGAGGGAGAGAGGAGGAAGTTGTAAGAAGTAGATAGTGTTTCCCTCCTTATAAATACACTAGTTACATAAAAGAGCTCCAACATAAGAAACCAGGAGCTGAATATGTGTGGATCAGACACCCTCAGATTTGATCAAAAATATCTTAATTTGTGTTCTGAAGATGAACATCTTACAGGTGTAGAACGACATGAGGATGAGTAATTAATGACAGAAATTTCATTTTTGGGTGAACTAACCCTTTAAGTTCATTGAAAGCAATGTCCCATGTTAACGTAGGCTTGGTTTGTGAGCGTGACACAAGAACATGATAACTTCCTTAAAACTGCTCCAAAAAACACAGGAACAAACACTGCAAAATCAAAATGCTTTATTCATATGTATGTACAACTGGTGAACTATACATTTTTAAATATATAATCCATTGAATATCATGTGACAAATCTGTCACCATCTGCTGGAGATCCTGGTCAACACACTTGTGTTCAGGCGCACATTAAGGCAAGTTAATATCTGTTCAAATCACTTCAGTAAAGTCTCCACATTTTTACATATTTTAGTACGTAAAACAATATTTTTTTTTTTTAAGTAAATACAGTAAAGCATGTTCTTCACACACACACACACACACACACACACTGATCTCACTGTCTATATGAGTATTCATTACACACATTTATTCTGACATGTTTTTTCACTGACAGAAGTTCAGCTGTAGTATTAATGTAATGAAGAGAAAATAAGAGACTCTATAACATCTCACTGTTACTGATTCATCATGAGCTCAAAGCATTATGGGTAGAATCACTCTACAGTCTATTCTGATTCATCAACACAGTTTCACTGATGATCCAATATAAACATAAAACCCAAGATAGAGCGGTTGAGTGAATGTGGTCTGGACTGTGTGGATGAGGCTCATTGTGTCTCCAGAGACGCTGTAGAAGGACAGAGTTCCTGCACTGTGATCCACATACACTCCTATTCTCCTGCTGATGGACTTTACAGGGAGATCAGTCTCCATGTTATTGTGCATGAATGAGTAACTGGAGGAATAGCAGAACAACCTCCAGGAATGATCATTACGTCCAAACACACACTCACTACCCCGTCCCTTCCTGCTGATGCTCTTATATGACACTGATATATACACACCACCACTCCACTCAATCTCCCAGTAACAGCGTCCACACACACTCTCTCTACACAACACCTGAAACACACGATCAAATCTGTCTGGATGATCAGGATACGACTGCTCTGTGTCAGTCAATGTTATCACTCTGTTCCTCTCAGAAAGACAGAGGAGTTTATTCACTGTGTTCAGATCCAGATTGAGCTGATGGGAATCTGATGGAGATAAAACACATCAGAATCAGGAATTATCAATCTGTCTGATCTTTTACACTGTAAAAATTATCTTTGAAATTACATTTCATTCTAATTTTATGTAAAATCAACTTAAATACAGTACAGTCCAAAAGTTTGGAACCACTAAGATTTTTAATGTTTTTAAAAGAAGTTTCGTCTGCTCACCAAGGCTACATTTATTTAATTAAAAATACAGTAAAAACAGTAATATTGTGAAATATTATTACAATTTAAAATAACTGTTTTCTATTTGAATATATTTCACAAAGTAATTTATTCCTGTGATGGCAAAGCTGAATTTTCAGCATCATTACTCCAGTCTTCAGTGTCACATGATCCTTCAGAAATCATTCTAATATGCTGATCTACATAAAATGAACATTTCTGACCTTGTGCCCTTATCAACCAGCTACTAAACAATCAGATAAGAAAAAGAAAAAAACTACATGTACTAATTTCACATTAAAACTTTAATTTAACTACTCATTTTGTAACTCTGTGATCATGAATCATTAGCTGTGTCTCATTTCGAAGGTTGCATACGTCATTGAGGCTGTATCAAAAGTAAGTAGGACTCTCCGAATGTGACCTTCGAATGTGTCCTTCTTCCACAGGAATTCAGAGGATGCATGAGGTGTATCCTTCGCTGCTACAGATAGCCCACAATTCTTTGCATCGCTGATAACAACCGTCATTTATTTGATTTCTTTTTTTTTTAATGTCAGCGTCGGCAGATGTACAAATGAAAATAGGGTATTAAAATGTAAGTAGTTTCAAGCCTGTTTTTGTTTTATCTTTGTTCTTCTTAATATCCTCTGTAACAGATATTTCTGTTGTACATAAGCTCCTCAAGCATTAACCAAAATAAAACAAGTAAATACATTTTCTTTTCAAATTACTTTACAAATGTTTTAATAATTTTCATTCATTTGCTGAGAGCGCAACGAGGCTGCCGTGAACACGTTGGCATAGCAACGATATACTTCCGGTTTCCTTTCCTGCCTGTGTGTCCTACCAAGGACGTCTCATTTAATTCTGGCTAAGGACACTCCATATACCGCATCCGTCACAGGATTCGTCCTCTTCAAAATTAAATGAAATGAGACACAGCTATTAACTTGCATAAGTCCTGATTGCCTTTTCATCTTCCATTCTCCTGCGGAACCACACTTCAAAATAAAAGTCCCTATAGAAATAATAACTCAAATGGAGGAAATAATTACATAAACATTATGATGTAATTTTTGCAGTTTCAAATAATTTTGAAGTTAGGGCATCAGCGGGGTTGTCAAAGTTAGGACAGTTTTTAAGATAAGATAACGCACTTAACCTGCAGAATGACATTTCTTTTGTCCTATATGAGGTTCTTACTGAAATTGCTATAAACAGATAAGATATGATTCTAAAGTTAGGATCTTTCTGTAATATGCTAGAGAGTAAATGCTGAATTTAAGTGTTATTATATGTTTTTGAGAGACAGACCTGTTAATGTTTAATATTCAGTTATGAAGAGAGAGAGAGAAAGTGTGTTTGTGTGTGTGTGTGTGTGTGTGTGTGTGTGTAGACGTACATTTGCGTACTCCTGCTGTAATCCTGATCTCTCCCCCGTGATCCACACTAGAAAACACACAGTGACACAGTTAGTCAGTAAACACACACACACACAGGTTTGTTTGTCTATATTAGTCTTTATTTCAGGTTCATGACACACACACAGCAGTGCAGGGCTGTAAGCGATTAATCACATTATATTTCAATTATGATTTCTAACTGCATCCAGGGCCGGCGCAAGCTCAACTGCTGCTCTAGGCAAAACCCCGTCGTGCCGCCCCCACTTCAGTTAAACTCGATCTTTGAGATGTGAAAGACTTGAGGTTTTGTTTAGTGATTTATTAATAAACTTGCACTAATATAAAAGCATGTCGGATTTTTCTTTTTTCACTCTGCAATGTAAAAAATCAGCGCGTTACTAACTACAAATGCAAACACTTATGTTAAATAGTAAGAAAATCTAGAAGATTCAGGAGAATTCCTGGTGGGCCGCTGATAAATTGGGCGGTCAGTAGCTTAGTTCGACATAGACAGTTTACAGACAGTAATAAGTCATTTACAAATGCATTATAAATCATTAATAATACAGTTATAACTGCATGAATAAAAAGGGCGACTTTAAACCTGACAAACAGTGAGCCGTTTTTAACTCACATGTTATAAATGCTTAATAAATGTATTTATTAACACTTATTTAACTCAAAACCAGATTCCTGGTTTATTTCATGATGCAGTGAACCTTAATGTAAAGTGGAAACCTGTTAACCATTTATTAATGAGTTATAAACATTAATAACCTGTGAAAGTGAACCTTATGTAGTGTGAACACACGTGAATCATGTATTTATTAAAGCAGACACAGAAGATCTTTTTTTTTTCCTGGTGACATTTTATTGTTGAAATATTAATAAGCAATTCATAATTATTCTTGATATCATGATAAAAGGATACTGTAACTTTAGTATTTGACCATCTGCATAGTACCTGCGCGCGACAGAAGAGGGAGCACCAGAGCAGTTATTTGTTTAGGATAACTACAAACTACAAACAGTGATTACATATATAATATACAAACTAACACAGCGATTATAATATAAACACTTGAAAAACATAGTCTGCAATGTCAATTTAGTTTTAGTTTACCCATCAAATCAGTAACATTAAACACAAATTTTCATTTTAAAGCATGTTTAACTGTGTGACTTCTCATGATAGTGGCAGGGCTTTATTGGATGCTCACTAGCGCCAACTCCTGTCACACGCCAGAACACGCATGCTTAGTGATGTGACCTGAAAGAGTGATGTGACCTGACAGAGTATATAAAGTATAGCCTAATATATTATCGTCACGTCTAGTTTTCTATAACTATAGTTATCTTCATAATAAAAAAAATGCTGCATCTGAATCCTACTCCCTCACTGCTCTTTACACCAAATGTGACAATATAATGTATAATAAGCAATGTATTCTTCTTCTTTTTATAATTATTATTATTATAAGTAGTAGCAGTAGGCTATTATGCATGTTAATTCTGGCATGTGACAGGAGTTGGCGCTAGTGAGCACCCAATAAAGCCTTGCCACTATCATGAGAAGAAGTCACACATACTGTTCCAACCAAGCGGAATGATTGAACAATTCAAACAGAATCAGATGCATTGCTTGATCAGATTTACTCAAGTGGCAACCTCCCCCAGTCTCTCGTGAAACCAATATGGAAGTGACTTAAACTGCGATTCATCGACTGGCTGCTAGGGACAGGCTCCAAAAGAGAGCAGAATCTCATTGAGTCCCATGTTAAATTGGCCAAGTTTACAGCAGAAAAAAACATGTTTACAAGTTGGTTCAAATTGTGGTTTTGGTCTATACTGCTAATTTTGTCCTTCATGACAACTCTGAGGGGGGTGAATTTTTTTATAACTCGTCCATTTAAATTATATTAAGCCTTAAAGTTCTGCATAATTAAGGGCATGGTCACTTGAGTGACAGGTAGATGCCGCTGCTGTCTGTGAGCCGTCATTCCTCAGCTGCCGCTGAATTTGGCATCTCAGCCGTATTTGTGCTCGATTATTTTATACAATTATAAAATATGTCTTGCTGCATGTCACGATCACAGTCTGTTCCTGTTCACTCCGGACTCCATTTCCCATAATCCTCCCTGTCAATCACATGCACTCACTCCACCAATCACCTGTTGCCACATACAGTCATGCACACTCCACACTAATCACCACACCCAGCTGATACACATTACCTGGACTATAAAGGACTCACACACACACCACCTCACCGCGAAGTCTTGATTACCCAGAGTGTCATTTCTAAGCATTATTATTCTGTCTGCCTGTCTGTTGCCGTTCCTGCCTGTTTCCTGTTTGACGATCCTGTGCTGCCTACCTCTGACCCTTGCTTTGTATACCGACCTGTGTATGTTATCTGCCAGTCCTGACCTCTGCCTGTACCTGGATTACGATTCTGTCTACCCTCTGCTGTTCCTGTTTGCCCCTGGTTTACCCTGCCTGTATGACCGCGCTTAACGTTAATAAACGCTGCATTTGGATCCCTGCCTGTGAGTCTCCCTATGTTACACTGCATAATATTCGAGACTGATGTGTGTAGATTGACAGTAAACCTTTAGCCTTTCTAATGATATAACTTATCTTCATTAATATTTTAGATCGTATCTAAGATAGATAGATAGCTCCTTTGACTGCTAGAATGGTCACGTCGATCTAGGCGGGCGTGGTTTCAGCAACCAGTCATATCAGCTCAAACCACGTCCCGCCTCTTTACCCATTTTCAGTTATCCGGGAGTGACGTGTGGTGACGCGCAGCTAAGATGGCACGGCCTCATTTTCACTTCAAAACTGCTGTTCAGAACTCTATGGGTGACGTCACGGACACTACGTCCATATTTTTTTTACAGTCTATGGTTCCAACATGCTTTGAAGTGAAAATTTGTGTTTGCTGATTTGAAGGGTGAGCTAACTGAGGTGAAATCGCAGAATATATTTTTCTAGTGTTTATATTATATGAGTAATCGCTGTGTTAGTTTGTAGTTATCTTAAACAAATAACCGCTCCCGCGCAGGTACTGTAAGTGCGGATGTCCAAAGCCTAATACTCAAGTTACAGTGGCCTTTATCACGATATCAAAAATAATTATTGAATGCATATTAATATGCTAATGTTCTGTAACGTGCATTCGGTCATTGATTTAATGATTTACACAACTGTTAAATAAAAAAATACATATTTAGGTGCCTTTATTCAGCTTGTATCAAATATGTTTGACTTATAGGTGATGCTTATTATCTTTTTTGGAATACTTGATTGTTTCTCTGAATGCTTTAATTTCAGTTTACTTGCATAAGCCACTTTTCATGAGAAGTCATGCTCTGTGATTTTATGCTGTAAAAGAACTTTTCTTTTTGTTTTTTTGTTTTGTTTTTTTGTTTCAAGTTTAAAGTTGTGTTTACTGAGACATGCATCAAAAATAAAATATTTCAAATGAAAAAAATACTATCTTATTTGTGTTCATTAATAATTAATAAATACATAATTCACATGTTTTCACTTTACATTAAGATTCACTTTCACAGGTTATTAATTTTTGAAACTTATTAATAAATGGTTCACAGGTTTCCACTTTACATTAGGGTTCACTTTCACAGGTTATTAATGTTTATAACTCATTAATAAATGGTTCACAAGTGTCCACCTTGCATTAGGGTTCACAGGTAACTAATACTGGAATTAAAGTTTTCATTATTAATATCCAATGAAGTTATGGTTATTATATTTTGTTTTATTTTCAAAATAAAGTTGGAATTTTGTCTTTAAAAAACAATAATTTTGTTTTTATACACTGCTGTGGATGGGCATCATGACCTTTTTGGAGAGTATCATGGGAAAGACAGAAACTTCTGGTAAGCAACATAGTAAGACAAGTGGCAGTCATGAGATATTAATAAGAAAAGCACAAATACAACACCCTTCAGTCTAATTATGATAGTCAATTTTTGCTGCATCATGAAATAAACCAGCATCTGGTTTTGAGTTAAATAAGTGTTAATAAATACATTTATTAAGCATTTATAACATGTGAGTTAAAAACGGTTCACTATTTGGCAGGTATTGCATTAAAGTCGGCATTTTTATTCATGCAGTTATAACTGCATGATTAATGATTTATAATGCATTTGTAAATGACTTATTACTCATTAACAAACACCTTTATAAACCCTTTACAATGGGAAGCTTAATGTAAAGTGTTACCCAAGTCTCTAGCTCATTTTCAATGAGACACACGAAAGCCGCAAATCGGTGGTAGTTCTAGTAGCTAGTTGCGACTGTGTAAGCGGTTCTCTGCACGCCCAAAATCCCGTCACTTGTGCATGCACAGCTCTCCATTATGAATATAGGTTATAAATATATGGCATTTATAAATATTGTGCACACAAATGTGAGCAACGTGACTCCTCCGCTTTCTCCACTTTTGCAGGTTCACTATATCATTACATTAATAATTATTGTGATTTAATTTCATAAGAATTTTTGTTCTGCTTTTAATACAATTCACCAAAAAGTATTACACTATTAACCAGGCCTAACAAAAAAACAAAACAAAACAAAAAAACATGATTTTGAAAAAATAAATAAATAAATAAATTAAATCACCTTACCAAAATAAAACAACAAATATTAGATTAGATAAATAAAACAACATTTAACAAATATTTGTAACAAATATTTATTAGTGAATTTAATATTTTCATTTTTATGAGCTGGGCTAGCCTACTGTAGCCTACAGAAATTCAAACTTTTTAAACTTGTAACAATTTTTAATAATTATTTTGCATTTTAGACTCATTATAAGCACTAAGTAAGTTGCAAGTGTATTATTTATTTATTCATATCTGAGTGTACCATCACCACTTGATAAGACGTGTGGAAATTGCTGCGTTGGAGACGTTTAAACTGTCCAAAACAATCCCGCACCCTGTCATAAAACACATAACCATATTACTTTAATTTAACATGAATAGTTATGTTACTACCTTGAAAGTCGAAACAGATAACAATGTTTCTTTTGATAACTGATGATAATGGCGCTCTGCTCTGGTCCAGGTTAGCGGCGTGCGCGAGTAGCAGTGTGTAGCTGCACAGCCCCCTCTGTTGGTGAACATGATCACTACACGATTGCTCCAATAACCAACAGGCTGATGTATGTTGGTCGGGCTTTTTTTGCGATGTATTTGCAGGTTATTTTGAACGACCTATAAAACGGGGACATTTCCAGGGACAGCTCCATTCGTGGACGGAGCACCAAAAAGAGGACGTCTGTTCACTACGTTCACAAACTACTGTTAATTTTAACAGAAAATAGGCCTAAGGGAGCATGGCAGAAGGTAAATAGTGCTCCCTCTGTAATCACTAAAAAGTTGTCATATCTCACAACGTTCTGTTCTAATAAATGAAGCTGTCACACATTGAATCTCTTATTTACATAATTCTAAATTTCTTTGTTTTTATGAGAGAATTTGCAATCGTGCAAACTCATAGTCCACTCACCGTTCAAAACGCCGTTTTTTTTTTTTTTTGTTCAGTGATATGCCACTCTAGGTTGGGGCGGGTTTTGGTAGCCTACTTGGAAAGATAATTTAGATTTAGAATAATTAATCGGGTGATAACCTTTTGATACAAGTAATAATTCCAAACGAATGTCCCAAAAATAAATTAATTAATTAACTTAAAAACTAAATCCCTCTCTTTTTTTGCCGCCCTCACTGTGCTGCCACCCTAGGCGGCCGTATAGTTCAACTATAGGCACGCGCCGGCCCTGACTGCATCTAAAAGTTGTGGTTGGCGGTAAGTTTGTGTGTAAATGTATGTTTTTGACCAACTTTTTCGACTTTTGATGTAATTTCTAGCAAGAAATGAGAATTGAAGTGTATCATCAAAGCTCTCTCTGTTTAGCTGTAGATCATCAGATGGTCATTCTGCCTCAGAAGTACAGCTGCCCTTGAATAAAGATTGTTCTGGTCGACTAGTAGTCATTCATTTTAAGCGATTAGTTGACTCATTGCACGTTTATTAAAGTGGTGAAACACGTTCACGGATATCTGCGCCCTGTGGTGATTATTAATTGAGGGTATTTAGGAAAGGAGTATATAAAGGGCATTTTTTTTTTTTTTTTGAAAATAGGCTCATTTTCCAGCTCCCCTAGAGTTAAACAGTTGAGTTTTACCGTTTTCGAATCCATTCAGCCGATCTCCAGGTCTGGCGGTACCACTTTTAGCATAGCTTAGCATAGTTCATTGAATCTGATTAGACCGTTAGCATCTCATTCAAAAATGACCAAAAAGTTTTGATATTTTTCCTATTTAAAACTTGACTCTTCTGTAGTTACATCGTGTACTAAGACTGACAGAAAATGAAAAGTTGTGATTTTCTAGGCTGATATGGCTAGGAACTATACTCTCATTCTGGCGTAATAATCAAGGAACTTTGCTGCTGTACCATGTGTGCAGCAGGCGCAGTGATATTACACAACGCCTGTGACCCCCTGCTTGCACAGGAAGTGTGCCTTGCAACCATGGAGACATTTGTGAGAGACGCTGCATAATATCATTGCGCCTGCTTTACTTTCATAAAAAAAAAAACACAAGTAAAAAGTCAGTAATAAAATAAGAACAAATAAAAAAATTGCAAACAACAGCACAAATAAATGCAAGAGAATGAAGAGAGCTATGAAACTAAGTTTTTCAGGTTAAGTAGGTTTTTATTCAGGTAAGAAATACTACAGAAATGAAAGAAATCAAATGTAAAATAGAACATCCAGTGTTGTTTTACATGTTTACTTAAGTTTCTGTAGTGTTTTATTATTAAATACAGATTCATTCTTACCATTAAAGTTATAAAAACGTATTCAGTCAAGAGCAGAAAGTGATTTTTTTTGTCTTTTGTTCTTTGATTAACATGACAGACAGCAGCAGGAATATTGGACTGCTGTTCCTTTAAGAGTTTATGAACGGGTCCAATACTGTTACACAAATGCGTTCTCTTTCTCAACTATAATGATCCAAAACTGACTCTGTTTATCTGAATAATCGCCAAGACTGGCATTTTGGCATAATTTTGTATGTATTTGACCGTTTAAGTGCAGTAAGCCACTCATTTTGGTACTTCCCTGTTGAAAAATCCAGCTAAAACTAGCCTAAGCTGGTTTAAGCTGGAAGTAGCTGATTTAAGCTGGTCTCCCAGCCGGGGTTAGCTGGTGTTCAGCTGGGTTTAGCTGGATTTTTCAGCAGGGTTGTGTGATGCTGTTTGGCTTCTGACTCTGAGACTGAGCGTGGCTTGTCCGCTCCACCTATATAGATCAATGGTGCATGCGCTAAATGTGCTAAGAATTACTAAAATTACGCGCAATGCAAGCACTATTTAACCAGAGCAAATGAGACGAGTGAGAGAGAGGAGGCGCCCGCGCAGATGTGTGTCACTTCACCGTCGGAGGGAAAAAACGGATCGGCTCGGAATCGGTAAGAAGTGAGACTGACCGGCCAATCACTGATCACTGATTTTTTTTGTGTGGATTGACTTGCACAGATGAATTGTTCACCACAAAACTAGCAATTTGAGCTAACAAAATAAATAAGTTCAAATTTGATTTCATGTGTACTTTAAGCGCTGATGTGGAAACACTGCAGTCTAGTGGCGGACTGCCGTCACTTCGTGGGTTGTTAACAGCACAAAATGATCACAAATGAACGTCACCATTTTGGAGTGATTTGGACAGCATGGAGAGTGGCGTCACTGTAGAGGTCCTGCGGCTCTCCTGCAGGACCAGATAAGATTTCTTGCAGATTTCTTTTAAATAAAAAGCAGCAGTGGTCAGTAACTGTGGTGCACTTTGGGTGGAAGTGAGCGTTCTGACAATAACTTGGCCACTCCCGAGATCCTTTGACAACAGCGCTTTGCTTGAACTTGAAGTGAACAAAATTTTCTGCATTGCTGGCATTCACACAGTTCCCAGTTCCCTGCCCTGAGCAACCTGGCAAGATATGTCCTTTGAAGGTGCACTTGTGGCTGGGATGCAGAGAGAATATTCAGCCTTTGTGGTCGGATTTTGCAGGAGATACATTCGGTGGCCTATTGATTCCGTCGTCAGTCAGTCAGTTGTTAAAAAAAATATTTCATATTGCAGTATAGCTAGTAAGCCAACAGTTTGTTTATTCATGTTTTTGGCTTAGCCTATAGTTTTGAGGGACAGTATTTAATGTAGCCTATTTTTCTCTGTGACATTTAGAGAGTTTTTCTGTCAAAGACAAAAAACAAACACAAATCTTGTATAGGTTATCCATCATTTTATATTGGTTATCCCCAATCACTCTCTCTCTTTAAGGGAAATTTAAATGTGACATTCTGGAAACGATCTAAATTTAGCGGGACCTGTCAGGTCGGGAATGTTTTGCAGGACATAAGGGCATGAATTTAGTAAATAAAGTGACAGTGTCTGTAAAGAACGCTTTTTTTTCAGCGTCGCGTCATTTTACGTCACTCAAGGGAGTCGATCGCCGAGCTCTGTGTTGACTCAGTGCAGAGTAGGCTGGTATTCAGTGACAGCGGTCATGAATCAGTGTGTTTTCGGTAGTTTTTGTATTCTATTTATCATCGTCATGGTAAATTATTGTGTTTGTGGAGGTTGCACAAACTTCAGCCTGTCCAGAGGTTTAATAACAAGAAGAAGGACGCTGCCATCTTCCGTGCCAGGGTGTGTTTTGTGCAGGTGAAGAGAAGGGACTTTACTTCTGCATCTACTTCGAAAAACGCGTTCATTATAGACCGGAGGATTATCATCCTGGCGATATGATGGAGTTCAACATTGTAATACTACTGTAAATTATTATATTAAATGTATAAACGTACACACGCGATGCTTCTTCACCGTTTTTACTTGAATCAATTTCAACACTGATGAACAAATTATGTACACAAATGTATACAGTCTCACACTCACACAAAACAGTTTTGAATTATGTGCTGGTAATGCACTCCAATTTCATTCATGCCATGTATAAACTTGACTGTAAACGTATATAGCCTATACATTCAAGTTCACACAACTACATAATCACGGTGTCATATACATCCCCACACTATCAGTGATCGGCACGGAATAAACTCATAACACATAATGAATGAATAAAGGATAACATTACAAGAAACACATACAGTAACACTACTTATGTTCGGCCTCCGGCGGGAGACATGATCACGGATCTGTCAGAGAGATGAAACGTGAATTGTGCACCTTAAGTCTTGTTTTTTTTTTCTTTTTTTTTTTTACTTTTGCTAACGTTACCAAATCAGTCGTGATGAGAAACCGCTATATCACGTAATGCTAGTGTAGACTGATATTAAGGAAGTTTATTAGTTTCTGTTATTAGTAATCAATAACGTTACTCCTAGATGACCAATACTAGCTTTGCTTTTGCCTGATTCATAATAATCTGTACAATATTGTGATCTGAGAACAGTGTTGCATATCGTTAGCTAACGTGTATAGGCTATCTATAAGCTAACACCGGTCTCCTACCCTGTTTTCCACTGCTTCTCCTCACACAACAGCTCAATTTGTCTATTATGACCGTTATTTGTCTAATCCTGGCCTGTCGCTGCTCTCTTAAACACATAGCAGGCTAATTGTATGGCTGTGGTTTGTGATACGAGTATGAATAAACATTTACAATTTTCTCAGCGTCCGAAATGTCATTGCGATCCATTGTTTTCCTATTGTTTATATTGACCACACTCCCTTGAGTTACATCACTTCTGATTTGGCATTTTTCAGATGCGGAAGTAAAATTTTCTCACAAAAATGACTCCAGAAGCCTATGTAGCATATTTATACGTGTTTTTTCAAGAGAATCTATTTCATACATTATTTTTCTATACATTGAATCACTGAAGCTCTAACCTGCAATATGCCCTTTAAATTAACAATACATTCATCAATTAATCATTAACCTTAATACTGCAGGATGCGTATACTGCAATGACATAGTCAAGTCATTTTTATTTATATAGCAATTTTCACAATACAGATTGTTTCAAAGCAGCTTCAAAGTCATAATATGAAAATTAATGGACAGAGATTGTTTTGGCTTTACAGCAGCTCTTAGGAGACTTAGACTCCTAAACTCAGTGTACAGATAAACTCCCAAACTCAAATACAGATATGACCGGGATCATTATTGCTGTGACCGCTCCATCTTTCAGTTTCAAAAGATCTGTAAATCCAGCGTAGAACTGGGCCTTGTTTATGAAAACATAAGTGCTGATCCTGAGGGCCTGAGCAGCCACAGAAAACACAAGATATTCTCCATTTGTTTTAACCAATAAAAACGCAATTGCAACTATCAGTTTCTATAGTTATTTTAATGACAAATATCGAGAGTACATTAATGTAATGTGTGAGAACAAAACTCTCAGCTCCACTTAAAGTTGGGTTCTTTGGGAAGCAAGGTTATCTTCCCCTCACAACCAAAAACACACTTCTTTGGTGACATTGTTGATTTTGTGAAGTCCTGTGACCTGTGCAGTGCTGCCGATGACTTCCGTAAAGCGAACGCGCGTTGATGGGCGTGCTCTTGCTCTCTCACTCTGGTCGACGTGTGCGTGCCCGTACAAGGAATTCTGCCCCTGTTTACGTCACTCAGGCCCATAATCAAAAAACCCCGCCGAAGTTTGTGAGGATTTGGAAGAGTATGTTTGGCACAGAAATACTCCGTCATACGTCCAACTCGTGTTTTGAAACTTTTGCCATGTTTAGCATGATAATCTAACTCTTTAACCATGTAAATTAGTCAGAATGCATGAAATAGCATTATATAGTAAAAGTGCTGCTCAGGTGGAGCTCAAGAGCTGTTCACGTGGAGTAGCCTCGTTTAGCACATAAGGGGCAAATTGCATCCAATACCTTCAATACTCTGCAGATGGCAATATCGCCCAAGAAATAAGCCACATCAGATAAAGTTGCAGACTTGTGGGGCACATTCACAGTGTAATAAGTAACGGTAAGTGTCAGTTCAAATGTAGTGGAGTAGAGAGTAAAAGTTGCTTATATTTTTGATACTCTGTGAAAGTACAAAGTAGCCAAAAAAGTACAGTAACGAAGTACATTAACTCTAAAGGCCTGTACACACTGGGATGAATATCATGTGCGATTATCACCGACGTTTAATCCCTCGTGACTAAACAAAGGAGGCCAATTTGAGTGTGCACACCGACGCAAAAACGCCAGGCATAAAAGTGTCATTTAAAAAAAAAAAAAACCGCCTCGGGTTTGTTTTTTTTTTGGTTTGATGTGCCGCGTTAAAAACTGGCCGACCAATGAGATTGGCGCTTTTGTTCACGTGCCTGGAGCTGCTGAAGTTATAGTAAAACACCACATGGTGGCGCTCAAGCCCAAAACGGTCTTGCTGAGCACACATTGATACCAAGACGATGAAGAGAAAGTAAGCAGATGAGGAAGACCCCTACAAACTATGGGTGCTCTGCCAGTTCTTGGCCACACCAATAGATGAGTATTATATGCCATTTTATTTCTGTATTTTTACTGTTTTATTTTCCTTTTACATTCAAGAAATATAGTTGAAAATGTCTATTTCATAAATATGTTTATTTGCACTACCGTTCACAAAATTAATGGAATGCATAGCTGATATAAAAAATTGGATGACCAGTAATTTCCTACTACTAAATTCAGAATAAAGAGATTCTAATTTTTGGACCAAACACTTCTTCACGTAATAACTTGAATACTGTCTAACACTTGATGGCTGCTCTGTTAAGTCTTCGTCGTCAGTTAGGAACCTGGGTGTGCTCTTTGATACCAATCTTTCATTTGAAGGCCATGTTTCTAGCATCTGTAAAACCACATTCTTCCATCTTAAAAATACATCTAAACTATGACATATGCTCTCAATGAAAAATGCAGAACAGTTAGTACATGCCTTCAGGAACTCAAGGCTAGATTACTGTAACACTCTACTGGGTGGTTGTTCCTCCCGCTTGATAAATAAACTACAACTCATACAAAATGCAGCAGCTAGAGTTCTTACTAGAACTAGGAAGTATGACCATATTAGCCCAGTTCTGTCATCACTGCATTGGCTTCCTGTTAAACATCATATAGATTTTAAAATCATGCTAATTACTTACAAAGCACTAAATGGTTTAGCTCCCCAGTACCTGAGCGAGCTCTTAATGCATTATAGTCCTTCACGTCTATTGCGATCTCAAAATTCAGGCCAGCTGATAATACCTAGAATATCAAAATCAACCGCAGGCGGTAGATCCTTCTCCTGTTTGGCACCTAAACTCTGGAACAATCTTCCTAGCATTGTTTGGGAAGCAGACACACTCTGTCAGTTTATATCTAGATTAAAAACGCATCTCTTTAACCTGGCATACACATAACACATCATCAATTTATATTTTCAAATCTGTTAAAGGATTATTAGGCTGCATAAATTAGGTCAGCCGGAACTGGGAACACTTACTATAACACCAGATGTACTCATTACCTCAAAAGAAGAATGGCATCTACGCTAATATTAGTATTTCTGTTTATCCCGAGGTTTACCGTAGTCAACAGGATTCGGGCTGTATCCAGGTGAGATCGAGGACCTGCACCATGACACGACCACAACGCAGCCCTGAAGTATCAGCAGAGATTGAGTCAACTAGATCATCCATTGTGAAGGCCTCATCGACACGACAACCAGTGCCACAGTTCCTCAACAAACCGTCCATACTGGCGTGATGAATACAATCCTCAACTGGATGGAACTGAAATAAATACTTTGAATGTTGCGATCCCATGGGACAAAGCACTGTTCTCCAGTGGAGAACTGTCCCCCCGACTAAGCCTGGTTTCTCCCAAGGTTTTTTTCTCCATTTTAACACCTATTTGCCACCTGTTTGCCACCTGATGTCACCTGTTGGAGTTTGGGTTTCTTGCCGCTGTCGCCTTAAGCCCCGTTCACACCGCCAGCGACAAAGCGACAGGATCCCATTCTTTTCAATGGAGCACTGGCGACTTCCGGTGACAAAAGCAACAGTGACCGTTCAGATATTTCAACTTTATGCAAAACAGGAGCGAATTACGCAAGCGACAACCAATAGGAGTGAAGGCTCTCTGGAGCTCACGTCACTGTCTCGAGTACAGGCAAGACAGATTTCACTGTTTTATATGATTTGACTGTACATACATGGATATAATAAAATGATGTGTGGAAAAGAAACTGTCAGCAGTCTTGTGAGTTTGATTCATACATTGATAGTTTGTGTGTTGTTAATTACATGATGCTGTGAGCAGTTTAGCACTGCTGCAGTTCATATTACAGTTTCTCCTGCATTATGTTGATTATTAAGGACAAGAAAATTGATTATTTGTCAAATTCAAATGACGTTTTATTATTTTTTGACAGTATGAGTGAGCTTAATTTGTTGATAAACCGATCGTTAACCTAGTTAATGATTTATTGAACTGAGCTCTGCAGTCACAACACTCTACAACAGCAGAAAGTTACTGTTAACTATTTTAAACCTAATTCCTAGTCAAATTAGAATGATTTCTTAGTTTTATATATCATTTGTGATTGCATTTTCTATAGATATGATCAGACGTGCAGTCTACCAATGATATTAGAGCGACAGCACTAGGAACGCCCACAAGCGACTTCACAGTAGGAGACTAGCGACATGCAGCGAAAAAGTTGCTGGCTGTGTGAACGGGGCTTTAGGCTTGCTTACTTGGGGACATTTGACATTTGATATTCAACAGTGCTTTGCATCTGCCTGCATTGACAACATTTTTTTTAAGAGCTGCTGTGCAGCCAAAATTATATACCAATTATCACTGTAAAGCTGCTTTGACACAATCTACATTGTAAAAAGTGCTATATAAAAAAAGGTGACTTGACCACTAGGTGGTGGTATAAGATTCCATTCTTGATTATATATATATATCTTTCATAACATTTAACTTGAGAATTTCTTCAACGATTATGTAAACTATAAAATATAATATCTCTGTATAATACCTGAAATGTGTACGTTTATTTATGAATTCATATCTTTATTCTCTTTCTATTGTAGGCTACACACATACATACACACAAACCCGATTTCAATTCCTGTATATATACACACACTCACCTACAGTGAAAACGGATTAACTCTGTTAAGCCCGTGTACAGCTGTGTTGTGTACAACCTGGATTAAAGTTACTATAGAGTACCTCAGGGATGATGCATTTTTGTAGGCAAAACCCGGAAGCGAGTTAGCATTTCGGACTCAGTGTGCAAAGGCCTTAAGTGTCATAACCCTTTGTTAAACACAGAGCTTATTTTCTGCGATTTTCCAAAAGTCTATGGGAAAAATGAATAGGCTTTCGATCGAGGGAACCCGTGCGCCGCTAACTTCCGGGTTGGCCTACAAAAACATGTCATCCCTGAGGTACTCTATTGTGTTAGGAACAAATAAACCTCCTTTGAATGGAGCTGACTGGATCCAGTGTTTTGACCAACACCCATTAAGGAAAGCTAGATGTCGGACATCACTTAATACAGTCCCTTTTCAGACATACTACATAAGTTGTGAAACAGTTTTGCAGATGAAATTGCCAGGCAGCACAAACAAGTTTATGTGCATGTGTGTGTCTGTACTGTATGTGTTCGTTTGTATGGGACATTGAGTGGGAGAAAGCATGCTTCCCATAAATAATAAAACCTTTTTCATGGGAAAATCATAAAAATAGTTTGTTGTTTTTATCCCATTTTTTGTTATATTTATTTGTAAATGTCATTGTGGGCTTTGTTTCTTTTGCTGTTGTAAGACTAATGCAGTCAAGAGCAGCCTGGAACTACTTTAGCTTTGTGTTTACTGGAAATGATGTCACACTTTAGAATGTTTGTCAAACAATCAGATTCAAGCATTCAACTGCACTGTAGTATAACTAATTCTCCGTTAGAACTTTTGTAAATGTGTGAAATAAATAAATTCAAACTCTTCCTGCTCAACATACTTGAGTTTATCCAGAGGGCGGTTTTGATGGATGAGCGTATCAGTGAGCAGCTTGACTCCTGAATCTCCTGGGTGATTGTAGCTCAGATCCAGCTCTTTCAGGTGTGAGGAGTTTGAACTCAGAGCTGAAGACACATAATGACAGCCTTCCTCTGTCACCATACAGCCAGACAATCTACAAACACAACAACAGTTCACATGGCATATTTATTCATAGTTTTTTTTTTTTTTTTTTTAAATCCACAACTAAAGGAGAATGTGCTCTAACTCTGACGCTTCAGAGGCACAACTCGGTGTAGTAGTTTATTATAAATTTTAAATGTAAAAGATATGATACATATCTTTTATGAAATGTAGAGTATATGTTAGATATAGAACCATAGACATTTAGAGGGACTCCCCAAAGTCTCCCCAAAAATGAGAAATGGCCAAATTGTCCCTCAATATTTGATATTCTTGATGCTGCTCTGCTGCACTTTACACGCAGCTCTGTTTGTTATTTGGAGGACAAAAAGTTTTAAAAGTTTTTAGGTTGCTCTGTCTAAATAGTCTAACAGCGCTCGTCAATGTCAAAATGAATGAGATAACCAATCAAATCAAAGAAGGCGGGTCTTACAGAAGACGAGTATTCCAGCGCAACGCTTTAGTTTTATAATAATAATAATAATAATTCCTTACATTTATATAATGCTTTTCTGGATACTCAAAGCACTTTACATACGGAAGGGGGAATCTCAACCACCACCAATGTGCAGCATCCACCTGGATGATGCAACGGCAGCCATATTGCGCCAGAACGCCCACCACACACCAGATTATTAGTGGAGAGGAGACAGAGTGATGAAGCCAATCAGTGTATGGGGATGATTAGGAGGCCTTGATGGACAGAGGCCAATGGGCAAATTTGGCCAGGCATGTTGGGGTTACACCCCTACTCTTTTCGAAGGACATCCTGATATTTTTAACGACCACAGAGAGTCAGGACCTCGGTTTAACGTCTCATCCGAAGGACAGTGCTTTTTGACAGTATAGTGCCCCCCCCAAACGCCGGAGGAAACGTTGCCTATGTTACCAGTATTTTATTTCATTATTTTATCTTTATTTAAATGTACTAATGTCATAGCAGCTTTATACAATGTTGCAAACCATCCCTATGCACCACCTGGTGGTGATTTCGTGTCACATTTCACTGGGTTGTATATAACGCTGGTTCCTCGTAGCAATTTTACATGTGGTGGTAAAACCTACTGTATGCAGTCCAAGTGGGTCATACTTTTTAGCTCGGAAAATATCCACATCTTTATAAATATGTAAAGAAAATTAAAATAAAAAAAATCACGTCTTTTTTTCTGACATTCCATTGAGAGCAGAGATCACATTCAGTGACAAAATCATTTATTGTGATAGAATTCTGTTAAAATTGTTACTCAGGTCCAGCTCTCTCAGAACACAGATTGAGGATTGTAAAACTGATGACAAGCTCTCACAACACTGAGCAGTGAGATTACATATGGGAAATCTGAACAATAAAAACAAAATGTGATTGCATACAGAATTAATCTTAGCAGTCCCATTTTTAATAATTAGCTTAATGCAGAGGTTTTCAACCTTTTAGGACAAGTGCCCCCCTACGTTTATCTAATTTCACTCATGCCCCCCTAATCCCAACCAACGTGAACATCATTCATATATTACTTGACGCATCCGAACATAATTGTTATATTACTTAATATGCTGCATATAGTGTGCAAACCCCGTTTCTACACCAGACAAGACCATCCACAATCCACCTTGCCACAATAGGTTGAGGATGTCTACACTGGATGCAACAAAGTGAGGCATTGCATTGCAAATCCATTTGTTGTTTGTGTCAAAAGTAACGCCGGCAATTTGGAACATGTCAGAAATAGAACAAGGCATCAGTTTACTGTCAGAATTTTTGTGTTGCATCATGCTTCTCGCGTCTGGTGTAGACAGAGTATTAGTTAAAAACTGAAATTTAAAAATGTAAACAGCTTACCGACTTTAGAGTGATGGCTGAGCTTGTTTTAACCTTAGTTTAAAACCTAGTTTAACCTTAGTTTTTAATCATCTCTGGTATTCTTGATTTTTTTCAATCCATCAGTCCATTTTGCTTTTAGTTGTTTTTGCTCAAATTCAGTTCCATCAAAACTGCTGTAACCATAGCCAATGATTAACTGCGAGAATCGTAAAATTGCCCCCTCTAGTGGATGACTAAAGATTTGCTAATAAAATCTCACATTTGCAGCTGTTTACTAAAGTGTATGCTTCTGAATTGACAGGTGCTGCTCATGCCTATTAATGGGTGCTGAAAACCCCTGATGGCCCACAGGTTGAAAACCCCTGACTTCATGCAAACTATTAAAGTATCTGAACTCAAACCTCAGTATCTCCAGCTGACAGTTTGGACTCTTCAGTCCATCAGAAAGGAGCTTCACTCCTAAATCCTGCAGGTCATTGTTACTCAGGTCCAGCTCTCTCAGAACACAGATTAAGGATTGTAAAACTGATGATAAACTCTCACAACACTGAGCAGTGAGATTACATTTGGAAAATCTGAACAATAAAAACAAAATGGAATTGCATACATAATCAATCATAGTAGTGTGATTTTTAATAATTAACTTAATGCAAACAATAAAGTATTTGATTTCAAACCTCAGTATCTCCAGCTGACATTTTGGACTCTTCAGTCCATCAGAAAGAAGCTTAACTTCTGAATCCTGCAGGTCATTGTTACTCAGGTCGAGCTCTCTCAGAAAACAGTTTGAGGATTGTAAAACTGATAACAAACTTTTACAAGACTGAGAAGTGAGATTACAGCTCTGTAGTCTGTGTAGAGAACATAAGTGTTTCTTTAATTTATGATACAATTAAGAATAATAAAATAGGTATAACTCTTCAACAAGGTTCAACTTGTCTGATGCTGAAGACACTTTGGCATTTAATATCATCACACACATTGATATGTGTTATCATAGCCATAACTTACTTATACAGTCAAGGCCAGCAAGTCATCTATGTAAAAATTATACCCAATTACAAAAGACCAACAGTATATGAAGAGTTTGGTTTCAAAATGCTATAAATCCATTTTGATTCATTTGAGTACTGCACTTTAAGCGCAGCTCTGTTTTTGTCCTGTTTGGAGGACAAAAAGTTTTAAAAGTTTTTAGGTTGGTTTTTTTTATTTTTTGATTTATTATAAAAACTGATTTTTTTCCCCTCAAAATGAAATAAATCCATGACACTTTTTTTTCAAAATGCAAGTAATACATTGAATCAATATAAAAGTTATTTTTCATATTGAAAATACACAACAAAGTAACTTGATCCACATATATGACAGCCTCTGAACTTGATCAATACTAATCTTGTATACAGGCATTGGACTAAAAATACATTGTCATCACTCCAAAAAAAAAAATTCAACAAGTCATCTTGTTAATGCTATAAATTATGTCTCCGTTTGTTATTACCAATTAAAGAGTATCTGGTGCCACCACACGTTTAAAATAAACACATTTGTCGAGTACATAGGAATTGATTACAACTACCCAGGGGTGTCGCTATACTCAGGCATGAAAACGGGTCAGGGGTGAAAAAGGTGAGAAGGATATTACCCTTCTAGGGGGGTCCGGGGGCATGGTCCCCCGTAAGAAAAATTTAAATATTCCATATTTTAAAGCATCAATCTGATGCATTTTGAGATGCTTTTTTTGCCAACCTGGGGAGAGCTGGAGAAACTTAACTTCAGCCATGAGTCAAAAATTATTATGGCCTCCTTACTAAGTATTATGCAAGTCATTTCATGCCAGCCTGTCACTGGGTCTAACATTTACAGTATATTTGGGGGAAGAACCTAGCGCTATGATTGGTCGAACTCTTCTTCTTTTGCTGTTGCTTGATTTGAGGACTGAGTGTGCACAGAGGCATCACCAGGTTTTTGCGTAGTTTAGAGTGACAAATCGTACCAGCGTACTTTGAAGTCAAAATGCGTATCCGCTACGCAAATTGCATACAGGTTGGCAGGTCTGCTTGTTGATAGAATGGTGGACCACTTTACCTTCTGCCTTGTCAGTCCCCTCACCTCAAAATCTGCCTCCTCAAAAACGGTAGCGTTAGCTAATAATTTTTCACCGGAGCTTTAGCTAGCTGGCTAACGTTAGCTAAGTCTATGTCAACAGAGCTCCTGGGTAACTTAACTTAGATATACCAGAAAATATTAAAATTATTGAAACCATCCAGGGCTCAACGCTAAGGATTTTTTCTGCTGGCCCAGTTAGGCCATTGGTTCAAATTTTTACTTGCCCCGCTGAAATTTTCCGGGCCCCACAACAAAAAATTAATAAAAGTAAAAGACAAGAAAATGGGCCTATAAAATAAGCATAGTTATTGTTTTCATTGTTTTTGATACATTTAACCTCAATAAATAAGGTTATGACACCAAAAGCTACTGGATTAAATATTTTAAATATTGTTAGACAAATAAACAGTAAGTAGTAAAATAGTAACAAATAATCAAATTACGAGTAATAGCACAAATAAATACAACAGAACAAACATAGAAATTAAATAAATGGTGCTTTTCAAGTTTTTCATGTAGGTTTAAACAGAAGATTTTCAGGTACAGAAATTGTAATCTAATGTATAACTATAGAATAGATAACTTTATTAAAGTTAATCAAGAGCAGTTACAGATGCATAAAAATGTTTTAATGTTCAAAATATAAAACGTTAAATACTGTTATTTGAAATTTTAAAAAAATGAAGACACTTTAAATGTGAAATTAAACCCGCCAGTAGGTGGCAGAGAATCACTGTTAATGAGCGAATCATTGAGATTCAACTGATTCATTCAAGCGGCTGATTCATTCAGGAAGTGTTGCTCAAAGACGCAAAACAATTCTGTGGACTTTGGAACTATTTTCGTTGGCGAAATACAGCGAAACAGATGATTTGGTGTCTAAAATGTAAGTCACTTGATATTAAGTTCTTGTTCATTAAACTGTACGCTGAATAAAATCAATATCACATTTGTAATCATGCTAATATTTGGAGAAAAAAACGGCACTCTTTGTGTAATATTGGTTAACATAGATGTTCAATTATATAAATATGAAATATATACAGGGGCATTTTTGCCCCTTATCTTGAATTTTGGGGGCATTTTAAAGGCATTTTAATAGACTAAATCACGCAGTGAAAGCGTACACTTTAATATGCGCACACACTACTCTAACCCACTAGACTATGTCAAGTAGTGCATGCGTGCACTTAAAGGGATAGTTCACCCAAAAATGAAAATTTGATGTTTATCTGCTTACCCCCAGCGCATCCAAGATGTAGGTGTCTGTTTCTTCAGTAGAACACAAATGATGATTTTTAACTGCAACCGCTGACGTCTGTCAGTGGTATAATGCAAGTCAGCGGGAACTTGGACTATAAGAGTAAATAAAACACAACAGACAAATCCAAATTAAACCCTGCGGCTCGTGACGACACATTGATGTCCTAAAACACGAAACGATCGGTTTGTGCGAGAAACCGAACAGTATTTATATCATTTTTTTACCTCTAATACACCACTATGTCCAACGGCATTCATCACTCGATTCGTTTGGTCTGATCGCGCTCTGACAACGACAGTGATGTCTCGCTCTCATTGAAGTATATGCGCGAGACATCACTGCCGCTGTCAGAGCGCGATCAGACCAAACGAATCAAGTGATGAATGCAGTTTCGTCACGAGCCGCAGGGTTTAATTTGGATTTGTCTGTCGTGTTTTATTTACTCTTATAGTCCAAGTTCCCGCTGACTTGCATTATACCACTGACAGACTGCAGCGGTTGCAGTTAAAAATCATCATTTGTGTTCTACTGAAGAAACAAAGACACCTACATCTTGGATGTGCTGGGGGTAAGCAGATAAACATCAAATTTTCATTTTTGGGTGAACTATCCCTTTAATGGGTGTGTTTTTGTTTGGTTTTTGTAAAGTGAGGGACATACTCGATAATTTCAGATCGTTAAATCAACAATTACGATATTATAGATGATATATAACGCATGTAATGGTCTGCACTGGTGATGCAAGGCCCTTTGCGTTAATATTTCCATGCACTCGCGCTCCCTTCTGGCATGCGCACCTGTTCGCAGTTCACTGAATATGAATACCCCCCACCCCCCAAAAAATTGTTCTTATCGAATCTACACGATTCACGCAGGTCACCTATTTTGGTTTCAAAACGGCTATTTTCGCCGAAAGGTGAGGGATTTTCATGCCTATATACTGGTGTGACAAAGTAATATATAGCTGAAATGGTAAATCCTTGTTTGACCGTGCAGATTTTGGCAATCATGTTGTTTTCAGATGTTTAAAATCAAAACTAGCAACGCCAGATTCAAGAATTAATCATTCTTGGTGAAATGATGTTCATGATTCAAGTTTGATGCTGTTGTGGAACAAGCAAGAGCCAGCATTTTTCCTCCTTCCAAGTGCCTCATCTTCGTAATCTCTGGATATTGCATTTTGAGTAAAATTAAGAAATAACTTTTCAATACCGACCATACACAATACTAATTTTGGCGGAAACTTTTTTTTTTTTTTTTTAATGGTGTTTATTGCGTTTTGGAACCAAACTCTTTATATATAATTGAATGTAAAGAAAACTCTTACAGTGCTCTTCTGGTGTTTTTGATGACTGGCAGCATTATCATTAGTGCTTCATCAGATCTTCTGTATTTTTGCAGTTCAAACTTCTCTTGAGCCTCTTCTGACATCAGGAGCACAAACACCAGGTTAGACCACTGAGCAGAGGAGAGATTCTGTGCTGAAAGATATCCTGAGCTCAGATTCTTCTGGATTTCCTCCACAAAGTCATCTTTCAGTTCACTCCGACAGTGGAAGAGATTGATGGTCCTCTCTACTGATTCTTCTGTCTCTATTTTCTGTTTGATATAGTTAACAGTGTCCTTAATGTTCTCTTTTTTTAGTTTCAGTTTGGGCAGCATTAACTTTAGGTCACTCTGATTGGATTCCAGAGAGAGACCAAGAAAGAACCGAAGGAAAAGGTCCAGGTGTCCATTCTTGCTGAGTAAAGCCTTGTTGATCGCAGCCTTATGAAGCTGAAACAGTGGCTTCTTGGAGAGTTTCCATGTCAGATTTTCTCTCCAGGATTCAACAAATGGGTTTGCTTTCTTGTCTATGCCAATCAAAAACACATAGAGAGCAGCAAGGAATTCCTGTACGCTGAGATGTACGAAGCTGTAAACATTTATAGTCGAAACCTTTTCCTCCTGAAACATCCGGGTGCAAAGCCCTGAGTACAATGACCCTTCACTGACATCTAGTCCACATTCCTCAAGATCTTCTTTGTAGAAAATCAGGTTTCCTTTCTCCAGCTGTTGAAAGGCCAGTTTTCCAAGCTTTAGAATAATCTTACCAAAAGACTCAACTTTGACTTTAGGTTCAGGATTATCTTGTATATATTTTTTTTCCATCTGTTGCTGCTGATTAAGTAAGAAGTTTGTGTACATTCCTGTGAGAGTTGTGGGAGTTTTGTCATTGCTTTCTTGAGCCATTAGAGGCTGAAGAACAGTGAGAGAGATCCAGCAGAAGACAGGGATGTGGCACATGATGTACAGGCTCCTGGATTTCCTTATATGACTGATAATGTTTTCAGAAACTTCAGGACTGCTGTTTTTTTTGAAGTATTGCTCTTTCTGCTCATTGTTAAATCCTCGCACTTCTGTCACTTTATCAATGTAGTCTCGGGGTATGAGACCAGCTGCTGCTGGTCTGGATGTGATCCAGATGAGAACCAGATGTGTTTTGATAAGGTTTGTTATTATCTTACTCACTGTTGTTTTTTCTTTAAAATCTGTAAATGCATCATCCTCTTTAAAGTTCAGAGGGAAGCGACATTCATCCAGCCCATCAAAGATGAACATGACCTTACCATCATCTTCAGGAAGAGAGGGCAGTTCTTCAGGACTACTAAAGAACCATTTATTAAGCAGTCCTATGAGACTGTCCTCTTCTTTAATCAAATTAAGTCTACGGAATGGAAGTGGAAATATGAAGACTATATCCTGATTTTCTTTTCCTTCAGCCCAGTCAAGGATGAATTTATTGACAGAGACAGTTTTTCCCACTCCTGCAATCCCTATTGTCAGCACTTTGTCAGTTCCATTTTGTTGACCCGTGTCACACTGGATTTTAAACATGTCATTACACTTGATTGGTGTCTCTTTGGCAGTCAGTCTGTTCTGATTTGATTCAATCTGTCTCACCTCATGGTCGTTCACTCGTCCTCCGGTATCATTCTCCACCACATATAAATCAGTGTAAATATCGTTCAGGCATTTCCGATGACCGGTCTGTGAATTACCAACCAATATCCGCTTGTAGTCCTGTTTTAATTTGTTCTTCAGTCTGAGGCTGGTATCTTTGAAATCACAAAGAGCATTTTGACTGTTGTCTGCAGTTGAGCCTTTAAGAAAGATGTAAAAAGACAGTGATTAAGTGATCTTTTTTTCATAAATTCATAAATCCTTTACATAAATTCTAACCTGGTTTGCAGTTCTCAAAAAAAAATAATTGTGATAAAAACTGCTTTTACTATATTCAAATAAATCACTCTCTTACTGCAATAGTGTTTACATGCACATCTTACATTTATTATGCCGAAATTGACAACATACAGTGTGTGGGATTACAAAGAATTTTAAGAATCTGTTTAACATTTGCTGATTCTACATCCTGACCTAACATCACATGAAAAACGAGGGTTAGGTACATTGTATTTAGCATTTTAAGGTAAAGATGATGACATCAGATGAATAATTCTGTTAAGCGCAGTTTCCAGCGACTTCCTGTTCTCTTTATTCTAAGTCTTATAAACCACTCTCACCTTTTGTCTTTAATGGCTCTTGGAGCCCCTGTGCCATTCTTTGAATAGTTATGATGGGGCGGGATCCTATATCTGAATATTTAATTTACATGCTTTGTTTAAGGTCGTCTACCAAGTGCTTTGTCTCCATCTCTAGGCACTGGCCCTAAAATGTATATAAAATACAATGTATCACTGCTTTAGTTGGACTTGATGACTGCAGCTACCAACAGCATGTGTTCTCAATAAAGAATCCTGCTAAAGATACAATAGAAAATCCTATAGAAAGTTCCTATAGGAAATCATCATACCCATTTGAAATAGTTACTTTGTACAGCCTGAAATTAAAAATAATAATAATAATAATAATAATAATTTTCTAGCTTTATTTACAAATTTTGCCTAGCAACAGTTCTGAAAACTAATATACTGGACTAGAATAACAGGGTTGGAAAAGTCATCAGTCCCTTGATTTAATACTTTGTAGAGCCAAATGTTGCTTAAATTACAGCCATTCATCTTTATGGAAATGTCTGTACTTGCTTTGCACACCTAGATTGGGGAATATTTGCTTAAGCCATGTGTTGTTCATTTGGCTGTATGTTTAGGGTTCCACTCCACTTTTAGACAACCACTCGCAAACTTTTCTAAACACTTCCCCTTGGGTGAACCCCCGCTGCCATTTTGAAGTGCATTCCACTTCATGAAGTGGACAAGGGAAGTTGGAGAGAGAGAGAGAGATAGAGATAGAGATAGACAGACAGAGATGTCAGTCGTTCGCAAGTCACCTCATTTTCCGTTAACGGAGCGCGCGCACTATTCAAACACAAATACAATACTTTTTGTGCAGCTTTTTTACCCTTTGTCTGGATCATCTATCAATCTGCCAAAGTCAGGTGAACTTTTGAAATTTCGAAACACTTATGATGTAACAGGCCTTGTTTATTGAAAATCAATACTTTGGCGCTCCGAACCACTGATTCAAAACAAAAAATTTGTAAAGCTTTGAAGCAGTGTTTTGAAATTGGCCATCCCTAGTTATTTTTGAAAAGTCGTTATTTTTTCTCGTCGCTTTATAATATTAAGGTTGAACCACTGTACTCACATGAACTGTTTTTAAATATGTTTTTAGAACATGATGGACGAGTCGTGTTCCTTTTGGATTTTATCAAAAGTATATTAATTTGTGTTCCGAAAATGAACAAAGGCCTTAAGGGTGTGGAACAACATGAGGGTGAGTAATTAATGACAGAATTTTTGGGTGAACTAACCCTTTAACTGAAGAGCATGATATCTTCATTATGTTGAGAATTAATCACATAAAATTGTATAATATATTCATTTCAAGAGCTCAGTGCATTCCATTTAAACCTTATGCACAAGTTCCACCAGTACTGGGCACTCATATAATGTAAGCAATGATGCACATCCGAGTCCACGAGACAGAGGGATGTTAGAAAGTGAAGGGCATAAAAAACTGGAGTGGAACGGAGCCTAGTACAGTGATTCTCAAACCCACCAGCCGTGCACATTTTGAATGTCTATCTCATTTATAACACCTGATTCAATTCATGAGCTTATTAGTAGAGGCTGCAAGACCTGAAATGGGGGCAGGGATGCAAACAGATAAGGAGAAAAAAAAGGTGAGAACATTGTGCAGGGCGGGGGCATGCTGCACACGTAAATTTTTTTTAAGTTATTTGCTTTATTGGGCATTTCAAGCAAATATAATATTCGAAGGTCGCTGGGAATTATTCGAATATTATTCGAAAATCGCACCCCTCCCCCGCATACACGCATCATGCATGCATAAGCTACACACACATAAATGGAAAGAGAGAGTGAGAGAGACCATTCACGCTTTCAATCTTTTTTCCACTGTCATTCATACTGGTGTGGAGCAGACTGAAAACGCTCGCAGACTGATATTCTCTGAATATCAGATAGTTCATGTTTTTGCGGCACAAATTAATGGCATAGATTTGGAGATTTGGTTTTATGGGGTTTATTGGACTCTGATCAACTTCAGGTCATGCTGAGCAAAATTATTAAAAGCTTTTTATTTAAAAAGTGACATCTAGCACACCAAACAAGGCATGAGACTGTTTTAAGGTTAAGGTTATCAAAATAATGTGTCTTGATAAGTTGCTTGTAGAAGTTTTAATGGTTTTGGACCATTGTAAACCATTTAAGCTTTTGTAAAATCATGATTAGACACTATCTTGTAAATGTACTTGTATAAGATCTCTGCAGCTGCTCTGCTTGGCCCTATATTTGTTGCTTGCTGTTATGTATTCTCTGGTTTCCATATACAGGCAGTGATTGTTATATTTACCACATTTCTCTTTAGAAGGAGCTCCAACGGGGGCAAATGTCATCATATTTTCTTTAGCCTGATCTGTGTGTGTGTGAGAGAGAGGATCACTCACTGGGAAACATTAAATCAAACAAACACATCAGCAGAGGAAAGTTTAAATCAAACCATCACAATGGTAAACTGTCAATCACGTTACAGTCACAGTGAATTAATCATTACCTTGCTTGTGTTTGTTCTCCAGCTGCTCAGCCAGATTATTCTGGTTCATCTTCTTCAGGATCTCCACTGTGTTCTTCACAGCTTCTTCTGGTCCAAAACATGCCACCATCTTATCCACTGTGTCTAAGATATCTGCTTTCTCCATATCAGACCTTGATATACACTTATTATTCTTTAAGTACCACTGAAACTCCTTCAGTTCAGCTTCTAGCAGTTCATTCAGTGATTTCTCAAGCAGCTCTTCAACAGATGCCATTGTCCTTTCAAAGAGTCACAGCTGCAGGACAAAAAGAAAAGATCTGAAGTAGTTCTCAACCTTAACTTGTGGAACTAAATGCTCAAATGTTATTTGGATTATGAAATGAAGCTGTGATTGTGTAGCGGGAAATTTCACTACAATGTAGGGGTGAATTTATCTTCTGCTGCAATATATCGACTAGGAATTGACAAGATCTAGGTCTCCACCCCCTAGTACAATTAATTTCTGTACTTAAATATATAAAAGTATGTTTTTATCTGCCTTGTGTATTTTGTTTTTGTCTTTTGTAACAGCGACTGATGAGGATTGAGGCTCTGGAACTTAATAAAACACACTGTAGCTTCCCAGAGGAAAATTGTTGGTTAACCCCTCTTCCCCTCTACCAGCCCACAAGACAGTAGGAATGCCCCTACTCCAAGATAACAGAAGTTTTACACATATTTCTTAAATGTTTAGCAGAATTAAACAAAATAAAGAAAACAACAGTCATGAAATAAATTCTTTGTTTCACGTTCCACATCAGATATTTTCAGTTCACATACCTGAGTGAGATTCACGACCCCAGAGTTAAAGTTTTACCTCACAGTAGAACTGGGCTGGTGTCCAGATATGGCAGGGTAATTAAATCAAACAAATAGCCACCTGTTCAAAAACAGAAAGTCTCTTCCTTTTCTTCAAAGACAGAAAAAATAATGTAAAAAAAATAATGTTCAAAAAAAATTATATTTATATATATATATATATATCTTCACGAACATTTCTGATAGACGAGACAGTCCCTTCAAATAAAAAACAAAAACACCGTAATTTGGGTTCATTCACTCGTGCAAACTCAGTTATCAGTTCTCAAGTCCATGCAAGTGTCCATCCAAAAAGAATTTCAAAGTCTCCAAGTGAAAACACTTTATAATAACACAAAAAATATAATCAAAAGAAGAGCGTCAATGAGTTCGCAATGCCGTTTGTGTCCATACGGCGGCACTATTGTATCAAAAACGAAGCACGAGAATTTCGGCTCGAACAACAGTAGCGAAATCTAGTGATGGCTAGATGAAGTCTCATGAAGCATTGAAGCTTTTCAGCCAAGTGGTTCACAAAAGGGTTCATTTCTCAAGGCTTCATTTGCTCACAATACCACCTGGTGGTCAAAGAGTGTAAAACAAGCATATACATTACAGATGACCTGATGTGATCTGTGATACACTTTATTTTGCGCCAGTTAAGGCTTAGAAATAACTGTGAAAAAAAAAATCAATTTACACATAGACAAATATATTTATTTGAATGTAATGTGTATTTTCTGGTTGTATATAATGACTGTTTAACTTAACTGTGTAATAAACATATTGGCTTCAAATGAATGGGGCTATAAATGTGTGTAAATAAATTATTTGGTCATAATAGGCAGGAGGGGCGATATTATTATTCTAAAACCACAAATTCTGAGGGGATCCCATGGGTTTATATATCTGTCAAAATGTCGCGCCAAGATTCGAACCGCATCCTAAACCAGCCAGGCAGAAGCGAGGCTTCGAACGTCATCAATGACGTCATTGATCTAAAGTGATACAAGCCTCGATACGCGCTTCACTGAAAGCTTCCAGGATTTCTCGACACACGCTCCGAAGCCTCGGGACAGAACGTAACGTGACTAGCAAAATCACTTGATCCAAGCTGCTTTGCTTCAAAAACAACAAATAACGTCTGTGTATCTTCAGAATAGCTACTGTGCTTAACAACAGTGAAGGAAAAAAAACCTCACAGTATCTCAGCTCCCTTCTGTAGAAGACGAACACTCATGCCGTCTCAGCTAGCACGAACACCTCCTGGTATATCACAGGCATGTAGTTCAGTTTCTCGGCGTTCAGGCTCGATCCAGCTTCTTGTCCGCTCACCTCGACGCTTGTCCAATGCTGTTCACACATATGCAGGAAGTCACGAGAAAACTAACTTTCTTTCGCGCTCGCTCACTTCCTTCCTTTTTGAAACCCCAGTCCTTCCTTTATTTATTTATTTATTTATTTTATTAAAAAAAAAAAAAAAAAAAAACTTTTCAAAATAAAGGTCCTTATATACCTCAAAACTAAAGAAATCTGAACATGTAAAAAAGCAGAATAGAACCCCTTTAAACAGTCAGCAATTCCTCACACAAAAGACACACAAACACTGACTCACAAAAGCAAGCCTCAAAGTGAGAAAGTCAGATGTGCAAGCCGAGGTTTGACACAGAATATTTTGCTGTGGACGGACTGAATTATGAATATATACACTCAAATGAATTGTTGAAATAAAGGTTGTGAGATGAATGTGTGTATTTATGAAGAGTGATCAGAAAGCTGAGTTGTTTAAATCTGCTACAATTACTATAAAAGACGAAATAATTGCTTTGAGTTTTGGTAGTGATCAAAAAATGTCAATAAAAATTATACACGATTTGTCAACGCTGTTTGAGTCAATGTGAATGGATATGACACCTCTATATATGTCACTATTTTATAAAGTAAAATACTAAGCATGAATAACGATGTAGATTTTTCTATTCCTCCACTGAACTGGCGTCTTGAGCAGTTGTTGTTTTGAAACCTCTCTCAATTCTGTATTTTCATAAAGAACTGTGGAGCAGGAAGCTTTCTTCAGAACTTAAACCCGTTTAACCAGAACCATTGCAGAAAAACATAAAACCAGTTTATCAAGAAACAAAAGACATGGGAGAGACAAAATGACAGACTGAGGATAAACAATGATATACTAAAAACTAAAAAGATTTTTTCTTTGTATAGATGCCCCACATGGAAAAAACCTATATAAACATATATGTTTCAATATAGGTTTTGATATAGGTTTTTAATATGTGACATATAAAATTGGCCATTTTCCTATATTATATGTACATATATGCACACACACACACACACACACACACATACATATATTATATATATGTACACGTATATATACACACATATATGTACACATATATATGTGCATTATATATATATATATATATATGCACGTATATATGCACCTATATGTTCACCTATAATAGTAAAATTAAAATCCATAGCTGCTAGGCAACATAAATAAAAGTCCAAAATGTAGAAATGTACATTATTTATTTACTCAAGATCAATCAAATAGTACAAAACAAAAAATATAGTACAAGAACAAAAATAAGACAATAAACCTGCTAGGCAACATAAATAAAAGTCCAAAATATAGAAACTAACATTTTTGTAAGTCCTTCATGATTTCAAAAACAATATAGAAACTGGAACTAAAACCATAAGAAAGGGAGCAAGAGAGAATATTGACTCCGAAATTCTACTCACAGATTGAGTTGTACACTCAATTTACAGTGACAGGAAGTCCGACTGCATCCTTCAATTTCAAAACAACACACTTCAAAAAGGTCAGTGTCTTTTTCAGTCCTTTAGGATACTGGATTGGATTCGATTCCAAATGCAAAATATACACATAGGAGGAGGTCCAGTGCCATCAAGATGTCCTCACTCTACTCTGTGATTAACTGGCCATCCAACGTGAACAAAATGTGGTCATACTGCATGAGATGATCCTCCCGCAGGCTTTAGGCACTACCTTAGGTGTTGGGATGACAGGAGGGCTGGTCTGAGCATGGCCCTGGAGAAGAGGGGATAATAGCATTAACCATCTTCACATATTTATTTGAAAGGCAAACCTTATAAGCTAAATTAATTTCAACTACTGTCATATACAACTGCTCAAATACTTTTGGCCATTAACTGAAAATGAATGTAATTTTCTCTTCACATTGAGAGAATAATTTGTGTATTATCATTTGTATAGCAAAATGTGCAATAAGTGTCGTGCTTTGATTAGATTGTGCTTCACACACTGTAGTCAACTGTTCATGGCTCACCTCAATGTCAAACAGCAACCCCAGGTCCACCTTGAACAGTGCAGGCAAGAGGAGAACAGCTGCTTCCAACTGTAGGCCTTTAAACAAAATAACATCATTAGGTTAACATAACATGGGGGATGCTTTTACCCAATACTTTTTTTGTTTTGTTTTTTAAACATTCATTACTGTGCGTAAAGCCCAAAGTATACTTCGTATTTTATGCGTATGCTTTTTCTGAACTCAAAACAAATTAAGATCTTTTTGATGAAGTCTGAGAGGTTTCTGTCCCTCCAATGATGAGGGTGAGTAATTAATGACAGAATTTTCATTTTTGGGTAAACTAATCCTTTAAAGGTGATTACCCTTGCACAAATCAAAGCAATTCTCAAACAACACAACTGGATATTCATACAACTACACATTTGTACGAGACATACACTAGAGCTGCAGGATTCTGGATGAAATGAGAATCATGATTTTTTTGGTTGCAAATAGAGATTGCAATTCTCCCACGATTCTAAATAGACAACTAAAAATAACATTTAATTTACTAGTTCTAGCAAAATATGAATTGCTGGACTCTAATTGCTGGAAAATGTTTAATTTGAATGAATTATTTTTAAAAAATGGTTTTGAATATATTAATAGCTCATTAATAAATACTGGATGAATCAGGGTTTAACCTTAACGAATCTATTGAATGAATGATTCAATGACAACGTCACTGGTTGCCACCTAGTGGCTTAACAAGGTAATTTATATACAACAGTTATTTGAAGCACCATGTTAGTTTTGATTTGCTCTATTTTGATCGCAATCTAATGTCCAGTGATTATATCCTAACTGTAAACTTTTATCTTATTACTTATGTGATAATTTTAATATTTGTAAAAGAAATCAAATAACCAAATCCTTGAATAACTACAGTGTGGTTCAAAACTGCTGTTTCTGGATCAGTGGCAGAATGAACACCGAATGTTCCGGTAGGATTTTTGTCAAAGGTTTAATAGACGCAGGCGAATCGTTGTCATTAATAAAGTAGGATCACGTGGGTGTTTGAATCGAGATTGCAATCTTTTTACGATAAATTGTGCAGCTCTAACATACACATACAAAGTAAATCAAAGGGGTTTCGGACAAGCCAGGTTGATGATGTATATCATACCTAGAAGCAGGGCACAAGCTGATGTAACTGAAGTAAGTTGATTCAAAACTTTAACTCCCTCAATGTCAGCAGATGGTTCATGAAGTTCTCCCCCTCCTTCCAAATAATGAACATCGCCATGGTGAGCTGCTCCTCAATCATCAGTCGGGTTATCCTAAAATAGTGAACATAAAAAAAAACAAATTTGGTCACCTTTTGCTAGCATAACTACAAAATACACAAATTTAGACTTATTTTTCTGAAAATAAACCAAAATAGAATATTCTTACGTTCAACTCAGAAAGTACTCCTTGATGAGGTCTTCAGGACTTTCTCTCAGGAAAAAGATAAGGGCCTTCAGGACACACTTCTCAGGTGAATGTTTTTAGTCTGTGATAAAGCAATTGTGATTATTTTTCTTATTTAAAAAAAAAAGCACAATAATCTGTAATAGGGAATCAATTTTTTGCAGATATGCAATAGCAAAGGACAAGAAAATATAAAAATAATTCGTATTAATGACTGGCCAAATTTGCAATTAATATATTTATGGACAATACCAGCAACACTTGTGGCATTGAGGGATCCAAAAAAAAAAAAAAGGAGCTAAAAAAAATCAATTCTTTATTTTTCCAATGCGTTTCAGCACACAGCCCTTCGTCAGTGCTAAATTACTACAGATTTGCAATTAATGCATCTGAATCAGTCATTGGTTTCATTTAAAAATTTAAAATTATGAATTTATAATACATAATTATAAGTCTGAAAATAAAACATGCATCAATTAATAAATTAGCTTTATACCCCAATATATTTAATCATTCTTGATTAAAGGGATATTTCACCGAAAAATGAAAGCTAGCTGTTAATTTACTTACCATCAGGCCATCCAAGTTGACTTTTTTTTAATTTCTTCAGTAGAACAGTAAATATTTTTAGCTGGAACTGTGATCTTCTGTGATTAATGTAATGTCAATGGCTACTGTCACTGTGAGAATAAAAAAAAATAAAATAAAATACAAAATTAATACAAAACAACAAGAAAAAAAAGTCACATGCATTTGAGATGGCATAAGAGGGAGTTGATGAATGTTTTGGAATGGATAATTCTTAGTCTAAAGTTTGTTAATGAGGATAACATTCAAGTCAATAGACAGCATTAGATGGATTTTATTCAAACATGTCCAACATTGGTAATTCATATTATCTATTAACAATTATAGCAGTTTTTATAGAAATTACTTACCATGTAGTTATTGCAAAGTGTCCTTAGTCGTCAAACATTGAAGAGTTTTAGATCCTAAAAGGGGGAGGGGAATCAGTGTTTATAAATGAAAAAAACTTGTTTGCTGCAGACAGTGCAAGTAATTAATTAGTTGTGTAAATACGCAACCATTTCATTCTACTAAAAAAAACAGGATAAAAAAAACACCTCGCGCTAGAAGTAAGCCTTAAGTATGTCTTTACTCACAGACTTTCTTCGTCATTTTGGTCGAACAAATAGATGAATAAATCAGAGCTAACATAAAAAAGACAAATAAAAGAACTGACAAACATTAATTTAAAAACCTAAACTCAATAATTGTAATGAGAGGATCCCCTCAGCCTCAACTCGAGCGTCTCTCCCGCTCCCCACGCACTTCCTGCCCGCATCATTTCAAATAGTACACGCTACATACACGGTAGAGACGTTTCTTTTAAAAATTATTTAGAGACATACTTACATGGTCCAAACTGAATACATTTCTTTAGAATAAAACCAAGCGGCAACCTCCCCCAGTTTCTCGTGAAGCCAATACGGAAGTAACTTAAACTGCGATTCATCGACTGGCCGCTAGAGACAGGCTGCAGAAGGGAGCAGAGTCTCATTGACCATCATGTTAAAACAGCTAAGTTTACAGCAGAAAAAACATGTTTACATTCTGGTTCAAATTATGTTTTGGTCTATACTGCTAATTTTGCCTTTCATTAATCACTCTGAGGGGGGTGAATTTTTTTATAACTCATCCGTTTAAATTATATTAAGCCTTAAAGTTCTGCATAATTAAGGGCGTGGTCACTTGAGTGACAGGTGGTTTGGCGCTGCTGTCTGTGAGCCGTTATGTTACCTCAGCCAGGGGCGTAGCAGCCATTTTAAAAGTGGGGGGGACAGCTCTATGGTGATGTGACCCAAAGCTGATGTTCATAATAATAAATTCTAAATAGAATACCAATTGGCATTTTACAGCACCCTAGTGGCATTTTTGGGAACATGCCGTGATAGCTTACAGGAACCTATTTTTGTGAAATCATCCTCAAAATTTAAAAATACTGCAGGACTTTGAGACCAATGTGAGACCATCTATAATTTATTTAGATAAAGATATTTTATGATATTTAAAATATTTCAGTTACACTACATTTGAACAATAACTTTTCTTACTTCTTAATAGTTGGACAAAAACAAGTGTTAAATGAGTATACAGATTACATCTACAGTAATTTTATACAACATATATTTTATGAAAATATATCAATAAAACCTAAATCAATGTATTTACAAGTTTTTAATATTTTCAAGATTGAAGTGAGATTTTTAATCAAAACTTCCAAACTGAATTATTCGGCTTTCCTTGCAGGCCACAAATTGTTGAGCAATTTTTTTTCTCTCTAATTGATCAAGTTTTTCCTTATGTAAATGACACACAGCAACACTATTCAGCCTTGTTTGTGTCATGGTACTACGAAGCCATGTTTTTAGCCTTCTGAGACCACTGAAACTTCTCTCAGCTTCTGCTGAGGACACGGGAGTGACAAGAAGCAGTCGGACAAGTGTTTCCACCTGATCAAAAAGACTTCGGACTTCTGGACACATCCCCTGAAGGATGCTAGCTGCTTCACTGCTGGACTGCATATTATGCTTTGATCTGAACATTGCCAGTTGTGTGTTAAGGGATATTTTGTCCAGTTCTGGGTACATTTGTACCACATTATCGACCACCCCTGTTAAGAGGATGTTTTCCAGATTCCTTAGCATCAGCAACCCTTCCTGCTCAAAACGTTCTCTGAACTGCATATCCACAACATCAAGCACTTTGTAAAACTCCATTTTGTAATATTCAGATGGAGATGAATGCACATGTGCACAAGCCTGACCAGTTAGACGTTTAGGAGGATTACGAGTACGGGGCAGTGCAATTGGAGAGAGATCAAGGGTTTGGCACATTTCTGATGCTTTGGTGTAGACAATTTGAAACCTCTCTGAATTTCTTTTATTTGCAACAGCATCCTTCACATAGGCAACAGCAGAAAGCATACCATTGATGGTCTGTGTTCGACTTTGGAGAGATGTGTTGAGATTCTCCAATTCTTCTATAGCCTCTAAGGCAAGCAGAAGACCAAGAACTACATTACCCTGCTGGAATCTGTCATGTAGTCCATTTGCCCTGTTAGCCGTGTCTGTGCTGCCAGCTGCCATTTCACTGAGAGCAAGCATTACAGACTCATACTGATTCAGCACAGCATGGATAGCACTGGAGCGAACTGTCCATCTTGTGGGACAAAGGGGCCTTATAGTTTGAAAGGACCCTTGAACAGATTTTGCAACCTCCTTGAACAAAGATTTAAATTTACCTGACTGTCCAAACAAAATACCTAACTCATGAACCCACTGTAAAGCACTGTGGATAACACGTGAGGCAGTACAAGCATGCTGTGTAATGAGATTTACACAGTGGGCACCACAGTGGATGTATGGGGCAAGAGGTTGTTCCTTTTTAATGATGGCCTGTGCTCCAGAATACCTGCCAGCCATATTTGCTGCACCATCATATGCCTGCCCTCGTAATCCAGAAATGGGCAAATTTAAACGAACCAACACATCTTTCACCACCTTTGCAAGATTCTCTCCTGTACTCACAGATACCTCATAAAGGCCAATAAACTCTTCATGAATCATCAAATCATTATCTACATATCGGAGACAAATTGCTTCTTGCTCTTTGCCTGAAACATCTTGCGTTCCGTCCATCATTACAGAAAACTGCAACTGAGGGAGTGATCTTATATTGTCTGCGATATCGCTGATGATAGAATTGCTCAACAAACTAAGGAGCTCATTCTGAATTTGAGCAGAAGTGTAGTCCTTTCTACCTGACAACCACTTAGTCAACCTGACATAGATCTTCTTCTGCCTTGTATTTCAGCACCTGATGAAGATTTCCCTCACTGTCATCATGCCCTCTTAGGGCCAAGCCCTGCCTTGCCAACAGCTGCACAGCACCAATGATTTTTAACAGATTTGCTCTCGCTTCCTCTTGTTGTGATGCCTGAACACTACACAGCTGTGCCTTAACTGATCTGTCTTCATATACATATGTTGTTACTGCTGTCTTGTGACAATCTGATTTTTCATGTGAACCGAATCTTTCAAGAGCTTTCTTCCAATTCTTGAAACCAGATGAAACAAATGCTGGTTCTGTATTTTTCGCAAGGGAAGATACTTGTGTTTTAAAAGCTTTACTACAATAAAAACACAAAACACCTTCAACATTTGGATCGAAATGGAGCCATTTAAATTTGCTGTACCACTGTGTCTGAAATGAAAGGGTACGGTCTGACAGTGTCTGCTTTATGATACATTTGGGATCGGGGTGGTTTGGTTTTGTTGCCAAGAAATGTTGATCAGAGTCTGCAGATTCTTCCCTGTTCATCAAATCAGTTCTCTCTTCTCTTCGGTTCTCACAAGCATCCTCACTTTTTCCCTCATCTCCCTCTCTCTCTTCCTCTTTTTCCCTCCCTTCCTCACACATGACTGGCACTTCCTCACAAACATCCTAAAAACAACAGATATAAATAGCATATAGGGGGCAGGGATCACTCATTTATTGACTCATTTACCAGTTCCATAGTTAAACATCTTAACAAGTTTTTCATTAGATGTATTTGGCAACCCATAAATAGCTTACAATACAGTAGTTAACACTATTGGAACACACAGCCTTTATACATAAAACTAATTTTATTTAACAGTTTGAACATAAAATAGAAAATGTTATCTTTTTTTCTAGCGATTATCGTTGATTTGATTACACAGATCCTATTTAAACTGAGCTGACCTAGCTGACCTGAATGACGTCTCTGCATTCAATAATAAAATGTCTTAAACTGGAAATTCAGTGTTTAATCTTGTCTTTATAAATTACTATATTCTCCTATTTGATACCGTTCAGTGCTTTGACACAATCTGTATTATTAAAAGCACTATATAAATAAAGGTGATTGATGGTTAATCTTTTGTTTTAAGGAATTAAATTGATGTGTAATTCCTTAAAATATTGGCAAGCAGTTCCAATTAAGAAAACACTGCCTTAAAAATAGTCAATCTGCTTTTTTATACAAATCTCACCTGTACACATTCTGGAGAGGTTGAGCAACTGTCCCCTCTCTCTGTCAGTGACGTCACAGCCTGCCTTTCCTACAGACCAGTTAGGACATAAAGTAAAATATATACATAAAGAATAAAAAAATATATATTTTAAATTTGATAAAGTATTTTAAGATATTCGGTGCAAAACAAATTTGATTTATTGTGAAAGGATAATTCTACTCCGCGAGCAGCACGTAGGCAACAAAAGACAGCAGAAACCAATAATTTGTTACGTCTCATTTAGCAGACGCTTTTATACAAAGCGACAAGTAGGAGAGCATTTAACACACTGAATCCGGCGCGACGTGACGAGGTCCATACGGGCTCTGTTGTCTTTTGACGTTACAGTAGTTTAAATCATAACATGAAAACTTTATCGCGTGATTCGTGTCATCGCGACATACTGTAACATACTTACAGTGTGTGTTTGAAAAAAGGATGTAATCGTCCTTTGCTTTTTTCTGGGGTGCATTTTTTCCCAGACGGCCTAATAGCTAAATGAATGAACGAATGAAAACTCACAACAGCAACAAGAGATTTGAAGCTCATAGCAGACGCGCCCAAGAGATGATTCGCTCTGTGATTGGCTCACTCAAATCTAAGTAGCAAATCAGAGAACACTGCCGGAAATATTCACGCTGGATCCAAAAAAATAAAAAATAGCAGGGGTCAGAATCACCTGTTTCTAAAAGTGCGGGGGACGTGTCCCCCCCGTCCCCCCTGGTTGCTACGCCCCTGACCTCAGCTAATTCCAGCCGCTGAATTTGGCATCTCAGTATTTGTGCCTTTTTTCTGGATTATTTTATACAATATATGGCTTGCTGCATACTTGAGACAGATGTCAGTCTGTGTACATGTGCTCGCATGCGGAACACACGTTGTTGGATCGTCGTGGCATTGGCTAAAAGTTTTGTTCCTGAGATTTACTACAATGAAGATACCAGGAGGATATACAACTCCGACAGCACTGCTTGGATATTATAACTAAAACTGCTGCACTATTTTGAAAAATTATACTTTGGACACGTGCTCATTAGTTTGAGAGAACATTTGAGAGTTATACAGATATCTGGTCCTGTACGTATAGAGTTTCACATTATAAACGATGCTCAGATTGCATCCTTTCTTGAAGAACGATGATGGAGAGCAAATCATTCCTTAGATATGTAATGCAAACGATGGATAATATATAAAGATTTCATGGATTTAACGCTTTCATGAACAAAAAGTAGTTTTTTTATGTTATGAAATGGACATTTTACCCAAGTGCAACGGATTGGATTCATCTCGCCATCTCTTTTTCATTAAAGGTATGAAGTCCCAGTTGATTTTTTGTGTTATTTGCACACCCCACACAAATTAATTAGCCTACTGGTGTTAGTGCATCGCGTTATCTTAAAAATCACCGTAGATTGACAGTAAAACTTTAGTACTTTCTAATGGTATTGTCATCTTTATTAATATTTTAGATAGTATCTAAGATAGATATGCTAGGCGGGTGTGGTTTCAACAACAAGTCGCATGGGCTCCAACTACATCCCGCCTCTTTGCCCATTTTCAGTTATCCGTGAGTGACGTGCGGTCACGTGCAGCTAAGATGGCCGCGGCCTCATTTATGCGTCAAAACTGCTGTTCAGAACTCTATGGGTGACGTCACGGACACTACGTCCATATTTTTTTACAGTCTATGAATAAAACGAGTAAATTCAACATCTTGTATAGAATAGAAAAGTTGAAATCGTAACTAACCGAATTTTTGAATTTGCGCGGCCTGATTTCGTTAGTATTCATGTTCACAAACAACGTTAATTAACTCATAAACAGCTAAAACACATGTTCAACCTTTGCATTATCGAGTATATTAATTAAAACATTTCCAACCTACCTTAATTCATCCGAGTCCAGGGGAAATTCTTCTTCTTCGTCTTTTAATGCATAATGGCAGTTGGCAAACCAAACTAAAATGGTGCATTACCGCCACCTACTGGATTGGAGTGTGGATAACATCATGGTAGTACTGACCTAAATCCTGTTAATTAAATGTGTATCTTTTAAGAAATTAAATACTTCTTCATATATTTTAAATTGCTTTGGACCATTACCTAATAATGCTTTAATAGAAAAAACTTCCATTTCCATTTCTCTTAATGCTTGAAATAATTTAAAATCTTTCTCTATCATATGCCTCACATTTTAATAATACATGTTCTACTGTTTCCATATTTTCTGATCTACATTTGTCACAATATCCAGTCTGGTGTTTCCCAATCCTGACCATACTATGATTATGCGCCAATGCGCATTCTTGAAATTAACACATCCTTCCGTCTGTTTCCAATACTTTTTCTTTCTGAACCAACTATTCTTTGAATATTGTATAGATGTCGACCCTTATTTCCACTGTCCCACTCCTTTTGCCATTTCGTCCTAATTTCCTTTGCTATTATACTTTTTATCTCAGTCTTACTCAATGCAATTTTAATGTCAACTTCTGGAAATTTTATGGCCTGTTTGGCTAACCTATCCACCTCTTCATTTCCTGCCACCCCCATATGAGCTGGTATCCAAAGAAAAAGAATCCTGATTCCCAAGAACCTGGTTCTAAAAAGACTTTGCAATATTTCATAAATTAAGTCCTGCCTAGCTGTAGAGATACCACTTGCTAGACTTTCAATTGCAGATAAAGAGTCTGTATATATAACTGATCTAATTGGCTGAACTTCTTCAACCCACTGTAATGCTAATATAATTGCTATTAGTTCTGATGTAAATACTGAAATGTGATCTGATGTTCTTTTTAAAATGTTGACTTTAAATTGAGGTATAAACACTGCTGCAGATGTTGTACCAGAATCAGGATCCTTTGAACCATCAGTATATATCTGGACGGCACTATAATATACATGATCTATATAATCTTGTACTGTTACACTATCCAGGATACTCTCCTCATTATGCTTGTCTTTGTGTAACTGGGTATCAATAAAAGGCATGGGAAAAAACCAAGGAGGAATTGCTGGCAGAACCACACATGAGGCAATATTAACATCACTAATCCTCATGTCTCTTGCCTCCTCATTAATAAACCATCCGAAACTTGTTATTTTTTTATGGTTATGTTCCCAACAGTCACTTAAAACATTCTTAACTGGATGATTTTCCGATTGACCTTTTATGTTTGCCCAGTATCTCATTCTTAACTTACTCCTTCTCATTTCTAGTGGCATTACTCCTGTCTCAACATTAAGTGAGGACACTGGTGATGATCTTATTGCTCCACACACTATCCTTAATGCTTGATTCTGAATTGCCTCAATCTTAGCAAGTTGAGTTTTTGATGCAGAACTATATACCATGCTACCATAATCTATAGTTGCTCCAATTAGTGCCACATAAATATTTTTAAGCGATTGGCGATGTGCTCCCCATTCAGCTCCAGCTAGACATCTCATTAAATTTATCACTTTTTTACATTTATCTATTATTTTCTGTATATGTACTCTGAAATTTAATTTTGAGTCCATCCATATTCCTAAAAACCTAACAACTGATGTCTGCTCCATTGTTTCTCTATACATTTTGATATTTCCAGGGGAAATTAATGGCGGCCGAGCAGAAAACTCGAGAAAGGCTCGTGAGTCATGACGTCAGAAAAAAAAAAAACGTCTGTCACGGGGTCCTTAAAGAGAAATTATCCTTTGGCTGAAAGTGAGATATTTGAGTAGTTGAGTGTACAATATTGAGAGCAATTCGCAGAAAAAAGAAGTAATTAGACTCAAATAGTTATAGCAATCCAACTTACACCCATATTCACTTTTACAGAGGGCTTGGGGACAAAAAGGTTGAGAACCAGGTTATGTTTAGAAAATACACTGTAATTTAATGTTGTTTTTAATCCTTTCCCCACCTAAACTAAGAGAATAAGAGAGTTAGAGAACCTTTAAAGAACTATACAGAGGCTTAACGGGTTCTTTTTATGGCAGTGGTGCTATATAGCACCTTAACCACAGCAAGGAACCGCTGAAGAACCGCTGAAGAACCATACAGGGGCTTTACAGGTTCTTTATAAGGTAGTGGTGCTAGCACCTTAACCACCCCAAAGAACCGCTGAAGAACCAATTTTTTTTAGAGTGTAGTTAAATTCCATAACATGCCAATTACATGTGATACCAATTTCACGTGTTCGCACATACATAAGTTCTTGCATAATTTTTTTTCGCTAATTCTTAGTTTTTGCCTTGATAATAGAAAATATGAGCTAGGCATCATGTATGACAGTCAAAAATGAGATATGAGCTACAAAATGACCAGATCCTGCCATTAGCTATATAGAAGACATATCTTGTATGTATAGGGCTTATATGTGGATATGAAGAAGCAATACAGGAGACCTATATTTCCTGTATATGCACATATATGCACCTCAATTTTGCCTATATGTGGCATAGATACGCATATATGCAGTATATATACGGCATATATGCAGTATATATATACGCATATATATTATCATATATGTGCATATACCCAGCTAACACAGTTACGTTGCTGGAACGTAACAGGTACGTACTAAAGACCAAAATACCACCTCGACCTTTATCTTAACTCTGCTTCTCACCTTTACTCCGGGGAATGGAGATGTGCTCCGTCCATGACCTTGAAATCCATGCAGAACTGATAAACACTTAATTTTCTGCTATAAAACCTTATAAATTCTAATTGTTATAGGGAATTGTATTGCTTTGGTTAATATATTTGCAGATCAAAATATGTAGTGGAAACCAATAGAAACCCTCATTAAATTCTGATAGAAAATGGCTAGAAACACACTGCATCCATGAAATCATCAGCATTGTTACTTTGTACAATTACTAAGCCAGTACATTTGAACATTACCATGTAACCATGTTTTAACCATGTAGATTGTTATCAAGTTATGAGTACAGAAAATTGAACACATGAATTCATAAATTGAACACATTCATAGATCAAACAATACAATCAATAAATAAATGTAACCAGTGATTAATATGTTTTATTCTTTTAATTGACAAAGTGTTTTATCATTAGATGGGTATAGTTAAATAATGATTTTATCAATTATATTTATAGATACTCTTATGATTACTACTATCCATAATTTGGCACAAAATTGACAAAGATATGAAAAAGATTCAGCAGATATTTTATTACTTTATTTGCAAAAAAATATATAAATATATTTTAAACCATTTCCTAAGTGTCCTATATGAGGCAGCTGCTACAAATATACTGAGGTAATGTGCTTTAATACTGCTTTACTGCCAGACAATATCACAATTACCAAAGATATACAGTCCTTGAGCTTCTCAAAAGCTAAAAAAATCCAGAAGATGACATTCAAAAAGAATAAAAGATATATATATAAAGAACAATATAAAGATTTTTTTAGCATTTCTTCAAATAATAGTTTGGCCCACCTAAAAATACATGTACAGTTTTTGTTCAAGAAAATGAACATGTGGACTTTCTCAGGAAGAATTTGAGATCTCTCATTACCGTGTCCTCAGCCGTGTAGAACACTCTTGCCAACAGTGTTGCAGAGGTAGATGATGGAGAGCTGTGAGAGAAGAGGAAGAGTGTCTTTCTCAGGTTCTTCTGAGGCAAGGATAGGAGGATGGTCTCTATATATTCACTTTGGATTTTGGCAAACTGGAAGATAAAAAAATATTGTAGTAGTTATTGTAGTCAGGTTTATTGTTTGTTAGAAAGGTATGAGGAAAGCATGTTTAACTTACATGTTCCTCCTCTTCTTCATCCTGAGCTGCACTGTCACCTCGGTCACCACTGCCATCATCATCCTCCTCTGGCAGCTGAAAGGTTGAATTACATTGTTAGAAGTTGCATTTTTACTTTTGAAAGCAGTCTCTTCTACCAAGGCTGCATTTGATGAAAAAATACAGTAAAATAATAATACTGTGAAGTAGATTTACTTTAATATTCTAAAATAGTTTTCCTATTAACTGTTTTCTACTTTAATCTATTTTTAAAAGTAAGTTATTCCTATGATCAAAGCTGAATTTTCAGCATCATTAACTCCAGTCTTCAGTGTCACATGATCCTTAAGAAATCATTCTAATATGATGATTTGATGCTCAAGAACACAACAATATGAAGCAACACATTTCAAAAGAAATGTCCAAGCATCAATTCAGCATATTAGAATGATCAAAGATCAAGTGGCACTGAAGACTAGAAAAATGATGCCGAAAATTTTCCGTCAAAGGAATAAATTAAATTTTGCAACATCTTCCAAATCTCAATATCTTTGACTGGCAGTGTACATTATTACATTTAGATAATAAACAGTGCACAAATTCTCAAAGAACTTACATTTTAAGGATTACTTCACACTGAACGACAAGCTGAAACATTCTAAGACTGAAATCGATACACTTAAAAACTGTTTCCTTCGACTGAAGTGGATTTAAATACTTACAAATTATAAACAGACTGAACGCAACTGGCTCTGACTCGACGTGTTTGGGCAAGATCAGTTTATTAGTTTATTTATAATCGGCCTTACAGTTGTTAAGTGTGTCCCTGGCTTTAGTCATTGTTGCAGCCTCCTCAAAAAATATATCTTTCTGTACACGAAAGCACGAAAAAAATATTTTAAGAAAAAATACAGTAAGGGCATATTTCATGTAGCTTAAATGAATTGCAATTATTACGTTTTTTTTTTTTTTGATAGTATTTTGAAATCATTAAAATATCATGTATATATTGTAAGTTACAACATTATTTGTTTTTATCATGACATGAATTCATGTCGTTCCAAACCTGTCAAGATTTTCGTTCATCTTCAAAACACAAATAAAGATAATTTAATGAAATCTGAGAGCTTTCTGTCCCTCCATTGACAGTCTACACAACTGCCACTTTGATGTTTAAAACAAAAGTTTGTACAGATCGTAAATCTAATCTAATGAATATTGAGTGGTTTAGTCCAAATTTTCTGAATAAACTCGATCACTTTATATAATGAACAAATTTAATACACAAATGCATATATAAACAAGTACAGTTGAGCTTTCATTTATGTTTGCTAATTAATGTTTATATGTGAATAAGATTAAACTCAAACTGTATATTGCATTAAGCGAACAAGTCTCTTCAGAAAATTTGGACTAAACTGCTCCATTCATATGGATCACTTTTACAATCTCTTTATGAACTTTTTGAAGTGTCAAAGTGTTAGTTGCATGGTCTGTAAATTGAGGGACAGAAAACTCTCAGATTTCATTTAAATATCTTCACCTATATTTCGAAGATGAACAACACATTCTTGCATGTTCAGAATGACATAAGGGTGAGTCATTTTCTTTTTCATTTTTGTGTGAACTAACACTTTAGGCAGGCGTACACTTTGTAAGTTTGAACACTCAGTAGTTTGTGAGCCCTTGCATACAAGTTAGTTAACCCGATAATCATGTCAAAGCAGTTGGTACATTGCACGACTGCACTACACAGCTTTTCTTTGTTTTAAAAACAGACTTAACATTTATCTATTATGGGTCATAATTAGGAGACGTTGAGCACAAGCTTTGTGCCATTGCGTTTATATTTATCAAGCAGTAAAAATGCCCAAAACAAGAAGCTTGCAGATGAGATGATGAGTGGAAGGAGATTTTGGATTGTATTTGATAGTATCGAACAGATTTAAAAAAAAAAAAAAAAAAAAAGCTTTAAACATGCCCTTTCAATCCGAATGAAATGTCAATTGGACCCAGCCAATTCATTTCAACTAATGTGGTTACATGTGACTTTTTATTCCATCTGTGCTACTAGTCTGATTAAAGTCTGATTATTAGAGCCCATGTAAACACAGCTAATGTTGCTGCTATAGCTTCAGATTTAAAAAAGTTATAGGGTTGCCAAGCAACCCTGTGATGTGATTGTGTATAATTTGGGACTATACAATAGCTGCATTTACATGGACCCTAATAATTAATTTGTAATCGGACTAGTTGCACAGTCGAATTAAAGGGATAGTTCACCAAAAAATGAAAATTATGTCATCATTTACTCACCCTCAGCTTGTTCCAAAGCTATAAAATAAGATATTTTAAAGAAAGTTTGTTACCAGGCTGCTTTGGGCCAACATTGACTTCCATAGTAGAAAAAAAACTATGGAAGTCAATGGTGGTTTTTAACAAAAGAAATTTATACAGCTTTGGAACAAGCTGAGGGTGAGTAAATGATGACAGAATTTTCATTTTTGTGTGAACTATCCCTTTAAGTCACATACAACCATGTCATTCAGAATAAATTTGCCAAATCAGATTTTAAAATTTCATTCTGATTGTAAGGGGTGGTTCAAACCTTTTCTAATCTGTTCGACAGGATATGTAAACACTTGATCAGATTAAAAACTGAAATTTGAAAGTGTAAAGCATGTGGAATGATGTAGAAATGACGCACAAAACTAACCACTGTTGTTGAATGAATGCAGTGTAATAAATGACGGTTGTCATAAAATTTCAAAATGCTTCTGTTTAGTTTTAAGCATTTTTACTGCTTGATAAATATAAGCAGCACGGCACATAGCTTCATGTTCTCTGCGTCTCCTAATCAGGACCTGGAATGATAAATATAAAGTCTGCTTTTTGAAACAGAAAAGAAGCAATAACAGGATGATTGTTAATACGCACCAACAGTGGGAAAGTCTGTAATTTTGGACAGACAGTGCATTTTAAAATATCAAATCCGATTTCTAAATAAATGTACACATCATATATTCAGATTCATCAATCACAATGATTTCATTCTGAATTAAATAAAAAGTGTAAATGTATCAAATAGTAAAATTGCTGACCTCTCGAATTCAGAATTATTAACATCTCCTTGTCTCTGTGAGTAATTGAATTGTGAAATTCAACCCTGTGAATTACCTGTTTGTCCTCCTGAGCCTTTTAACGAGAAGGTGGCTTTTATGGCTGGATGCTGATTGACACACCTTCTGACCATGTTCTCACATCCAGGACAACAAAATGATCAAGCAGACCTGAAACACATGACCCATGATTGAAATCACTTTAAATCCATTTAGTCTTACCTAAGTGATATTGGAAAAAGGAGGCATATTTGTTCACCCAGGATACGCTGCTTCTCCTGGAACATGGTCTGCATGATGAATGATCTCTTGATCCTGGACCCATGCAGTCCACCTGGAGATTATCTGAATGATATGTGGTTGTATACAAAGGGTAATTAATGACTGAACGTTACATACATACCGATAGCAGCACCATTAGTCCTATTGGTACTGAACAAGTCAGAAACGAATTTAATACCCACCCCTGCTTATAATCATTGTTGTCTTGTTGTTGCTGCACAGGCTGTCTTTCCTCCAGCTGCTGAAAATAAAAAGTATGTTAGATTTATTGGAATGAATAGACTCACACATGAGGTTAACGTTAAAAGTAAGTGGCGACAAAGGAGAATATTTTGTTATAAACAACTCTAAATCATTGATTTGGCTGGTTCATTGTCATTACAAAGAATTTAAGTAAACAAATCGTTAAGTAATTAACCGTGTCTGATTAAGGGCTGCACGATTAATCGCATGAGATTGTCATGCGTGTCTCGTCAGTAAAGCCGGTTCTGTGATTAGCGGTAAATGTCCATCACCTGCTTTCAAATGGAGCGGCACATAATATACAGAGCCGTATTTCGCGGACAAGCTACGCAATATCGCGTTCATAATCGAAGGCGATTCATCTGCGATTATGAACGCGATATTGCGTAGCTTGTCCGCGAACTACGGCTCTGTATATTAAGTGCCGCTCCATTTGAAAGCAGGTGATGGACATTTACCGCTAATCACAGAACCGGCTTTACTGACGAGACACGCATGACAATCTCATGCAATTAATCGTGCAGCCCTACTGATTAACCGTTTACAGATTTTATTGAATTTTCAATATGGTTCATGTGAGCTTCAGGGAGGCCAGGCAGGGTCTAAAATTAACAAACACTCTACTACAGTTTCCGTTTAACGAATATAAGTGATTATTCTGCCGTTTATAACATTAAACAGTTAACGTTACATTTAAATAACTAAAATAAAAATATAAAACTGTGTCTCAGATTTTAACGTTAACTTACCTCAGACCGCCTCACGGGGACAGCGCTCGTGCGCACATTAACCAAACGGAATTTATTTATGAAATAAATTTAGAAAACCAAAAACACTGCACTAACATTACTCATCACAAGCGATATTTAGTGTCACATGGGCAAAAACGATGAATAAAAGCAGATTTGTAGGGCTTACCTTTTTACTCCGTGTCCGTGTGCTGGAAGTCGACCGTTACAAAACAAAATGATGCGCATGCGCAGTACTTAGATTCTCCGAAAGTCCGTTTGACTCGCTTGTTTAAAATTTCGAATTTGTCTCGCGCGTGCCACAACATATAATATATAAACAAGTCCGTAACTTTTTGCTCTCTAACGGTTAACGTTAAAAAGAATGGCATGCATCTTGCGGAAGAACATAGGCCAATTTCACACTTCCGGGTTTTTGGCTTCCGGAACGATCCACGCAGTGTAAAAGTTTTTCCGGTTACAGTGATAGATAGCCTCGATCAGAACCAGCTCGGGAATCAAAGTCGTTTTACGAATTAAATGTCATGAAAATGTTTGAACGTTCTTGGTGAATTATTGGTGAGACTACAGAGCTCTCATTAAGAGCTAAATTTAATAAATAATTTGAAGTGATGGCGGTTAAACTGGTTATATTCTTCGTGCCTGTTTGGCGCGGCTGTGCAATATCGCGCTCCATGTGCTGTAAAGACAGTGCCTGCGTCTCAAAGTGCATACTATCCATCCTAAATAGTAGTCTATGTGTAATATTCAGTGCTATTTAGGGTGGATAGTATGCACATTGGGATGTATAGAGTGCTTTTAGCGACGTGCTGGGGAAATTATCAGCTGGAAGCTCCCTTATCACGCAAGCCTGATCCTCTGATTCATGAAACAGGACTGCTCGCACCCTGATATTTCTGGATATAAACCTTACAGTCTATGATATAAACACTTCAGTCTCTCATTCATTTTCCTATCGTCATCATCTTAAAGTGTGTATTATGCGCAGTATTATTGTGCTGTTGCAACATTAATACAAAGATTGATAGTTGTACAGTGTGGTGTTGGAAATTAATTATGTCTTAGTTTAATCGATCAGGATTAGTTATAACATATGCTTGAATGTGGGATGTGATGCCATATGAGATTACATGCTATATATTTTTAAAACATTAAACTCACGACAATATTATGTATCTCGATTTTATATCCCCCATTAAAGTATATATTGGGAGTTATTATTTTTTATGAATATATAAATAATGTTCGTCGTACGTAATACGATCGGGGAAATTGCTGAATGAGTAGCTGCGTAGCCTTTACTGTATGACAGCTCGTAATAAATCCACTTGCCGGTAAATTCGAGCAACGGTCTTAGCGGCCGTACGAGCTACAAACCAGTAGAAAATAATTTCTTTGTAGATTATACAAAAGCGACTTGGAAAACAGACAAAACAGAAAAGGTAAGAAGCGATATTTGAGAAAAGAGCATATCAATCTAATAGCCGTAGACGCATAGCGGAACTAACTTTACCCTGCGTCACGTGATTTCCGATTCTTGTGAAAAAGCCTATTGTAGCTGGAGGTACTTCTCCTGGTTCACACTCCAATACAGTAGGTGGCGATAATGCACCTTAACGTTGGTGCCACCCGCCATAAAAAGGAAAGAAGAAGAAGAAGAAGAAGAAGAAGAAGAGGTACTTCTCTCTGTTTATGTCTATGACAAGTCTCGCAGGTATTTGTGCTACTCCGCAGCGGTTCCTACCAGACTGGTCTAAAATAGTCCGAATATAAACACTTATTATAGGTGTACCATAATGATTCAGGGTAAGACAAAAACACGGTTTGGAAAATGTATTAATGTTGTACATTCCCATTGTATAATTTTTGTAAATTTTGAACACAAAAAGTTACATATCTGGAAAGTTATCAGGAGACCAATGGACCACGTCGCTACAACGTTCTCCGTGGGATTAACCAGCGACGTCTTTTGAGGACGTGCCCGCGACGTTTCTGGAAAGTTAGCCAAGATTCTTAAAAAAAAAAATGGAACATTACCACGACGTCCTCACAACGTTGTCATAAAGTAATGTCACGCTGACCAAATGACGACTAACTGACGACGTCGTCACAACGTACTGTGTTTGCTGGGTATGCAGCATATATGTGCATATACACTGCATATAGGTTTCATATATGCGCATATATCCACATATAGGTTCTTTCCATGTTGACATAAGATCCCCATTAACACTGATCCATGAAAATGACTAAAACATTTTTATTCACGGCAGGTCAGTAGTTGGCGATGTCACTTTGTAAAGAAAGACTTCTTTTACCGAGCACTTGTGCCAAAATCACATTCCTATAGTCTAAACACAATATATGCATGTTCCTGCTGTCACTGTTTTCACAGATCCGTGTTTTTGTAGTTCACATGGAGATAACAATATAATTTTCAAAAACTCATCTTCAAGTATTTGTATTGTCAGGCCCCCAAAACAACATTGTCATGTAAATAAATGGCCTAAATGCATTAAGTTTTCAGTTTAGTTGAAAACAGTGTTGTGTAAACGGCCCCTGAAATAGACAGCACTGTCGCAGAGGTTTCTCTCGGCTCATTCTGAGCTGTTGTGTCTCTGTAATCATTTAAACTCATGAGATGTAGGTGCACCTGTTCATCCATCCTCCTCTGAAACAGAATTCTTTAAAGGTCCAAAGACTACTTTTTGGATGCTTTTATATAGGCCTAAGTGGTCCCTAGTACTGTATCTTAAGTCTCTTTCCTGAAATTCAGCCTTGGTGCAGAATTTCAGCCACTACAAGCCAGTCCCACAATCTACGGTGATTTTTTAAGATAACGTTATAACGTTAGATACTCTAACACCAGTAGGAATTTGTGTGGGGTGTGCAAATAACACAAAATAACAACTGGGACTTCATACTTTTAATGAAAAAGAGATCGCGAGATGAATCCAATCCGTTGCACTTGGGTAAAATGTCCATTTCAAAACATTAAAAAAACTACTTTTTGTTCATGAAAGCGTTAAATCCATGAAATCTTTATATATTATCCATCCTTTGCATTACATATCTAAGGAATGATTTGCTCTCCACCATCGTTCTTCAAGAAAGGATGCAATCTGAGCATCGTTATAATGTAAAACTCTAACGTTATATGTACAGTACCAAATATCTGTATTACCTCAAATGTTCTCTCCAACTAATGAGCACGTGTCCAAAGTATAATTTTTCAAAATAGTGCCGCAGTTTTAGTTATAATATCCAAGCAGTGCTGTCGGAGTTGTATATCCTCCTGGTATTGTCATTGTAGTAAATCTCAGGAACAAAACTTTTAGCCAATGCCACGACGATCCAACAACGTGTGTTCCGCATGCGAGCACATGTACAGACTGACATCTGTCTCAAGTATGCAGCAAGCCATATACTGTATAAAATAATCCAGAAAAAAGGCACAAATACGGCTGAGATGCCAAATTCAGCGGCTGGAATTAGCTGAGGTAACATGACGGCTCACAGACAGCAGCGCCAATCCAGCTGTCTCTCAAGTGACCACGCCCTTAATTATGCAGAACTTTAAGGCTTAATATAATTTAAACTGATGAGTTATAAAAAAATTCACCCCCCTCAGAGTTGTCATGAAAGGCAAAATTAGTAGTATAGACCAAAACACAATTTGAACCAGAGTGTAAACATGTTTTTTTCTGCTGTAAACTTGGCTGTTTTAACACGATGGTCAATGAGATTCTGCTCCCTTTTGCAGCCTGTCCCTAGCGGCCAGTCGATGAATCGCAGTTTAAGTTACTTCCGTATTGGCTTCACGAGAAACTGGGGGAGGTTGCCGCCAGTGCCCAAGGAAGTCGACCGGAAGTTGAAGTCGGCCGCGTGCTGCCATCTTGTAGCAGAACTTCACTTGCGTTAGCATCCCATTGACTCCCATTCATTTTGGCGTCACTTTGACAGTGAATAACTTTACATCTGAGGCGTTTAAAGACTCCATTTGTCCATTATTTATTTCCAAAGATACACGACAATGTATAAAGGGCTCCATTACCTTCTATGTTACATTATGGCCCCGTAGAAACAGTTTTTGTAAAAATAAGCTAACGATTGCGTCATAACCACTCGACTCTCTGTCGCACAGTAGAGAAATTACCGTACAGACAGGAGGAGAAGCTTGCAGGCAATCGGGGAGATTATCTTAATATGGCTTACTGGCGTTACATTTTAAAATACTATACAAAATAATTAATCAGAATACTTACTCCTGCTCACTCACGCCAAAGAACTCCCCGCTCAAGCTCGCCGTCTCTGCAAGATTAACGATGGCAGTTTGCACGCACAGCTACTAGAAGATTTACATCTGTCAGACAGGTTGCGGACGTCATTAAGCTTAGTGTGAGTCTGCGCGTCAGAAACGGAAGTGCTAAAAATCGCTAAAAATGGGCTTCACTTGACTCAATTGAGTTCCAATGGGGTCGCTGTGTCCATTTCTTTTACTGTCTATGGTTGCCGCTTGGTACCATCAGAGCCATTCGGTTGTTAAGTCTGACGTCACGCGGCAGCGCTTCCGGGTCCTAACGCACTATCTCATACCACAAGAAAACAACAAATGGTGCTAATATACATACACGATGTGGTGTAATACTACTAAAAATTATAATTATAACCTTTATCTCCATACCAAAATTCCAGATGGCCAGACAATGATTCATCTTTTATAAATCGTTAAAATATTAATATCTGTGACGCTGTGAGCACGAAGACTGTTGTGTAGACTGTAAGTATTTAAAATGTTTAACTTTTTAAAATGTTTGATGTTTAAAATGAATAAATAGCGCTCATAAACGGCTGTCGATGGCATTCTCGAAACGGCGTTCCTTACGTCACGACTTAACAAGCGGATAGAGAGAGACCCTGCGTCCCAATGTATCCATCCTAAATAGTATATGAGATTAAAATAAGTGTACATTAAAAATGTGTAATTAAACGTCAGACACAAGACTGAAATGTCCCTTAAGAAAAAAAAAATGTTTCTTTTCACCAAGTCAGAATATGGATGATTGCTTTTTATATATAGTGACGTGACATACAGCGCACGCCTCCACAAATGGAGTGCGCGCCGCGCGCACAGTATGTTGACAAGAGAGTAAAGTTAATTTTTCTGAGAGAAGAATTTATTTTTCCGAGGTGACAACGAATAAATGGCTTTTATAAAAATGTATAAAGTTAACTTTGGAAAGACGCAAAACCTTTTTTTATTGTTATGTTTACGTTAGTGCTGGTGGCCGTTAGAGTTGCCATGGCAACCGGGAAAACATTCAAGCTGCTGGAGAGGACGGCGTCGACGTTTCTCCGTGTTTCTCGTCAGTTTTATAGCAATAAAGTTCAACAGCTGCGTCAGATTGGTTAAGTAACACCCACAGTCTACCTTAAGTACTTTATGTTAATATTTTTACCTCTGTGATTGAACGTCTGAAATATATGTTGGCAAAATGTTACGCTAGCATAGCATATGTTTTTAATGATACTGAGTGCAAAACGTCTTGAATGCTTTTATTTTATGTTTCGCTGTAGGCGATATGTTTTTATTTATAGTTTGGGTGTATTTCATTATTTTTATTTGGATTTTTGTTCATGTTCTGCGTGTTTTTCAAAATAAATGAACTGAATTCATTTTGAGCTCTGCATTCATTGTTCACAGCTGTTGGAATAGCCTTTAAATTAGTTTGGGCAAATGAGGACATAAATTAGGTTAAACTACTGCATGTCCGCCCATAGAAAAATAAATAAATATAAAAATTACCAACTGATTACCAACACACAACCATTGATACACAACGTTGCCACGACGTCGCAGTTACTAACTGGCAACGTCACAAAGTTACGTTGTGGCAACGTATCCGGGAATTTCACTTTTCCAGTTGCCACAATGTAACTAGTTACGTCGCCACGACGAAAGTTTGGTCACCAAATTACGTTGCAGTTACGTAACAGTCACGTATTTTGGTTAGCTGGGGTGTCCCAAAGCATAGTATGTTGAAAAGAGTATGCCAAAAGTCCCCGGATGGTCTACTATTCCCGGTAGATTTTCGAAGTGTGGATCCGTGCAATATTGCCCACAACCCATTGCGCGTTGGACGAGGATTCAGTTCAGAACTACAAACAGGAGTAAAAAGTGTTAAAAAAACTACAAAACATGGCGGATATGCGCGATCGACGCTGAGAGGTTTGAGTGACTAATAATCAGTTCAACATGATAGAAAATATTTATTTAATGTTATCTGTGTTATTTTTCATCTGCAAATACCAATGTGGACTTTTATAAATATCAGAATGGCCATTAACTTTTAAATGCATCATTATGCATTAATATGAGGACTGAGGAGAGTTCCCGCGACCCGCGATAACGTGCTGCATTTCTCTCCGATACGGTAGGAAATTAGCTAAATGAAATGTGGAGGATGTAAGATGATTGACAGGCCAGTTTACGGTGACAGGATGCGACAGAGAGCAAAGACGCTATTGTATGACGTGATAGTATGTCCCAAAGCTTGTCTACTCTTTTGCTACACACTCATAAGTACTTTTTGTTCACAGAAAGAGTACATACTTTTAGGGCGTAGTATAAGTAGGTGAATTGGGACGCAGCAAGAGAGTCGCGACAACTCCATAGACTCCAATGGAACGGTTTTTTACAGCAATGGCGGCTCGTGGAGCCTCTCAATAGTTCCCGGAAGTAGCAGCCGCGCCGTAGAGTTACAGCAGAACAGACCGTTTGTGATGTACTTTTAAAAGGTAAGCCGTTTAAATTATACGATTTTATATTATCAGTACATCTGAATCAAATGAACTTGTGTATTACCAGCTGATATTGCTCACTAAATAAATAGTTTCAAGGGATGTTATTAGATAGTAGCTTAGACAGTTGTTTAAAACAGCTTTATTCATCGTTGTGTAATCGGAGGAAAAGGCTTCTAAAAGGGGTTAAATATAACTTTGGGGCTTGTGGTGGGTGAAAGTGGTAAAATGAGAATATTCTTATTCCTTATTACAACCCAGGTGAAAAAATACTATAGTAAATAGTATAGTGGTTTTTTTTTTTTGTTTTTTTTTATACATATAGTAAATTGTAGAATACTGTATTATAGTATTTACAACACTTTGTAATGAATGCTACAGCATACTGCAGTATAGTGAACTGATACTGTAATAAATACTGTAGTATACTTTAGTTTTTTACTACATTGTGATTCTGTTGGCTGTCTATTATGTCAGCTCAGCTGATTTTTGGATTGATGGGGAAAGGGAAGTTTATAAGTGAGATAAAAAAAACAACGCTTAAAAGCAGCAAAAAATAATAATTAAATATATATATTTAATTAAATATATATATTATACTAGGCTAAATGGGAAATCATACTAAATAACAAAACTGTATATTATATTATATACTACTACTGTATTTAATTTCTCCCATTTTTGTCTCCTTTTATCTTGCTTTCAATACAAGCACAAAGGGGATTCAGATCCTGAAGACTCCATGCAATGATGCTTTACCCTCACCGCCAGTCTCTGCTCCTTGGATTTTGCAAGCTTTTCCTTGCACGTTATTTTTAATAAACCTTTAATAAACATAAAAGTTCCCAGTGTTGTTTTTTGTTAAAAAAGGGCAGATACACCTATATATGATTAACACACAACTTGGCACACAATCTTTAGCTCTATTTAAATTGGTCCTGCTGACTTTATCCTTTCCGTGTCAATGGGGAAACCATTCATACTGCTTTCTCTGAGTGACTGGATCATCCTCATGCAGTACTGCAAACCATAGTGGAGACTAAAGAACATGTAGGAAAGGACAGACGAAATGCTTGACATGCAATTTATTAGAAATGTATAAATCCATTGTACTAAATCAGTGCAAAAGTCAATGTGTGTGTATAATCATGTTTTGTTTTAGAATTAAATATATTGTGTATGAATGTATATAGTAATACGTGAATGGGGTGCATAAGAATTGTTAACATTAAGATTAATTAAATTTCACTTAATTAAATTTTACATTTCAATTGTTTGCAATGGGTTTTTTAAGGCAATCACCTGTCACCTGCAGGTCTCCTGTGAAACCATAGTGAACATGACATGATTTCCCTTAACTAACATACAAGTTTAAAAACATAAAAATACTTCAAAACAACTGCAACACGATCTTTAACCAAGGTAACGTTAGCCACAAATATGTTAACAAGGCAGGCAACGCTGATTGAAAACACTATATTAGCAGGTTTTTATCTTTTAAAAACAACATTGCTGTAACTACCTACACATACTACATTCACATGTCGGTGTATTACAAACATATTGTAAACCGATGCATTTATTGACTACAAATTACCAAAAATCACGGTTCTGTCTCTCTAACCCTATCATTTGAATTGCCGCCGAAGCACTTCCTGGAACTATCTGAAGTCTACACGAATCACGTGACGATCAAGCGTTTTGAACTTCTGTTGTCGCAACTCTCTCTCTCTATGGCTCTGGGTACCATGTGCTAATGTTGACAGTGGATGTATTGCAATGGCTCATAGACACGCAGTCGTTCAAGCTTTCAGTTTGACCCAGAATCAGATCCGGATGGAGAAGTTGCAACTCAGAGGTTACAGCAGGACATCTCTGAATGATTAGTTTAAAACATTGTGTCTGGATACGGTAACTTTAGTTGGTTTATGTATGCTGTTACAGTTATTATCATGTAGCTAATGCTAGCCTACATTGTTGGCTTTTCATGTTGCTCTGATTTGCTAACGTATATTATATGTGTAATTATCAGCTATAGACACTAACCAGCACCACAATATTAGTCAGACCTCTGCCATTATTACAAATACCTTTTCGGATAGGTGCCGTTGTGGAAAATGTGCTACCATGCCAACATCATTTATCTGTTTACATATTTTATATTTCATAAATCTTAAAAGTTTTTACAATCTTTCTTATTACAGTTACATCAAGCATCAAATGTGGATATTGCGTGCGCCAACAGCAGAACGGTTTCAAACAACAAAGAAATGTACAACACTGGCGTTACAGTGTGTGTATTCACACACATACTTGATGCTATCTACCTTTACATTAGCGACTGGGCTGTATTGGCCCACGTTGAGGAAACAGTGGTCGGTGAAATGTGTTTCACAGACATGCAAAACTTTGTGAAGTTGTATCAGAGCATTACCAGAGAAAATAAAATGAACCCACTGTTTCTTCATAGGTTGGGATGAGGGAACTAAAAAAAATACTAAGGTGTTCATTTGTACATCCAAACACTGAGCAACTGCCATGATTTGCTCGTTTACAAGCCATGATGTGTCTCTCGAGGAGAAAAAAAATATTGTGCTCACCTCGCACTGTAATAGCTCATTTTCTCATGGGCGGGCAAGAGAAAGGGGAGGTAACCTTCCCCGTATGACGACATATAGGGAAGATTCCAGATTGGGCCGTCTCAGCTTTCATTTTCTCAATTTACCCAGGGCTCGGTTTACACCCATCACCTTTTCTAGCCACTGGGGGACCATATGCAGGCTAGGGGAACTCATATTAATGTTAAAAAACCTCATAAAGTGAGATTTTCATGCCATGGGACCTTTAACTCGCTGGGCCAAACTGACCTCTATTTATGCTGTTTGTTCCACACGTGTAGGTAAAAATTCTGGATGACCATAGCAGCACCTCATGAATTTAAGGATTGCTTTCCTGTTTCAAAATCCTATTTCTTACCAAACAAGCCATTTGTAATTCCTGAAGACACTGAGCTTCAGATGTTTCAGCACATGTGTGAAAGCATAGATTGTGTCTATTAATTTTAAATCATTATTATTCAGTCTTTTTTTTTTTTCAATCTCACATTTCACAGGTCAGTGAGTGCATTTATGGACATTTTATTTAGTTTCTGCCTCAGAGTTCAGAGCACATGATAAGAAATACTGTTTGAGCCTCACTAAAACAGTAAAATGACCATGTGACAGCAATATCAGTGCGGCTTTCTGTGATTCACTTACAGAGACACACTTGATCAACTGTTTATGACATGAGGAGGTTTAAATAAAATCATTAATTTCTTAAGCACAGCATTAATCTCAGAAGTGACCAATGACACATAACACAACACACATACATGAACATAACCGAAAGAAAGATAAAACATTCACATCAAATAATGTTTGTCGATCTTTCTCTGTCGTGTTGAACAGCAGATCTGAAATTCCTTCTACCAGGACGAGACGTGAGAATGAGAAGAATGACAGTCAGATGTCAACACGTAATCACTCTGATCTGGTTTGTTATTCAGAAAGGTTCATTCTCAGGACTCAAACAGTGCTGAACTTTTACTAGAGGTAGTTTTACAAGTTTGTAAATGTGTATCGGTGTATGTTTCCATTGTTTGTGTTTCAATTTTAAATGAAATAAGCATAAACAAGAAACCTGTTCCCTTGTTCATATTTTCAGGAAAAAAAAAAAAAGTTAAATGGTTAGTTCACCCAAAAATGAATTTTGTCATTAATTATTCACCCTCATGACATTCTAAAGACCTTTTTTCATCTTCAGAACACAAATTAAGATATTTTTGATTAAATCCAAGGGGTTTTTTGTCCCATAGAAAGCAATCAAATTACCACATTCAGGATCCAGAGAAGTACTAAAGACATTGCTAAAATAGTGACTACAGTGGTTCAATTGTAATGTTCGGAAGTACTTTTTGAGCACAAAAACAAAACAAAAAATAATGACTTTATTTGACATTTTTTCCTCTTCCTCATCAGTCTCTTATGCAGTTGACGCAGTGAATGCACACTCTATATTGCGTTGTGGTGCTCACATGAACAGCGTCGGCCAATACTGAGTCTGCGTTCAGACGTAAACACAGCTCTGCACTGCATATTACAGTTTATATTACATCTAAAATGCCTTAGTGTGCCTCTGTTTGGTTTTGTTCATAAACAGTTCTGTATTTTATAGTCATTTTACCTGGTCAGAGTTCCTCATAGGGGACAGTGTACAACTGCTTCATCCTGACTTGATGTTTTTTCAAGAAATAGTTATGCTTACATTGTGAACATTTTTAAATGTAACATTGTCTGCCAACACTCTGTCCCAGATCTCTATGAGTTTTATGCCATTTTTTTTGCGGACCATATCAACGGTCGCAGTTTCTTGCACATCAGTGAACATCCTAACTCTCCCACAAACACACAACAGCTCAACTTTTCAGTTTTCCCTAAAGTCATGTGATTCCTGTTTCCTGGTTCTGTGTTTGAGTGAGTTTGGAGCAAAACAACTGAGTGCCTGTGACAGTTAAATTTGTAGTTAGAGAGATTATTCAGACATGTATCAGTACATTTGAAGTCACAGAGAAAAAGTTAAGATTTTCAAACTTTTAGATTTTTTTTTTCTCTCCCACAAACACAACAGTTACACCTTCTCAAATTCCTCATTGCAGTTGGAGTTTGGGTTCCTTGCTGCTGTCGCCTTTGGCTTGCTTAGTTGGGGACACTTGACATTTGACTTGACATTTGATATTCAACAGTGCTTTGATCTGCCTGCATTGACACTATTCTTTAAGAGCTGCTGTCCAGCCAAAATAATCTACCAGTTATCAATGTAAAGCTGATTTGTCACAATCTGCATTGTAAAAAGTGCTATATAAATAAATGTGACTTGACTTGATTGCAGCTGCACAAACCCTATACGAATGACAAATTCATACACTCACATTTTTGCTAGTTGCTGTAGTGAAAATCATGGACAATTTTTTTGTGTGTCTTGCACACTTGTAGAATATTTTCACACAATAACATTTTTTTTAACTTAAATTTTTTATAGCACAAACAAAATTCCATAACTACAACTGCTTGAATCTGCTGCAAATGCAATATAGGCAATTTATAGCGTGTTTGTCATCCAACGTTGCTGCAAATAAGTGTTTCATATAATATAAAATATTTACCTAGTCTAAGAATAGTAAGTTATCTCAATCCCATGTGCCCTGCAGTGTTCCACTAAATCCCACCACAACATGCGCTTCCAGACCTCTTATTTTACTGGGTTAGTTTCGCTCAATTCCTGGATATGTATGGGATCAAAATTAAAAAAAAAAAAAAAAATTTGTGGAAAATTGTGGTTTAGGCCTCAGAGATATATCTATATAGTTGAGACTGTGTTATTATGTCCTAGTAATCAGTCCTATATTAAAGGTGCCATAGAATTGAAAATTGAATTTACCTTGGCATAGTTAAATAACAAGAGTTCAGTACATGTAAATGACATACAGTGAGTCTCAAACACCATTGTTTCCTCCTTCTTATGTAAATCTCATTTGTTTAAAAGATCCATTTTGAGGGTTATATTAGCTGTGTGAACTTTGTTTATGCAATGTATTATAGAGTTGCAAGCTTGGGGGCGGGGAGTGCGAGCATTTAAAGGGGACACGCACTGAATCGGCGCATTTATAATTATGCCCCAAAATAGGCAGTTAAAAAACTGAATAAAAAAAATCTATGGGGTATTTTGAGCTGAAACTTCACAGACACATTCAGGGGACACCTTAGACTTATATTACATCTTGTGAAAAAGAGTTCTAGGGCACCTTTAAAACAAGAATAAAATGTTGCATTTTCTTTACTTAATAATAATAATAATAAATAAATTTTAAAAAAGATATGTTACACAGTGCTAACAGTTTTCCACAACAGCTCAACACAGTTAAGTCCTTTGATGTTTAGATTTTCACTAATTGACCCTTCACTAAGCCACGCCCGAAAAGTAGGACATCGGCCAATCGTGGTTTAGCAACCGTAACTAGGCGCGGGAGGTCTGTCAAGCTTTCGAGCGAGGTAAACATGCCGAAGCGTTGTGCGTATGGATTGTGTAAATCTGATACCCAGTATCCTAAAAGTTTGGAGGGGTGGTGGAATTTTTTCCTTTCCTGAAACCTAAAACTCAGGGGGAAAAATGCCGGACATGGAACAAGCAGTGTTGAAGGCCTCATTCACAACTAAATGTCCACAGGATTAACAAAAACACCTACGTTTGCTCCAAGATAAGAGCACGCTAATTTTAGCTAAGGATTTGCTTGGAAATAATGCCGGTTCTTTGTTGGTGGTTCACTGTCCTGCAATGTCCTGCACTGCCCTGTACTTACAAGTTGAGTGAATTTCATATAAAGTACACAATAAAGAATATCTACTTTAATACTGCCTCATCTCATTCATTTACCTGATGACTCAAACCACTTCCTAGTGTTTATCTCTCTCCTCCTACAGTTATGTCAACAGGGGGTCTGTTTACCAAGTAGCTGATGGGTGTTCCTGTCTGCCTTTTTAATAAAGCAATTTTCTCCTCTGTAACTGAGAAGGTCCTGAAAAAGAATTCCCTATCAATACAAAGCTAGGGGTTTTATATGATCATGCCACAGACCTGTATGACTGTGGGTTACATTTTAAGTTATCATTATAAGTCTGCCTGATCCGTAAGTCACCATTTATTTTGTCTGGTTTATCCACCGCTCTGGCTGTCTCTGCTATCTAAAATCAGGTTATTTTGATGACTGGCTACAAAGTAAGATTGATAACTACAAGGCTAGAGTAATAACTTCACAAATGACTGAAAAAAAGATTAAAAAGAAGGGAATAGCAAAAACATTGTATAAAATGTTTATTTTTGCGGAGGACTTTATTGCATATGCATTTGTAGGATTTGCCTTTTCAGATGCACAATATATCGGAGGAGAGTATTTAAATGAATCACACATGGTGATTTACTAAGGTTTGTGCTAGTCACTTTACTGGTGTTTGCACCATTATTTACCGCCCGAAAAAAGCATGCCTTAAACCAAACTTTTGAGTCTCATTCAGCAAAATGAACAATTTTTTTTTTGATTCATTTCATTCATTTAGATCATTTTAGCAAAATGTAATTAAAATGTTACGTTACTTCCCCAACACATCTACTACTTATACAAACATTGATCACACAACAATCAATACCAAACTACAATGCTATAAGATTCAAAAATTATTAATTCATTCTTCAGTTTATGATAAACTGATTAAGCTCACCTCACCTCTTGTCTGACAAGTCTTCGGGTTTAAGTCATTCCTTAATCACGTGACAGACCCATACACTATTTCTGACATTTCTGTCACTATGTTTTTGTTACTGTTTCTTGAGGATCTGTGGTGTGTTATTTTATAAATAAATAAAACCCTGTTATAAATAAAATATTGATTAATTTGTCTTTTTGACTGTCTATCTGTTAATAAACACTAGGCTATATAATAATCCAAGCCTACAATACAAAGTATTTATAGCCTAGTTTGTTCATTTTTACTCCAATTTTGAGTTTGCTGGTATAATAATTGCTTTTCCTAGGCAGACTTCATATATTGGTCTAATATATTAGCGTATGGGTCTGTCACATGATTAAGGAACGACTCAAAAACCCGAAAGACTCATGAAATGAACTAATCAATTGAATCAACAGGTGAACTACTACTAGCAGTACAGAACCTATAGAACATTGCGCATGCGCGACTGAACGAATCACCCCCCGAGACGACTCGTTCTTCCCGAGTCACATTAAAGATTTGTTCAAAATGAACGAATTGTTCAAGAACGACACATCACTACTGCTAACAAGAATTGTCTATTTTATATACTGAAGCATCCACTATAATAGTGCTTTGGATCAAACCAGCCCATTTCTAACAAATCAATTTCTACCAAACCATTTCTAGACTGCCAACACTGATTATCACATGTAAATAGTTATGTTTAGTTTGTTGCTATGTAAAGGACAAAACAAAAACATTAATAATCATAGGATTATTATACATATATAGAATTTATATATTTAAAACGAATTCATTACAAACAGATTTCCAGGCATTTCTTTTTTCCCTACATCTGATGTATTTTGCTTGCTTTACAAGAACTGTCTCTTGTTTACTAAAGTTTTTTATTATTATTGCAGTCAGTTCCATGCAATTTCAAGCTTTTCTTGGTTCATTCCATGTTTTACAGGCAACCTCTCTCATGCTAATTCAGATTAGCACATTTGGTTTTAAATTAATCTAGTTTATTTTAATTCAGGACTCCATAGTCCAGGTTTTAGTAATCTGTACTTAATCTGTGTTTCAGAAAGCCATTTTTAAGCCATGATTAACTATTCTAGATTTAGGCCTGTCTTAATTTAAACCCTGTCCAGGAAACCGCTTGTGCTTCTCTTGATAGATTGCATTGGTCATTATGGAAATGATCCAGCTGCATCTGTATTCTTTAATGTGCGCCTCATCAGTAGATCACACACAGAACTTTCCACTCCCATTGGCACCTTTTTTTGTTGTTGTTGGACTTGCGCTCTCACGCTAATTTGCCCTGTTTAGTAAATCTGGCCCTTAATCTGATAACTGCCCCAGTCATCATTGAGATATTTCACCTCATCTAACACATAAAAACACTGGTCATAAAGATACTAAATCCTGACTATATGGTGTTCTTAGTTAAGGCACAGTTGTTTCGATTGACTGAAAAGATGGCAGAACATCAAGAGTTATGCCACCTAGACCACATGACTGAAAAACTAATAAAAATAAATATTAAAAACTCTTTAATTTCTTCAGATATAATTTGATGGAATCCTTGTAGTGTAATTCAGTGGTCAGCAGACAAGTCATTGTTATAAAGGGTTGGTCGGTTTTGTTTTTTTATTCAAAGAAAGATGAATCTGAAAAGGAAGCAGATGAGGATTCAGACCTTATTGTGTGGTAAGCCATCAATGATGTTTTGAACAGCCACAAAAGACCACCTATTCTTCTCCAGACTCTCCAGCATAGTCTTCATCAGAGCCTGGATTCCTTTACTGGTGGGTCCCTGTGACTCCAGCAGACACCTGAGCACCACTACACAGAGGAGTCTGTTTTGCTCATTTCCTGTGTTATATCTTCCATAGGTGTCTTGGTCTCCGCCAGGTTGGCTGCCACATCACACTCATCTGCATTTGGACAGGTGAAATGCCCATGGCCACTTGAACAGGCTGTGACTGCTCTCTTTTGCTCCAGCATCCTCAGGAGCATGTGTAGTGTGGAGTTCACCTGGTTGGCACAGCCTGGAGTATGGAATGCTGAGGAGCACCAACTCCTCCTGAATTACAGAGCGTCAGTGCAATAACTGAGTGGTTAAAGTGTGTGGATATTCTTTATAGTTTGGCCAGGATCCACAAGTCTGTCCTGTCAATGTAATGAGGAGTCAAGCTCATGAGGGCTTCAGTAGATCCAGAACAAAAGTCAGTTGTAAAGGCAATGCTGTTTCCTGCCTTTTCCACTGAGAGAAGTTGTTTTGTTCATGTTGCAACAGGCCCCAACCATTGCATTATTAACTGATTTTTTTAATAACTTGCTTGCAACAGAGCAAGCAAGTTATTAGCACTCTGTTTAAAAAAAAACAACAATCCATGAACTTAGTGCCAAAGCTAAATCTAAGAATTAATCTACTTCCCTCATAAAACCAGATGAGATTTTCAATAGTCATTATTCATAAAGAAGGAAAGGACCCAACTTAACAGTCGTATAGGCCCATTTCTTTAATAAATGGAGATCTTCATATACTGACAACACTCTTATCTCAACGATTAACTCAAATAACGAACATTAAAAATTCAGATGGTTTTATAAAAGAGTGGTATTATGGTGATAATACACGTACACTATTAAATATATTTAATTACTCATTACTTAAGCAACTACTTCTGGAAAATTCAGAAGCCCGTTTGCATTGCTCTCTAGCTCACAGCTCACTTGATGGATGTTCTCCAGGTGCATTTCTGTTCATGTATGGGGTTTCCAAATCCAGAAAAAGTTATTCCGACAGCGAAAATGCCCTTATTATGGTCTATGCATTGGGATGGAAGATGGTGATTTGCTGTTACATCTGTATTTGCTGATGAGTGACGTCTTTAAATGTGTATCTTGATGTTTTTCTGGTTCACAATCAAATTACAGAATGTGCATGTCGTTCTTTTGGGCTTTGACTTGAGTATTTTTGGGTTGCTCATACAGGTGGTTTGGGCTGGAGTTGATGTCATCACAGGAAGTTGTTGTCCTGTGGGCTGTCAAGCACTGGACGCTGAAGGGTGCACAGACGCTTCGGGTTCTTCGGATTAGTGTGGAAATGGCATAAATTAATACGTCCAATGATGCAAACATTTTTCATTTTCATTACTGAAGTGTAATTAAATAATCAAAACAGATTTTGACAAAAAATGGACGTCATAGGGACGCATACAGTGTTGAATTTAAGAAGAAAATTGGGGTTAATAAAACAAAATTAATCTGTAACATCGCAAGTTTAAAGTTGATTGTAAAATTTTTATTCTGACATTGCGTGCTTGCTTTAACTTTAATTGTACAGAACAATTCATCATCTATAACTTTCATCAAACAACACTGCATGACCTCGCCATTATGCTTGTAACTACAAAGGCACAGACATTGTAGACAACACCAATATGAGTCAATGGATTGATGATTCTTATTTTTTATGGAATATTGCAGTTTTTATTATAAATAATTTAATCTGTACACTTTTTTTTTTTTACTACCTGTCACTCACATGAGATCACAGCAATAGCAAACTCTGATATAATAGGTTTATTCATAGAGAGCGAACATGCCAGATTCCCACTGCTCAAGCCATGCAGGTCAACACAATTAAAACATATGATGCTGGTTAAAGACAGTGTAACGCTTCGCTCAATTTGGTACAGACACAATAGAGTCTGAGTAGAGACCAGTTAAAGATGGATAACTCTAATGATGTCTGGGTGTTGCTTGGTGAGGTCTTTGCTGAGGTTCATCATTGTGTCTGAGAGGACCAATCTTTGATGCTATTTCTTATTTTGTGTAATTGTGTCTTGTTTGTTAGTGATCATATGTGCAGAATTACAAAAGAAGTCAAAGGAATATTTGTGGGTAACGCTTTAGATTACAGCCCGGAAAGTACTGCGTAATTACAATGAATTTACAGCATAACTTTCAATAATTATAGTGTAACTATACAGTAAGTATAGGGGAACAATATGTAAAGTATTGGGAATAAAGGGGTAACAACCAGGAAAATAACAAATTATTTATACTGTAAATATTTTATAACTAAGGGGTACTTATGACATAACTAAGGGGTAAATATGACATTACGGGCCGTAAATTAAAGTGGAGCTTGTTACCCTCTTATTTCATGTAGTTACAGGGTAAGTATGACATTACGGGCTGTAAATTAAAGTGGAGCTTGTTACACTCTTGTTTCATGTAGTTACAGGGTAAGTATGACATTACGGGCCGTAAATTAAAGTGGAGCTTGTTACCCTCTTATTTCATGTAGTTACAGGGTAAGTATGACATTACGGGCCGTAAATTAAAGTGGAGCTTGTTACCCTCTTATTTCATGTAGTTACAGGGTAAGTAATTAATAAAATGCAAACAATCTGATATCACTGACTCTGAAACCTTTATTTGAAAAACAACTTTATTAAAAACAGGTCTATAACACTTATTATTCATTTTTTTAAATCAACTTTTCATTTCAAACTCTAAAGTCCTGACAGAAAGTAACAAGTTTTGTCCATTTTTTGGTTGTTGTTGTTTCTTGCTTGGCTTCCTCCTGCTCTTGTTTCTCAGCTGATGAATCTTAAGAAGGAATCCCGTTGCTATTCTGTATTATAAGAAAATACAGTACACCCAGAAATTCATGGTTTAGGCTATTCATCTTTCGACTTCGCGACTTCGAGAGTCGACTTCGCGTTCGATGAAGCACATTGAAATGAGCAACGTGAAGCTTTCATGACGTTCTCGCGGGAGATTCGTGTGAAACTCGCGCGAGAACTGCCGTCTCTGTTATTCTGTCTTGTTTGTTTCTCATTCTCATTATCTGTTATTCTGTGTATTTTGTTGTGAGCATTACTAAAAAAAAAAAAAAAAACTGACGGCATCCAACATCTGCGTGAGTTTACGCTACGTCACGCTTCAAGTTACGTCAAGCATGAACTCTCAACCCTTTCACGTAGTTACAGGGTAAGTATGACATTACGGGCCGTAAATTAAAGTGGAGCTTGTTACACTCTTGTTTCATGTAGTTACAGGGTAAGTAATTAATAAAAATAAATAAAAACGCAAACAGTCATATCACTTGGAAAACTTTATTTGAAAAACAACTTATTTCAAAACAGATTTAAAGTTACAACACTTCTTATTTGTTTCTCTTACTTGGCTTCCTCCTCCTCTTGTTCCTCTTCTTCTTTCTTTCCACTGATGAAGACAGCTGGTCGAAAGTTTTAAAAATATTAAAATATATGGTATTTTTCTTACAAATACGTATCGTTTCACTTCAGAAGACATCGATTCATCCATTGGGGTCGTATGGATTACTGTAGTTATTGCTGTTTGTGCTGTTTGATGCTTCGACTTTTAGGAACATGTGAGCTTGCATTATAAAGCGTTCCCAGATGATTTTTTTTTTTTTTCCTAAAATCCTTTCTGTGTTCATCTTAAGAAGGAAAGTCGTATACATCTCAGATGGCATGAGGGTAAATGATGAGTACATTTCCGGGTGTACTGTATTTTTTAAATACAGAATAGCAAATGGGATTCCCTCTTAAGTTTCATCAGTGGAAAGAAAGAAGAAGAGGAACAAGAGGAGGAGGAAGCCAAGTAAGAGAAACAAATAAGAAGTGTTGTAACTTTAAATCTGTTTTGAAATAAGTTGTTTTTCAAATAAAGTTTTCCAAGTGATATGACTGTTTGCGTTTTTATTTATTTTTTATTAATTACTTACCCTGTAACTACATGAAACAAGAGTGTAACAAGCTCCACTTTAATTTACGGCCCGTAATGTCATACTTACCCTGTAACTACATGAAATAAGAGGGTAACAAGCTCCACTTTAATTTACGGCCCATAATGTCATATTTACCCCTTAGTTATATGTCATAAGTACCCCTTAGTTATAAAATATTTACAGTATAAAATAATTTGTTATTTTCCTGGTTGTTACCCCTTTATTCCCAATACTTCACATATTGTTCCCCTATACTTACACATACTTACTGTATAGTTACACTATAAATATTGAAAGTTACGCTGTAAATTTGTTGTAATTACGCAGTACTTTCCGGGCTGTAATCTAAAGTGTTACCTATTTGTGTGATTGTTTGAATGTAAGTGGGCACTTACATTCACAGGTGGCAATTATTATTGTTGAACAGGAGTTTTCTTTACTGAAGCTGGGAGCTGGTATTTATTTGTTTCCGCCTTTGTCTCTCCTGTCTTAGAAAGTCCTCTTTGAATTCTGGCTGTGCATTGATTTTCTCTCTTTGCTTTTTCTGATACTCTCTGCTCCTTTGTCTACGCTCCTCCAATGAGAGATGTTCTCTAGTATATGATTGCTGGTCCAAAACACACAAAAGGAGCACAAGAATATCTTTATTATAATTGCCTATACTATGCAATGTTCCTAACAATGTTCCTTAAGCCCTCTGTTCCCTCAACCCTAACTCTGCTAGAAGTGATGACTAGCAATCTACAAAAGTAATATATGCTGTCAGTTCACATATTTAGTAGTTTATTAGAAAAGCTAAACACTATTTTATATTTAATACAACTAAAATATGATGACTTTATGCTGACTGTCAACTCCGTAATTGGCTCGTCATCATTGTCAGAAGATCTTATGGTGGTGACATCTGGTGGTGTTGACACATTAGGCATTTCTTTCACAAAACAAATGTATATGTTCACAAACATATATATATATATATATATATATATATATATATATAGTTTTTGGGTGTAGGCTATTCAATTTAATAATGCTAAGTTCACAAGCACATCAACTTTACAAGCTTCATAACACAATCTCTTCATTTATTTTGATTATATATGCCTACATGAGCCTTGCCTATGAACTCAGGTTTAGGACTAAGGCAAAATAATTGGCTTCATGTGTTAATAGAAGCAGATTCATAAAAATTGCTACAGTAACACCACTGTACAACACTACAAGTTAATTTGTCCCATTTATTAATTCTTTCGTAAATTCATTCACACTCATTTATTTATACATTGTGTAAGTATGACGACACGTGAAAGAATATGTATATAGATTAATTATTTTTATTGCATTATGTTATTCATAACACAATCTGATTTATTGGGCTAAATGAAAATTAAAAAAAATTGCTGGGTCTTATAGGACACAAAGGCAGCTTTTCCACCTTTTGACCACAAGATGCCATTAGTGTGCACAGCTTTCAAACGATTCAGCCTCGGTTTCCCATCACTAAACATTAGGATTTAAAGGGTCATGAAACCCCCCTGTTTTACCCTGGTCGTTCACACCTCTGAGTTTCAAAAAGTCTGTGAAAATGGGCGTGTAAAGCTCTGGAAAAGTGGGAGTGTAGAGGGTGGGAAGAGGGGAGAGAACAACCAATGAAGCACAGACATAGAACACACTCATTATACAGAATAATGAATATTAATATATGAGCACGGAGAATATGACAACAAACTCCCAAGCACAAGGGAGAAATGTGAAAGAATATTTAATAGGGCTAATAATAGGCTACTTTGATTACGTTTACAAGCACTGCAGTCTCAAAATCAGTCTATTAGAATAATCGTGTCGTCGCGTTCAGATAGGCTTCACCACTGTATCAGTGTCCAGTTTGCACATATAATTCATTTGAAGAAGACTTGATGAAATATGTGTGCATAACTACACCGTGCTGGTTAATGTTTGGTGCAGGAGAATGTGTGAAATAAAAACTTTAAACACAGATACTTTATTCTGTATGAGCTATGAGCCACATGGCTAGTGTTATTAAACTCATCGTGGAGCTCCGCGCTGAAACTGATCATATGCGCGCTCCGCCTGTATATCATAAAAACAATCGTATTTTTCATGTGTTCGTATTTAAACTCCAGTTCTGACCACATCGCGAGCAAAATACAAACAACACATGTGCTGTGCTGAGGGAAACAGCCTACGGCTCACGTGTTTGAACGCAGCTAGAGCAGCCAGAGGTGAATGAGCCGCACTTTTGGGACATTTGAATTCTCACGCGAACATATTTTCCATTTGTGCTGGTAGATTACTGCAAAACAATCCACATGCACACAAACCTCTGCTCTGGTCGCGTCGCAGGAAAACACATTGTGTTGTAGCACTGAGGAAACGAACTAAAGTACAAAGTTATCTTTTTTTTTCTTTGAAACATGCAATTTTCACATTAATTTAAGTCATTGCTCTTTAGAACTGTATTGATTGGACTTAAATATTAATATTAATATTGGGTTTTTGGTCACATGTCACTTAAGGTGATTGTCAGATGATTCCTTCCTATGTTTTGGGGCACCAGCCAAAGAATTTCATCTTGACAGAAAAGAACATTCATGGAAGATTGTTGACTGAATTACAGTTATATAAATTGGAGGAAGTTCATCATCTGACCAATCTGAAGGATTTTAGAGAGATTGTTAACTTGTACAGCCTCTTACTGTATTATCAACACAAGGAAGAAACAAGTGAATTCATACATACACATATCTATAATTCCTAAACAAAATTAGATATTTTCACCAAATTTGTAGCACTGAGGAAACGAACACCAACGATATGTCTCTGAATGACAACAGACCGAGGCGAGAGAAGTGATACTTCCTCATGCATAATACCGCAATTATAATCGTATGCATACTACAGTGCAGTGATTGGATTGAATGAGCTTTATGTCATGAATATGTCGAGAATCTACGTCAGCATGTTCGAAAGTACACGATGACGTCAGATTTTGTGACGTTGCTCTGACTCAGCTTTTCAAACAGGAAGACAGAAATTGCTCTGAAAAATGCAAAACTAACTATTTTTCACTTATGAATAACATTAATGAGTACCTTTAGTGTTTTCAATGATGTGCAGCCTATACATATCTGTTTACATCTCAAAAAAAATGTTTTGGGGTTTCATGACCCTTTAAAATATTCTGAATCTATAAAACTTACCAGAGGTGCTTCAGAGGCACAGAAGAAGCTACTAAGGAAAGAGGTGATTTTGGCAAGTAAATTGCTAGGGATTTCTTTACTGAGTATATAAAGTATCTACAAAGATAATAGTGTTGAATAAAGCTAACAATATTGTGAAAGATAAGAGACATCCTATATCCTGTGCTTTTGAATTGTTGCCATCCGTGTCCCTCGGTGTATGAAAAACAGGTCCAAATTTTCTTTTATTCCCCAAGCAATAAATTTTTTAAATATCAATTGATTGGCCAGCTCGTCTGGATAAATCTTATTTATTAAATTAGATTGTTTGAATTATGTATTGATATTTTGTATGCCAAATTGTGTTTCTTATTATGTCTGTGTGAGTTCACTGCAAACTTACTTTTCCTAAGGGGAAAAATAAACTGAACTGAAAAAATAGCATATGGCCTATACCCTCAGGCCTATACCCACATCCTGTATTCAAAGCAGATTTATACGTATCTCGTATATTAATTCTTGTCTTGTTGTTGACTGCCCATATAATAAACTATTTAAAGCTGACAGAGAGTCTGAACAAATATCTGCCCTTATTGTCTTAACCTCATGCACCCACTGGATAGCCAACAAAATTAGGGCAGCTAGCTGGTAAAGGTATATGGGTGCACACAAAATTTTTGTTGTTGTTGTTGGTGAATGAAGACATGAACTGTCATTTAGCCTTTTGGGCTTTTTCCAGCCATATTTTGTTTCATTGCCTCTCCCTCTCTTCCGCATCACTGAGAGACATTTCTACTGCAAATATGTGCGAGCATTTCCCAGTGCTGGGACAAGAGCATAATTCAACAGTTCATGTAGTTGGAAATACTGCCAATGTTTAGTTTGAGGGATCTTTCACAACAAACCCCCTCATGGATTTAGACTCATAAGAACCATTTCAATGACTGTCTTGGCCAAAGATGACAGAAATTAATCTCCAACATTGCATGGCTCATTTTCTGTGTTGGCATTGATCCTTTTGATAATATCTTAAAAAAGAAGTAAAAAAAGGGCATTTTCACATCCATCACTGCTCCACTAAAGTTTGGCTTCACTGAGTAATAATTTCTCAAGCCAGATTTTGCCCTCTGAAATTCAAAGAAGTGTGACTGTATGTAGTACTGTGGGTTCTCACCATTCATTTTAGGATTTTGTCATTCTGTTGATGTTCTCACTTGTATTTTCTGTTGGTGTTTAGTCTTTAAATGTGCAGAATTGTTTGGTGTAGTGTGCAGTCATGTTTTCGCAAATGTCTGCTTTCAGGTGATGGTCAAAGTAGAACAGGAATCCTCCTTTTGTGAAGGCATCAAACTCTTTTGTACAGTAGGAATAAATGAGCTGCTCAGCTGGGTGTTTTAGAACCTACACATCATCCCTTTCCCCCCATGTGTCTCTAACATGACTTGAGGTTTTACAGTATGACTTACATTGAGGACACAGATACTCCACCCTTTCATCTGTCTATATGATCTCTCCCACTATAGTTTCCCTCTCTTCCATTGCCACCTGTGCACAAGTGCCACAGTCATCACAGTTGTGCTCAGACAAGGTCTACTGAAACTTGTGCCACTTCCCAATTTCCACATGTTTCACCCCAAAGGTTTTTTCACCAACTGTGAAACAGTATTGCTTCAGTCTGCGTCTGCTCCTGGTCACCGTTTCCTTCAGACAAACCAGATCCAGAATCTTCAACTTCACATAATGAACAGATAAAACAAGTTAATAAAGGTATACTGCAGTTACAATATGCACACTATAAGCTATATATTGTTCAAATTCATAAATAAATCATAAACCGCCTTAAGCATACATGTGATATATTCAGAAAGTACAAAGTTATCTTTTTTTTTCTTTGAAACATGCAATTTTCACATTCATTTAAGTCATTGCTCTTTAGAACTGTATTGATTTATGGTCTTAAATATTAATATTAACATTGGGTTTTTGGTCACGTCACTTAAGGTGAGAGTGTCAGATGATTCCTTCCTATGTTTCGGGTCACCAGTCAAGGAATTTCATCTTGACAGAAAAGAACATTCATGGAAGATTGTTGACTGAATTACAGTTATATAAATTGGAGGAAGTTCATCATCTGACCAATCTGAAGGATTTTAGAGAGATTGTTAACTTGTACAGCCTCTTACTGTATTATCAACACAAGGAAGAAACAAGTGAATTCATACATACACATATCTATAATTCCTAAACAAAATTAGATATTTTCACCAAATTTGACACTTATTTATGAGCACACTCTGAGGACACAGAAAAAATGTGGTGGGATTGCAGCTGTTGGTGGCGCTATAACTGAACAAAATCTGAAATTGCCACTAACTAAACTATATGAAATAAATTGCTATATTTTACTGATGATATTACTTCTTGCTTGCTTCTTTGTGCTTATTTGGCACCTTAATGGCTTTGAATAATATATATATTACACGAGTGTGGAGCATGTAAACATTCTTCTTATAGATGATCTTGGAAAGAAATATGATATATATATATCATGAGGGTGAAGCATGTAAACATTATTCTTATAGATGATGGAAAGAAATATTTGATTATGTTGATGAAGAGCCTCAAAGACAACCCTGTATTGCCTGAAATGGCACAGGTTTCTTATCCACACAAGATGCCAAGCTACACTGGTTTAAAAAGCAAGTAAGTATTTACCAAAGTAATTATTTTACACTTTTACTTGTTTTTCATTTATAATGTTCAATCTTTACTATTCTAATCTGACATATCTTTTCATAAAATGAACTGACCATTTTTCCATGCTGTGGATTTCTTGGGAAAGAGAGATTCACGGCATGGAATTCTTGGGACGGAGAGAGGTGGAAGTTAAGCAGTAGATAGATGGCTGAAGAGGATACTTGCTTTTCCCTTCCTTATAAATTCCCCAGTTACATAAAAGAGCTCCGCTGCAACATGAGAAACCAGGAGCTGACTGTGCAAGATATAAAGTGCATTCACTTTACATTTAGAAAATGTTGCTAACTTGCTATACATTTAAGGTGAATTCATTGAAGCATTATATTTTTGAAGCAGCACCAGTGCAAGTCCAGTCTGTAACCCCTAAGCTAAACATGCTCAACCTGGGGTGTGTTTCCCAAAAGCATCACCGAATAATGATTAAACCTGTGATCATAGTTGGTTTTAGGAAACGCGCCCATGTTAGCTCGCACTCAGCTGGCAATACTAGACCATAATGAAAATGTGCATCGTCAACAGGCCACAACCACTTCTGCTAAGTGAACAACAATACCACAATGTTTCACATGAGACAGAACTCCAGAATATGAAATGTGAACATAAGTGCGTATTTGTAGATATTATGTGCAAGTTCTGGTGTTAGTAAATAATATTAGATTGGTAATATATTGTTCAGTAATTTGTATAGTGTTTGTCTTTTTTCTAAGTGTACATCGGTACAATGTTGTGTTTCCCAAGCACTCTAAAGAGCAAACATAATCTGCTTTCCTCCAGTCTCCAATCTTTGGTTCGGTCAGAATTTGTGCCTCAGACAACAATTAGATTTCAAACCACACACTGTATTAAGAACCAATGGTTTGTTAACGGGTTTTTTTATTTATTGTTTTGTCTTGTGGACTATATGTAAACATCTTTTATGTAAAACATCTTACTCAGGACAGTACTAAACAATGAAAAGCATGCATTTTGTATGATCTCTCACTTTGTTAAAATTATTCACATTTTCACAGATTCTGCAAGTGGTTTCCATACAACTGTATATATACAATTATCATGAAAAAAATCTAAGACTCAGGGTTAAGCCTTACCAAAAAAAAAAAAAAGAGGCAGGAATGTGCCCTTTTTGTCTTACATTTACAAGAAAAACAACAACTTTTTTTTTTCTTTAGTCACATTTTTCGTGTGGTTGTCTGGGCAGATGCAGGGCAAAGCAAAAAAAGCATAAGTGTATTGTGATTGTCAAAACACTTAGTAACTAAACAGAATTTCAGTAAGTTTAGTGACAACATGTTACAATTGTTACAATAGTTTACATGGTGCAATGAGTCGTAGCTTCCTGCTTTATTAGTGCTTAAGCTCAAATTTCATGATTTCAGTTTATAAGTTTACAATTTGATTCTGATTTTGATTCAATATTGATTAATTTGGATAAATATCAGGTACAGTAGCTACATGTAAATGTTTGTCAAGGAAAAAAATCTCTCAACTAATGCTGTAAACATACAGGGAGCCTTTCAGCTGGTATCATTATTAAAGGTTAAAATAAACAACTCAATATAATATGGTTTTCATAATAATAATAAGATTATAATGTTTTTTTAATGATAAACATAATTCTGTTATATAGTACATATATTTAGCAAATTCTCCTGTCCATAGATTTTTTTCTTCCTAACTAAGGTAAATGTAACGTGACAGATTGTTTACAAGCTGTTTTATTGACGTTTTCCACAGTTTTTACATCACACATGATACATTTCAGTAAGTTGTACTGTATCTTTCAACACACCTTCTAATTTTCATTCGTGTTTATTTACTATTAACTGTCTGTGTCAGTGACCCTTGCTCCGCTGTGTTTTATCACTGCGTATGGTTGGGTGTGTGTGTGTGTGTGTGTGTGTGTGTGTGTGTGTGCTTTTGTTTATATTACATTGTGGGGACCAAATGTCCCCATGATGTAATATAAACCTGAGTTCACCTACATCGTGGGGACCAGCCAGCGGTCCCCACAATGTAAATGGGTTTATAAATCATATAGAATGAGTTTTTGTGAAAAAGTAAAAGTTTGCACAGTTTCCTGTGAGGGTTAGGTTTAGGGGTAGGGGCAGGGTAGGGGGATAGAATGTACAGTTTGTTCAGTGTAAAATGCATTGAAGTCTATGGAAAGTCCCCACAATTCACAAAAACAAACATGTGTGTGTGTGTGTGTGTGTGAGAGACAGTGTCAATTGCGTGAGTCTCATGCTGAATGTGTGAGAGTTGGCAGTCCTGTTGGCAGTTGTTTTTGCAATATCATCTTGACTTGCTCAACCACAACCTCAAGCCAAAACATGAGAAATGAAAGTACAGCTCTTTCTTCTCACGAAGACTTTCGGCAGGAGAAGAAACTTTTATGAAAGGCAAAACGTCACTATTGTAATGTGCCATACTTATTAATAATAATAATAATAATAATAATAATAATATGTAGTAGCAGTAGTAGTAGTGGTGCTTGTCATAGGCAAAATATCACTATTGTAATCCACCATATTTCTTTGTCTCCTTCTGCTCCAAATTCCCACACCGTTTGTGGTTTCAACATGAACAAGGTGTCAAATCAAATGGCTCCTTGTGGGAAGGTGTGCTGTGACTTTTGTAAGCGATTGGGTATATGATGTTCTCCCAGCGGGCGAAAAAACAGGTGAAAAATCCCATTGATTTAACACTGGAGAGGGATTACATGGATTATATCTCGGGATCTGAAAGTTATAGAGACAAGGGGTGGGCTTGTTTGAACAGCAAGCAGTGATCAGCAACCCTATAAAAAAATGTCAAAGCCACACCCTAACAACCAGTTACAGCCACCTAGTAACTATATATGAAATGTCTACACCAGTGCTTCCCAAACCTGTCCTGGAGGACCCCAGCCCTGCACATTTTGTATGTCTCTCTATTTCTGATATACCCATTTCAGGTCTTGCAGTTTCTACTAATGAGCTCATGAGTTGAATCAGGTGTGATAGATGAGGGAGACATACAAAATGTGCAGGACTGGGGGTCCTCCAGGACAGGTTTGGGAACCACTGGTCTACACCATATCTTGGCATTTAATAATATTTAATAGAACGTTAATACTGTGTTATTCAATAATGACGAAACTATTCTAAAGTGTCACCCAAAATAGTTTCAGTCTGAGTTAATTTATCTCATTATAACGCTTGACTTGAGATCATCCACACATTAGACGGGTTCACAGATATGGCAAACATATTTGATATTTAATGCTCGAAAATTTTAACATTTAATAAACTTTAAACAAATATAACTTTTAATTTTCAGTGAGCCTAAAACATGTTGTAATAAATGTCACATTAGCTGTGCCTTTAATGTAAATATAAATAATATAATATTAATATAAATTAGGGCTCAATGCTAAGGTTTATTTTTCAGGCTGGATGGTTCAGATTTTTACCTGCCCAGCTACAGTGCACCAAAAAAAAAAAAAAAAAAAAAAAATCTTGTTTTTGTTGTTTTGGACCCATGTGACAGTAAACTGTGCTTTAAGACTTTTAGATAGGTTAAACAGGTAAATATATAGAAATTGAATAATTTCTGTTTCTGTGCAGTTAAACACTCACTGCATAAATTATAGATTTAATATAAAAGCTACAAACATGATTCAGTCAAGAGCAGTGAGTGATTTTTTTTCTGTCTTTTGTTCTTTGATTAACATCAATGACAGACAGCTGCAGGTTTTTTAGGCTGCTGTCACTTTAAGATCTGACGCACATGACGGGGATTTGACACGCATCCTATATTCTCGCAACTTTTTAAAGCTGCAGTCTGTAACTTTTTTTGGTTAAAAATGATCCGAAATCAATTTTTGAGCAAGTACATAACCAGCCAGTGTTCAAAACTCTCATTATTGTAGCTCGATTCACAACGGTAAGCTTGTAATAATGTTTTATAATAAGAGTGACATGGCGGGTTTCTGCGGGAGATTTGAGCATGCAGCAGTTCCTCTGTGTGTCATTACATCACGTCCGTAAACAGGAAGGAGTCCAGGCTAGTCGTTTTATCACGTGAGGATGCAGCTTGTAGCGGATCATTTATAGCCTGTTTTCACAGCAGCTGAAATAATTAAACTTATCATTTTGATGGCGGATTGTAATCCAGAAAGGTCCAAATGACAATCATCAGTGACAACTGGAGATTCACCCGTAAGCAAAAGACTTTGGACTGTGGATTGACTACAGAAATTGAAATCTACAGGTAATGCTAATATACACATAGTCATAGCAATGCTGATGTTGTTAACATTAACGATTGAGAACAAAGTATAACAGTAATAATAATTTGCACGGTTTGGCATGATCCGAGCTAAGCGATCATTAGATTTAATCATCATTGGCAGCGTGATTTATTGTAAGCCTAATGCTTTTTTCCTCAGTTGGTCAGAACAAAAGTGGCAGAAATGTTACTTACTTGTTCAGATGATATTTTCCAGTGAAAATTCTTATATTGGTCATACTTTCAAGACGTAGAATCTGTGATTCTGAAGTTCAGTATCCACACCGGTGCGGTGACTGACAGCAAACATTAGGTTCATCTGCGCTGACGAGCTGTGCCGAGGCACAACACATGTACAGATAACTGTTACGCATTGACTGCAATCGCATGTTTCAAACAAGAGATGGCGACAAAGAGGAAAAATTGTGGACTGCAGTTTTAAGTAATTTAAGACTGTTTACGAAGATAATCAAAATGGGAATTTGACATAATTTTGTGGTTTTGTTCATTCAGGCATGAAAAAGAACTCAATGCAGCTCAATTATTTATGACAACAGTATTTTTAATCACCCATGGACCATCATCAAGTAAATTCTTGCATCATGTATCATTTTATTCTCTCCATAAAATCACATGCACAATGTCAACAACAAAATATTCAAGCCACAACCATTATTTTGGGCTGTAGCCCTGAAGAAAGACATCCAATGTGCATCTACTAACATTCATTGAAGCATTTATTTGTCATTTGAATTTGCATACTGTCAAATATTACATCATGATGGCAGCAGAGTTCATAGTATTATTGACTGTGCAGAGATGACTGGATTTTACTCCAAATGCACATAACATATGCACTCAATCATCAAATTAATACTTTATTTTATTCCTTTAAAAGATGTCACCGCAAAACAACTGAATAAAATTACTAACAATAACTATACATGTTTATATCACTTGCATAAATGTTTTGCGAGAGTTGGCTACTTCACCAATTTAAAGCTGAAAAACTAACTATAAAAATTGAACAGTGAATCACAAGTTTCTTCAGATACATGGTTGTTGAACCAGAGAATAGAAATTTCCATCCCTTTTATCTCCGTCCCTGGCAATATGGCACATAAAGCCATGTCGCGTTCTGAAAAGCTTCCCTACAAGGCCATCACTCTTCTCACTATTGGGCGACAAAGAGCACATTAGAACAGATGTGACGTTATTTTAATCTCAGTAAAACATTTGTCATTTCTGAGATGGATAGTCTGCAAACGTTAACTTTTCAGGTTTACTTTTTTTTGCAATATGAGTATTATGTATTGTATTTGTATTGTCACTAACCTACACACAAAGTATCTAACTCCTGGAAACCTCTTTGATTCGTCATACGAGACCATGTTCCCCTGTGCCCCCTCCATCCATTTCCAACCACGTCCTCCACACGGATCAACCAGAACCTGCAGATTATTCATACAATAATTTATGAAGAAACAGGAAAGGTGACATCTATTTGAGTACAGTCTGTTAAACTGTCCTGCATGAATGTGTAGTGTTTTAAATATAAAAATAAATGTACTGCACTGAGATACCTCATAGCTATTGGCCTGATGGCTGCTCGAGTCATATTCGTAATTGCAGTGATGATCCTTTACAAATCCACTGTGCCACCCACCATCTGATGCGATGGCTTTGCACACCGCAAGTTGGGTTTTAGAAAGAACAGCATCTGCAACCACAAGGATTTATGGGTTAATTAAGCCCAATGATTTGAGATTCCATCAAAAACAAGTGTGGAGTGCCTCAGGGCTCGGTATTGGGCTCCTCTTTTCTCCTTGTATACCAGTGGTGTAATGTAACGAAGTAATAATACTTTGTTACTGTACTTGAGTGTTTATATTTGTCAACTTTTGCTTTTACTCCACTACATTTCCTAAATAAAATGTATACTTTTACTCCGATACATTTTCCCAAAGCATTTTCGTTACTTACTATAAAAAAAAGTAGGAAGAACACAGGCTGCAAGCAAGCATGTGCAAACAATTTACATTAATTTACATCTTAGATGAGCATGAAGATGAATGAAGAACACAACAGTTATTTTGGCTAAATGAACTGTTCTTCAGTGTTCTGTGCTTTCATTGCAAATTTCAATTCCATTACATGGGATCAAGTATGGAACTGTAAGAGGAAGCTCAGTCATAAAGATCTTCCAGTGCTTCAAGACGTAATTATACATAGTATTGTACATTAATTTAAAAGCATGGATGTAGGCACATTAAAATTAAGATTCAGCCTAAACCAATGCGAGTTTATGTAAAGAAAAAGAGTTTGCATACTGCTGGGCACTGCTCCGGTCTGAATCCACTGGAGGTCCTGACTCCTGCAGCCCTGGTATGGGTCTCCTTTCCACGGGCTCTCACAGGTGCAGGTCCTGCCGTGATTGGAGGAGGAGCATTTGGCATTCACACCACAGGGATTAACCAGGCATGCACCACAACATCTGCCAAAGGTACATTCTGGACCGCGGAGCATCGTATTGCACTCGCAGAATACTTGTGTGGTGTCCTCGATGGGGTTACATTCTCCATGGTTACAATTCACGTCTGAGCCGAAACAGCTGTATTGAAGCAGATAAAATATAGTGGGGAAAATCTTTACAGTAGCCATGACACCTTAACCTGTTCAAAAATAAAGCATTTAAAGTATAATTAGAAGCACTGAATATGTGGCCTGGTGTCACTTAATTCTCAATCTGCTTATAATGCAACACACTATAAAGCTGCACTGCAGAAGATTTATTTTATTGAGCCAGTGCATAAAGAAAATCTGTTCTTAACTGCAAAACAGACAGAAATCATTAAATTATCAACTTGTATTACACATTATGTAGCTAGATAATATGTGCAGTTAGTGTAATGTCAGCTCCCAGAGGAGGAACAACGCAAAACAGCCTAGACTCACTATGAAAATACCACACAATAAAACTTGTCTACACCAAATGGCCAACAACTCTGATGTGTGTGCTGAATTTAATGAAACCTGAAGCATAGGAACAAAAACACTAGAATATAGTATTGATGTTTGATACATCACCATGGCAACACCATTTAAGATTTCAAGAATCCTTTTTCCAATTTTACATCAGCCTTGACATTATTCTGTCCAAGTTTGAAATGATTTGAGTAAAAACAAGAGGACTAATTGTAAAAAGTCTCTTGAATAGCCCCATCTATGTAATCAGTCCCCATGACCAAACATACAGCTTAAGTGTTATCTCAATCGCGCAATGCAGAAGATATGACTCATTTTCTGTTTAACTTTTTTTCTACATTAATTTCTTCCCTCTCCATGGCAAAATATCTGAAAGTTTTAAATATGAATTAAAAAAAACTAAGAAAAACCTCACTGCTCTTGACTGAATAACTTTTGTAACTTTAATAAGCATTAGCTATTTTTTTATATGTGATTATTCAATTTCTGTACCTGAAAACTACAGATGTTAGATTATGTTAGTTAGATTTATTCTAACTAACATAGTTTATTCATATTTATTATACTGTTAGTTTAGTTTATTCATATTTATTATATCGTATTTACTTATAATTTGATTATTTCTTAATTTATTACTGGTTACTTGTCTCTAATAATATTTGAAATTTACATTAGTTAGCCTAGTAGTTTTTGCTGTGGTATCAAAATTGAGAATTGAAATTTATCTGGTATTTGAAATTTGGTGTCATAGTCTTATTTATTAAGGTTGCATGCGTCAATCACAATGAAAACGTATTAATTATTTATATAATTTTTGTGGTGGGGCCAGTGAAAATTTTGTCAGGACAAGTAAAAATGTGAACCACTGGCTCGACCGGACCAGTAGAAAGAAATCATTAGCATTAGGCCCTGCAAATGTCTACAAAATAAAATACACTCAAATGTTGTCTCAGGATCAGATGTAAAAATGACTACCAGACCTCTGACTACCGGACTGCTGCAACATACATGGTTCCGAAAAGCTTTGAGTAATCAATCATTTCAAGAAAAAGAACAATGATCTTGAAATACAAGAGAAAAACAATAAAACTCACCAGAAAACACAATCATAGAGGTACAACACCAGACAAAGACTAGAACCAACTCTGGATTATTTATACTAAAGCTAATGAATCACATGACAAAAAGAAGACGAAGACAGGGTTTAAAAAAAAAAAAAAAAACGGGGCAAAGTTTCATAATAGAGTTTGTGGAAACAAGAAACAGACACAGTGACCCCTAGTGGTCTTCTGTAAATCATTGCAATTCAAAACAGATGAGTACTATAAGGCGGCACAACCAAGACATTTAGTCTTCTGGTTTTTTGATGAATACAGTGCAAAATGTATAGAGCTTCAACAGGTTCAATATTAGATACCCCTTCAATCTATAATAGGAGCAGGAACTTTTCAACAGACATTATCACGATCACAGTCTGCGTTCCCCTGTCTTGTGCCATGTTTTGTAGTTCTTTGTGGTTTTTCATGTTGATTAGTCTCCCCAAGTGTGTGTTGTTAGTTCCCTCAGTTACCCTTGTGTTTTCCCATGACAATTTACCATACCCGCTTTGTTACCTTGTTAGCATGTATATATTGTGTATACTTCATCTTTGCAGCTGATAGTGTTTTCAGAGTCGGTAAACTAGCTTTTTTTCCCCGACATTTTTCCGAATTGCCTTTTCTTATTAAATGTTAATTGACGGTTTTCTTTTGTTCAGCCAGAAAGCTACAAAGTAGTACTGAAGATCTTCGGGAAAGTGAGGACAATGTCTGCAGCCTTCCATCGACAGACAGAAGAACTATTGCATCCACTGCTTCAGTCTGACATGGAATGCAAAAGTGAAATGCAACGTCTACTACTACAAAGCAAAAAAATAGAAGATATGATACGAATAAATGAGGTACTGTCCTTACAGTATAGTTCTAATTAAGGCTTGGCTGACCTATACCTAAATTTAAATTGCAAGGTCTCTCATTTCACTGTCATGTTCTGTTTGGAAAACTAATCTTTCTGAGCAAACACATCTGAAATGTTAAGACTGTGTTTGCTTTGTTTAACTATTACAGACCTCTTAATACACTATCCTGTATTCTTTTACTACTCAGTGTTCTTCACTGTTTGTGAGTAGTGTTTCTATCTTTTATACCGAAAGTTAATCATCATATAACTGTAGATCTCTTGAATAATTCTTACAGTTCTCTTTGCTTATATGATAAAGGAATCATATGTTACATGTTTATATGTTCCAAATATTACTGTTTCACATTTGTCTGACAGTAATCTCTTGTAAAAGAAAGTAAAAGGAATCTCCTTTGCATTATAATTTTTTATTTAATTATATAAAAAAAAATATATATGGAATTTTCCTTTACAGATTTTATGTGCCCTGTAACTACAAAGTAATTTGAGTTCAACCAGCAGTTGAAATTAATGTTCTTTCTGTATTTGTGACCTACATATGGGTCGTTTAACTTGATGTATTTTTTGTCCAGTGACCTAAAACCTTATCTGTATTACACTGTATGTTACTCCTAAAATGAAGTCAGCAAAAGCAGTAATTGGTAAAAAGTGCTATTTTTAGTGATTTCTGGAAATTAATTTAGAACTGGGGTGAAATTGTCGTCATTAGTACTATATTAATGGTAGCTTAGCCATAATTATTGGCTTATTTGAATTGGTAAATGAACTTGAATATCACTCATTTCAGTAAGGACTTTTTTTCAATAAAAAAATGAAATTGTAAAGAATATTTTCTATACAACTGTGTTTTTCAGTCCTTAACAGTAAAGGTGATGCTACACTGGGCAACTTTTTGAGCAATGTCGGCAATGCTTGGTCACTTTGCCATTGAGAATGGGCAACAAATTTCAATCTAAAGTATACAGATAGAAATTTGTTGCCCATTCTCACTGGGAAAGTGCTCAAGAATCATCGTATGGCGACATTGCCCGGCAACATTGTTCAAAAAGTTGTCCCGTGTATCATCACCTTAACAGTAACTTGCTTTAAGACTTTAAAACAAGCTCACAAACATGATACGCATGTGAAAATGGAGCAGATCTTCTAGATTTTCCACGAGTCACATTTATTAACATTCTTTATAGTCATCTTTCCTTCAAATGCACCTTAAAAAAAAAAAAAAAACTTTACCAGAGGGACCTAACTCAAACCCTCTACCTTCAACAATGTCTGTATGGCTTTTAGGCCAGTAAACTGACCTTGAGATTGTGGACTTTGGGGAACATATTTTGGTTCCCATACTCCAGCTCCATTATCGTGTTAATTAAGGATGTGACAATATATCTCGTAATATTTAAAACAAATAGTACATGATAATGAGACACGTAAATAATCCAGCGCCAGTACCTGCTTGACATCCCAAAGTACCTGTTCACCTCCGCATATTTCATCTTGCCACTATACAGAGAGTAAATTGCAATTATTTTGCTAGTCCTGAAACGGGAAATATACTTTAACCTGTCAACTGCTGATGCTTTCTGTGTTTTGTTACATCCCTTGAGGCTTTTAGTAAAAAATTGTGCTCATTCCGATAAACTTGTAGAGAGGAATTTTGTAGTGTTTTTATCCAAAATAGGGTGATGTCATTATGGAGCGCTAAATTCTCTCATGTAATTTGTTTCATTCATATTCAACGCCCTCGCCCTCTGGGACCCATAAAAGTATTAAAGGGTTAGTTCACCCAAAAATTAAAATTCTGTCATTTATTACTCTCCCTCATGTCGTTCCACACCCGTAAGACCTTCGTTCATCTTCAGAACACAAATTAAGATATTTTAGTTGAAATCCGATGAGGCTCCGTGAGGCCTCCATAGGGAGCAATGACATTTCCTCTCTCAAGATCCATTAATGCACTAAAAACATATTTAAATCAGTTCGTGTGAGTACAGCGGTTCAATATTAATATTATAAAGCGACGAGAATATTTTTGGTGCGCCAAAAAAAAAACCCAAATAACTTATTTAGTGATGGTCGATTTTAAAACACTGCTTCATGAAGCTTCAGAGTGTTATGAATCATCGTGTCAAATCCACAGTTCGGAGCACCAAAGTCACGTGATTTCAGCAGTTTGGTGGTTTGACACGCGATCTGAATCATGATTCGACACAAAAGATTCTTGCAATGCCCTCCATAACTACAATCATAGATTTCTGGTATTTGGTGCCCTTGTAAGTAACAGCTGGTGTCACTAATGTGGCCTCCTGGATGCCAAGCTTATATAAGTGGCTATCAAAGTCTTTAGCTTGCTGCATTTGAAGACTTGGTGTGAAGAGGCTGTCAGCGTGAAGATAGGCTTGCAGAAGCTGATGTCCGTCTGCCAAAGTACTGTTTCAGTTTTTGAAGTTATGCAGCTTTCTTGCACACTGCTTAAAAAATGTGTGCTTGCTTTCAAAACATAAAGTCCACAACCAAATTAGTGGAACAAAATGAAGTAGGAGTTCTGGATAGTGCAGTAAGTAATGGTGCTTTGATTTCAGGTGTGTAGTTGGATACAGTGAGACTCCAAAATCAATATTCTGCTCAATGGGAGCTTTTAAATACGATACTTGGTTATTTGGGGCTGTCACCATATTAACTATTTCTCGAAGCTGCAGGCACAACTGCCAAATCTCATCCAACAGTGGATTTTTTTTTTTTTTTTTTTTTTAAATGCAAACACATATTAGTAGTGGGAGTTAAACTGCAAAAAAATGCTTACCTTACTTAGATTTATTGTCTTGTTTCCAGTCTAAATATCTAAAAATTCTTAAATCAAGAAGCATTTTCTATACAAGTAAATATATCGTATTATTTTCAGAAAAAAATAAGTCAAAATTAAGTGAGTTTTTCCTTAAAAGAAGCAAAATAATCTTGTTTTTCAGTTTGAAATAAGATTAATTTGCTTACCCCATTGGCAAATGTATGCTCTCATCCCGCAGCCTGGAGGCTTCTGAATGAAAGGTATGGCGGCATTTTAATGAGTTTAAAATGAGCTCACTAACTATATATTTCAGACAGGACCACTTTGGCAAGTTACTTTGAGTTTATCGAAACACAAGTTATCTTTGGCGGTATGGTTCCTTATGGGGACTCATTTGTACTGTTAAATGTGGTTAAAGTTACCATCGTTTCTTACTGTATTCACGGAGACGTGAGCCGTCGCTATTTTCATTTTTAAACACTTGCAGTCTGTATAATGCATAAACACAACTTCATTCTTTATAAATCTCTCCAACAGTGTGTAATGTTAGCTTTAGCCACGAAGCACCATCAAACTCATTCAGAATCAAATGTAAACATCCAAATAAATACAATACTCACATGATCCGATGCATGCATGCAGTATGCATGACAAACATCTTGTAAAGATCCATTTGAGGGTTATATTTGTTATGTATGTAATATCGTTATTCCCCATTGTGCCTGCGGGTGGCACTGCTACTTGTAATTGTGAGTTGTGTTCCTTAAAGAAATAAATTCAGAAGAAGAATAGTATCCCTGAATGTTGGTTGTGTTATCTGAACGTGGTTTAACCCAAAAGTTTATTATATGTTTTGTCAGTTAAAACATAACATAATTGGCGACGAGGTGGATTAAAATTACCACGAAGCTACTAACTACTGTGAATCGTAGTTAGGCGTTACGTTACTGTAAATTTTCTTTTCTCTGCGTAGCTTAAGTGTTTAGATTAGCTAGAATGGCTGCTACCATTGGCCACATGGAAGCCTTTGACGAAAGCGTCGAACCGTGGACCACATACATCGAACGATTTGAACACTTCATAGAAGCGAATAATATTGAGGCCGAAAAGAAAGTGCCTGTGCTACTCAGTGTGATCGGAGGAAAAACATATGGACTACTCCGAAGTCTTATCGCGCCAGACAAACCGGGAGAGAAAAGTTTCAAGCAGATTACAGACACACTACAGCAGCATTTCTCTCCGAAGCCCCTGGTCATCGCGGAGCGTTTTCGTTTCCATCGGCGGAATCAAGAGGAGAGCGAGTCGGTGACACAGTATGTTGCAGTGCTTAGAGGATTATCAGAACACTGTGAATTTGGGGGACATTTGGATGACGCACTTCGCGATAGATTTGTGTGTGGCTTGAAGAGTGAGGCTACTCAAAAGCGCTTGTTGACCGAGTCTACGCTGACGTTTCAGAGAGCGGTAGAGTTGGCGGTCTCCATGGAAACAGCGTCACGTGAAGCACACCAACTCAGCGGATCACTGACGGTAAATGCACTGTCTTTATCAAAGAGTAAGACTGCAAACAAATGCAAACGATGTGGAAAGAATAACCATAATGATGATGACTGTTGGTTTAAAGACAAAAACTGTAATGCTTGTGGAAAAAAGGGCCATATCAGTCGCGTTTGCAGGAAAAGTAACATTTACGATGACAGAAAAACAAAGAGTGGAAAAACAGCAAAAGCTACATGGCCAACGAAAGCATTTAAGCAGAAAGGCTACATAAAAAAAGGAAATGTACACCGCCTTGATGCTGATGCAGTGTCCAATGATGATGACACAGATTCTGATTTAGCTCTGTATAAACTGTCACAGCCAGGAGAAAAGTCCAGTATCACCGTGAAGCCAGAAATTGAAGGTACACCACTGGAAATGGAACTGGACACGGGCGCAGCAGTGTCATTGATTTCAACAGAGACTTACGATCGAATATTGAGACACCTGCCCCTATGCTCAACGGACATTGTTCTTCGAACATACACTGGGCAAGCATTGCGTCCGGAAGGAGTAATTAATGTGTATGTGAAGTTGGGCAATCAGACAGCTGTTCTTCCACTGTATGTCGTGCAGGGAGACTATCCGCCACTCTATGGCAGAGAATGGTTGCGTCAGATCAAACTGAACTGGAAAGAAATAAAAGCAGTCAAATTGAAGACGCTCGAAGCCGTGCTGCAGAAACATGCCGCTATTTTCTCTAAACATTTGGGAGAAATGAAGAACATCACGGCTAAACTAACATTGAAACCTGAACACAAACCTAAGTTTTGCCAGCCCAGAGTCGTTCCATATGCTCTTCGTCCAAAAGTCGAAGCAGAGCTGAACCGTCTCACTGAAAGTGGAGTATTGTCACCGGTAGAGCATAGTGAATGGGCTACTCCAATAGTCCCTGTTGTAAAGAAAAACGGAGACCTGCGCATCTGTGGTGATTTTAAGGTAACGATAAACCCTGTCTTACACATTGAACACTATCCGTTACCGCGCATTGAGGACCTGTTCGCTTCATTAGCGGGAGGACAATGTTTCAGCAAATTGGACTTGTCACATGCTTACCTTCAAATGAGGGTCGAGGAGGAGTCCAGGAAGTTCCTCACAATTTCTACACAGAAAGGACTGTTCCAGTACAATCGCCTTCCGTTTGGGATCGCTTCAGCGCCAGCTATATTCCAGAGAGCCATGGACCAAATATTACAGGGTCTGCCTAATGTCCATTGTTACCTGGATGACATTCTGGTTACCGGGCGGACTGAAGCTGAACACCTGGAAAACCTGGATGCAGTCCTTGGACGACTGGAACAGTTTGGCTTGCATGCTGAAAAAGGGAAATGTGACTTTTTCAAGGACTCACTGGAATACTTGGGTCACATAATTGATTCAGAAGGTTTGCACAAATCACCTCGAAAAGTACAGGCAATTGTCAATGCGCCAATTCCATCGAACATTACACAGCTGAGATCATTTCTAGGCCTGTTAAACTATTACGGGAGATTCATACCCAATCTGGCAAACATAGCGAATCCTCTGAACGCCCTGCTGTGTAAAGGGAAACGCTGGCAGTGGTCTGCGGAGTGCGATGCTGCATTCAAAAAAGCAAAAGAACAATTGGTGTCACAAAATGTCTTGACACACTATGACCCTCAGAATGCCATTCGGCTTGCATGCGACGCATCACCTTATGGCATTGGTGCCGTCATTTCCCACATGCTACCCAGCGGTGAAGAAAAGCCAATAGCATTCGCGTCCCGCACACTTACCAAGGCAGAACAGAATTATGCACAGATTGAGCGCGAGGCTCTGGCCATAGTGTTTGGGGTCAGAAAATTCCATCAATATCTCTACGGACGGAAATTCACGCTGTTCACAGATCACCGCCCCCTTACTACGATCTTTGGGCCGCAAAAAGGAATTCCGTCTATGGCGGCAGCGCGAATGCAAAGGTGGCCATTACTTTTGTCTGCGCATAACTATACAATAGAGTACAAAAGAGCTGAGCATCATGCAAATGCTGATGGTCTTTCCCGTCTGCCGTTACAAGTAGAGTACTGTGAGAAAACGGATGCAGTAGAGCTATTTTACCTCGAGCAGATGGAGAAACTCCCTGTCAGTGCCACGGATATCCGTCGTGAGACTATGAGTGACTCAACTTTGTCTACAGTTGTAGACATGGTCATGAAAGGGACTCAAGCTGTCAACCTGACTGTTAATAGTGAACTCTCACCTTTCACCTCCAAACGCACTGAGCTGTCTGTCCAACATGGGTGCTTAATGCGGGGCATGAGAGTTGTTGTTCCCCTAAAGCTGCGGAAAAGAGTACTGGAGGAACTTCACACTGGCCATCCAGGAATTGTTCGAATGAAAGCCATTGCTCGCAGTTATGTGTGGTGGCCTGGTATTGATGCGGACATCGAACTGTGTGCGAAAATATGTCAGTCATGCCAGCAAATACAGAAAATGCCATCCCAAGCACCCCTCCACCCATGGGAGTGGCCAAGCAGACCATGGGAGCGTATTCATGTAGATTTTGCTGGCCCATGTGAGGGTCACATGTACCTAGTCGTGGTTGACGAACATTCGAAGTGGCCTGAGGTGCAGTTGATGACATCAACAACAGCAGGGAGAACAATTGAAGTTTTGAGGAACCTTTTCAGCCATTATGGACTGCCTGAAGTCCTGGTGAGTGATAATGGACCACAATTTGTCTCTCAGGAGTTTGTAACTTTCCTGAAGGCTAACCATGTGAAGCATATCCGTTCAGCCCCATATCATCCAGCAACCAATGGGCAGGCTGAAAGGTTTGTTCAGTCGCTAAAACAAGCACTGAAGACGTCTAAGGGCTCTTCTACTCTTCAGAGACGGCTGGAAACATTCTTGTTGACGTATCGCAACACTCCACATCCGACGACTAAAGAGGCCCCTTCCTTGTTGTTTTTGGGACGACAACTGCGCACACGTCTGGATGCCTTGAAACCCAGTGTTTCAGCTGCCGTGCGACTCTCACAGACCTCCCAGGTCCTCCGCCGTGCTGGTCGTTCGAAGCCCAGACAGTTTGGAGTCGGTGATGCGGTGCTGGCTCGTGATTACAGAGGGAGAGAAAGATGGACATCAGGTGTGGTGACGGCTCAAAGTGGTCCAGTATCTTACACTGTGGATGTAGGAGCTTCTGCGGAATGGCGACGCCATGCTGATCAACTCTTGTCCATTCCGAATCAAACAGCTGAAACTCAGGTGACACAACCACCTAACATCAGTGATGTATCTGTTCCTGTACAGACCTCTGTAAATGACACTTCTTCAGCACCACCAACCAGGGAACAGGATGTTAACAGTGACACTCAGATAAACCATGGCAAACTCGACATTCCATCAGTGCAGGTCAGACGTTATCCAGCCAGAGTGATTAAACCACCCAACCGTCTGACATTATAAGGCCATGAGAAACTCTTGCTGGGCTGAAATGTAATTAGTTATGTTAGTGAGCCTGTTCTGACAAGGGGCAGAATAATCCCCGAACTGGCTTGAGGCAAGAGGCAGTCTATCCTCTACCTCTAGTATATATAAAAAAAAAAAAAAAGGGCATAATTTTTGAGTAGCTCAGAATGCAGTGTTTTCTTTTGTTTCTTGATTAAGAGGGGAGGAAATGTTATGTATGTAATATCGTTATTCCCCATTGTGCCTGCGGGTGGCACTGCTACTTGTAATTGTGAGTTGTGTTCATTAAAGAAATAAATTCAGAAGAAGAATAGTATCCCTGAATGTTGGTTGTGTTATCTGAACGTGGTTTAACCCAAAAGTTTATTATATGTTTTGTCAGTTAAAACATAACAATATTAGCTGTGTGAACTTTGTAAATGCACTGTATTATAGTCGAGAGCTCAGGGGGGCGGGGAGCACACGATTTAAAGGGGCCGCACGCTAAATCGGTGCATAGTTAATGATGCCCCAAAATAGGCAGTTAAAAAAATTAATTAAAAAAATCTATGGGGTATTTTGAGCTGAAACTTCACAGACACATTCAGGGGACACCTTAGATTTATATTACATCTTGTAAAAACTGGTTCTAGGGCACCTTTAATATGCTCATGCATATAATGGGGAGGGAGGGAGGGTTGCGAGCAGTTATGCCACGTATATATGTCCCCTATCTAATAGGAGAATAGTAGTGATTCGACCGATTTGACTTGACAACTGTCATTAAAATAACGCCATAGAAATGGCCTCAAATGAACTATAAATACAAGAAGAAAGTCGTGTCTGAAAGCTGCAATCGTTTTTCTTTATTATTAGTCAAAATGAATGGAGAAAAGTGTTTTTCCATGGGTGGTTGGGATTGACGCCTATGCTCTCATTGGCTGTAGTTCGTCGCAACACTTGACGCCACAGGATGTCGAGCTAGCCGACAGCTCAAGATATTTAGCATGCTAGATATTTTTCTAGACATATCACTGACACCTCACTGACGCGTCAGTGAGCGTTTTTGATGCTTCGTTGAGTAGTTTGCACATAAAGATGAAGCATGAAGCAGTGTTTTGAAATCGCCCATCATTAGATATTATTGAAAAAGTTATTTTGTTTTTTTTGGCACACAAAAAGTATTCATATCGCTTTATAATAAGGTTGAACCACTGAACTCACATGAACTGTTTCAAATATGTCTTTAGTACCTTTCTGGATCTTGAGAAGTTCAGTGACATTGCTTGCAATAGAGGCCTCACTGAGCCATCGGATTTCATCAAAAATATCTTAATTCCTGCTCCGAAGATGAACTGATTAGTTAATGAGTTAACTAATATGAGTAACTAATGACATTATTTTCATTTTTGGGTGAACTAACCCTTTAAAATCCTGTAGTGTGAACTTGGCATTAGCGGTAAAAAGGTAAATACAATACAAATACACATCCCCAATGTTGCCATGGGAAAGGTGGCGGTAAAAGCATTATTCTGGTTGATTACCAACTTTATACTGAGGAAATACAAACCGGAAAAGACACAACACAACGACCACAGTGGTGAAAAGGGGAGGGGCTACATAAGGTCTATAGCAGGGGTGTCCAATCCTGCTCCTGGAGGGCCACTGTCCTGCAGAGTTTAGCTCCAACCCCAATTAAACACTCCTGAACCAGCTTATCAAGGTCTTACGCATACAAGAAACTTCCAGACAGGTTTGTTGAGGCAAGTTGGAGCTAAACTCTGCAGGACAGTGGCCCTCCAAGACCGAGTTTAATAGTAAATATGTTCACTCTTCCATGACCCACTCTTGGAACTTTGGCTCTTTTAATCGCATTTTGATGTCAGAATACTTATAAAGCCTTGCATTTATTGGAATAAAAAAGCAAAAGTGAAATTTTCCAAGCCATTAATGTTTTACAGTGTTATCAGCCAATATGCCCGTGATTTGATAATGCACACATGAACTTGAACTTCTTATAATGCACACGTGAACTTGAAGTTGAAATCGTAATCTTTAAAAGGCTGAGAACATAGTAAATCTTTGATGGGCTTGAAAATCTTCACTTTCACTTTCACCTGCAGAGTATGCAAGTGTTTTACAATGAACTTGAACTATGATAGCAAACACAGCCTTTCAATGAAAGGGGTGGAGCAGCTGAATAACTATAAAAACAATGTAGAAGATCTCTGCTGATACAACTGGAGAGCAGTCGAGAGAAAAAACGAATAACAGTAAGTTGCCCTTTTTTTTCTTCATTTCAACTCAGTATTTCAGAATATGAACATTATGGAATTTTTAAATGGTTTAACTGCATTAAATATAATTGATACTGTATATTGGTTTTAGCTGCTACTGTACACATATGCAAGTCATTGTTGAATTAGGTAATAAATATAAGCAAGCAGTAACTTTTAGTAAGCAGTAACTTAAAAAAACTAACATAATTAAAACTAGTTTAAATAGTGTAGAAACCCTTCATGCAAAAAACTAAGAAATGAAAAAAAATCTTTACCTTGAGATAAACACTGTAAATTGACTTTTAATTTAAAGGATTAGTTCACTTACTCACCTTCAAGTCATCCTAGGTGTATATAACTTCTTTCTGATTAACACAATCAGAGATATTAATAAATATCCTGACGCATCTGAGCTTTACAATGGCAGTGAACGAGAGTGAAGCTGAAGAAAGATGCCTCCATCCACATTCATCCATCATAAACGTGTACTCCACATGGCTTAATAAAGGCCTTCTGAAGTGAAGTGATGCATTTGTGTAAAAAAAAAAAAAAAAATCCATATTTAACAAGTTATGAAGTAAAATAGCTAACTTCTGCCAAAAAAATAAATAAAGTAAAATCACATTATGTTGTGTGAACCAGACCAAAAATACTTTTTTGCCACTGTATGAAAGCAGCTCTTCTCCTACTGGAGGACGTTTTTTGGGTATGAGGTCTGAATCTGTATTTATTCATTGTCTTCTTCTCTGTGGAGACATTTTTTTAGTGACTTTCAAAAACAACTTTTCAGTTTTTAGTACATCATTAGCCCTGTTCGGATGGTAACTGTTTCTTATGTGGACATCTGTGAAAATAAATTTGGATGGCACCGCACTGATAAAACTCATGCATTCGGATGGTGATTTAGTCACGGTGGAGGAGCGAGTTTTGTGGGAGCACGCTGCCCACATGGACAGTTGCATGATTGTCTGCTGTGAATAAAATGGCATAAAATTGGAATAATGAGAATAAATTCCTATTAAATGTAGTAATAATAATATCCTATTTATTATTTGATTTAAATATGTTTAAAAATAGGAAGATAGATGTGCTATATATATATTTTATCTCAAATTATGTCATTTTAAAAATGCGCAATTTAACGTAAATAAGTTAATGCAGCCTCTTATTTACAGTACACAAGATAAGCATGAAGGTGCTTGGTTTATATTTTTAATGTAATTGTATATAGTAGTCTACATATTTTAAAATGGTATTGCACACATGTTGCTGCCAGAATAACTGCCCATTTGTTCTTTTTTTTTATGCAACACATGCAAAAGAACGGAACACACAGGTCACTAGGGGTATCACATACAATTATGTTGTTCATATACAGTTAACTTCATTACAGGGGTTGCTCTTCCAATAGTCTCGAAAGAGACAGAAAGAGAAAAGGGGGGAAAAAAACATCCACCAGGAGAATATTTGTCCATAAAGGGTTCAAGGTCCTGTCATAAAACATACAACAAAAAACACAGACATTGCAGTCCACTTACAATAACTCACTATGTTCTATCCACACTCCTATACTTTAACCATTTTGACCAGTACTTGTAAAATTTATCCATGTTTAATCTTTGAGAGAAGGTGAGTTTCTCCATATCATACATATCTTTTACAATCATTATCCATTCTTCTTTTGTTGGTGGATTCTCATGCAACCATTTCTTAGTTATTATTTTTTTACTAGCAACCAATAATAGTTTGAGTAGGTACTTATCTTGAGTATTAAAATCAGTTGGTATGTTTCCTAAATATACGGTATTGAAGCTGCTCTCAATTTCGAATCCCAATATCAATTTTATTTCAGTGATTACCTCTAACCAATACGATTGAATTGCTGGACACTTCCAAAATATGTGAAAGTAATCAGCCATAGAGTTATTACATTGTCTCCAACAGAGTGCAGATTCCAGATTACCATCCTGTAAATGTTTTCTTTTTGGAGTAATAAAAAATCTTATTATATTCTTCCATGAGAATTCTCTCCACTGACCTGAGCTGGAGATAGTGTACTGTTTTACAAATGTTTAGCCATTCATCTTTCACATATAATGTAGAGTGATTTTTAGAAGATTGTATACTTAAATATATTCTTGATATCAGTCTCTTATGAGTCCCACTCTTATACGCATCAATGAAAACATTGATGATATTCATTTAAATTTTTTCACTATTTTTAATATTTTTATTATAATGGTTCCTAAGTTGTAAATATCTATTTCTAATATATAGGTGTCAGTAAGATGTTGGAAGCTCTTTAAACCTGTATTGGATGAGCTTGTACAATATGATGTAATGCCTTTCAACATCATGTTTGAACCTTGAGTACAACTGAGCAGATTTAAAATCTTTGTTATAGGCCACCCATCTTAACAACCGTGCTTGTTTATCGAGCTTAAAATTTTTACATTCCTTGAACCAAATATTGAGAAGAACCATTGTCCAATGGCTCAATTTATTAGAGTACTTAATCTTAATGGTTTTATTCCCTAATAGGGAGGGGAGGGGAATGTCCAGCAGGCTGAATTCTAATTCTTTCCATCTTGCATCGTACTCATTATTACACCAGCAAACTAAATATTTAAACTGTGCTGCTTTATAATAATCCTCCAAACAGGGAAGGGACAGTCCTCCTCTCTCCTTTGATAATTGTAGTGTTTTAAGTCTGACCCTAGGCTTCTGATTTTTCCATATGAATCTAGAGATCATTCGATTCCAGTCATTAAACTGTTTTTTCGGAATCTCTAAAGGCAGTGATTGGAAAAGAAACAGTAATCGAGGTAAAACGTTCATTCTAATTTCAATTCGATTATACAAACCGAGGGTTAAGGGCATCCACCTGTCCAAATCTACTTTTAATTCTTTTGTTATGGATTCATAATTTATAGTATGTTTTTGTCACATTTTTTTGGTATAATAACTCCTAAATATTTAATATTATTAGTTTTCCACTTAAAATTATATTTATTACATATGTTCTCCTGTGGTGAATAATTAAAGGTGCCCTCGAATGAAAAATTGAATTTATCTCAGCATAGTTGAATAACAAGAGTTCAGTACATGGAAATGACATACATTGAGTTTCAAACCCCATTGCTTCCTCCTTCTTATGTAAATCTCATTTGTTTAAAAGACTTCCGGAAAACATGCGGATCTCAACATAACACCGACTGTTACGTAACAGTCGGGATCATTAATATGTATGACCCCAATATTTGCATAATGCCAGCCCATGTTCAAGGCATTAGACAAGGAAAGGCAGTATTAACGTCTGGATCTGTGCACAGCTGAATCATCAGACTAGGTAAGCAAGCAAGAACAACAGCGAAAAATGGCAGTTGGAGCAATAATAACTGACATGATTCATGATAACATGATATTTTTAGTGATATTTGTAAATTGTCTATCTAAATGTTTTGTTAGCATGTTGCTAATGTACTGTTAAATGTGGTTAAAGTTACCATCGTTTCTTACTGTATTCACGGAGACAAGAGCCGTCGTTATTTTCATTATTAAACACTTGCAGTCTGTATAATTCATAAACACAACTTCATTCTTTATAAATCTCTCCAACAGTGTAGCATTAGCCGTTAGCCACGGAGCACAGCCTCAAACTCATAGAGAATCAAATGTAAACATCAAAATAAATAATTTACTCACATGATTCGATGTATGCACACAGCATGCATGACGAACATCTTGTAAAGATCCATTTGAGGGTTATATTAGCTGTGTGAACTTTGTAAATGCGCTGTAATATAGTTGACAGCTCGTGTGGCAGGGAGCACGCGATTTGCTGAAAAAATCAGTGTATAGTTAATGATGCCCAAAAATAGGCAGTTAAAAAAATTAATTTAAAAAAATCTATGGGGTATTTTGAGCTGAAACTTCACAGACACATTCAGGGGACACCTTAGACTTATATTACATTTTGTGAAAAAGCATTCTTGGGCAGCTTTAAATGAGAGGGTCATATGTTGTCTCCTTCGGCCTCCTCCGGGATTCCGTATAGGCATATATTGTTTCGCCGTGATCTTGCTTCGAGATCTGTCAGCTTATTTTGCATTTTTTGTTGAATATCAAGGGTTTGTAGTAGCACGTCCCTAGCCTTGGTAATACACTCTTCCAAATCCGTCACCCGGTGTTCGGCCTCCTCCACTCTATTCACCATATCTGGCGATTTCGTCCAGTTTAAGATTAATGTCCGTTTTCAGGCTTGCCAAGTCAGTTTTCCAGTCTCTGGTTAAAGTCTCTTGAAAGTGGTTTAGTTCCATCTTCACATCAGATTGGGTAGCCTTAATTTCAGAATATATAGCACTGATGCAAGCTTGCATTGTATCTGCGGCCTCTTGCTCGCCAGCATTGCGCTTTTCATTTGTCTCTGTTTTTTTAGGTCTTTGGGATGATTTGCCTCTAGCTTTTTGTTGTTTTTCCTCCTCCATCTTTGTTAATCAATTACATGGTGTAAAATTAATTTAAACTGGGGAGTATAACCGATTTGTCTGGGAGATCTCAGGGAGCTTTCAAAACAGGACGTGGTTCGCATGAAAAATCGCTAATGTGAAAACTGTTATGCAAACCCGGGTGCGCACCGGGGTACCAAACCTGAGACTACTGAAGGAGGTGGTCTGAGTTCGGTTGCACTTGAACTGTGCCGCGGTTCACGTGAATATGAAAGCAACACAGACTCGGGTGAGCACTTGTTCAGGAAGTAAAGTAACCTGCGCATGCGTTTTCGCCGATTGTAATGTATTTACTTAAAACACATGTAAGAGAGGATAGTGTTGATGATTTATCTCGGATTCGAGCAGAAGTGAGCATGCAGTGTATTCGTGCTTTGCGAGTAGAATCAGAGTGGCAAATGAATGGCAATCAGCTGTCTCCTAAAAATAGGCTGCTTGCAAACAGTGGAAAACCGTCTATATACGGCGCACATACAGTAAACACAAGTGTCGTTTACTCTGCTGCACATAATAGCAACACATTAATAAAAAAACAATTTACTGACCCGCATTCTGTTTTCTGTCATGTGCCTTGCACGTCTGTGATGATGTAAGATGAACGCAAACGCACCAGGGTTCGATAGAATCAGTTCGAGTGTGAAAACCACATGCCCTTGGTGCATGTCAAAAACACTACCCCCGTAAATGGTCCGAATAGGGCTATAGTCGTGTAAACACCCTTGAAGTAACACTGAAGCTGTTAATGAGGTTTAGTGATTACTTAAGTGATGATTGAGTATTAGTGACGAACACCAGCTGTTAACAAACAGAATCACTGAAGGAAAAAGGGAAACAACAAGAAACACAAGTACAACTGACTTAGTCACAAAACTTTAGATGAAATCAACTGAAGATAAAAGAACACAATATATCGCAAGATCTCAGCAGACGATAAAACAACTCCACAAACAGCATTACCATCTTCACTTATTACTTCACTTATTAGAGGTTTAGAAAAAAAAAATCAATGCACTGTAAAACCTAACAGTCAAATTTATAACATGAAATGAATAAAAGGATAAATACGTAATCTTAAAAAAAAAAGTGACAAAGGCATTAACTATCGATTAACAGCCTTGGATAGTTACAGTCTGTCTTTAACAGTTTAAAAGTTTTCATTAAAAAATACATTTCCCTATGGAGAAAATGAAATATTATGAAAATGCTGTTGATCTGCTTACCCGAAAATCCTCTGTAACTGGCAGGTTTTAAGAAAATTACCGTTGTGATAATTACATACGTATTACTAAAATGTTTTAATATGCAAGTTTTATGGAACACATCAAACAAAAGAATTTATAGTAATTTATAGTGTTAATACTAATCAGTGAGTCTATGAATGACTTGGGTATGCAGAGCATTCGCAGCTTATATAGATCGCACACCCCTGATTATTTACATTTTATATATATAATATATATATATATGTATATATGTGCACTACTGATAATATATTTCTTTTAATTATTTCAATTAATTATGTTTCACATTTAAATTGGTATTTACAGTACACTGTTATTAATGTAACTTTGAAGCTATTTTTATGTAAAATTATTAGAAATGTATTTAAGAAATATCTTTATGAAAATTAAATTGAAGTTGACCTTGTAGCAATCTAGAAATGCACTGCAGCTAAAGCCACATGTCTGACCATGTTATATTTCAAATCTGAAGCTGATAAGTCTAAAACAGATACCATACAAACAACAAGACAGTTATAATAATGTCCTGGGATGCATGTTCATTTATAGGTCTCTTTGGGTCTCTTTGGTCTCTTTGCCTCTGCTTTTCCACATGGCCATATAGTTTGGGGCAATAAAACCCAGCCCTAGTCAGAAGGTTGTTCTAATCGGGGAATGGGGGATGGGTACGGACCCCAGAGTGAGTTTTAAAGGGGTCATGAACTGCGTTGTTTTATCGTTTTATAATGTTTCCTGGGGTGCACTTATAATGTTAGTATGCTTTTTACATCCAAAATGGTCATAATTTATAAAAAGGCATTTTCCTACCCTGATTTTTGGCCCTCTGGTTTGAATGCTCTGTTTTAAGGGGCATGTCTGCTGTGAGACTTCAGTGTAAACGCCCACTGCTGTGATTGGCTAACTGATAAACTCGCACTGTTTGATTGACAGCTTCAGCGTGCGCTGCTCCAACGATTGCAAACGATTTCTTTGATTGCTTTCTTTATATAATTTAATCACCATTAAATAACAGATTATTTTCATCCTACTATGAGAAACAATGCAAGGTTACGTTTAGTCACAGGTTTGATTTACTGACACAAAGACAAAGAACATCTGACTGTACATGAATTATTATATCAGATCGGGCATTAGAATTAATAGAATTAATACAGTTACTTACATGTTGTTGCATTACTGTCGAGTCCAGGCACTGCACAATATTTTGTAATACTCAATGGCATGTTTATTGTACGGTAACTTGATCTGGTTTAGCACCACATAGGCCTATGTTACTATGCATGTCATGTGTGAATTGGTGGGCGGGGCTAAACAGGTAGTGATAAAGTAGGCGTTGATCTTCTTCTGCAGAGGCGGTGCTTGCTGCCCTTTGACGTCATAGATCCCCACTTTGTAAATCCTGTCGTTTGCTGGGTCTGGTGTCAATTAAAGCTTTTATTGGACTAACAAGGAATTTTTCAGCTCTAAAACTTACAGGATATTCTCATAGTATGATGACCACTTATATGTCAACTGCTCAAGGAAAATTAGATTTCTCAGTTCATCACCCCTTTAAACATTATTTGTTAAATATGACATTACAGCAGTGCATTACCACTCGCGCCCCCTTCTGATTTGAAATGTGGATCAGCTGTGACTGTTTTCATCCTCAAACTGTATGTACTGAACCGCGACATTTGTACCGTGACAGTTCGGGACGGATACGTGAACCATTAAATATACCCTTAATATTTATCTAGATGACAGTTGTTGTTTTTTCCCAGCAAGATAGTGAACTACATACTTTCAGGTTTAGCTTCAATTATTAATTCATTCAATTTTCATAACTGGACATATAAACAATTGTTTTGTTTTTCTTTTAAGCAGCACAGGTGGGAAAAATGTCAACTGAAGTCCTTCAGTCTGTTGTTATTGACAATCTGAAAATGTCAATAGAAAACAAAAGTAGCGAAATCATGGAAAATGGCTTAAGTGTTGCACATATTATAAAGAACAGCTGGAGCAGAAAAATAGTAGATGGAAGCAATGAAAACCTTCCCATGTTCAAACTCAACCTTTCTGAAACATGGAAGAACAGTGATGGATTTTGCAGGAGAAGCACATTTGGGAAAGAGACAGTAAAAGAGAACAAGACCATTATGATGATCGGAGCCACAGGTGCAGGAAAAACTACTCTAATTAACAGCATGATCAACTACATTCTGGGAATGCAATGGAAAGATGATTTCCGGTTTGTGCTAATAGATGAAGGGAAGCAGAAATCTCAGGCTGAAAGTCAGACTTCGGAGATCACAGCGTATCAAATTAATCACATGGATGGTTTCCAGGTTCCATATTCTCTGACTATTGTGGACACACCAGGCTTCGGTGATACCAGAGGAATTTCACATGACCAGAAGATCACAAAGAAGATTCAGGAGTTCTTTTCTAATCCAGGAGGGATCGACTCCATTGATGCTGTGTGTTTTGTAGTACAGGCTTCACTTGCCCGTCTGACACACACACAGAAATACATCTTTGACTCCATTCTTTCCATATTTGGGAAGAATATTGCTGAAAACATCATTATGATGGTCACCTTTGCAGATGGGAAAAAACCTCCTGTTCTTGAGGCCATCAAAAAGTCTGAGGTTCCCTGTTCTAAAAATGAGTCTGGAGAGCCTCTTCACTTCAAGTTCAACAACTCTGCCCTGTTTGCTACCAATAAACAATCTGCAGCAGATGAGGAGTCTGACTGTGACAACTTTGACCAAATGTTCTGGAAGTTGGGATGTTCTAGCATGAAAAAATTCTTCATATCCCTCAACAAGATGGAAACCAAAAGCTTGTCTCTGACACGCGAGGTCCTAAAAGAGCGGCAACAGCTGGAAGTGCTTGTGGAAGGTCTCCAGCCCCAAATCAATGCTGGTCTGACAAAACTGGATGAAATCAAGAAGACAAGAGCTGCTCTGGAGCAACACAAAGCTGAAATGTTTGCTAACAAGAATTTTGAATATGAATTACAAGTAACTGTCCCAAAACAGATTGAAAACAACACTGGCCACTTCTTAACCAACTGCCAAACTTGTCACTTCACTTGTCATGACAAATGCATTTATGCAAATGACAGTGATAAATATAAGTGCTCTGCCATGAAAGATGGAGTGTGTACGGTCTGTCCTGGAAAGTGTGTTTGGAATGTGCACTTTAATCAGAAATACAAATGGGATTATGTCATAGAAATGAGAAAGGAAACCTACAAGGATTTGAAAAAGCGATATGAGGATGCACATGGACAGGTCATGTCAAATGAAAAGATCTTTGAACAGCTTGAAAAGAAGTTTCAGGTTGTCCAGGATAATGTGGCCAAACTAATTGAAAGATCTCAGAAGTCCTTGGGGCGTCTGCAGGAAATCGCCCTGAAGCCCAATCCTCTGTCCACCCCTGACTACATTGATCTTATGATTGAGTCTGAGAAACAAGAAGCCAAACTTGGATTTCAAGATCGCATTCAGTCTTTAATGGAAGTCAGGAAGAAGGCAGAGATCCTCAGTAAGGTTCCCACAGGAGAAGTGCTTCCAGAAGATTGGAAAGAATACCAGAAACAAGAAGAAAAGAAACATAATACGACCCAACGGTCCTGTTTAATAATGTAAAGAATTACTTTTAGAGTATTGGAAAGTTTGCACATTGCATTCTTTTAAATGTCACTATTAACAGTGTACACAACAGTAAACATAACAGCTTTGTGGATTTACCTTTTATCTATAATTACTATATATAGAGATATTAAATTTGAATGTTGTGGTAAGATGTTCTGTATAATTGTTTGCAACAGTTGAAAAAATGGTTTTCATTTTCACTGTACGATACACATTACTTCTCAATTTGAATGCTGTTTTGGGTTTTATTCATTCTGCATGAATATTTGAATTATATTTTGCTTGTGTTCTTAAAGCTGCTGTCCGTAACTTTTTTTTGTTCAAAATTTACAAAAATTATATAATGAGAATGTATAACATGAATCCATGTTCCAAACCATGTTTTTGTTTTACCCTGAATCATTATGGTACACTTATAATAAGTGTTTATATTCAGACTATTTCAGACCAGACTGGTAGAACCCACTGCAGAGTATCACAGTAACTGCGTGACTCGCCATAGACATACACGGAGAAAAGTAGCTCCGGCTACAATATTATTCCACAAGACGCATGCAGCACTGCTAGAGCTCGAAAAGTTCCGGACTGCAGCTTTAACTAATCTTTTTTTATTATTATTATTTTTTTTTTTTTTTATTTGCATTGCCAAAAATGCATATGCTGTCTCACCATTACTACATGGCACAAAGCTGATTGGCCTGATTTTGCTTGCTCAACATTCAAATAGTCTGGTTGAGTTTTTGCTATAAGCTAGTCTAGCAGCGATATCAGAGTTCCTCAAAAAATGTAACCTCTTAAGTTAACAGTCTTTTATTATTCCAAATCATTAAACTATGTTGTAGCGATGGTGAAGTGAAGCTTTGTGAAGCATCAAGGCTTTCCCCTCAGCTATATTGAGGAATGGTTTATTTCTCAACGCTTTTCAACAAGGTGCACACTAAAAACATCTTGTGGTAAAAATGTGTAAAAGCTGCCTTTGCATCCCAAATGATGCAGCCATTGTTTAGTTTTATTCATATCTGTTTAATGAAAACCATAAAGCGTATCATATAAATAGGTTTTTCACGTGGCAGTGCTGATGTAGTACAATGTATAAATAAATCAGCCTGTGAATGAATTTATGAAATGATTAATAAATGGGATGAATTAACTAACTTGTACTGTAGCAATTTTTATGAATCTGCTTCAGTCAATCACATGCATCACATAAACTGTTGCCTTAGTTCTAATCTATGAGTTCATATTATATGTATATATATATATATATATATATATATATATATATATATATATATATATATATTAGCAGATTCTGGCCAGATACAAACACTGATGTTGCGGCAGTAATCAAAATGAGTAAATGACATTTGAAACTAATTAGTCAATTGTACTTTATTGTTCAGCCTTGGAGATGCACAATTTTATCTTGAGCAGGTGAAGAAGCCACAGTTACAATGGCATATGCAGAAACAGGTATTTCTTTTTTTTTTCTTCAGAAATCTATTGTATAAGCACTATAAGTAATAGTGCTTACATCTCTAACATTACACACTGTTTTTAGAAACAGGTAATGTTCCAGGAAACCAGAACCTCTTTTTACTTCCCCACCCAAAGGTATGTATTTTATGTGAATTAAAATTGTTCAGAAAAGCAGGAGACAACTTGAAAAAAGAATTGGCATCCTCCTGCAGTGTGCAGAACAGCTTGTAGATGAACCTTTGTTGGTGGCAATGAAGCATTCAGAATAATATCAAAGGGTATTCTTCAAGATTCAAACTTCCCATCATCACCAGACGGGTCTCTGGCAGCTTACCTCATGTTGGTGGAGAAATTCACTAGTCCTTGAAAGAAGAGATATTTCTATACATCCACATTTGCAGAGGCTATGTTGTATGACGCAAGGATATATATCTATGCTCTATAATATAAAACACAGAACGATGTAAAAGTAATATGATTGTTTACATTGTAACATGATGAATATTAAGACCAGTGTTTACTGTGAAATAATGTGCTAAACAATTATAATTTAGTTTCTATAATATAAAATGTTTAGTACTATATTATGATGAAGAAGAGGGTGGAAAGAAGCCGTTAACAGGGCAAATAGCAAGAAGTGTAGCCATTACATCTGAGGATTTGGACGATTTAGAAAAAAACTGACACATGTGGGCCATGAATTTTTGACATGGTTAGCTGAAAAACAGCTCAGTATTGATGATTACAATTTTATTTATTATAAGTCTATTTAAAAATTGTTGTTTAATGTCATAAAAGTCGCCATGCTGAGAATGACATTTTTTAAAACAAAAACAACTAAATGAAATGTTGCAGTTGCTTAATGTTAATTATATAACATGTTCAACGCTTTAAATTTCTTCTTTTGCTCATTTTACTTGTAAGACTTTCAATCGTATCTATTATACAAGATTTTAATTCAGTAACTTGGTATCTCAGCCTTTATTATAAAGAACTGCATCTATCAAGTGGTTTTACTTTTTATCCTCTGTGTTTGGGGAGGAGTCTGCTGCCTTGAACCTTTTATTTTCTTTATGACCATTGATGGGTCTACGGCCCAATCCCAGTTCTACCCCAAACCCCTTCCCTTTCCCCTACCCCTTCGTTTTGCGTGTTCACGTGAAGGGGTAGGGGTGTCTCGATTCTCTTTTGGCTGGAGTGGTAGGGGTAAGGGGAAGGGCCAGATAGCCCTTTAAATGAAGATTTTTTGGGACCACGCTTCGAACGAAGGGGTATGAGAAATTTCCCTGCATACATCGACTACCGTGCTGCTAGAATGTGTGTAGTGATCATGGTAGTGATATTTCCACTCAGAATCGATCACTTATGTGTTACCTGGCTGCCAGTTTCTCTGTAGCTTGCTAAACATGCTATTTGAATGATGTGAACACAAATGAGTGATACGGTTAAAATAAATATCTGGTTATCCTTCATAGCGCAGTCACTATTTACAGCTCGTATCGTCTGTAAACTCTTGCGTTACCAAGGCAAAAACGGACTTGTTTGTATTACATCGCAAAGAGCTCCGTTATCGCAGCACCACAGTAGAAAACAAAACCATATCTGTACTGGCCGGACGGTTTTCTTAAGTCCAAAATACAGTGCAAAAGTAATCTGTTAAATGTGCTTGCGCCTGATTTCTGTTGATATGCGCACTTCATTGCTGTTCATACTGGTTAAATGTTACAGGACACTAATAAAAGAAACTATGATGACATGTGTAATGGTGTAGTAGTGGTGTCCCATTTCTTAGGGGGATATCTTCACCCCTAGACCTTGCCACTCTGTATGAAGAGGCAAGGGGAAGGGGTATAAAAGAGAATTGGGATTGGACCTAAATCTTATCTCAAAACATTTATTGAATGGCAATAAGGTTAAGTTGGACTTTCCATGTGAGCATCAACATTTGTGTTATTATTTCACCAGACAGTGAATATAAATATTCTCAGGAAATATGTTAATTTACATTATGTAAGGTATTAAAAGTTGTTTTGGGGTTGCATATGAACTACAATTGAGTTCAACTGCAAATAAAAGACACAATTCTCAAGATCTACATTAAAAACAGCATTATCATCTTTACTTAATTTAAAACAGACTGACTTTGAGAATTAACAGGCGTTGCACTTTAGTCAGTGTTGATGTTTTATTAAAATTGTAAAGTCACTGTTATGGTGATTAGTGCTTCCTTTAGTTGGACTCTTAACCCTTAAATGTTTTATAAGACTTTACAACAAGACTGAAAGAGAAATAGATCAGCTGAAGTTAAATGTTTGTAACATTCAAAGGAGTGTGCATTACTGAACTTAAATCCTGTAGTTGTATAAAGATTACTCTAATTCTTCAGTATTATAATAAGGTGAACAAATAAGCTCAATGCTACAACAATGCTTTTTCTGCACAAAATGTTTGTAAAATCCTTCATGATTACTGATTGCAGCAACACTTACAATCAGTGGATGGCCTTTGGATGAGATCAGTGAATCAGGCCACTTTATGATGCACTATCAATATTTGGCCTCCTTTGACAAAGAAAATGTGTTTCATAAACAAAGCAAGAACAGCCAAAGAACACAAAATAAAAAGTCAAGGGTCAAGAGTCCAACCAATCTTCAATAAAACATTATCTAGAGCTCAACCTCTGTAGACATATGAAACTTAGTCAAAGGTTCAGGCTGTATTGAACTGTAATCAATGGTGTGGTAGAAATTCTAGTGCTACGATAAGGTGAACAGAAATAATCTCTTAAAGATGGTACCCAGCACGTGTAATATTCAGGTTCGCAAAGAAGATGAAGATTAAACACAAGCATTTAGTTTTGGATCTTGGTCTATTTTTACCGTGCAAAAATGAACTCACTCAGTGAAAATCCAAATAAAATTTGTTTGCTTGCTAGCATTATTAAACAGTGCTGCAACATGCAGTAAGCGTTTCAGTTTGACACACAAACCTCTATGTTACAAACCACAAATCACTTGATGGTTAAACTAGTTTTAACCCTCTGGGGTCTGAGGGTTTTTGGGGCCCTGGAGAAGTTTTGACATGCCCTGACATTTGTGCTTTTTTCAGTTGTTCATAAACATATATAAATGACAAAAGTGTCATTACACTGTATTCAGCACAAACTAGGCTACCATAATATGTGAGGAACATGTATGTACATGTTTGTATTTTTGAAGGAATAACGTTTATGCGTGGTTATTGAAAAAACAAAAAACTTAAGTCACTGAAATAAGGCCAAAAAAATAATATTATATATGTGTTCACAAGACTTCTGGGTATTGGAGGTTGTAGACTAGAGTTTTTGCTTCAAAATGATGTAAAAAATTATGCTGCCTACTAGTTCATATAAAACAATAGAGAGATTTAAATTTTGTAAGACACTTTTTGTCAAGAAACACAGTATGCGTGGAGGCGTGAATCATCATGACATGACATGTCATTTACACGTGAGAAGACAAAAGAATCGCATAATGACCTGAAATGACCCTCTGTGATCATGTCTCAAGCTCATCATGGTGTATATCAAACATACAGAAAAAACAGCAATACTGTGAAGTATTATTACAATTTAAAATTATATAATGTTTTTCTGTAATGCAAAGTTTCTGAACAGTTATGTTACCTCTATGGCATTTCATATAGGCTTTTAGCTTAAAATTATGCACATTTGGAGAAATATTGATGGATTCTCATATGTTTATGTCAATTTTCTATACAGAGGAGTAATATTTATTCAATATTTATTGTCATCACTATGAACACTGGATACTGTGTTTTCAATTCATACTTGCAGCCGGAGGCCGCTCTGTGCACCTTTAGTCCACAAATTAATTTAAAGAGGAACAACCATGTGACTCTCCAGGAACTAACAGAGGCTTCCAGATATCGCTATAATATGCAGATAAACACTTTGCGACGATGTATACATGTATTGCCTTAGAATTTGCGTCTGAATAGCGCTCCCTCTGTGGGCGTGGCCGCATTAGCAGATAATGAGCTGAATCACGGACTGCTGACATGGCTCTCTTTTCATACAGATTACATAAACACAGAATTTTTGTTTTTGTTTTCGATTTAAAACCTGACATTTCAACGTTTCTTTAGACATAAGTCTCATTTTTGTGTCATTAGTATTCATAAGTTACAGTGACGAGACAAGAGACGAGAGATCACGCATCATGTTAGTTTTCTTTATTTTGAAAAAAGCACAACATTTTGTTTTTACTTTGAGTGTACACAAATAAAAGAAGATATTCCACAGATTAAAATGGTGTATAACTCTTAATTGTATGTGCAACATTGACAGAGTATTTTGAGTCTCTTTCACACTGGTAAGAAAAAACCGAGGTGGCATCGCCGGCGTGACCGCCAACCCGAGGGAGTTAAATCAGATAAAACAGCCTCAACCTTCCCAACATGACTGATGAGGAAAACAGGAGGAACATTGTGCCATTGTCATGATCCCTGCCTGTTCCCTGTGTCTCCATTGTTTTGTTAACCTCATGTTTCCACTCTGCCACTCTTTGCCACTCTGCCCCCTTTGTTTGTTTCCATGGACACTTATTGGACCACACCCCTCTTGTTACGCTCATCAGCCTGGTTCACTCATTCATTCCCTGCAAAGTCTAGTGTTCTGCTGCAGTTCTGAACATTTCCCTGGTTTCTAGTTTCTTGCATTATTGTCTGCCTGTGTGTACCTGCCTTGTTGTTACGTACTGCTCTGAGACAAGAATGGTTGAGAATCCAAATGCAGTTTATTAAAGGGTGATCCACACTCGAGGACAAGAAACAAGGGTCAAAAATATACAGAAAGGCAGTCCAAACAAACAAATAAGGTAGAAACACACAGGCAGACAAGGGGAATCCAAGAGACAGGCAAAAATCCAAAAAACAAGAAACCAGTGAAATGCTCAGAATTGCAGTAGAACACTAGACAATACTTAGCAAAAAAAAAAAAAAAGTGAAATGTTCATCAGGTTCACCTCAATTTTACTGTTGCATGTCTCATATTGGTATGATGTATTCAATTCTAAATATTTTGTTTTTATCTTTGTTATAGAATTTTAATAAAATGTTTTTTTTCCTCTCTTTTTTTTTTCTACAGGCCGTGGAGGTAAAGGGTACGATATGTTGTGCAGGCAAAACACTGAAGTCCTTGTAGTGGAAGATGTTACTTTCCCCCGAAAAGACCCACCAGCGATAGCCCAGAAGACAGTTGCTGAAATCCATCAAATGGGCTCTTAAGAATCTGCTGAGGTTTTTTCTTAATAATTGAAGACAGTTTCTGAAAATATGTACATGTTTGTTAGAGTTATAGTTGTTTTTGTTAATATTTTTGTTCATATTTCATATTTATGTTTTTTTGTGCAGAAGAAGTGGATTAGATACAGTGCTGGTCTTTAATTCATAAAATTAGCAAAAATCTAACATTTCATTGAAGGAAATGAATTGAAAGTGGAAAATCATATTATGAAAAACATTTTTTTCAAACACATTGCCCCCTTTTATTCGATACTTTTTGCAACCTCATTTTCCCAAGATCATGTAGAAGATTTTATTATGGTAAAATTTAGTATAATATAGCATAATATGATGTGTTATACTTCACAATTATAATCATATGAAGAGTATGAGGCCTGTACATGTGTAGAGAACATGACAGCATTGAGGCCTGTACATGTGCTTCCAAGAAAAAGCTTGCTGAACTCATAAGAAATTTGAATCTTAAAGAATGTGTCTAAGTATGGAAAATTCTATTTTAGGCAAGAAGAATGAGGTAAATATGATCCCATAACTTGGCCTCAGCTTATATCACATAGTATAAATATGAGCTGAAAACAAGGAACGGGCAGTTGTTGTCTCTGCAGACATAACAGCTCCGGCTTTGAAATAAAGCGTGTATTCTGTTATGTTTTTACAAAAAGAACCACAACACTAACAGCTCTGCTCTGAGTCTTCACCTATAATGCCTGATGAGTTTGGAGAACACCTGACAAGAGATCAGAGACCATTCCTTCATACAATTTCTCCAGATCCTTCAGATTCCAGCTCCATGTTGGTGGTTTCTATAGGGTTCAGGTCAGGGGATTGGGATGCCTATTGCAGAAGCTTGTTTTTTTTTTTGCTCAGTGATCCATTTTTGTTTTGGTTTTGATGTTTTTTTTTGGATCATTGTCCTGATGGAAGATCCAACCAAGACCCATTATAAGATTTCTAGCAGAAGTCGTCAGGTTTTGATTTTTTATCTGTTGGTATTGATAGAGTCCATGATACCATGTATCTGAACAAGGACCTTGCAGAAAAATAGGCTGACAACATTAAAGATCCAGCAGTACATTTCATTTTACACAGGGGGTACTTTTTTATCCCTGTGTGCACCAAACCCATCTTAAGTGTTTGCTGCCGAAAAAGTAACTGACACTACTGGAACTTCAAACAAGACAGGTTCTATGGTCAGATGAATCAAATAAAAATTAGCTCTGAGCTGTGCAAGTGAAGCTCTTATATGTGCAGCTCCGTGAACGGTGCAAGAGCTTCTTTCATCCTGACCGAAACATCTCAGTGGATGAAAGAATGGTAGCTTCCAAAGCATGGTTCGGTCTGAAGCAGTACCACAAGGACAAGCCAACCAAATGGGGGTATATGCTCTTTGTACTCGCAGATTCACGACTTGGATATACATGGGATTGTTTTATTCATGAGGGAAAATCCCCACAGCTCAAACCCCACAAAACAAGGGGCTGAGCTATAAATCTGTAGTAGCTTTAGTCAATCACAATGTCTTGAGTACCAGCTACAAGCTCTATGTAGATAACTTCTACACAAGCCCAATCCTCTTCCGGGATCTCCTTAAAAAAAAACGCCTATGGGTCCATCAGAAGCAACAGGCTAGGCTTCCCCCAAACCACCTTAAATAAACTGTTTGTTTTGTTGAATGGAAGGACACAAGAGAAGTTATGATGTGCTCCTCCTTCCATTCAGCTAACGGAAACCAGAGCAGAGGAGGGTCAAGACACCTGATGGGCAATGGGCAAAAAAGACAGGTCCTCATTCCTGCTGCAGTGTCCAACTACAACAAGTCAGTAGAATTAATTCTCTGGTGTTTTGCAAGAAAATGTGCAGAAATGTTTAGGTTTTATATATTGTTTATGTTTGCTTTCCACACAGGAACATGGGAGGTGTTGACATGTCTGATGCCCTCATTGGATATTATATTGTCCTTAGAAAAAACAGAAAGTGGTACCGGTCTCTCATGTACCATTTTGTGGATGTCGCTGTTGTAAATGCCTTCATTATTCACCAGCAGCTGACTGCAATAAAAAAAAAAAAAGGCAAAAAGCCAGAGGGAGTTTCAAAAAGCTCTGGTCAGTCAACTTGCTGACTGGATGCTACCACCTGCTGAAAGTGCCGAATATGCCACTTGGAGACACCAGTCTTCTGCCCTGCCTGTGATGCTGCTCTGTTTCCTGCCACAGCATGAATGCTTTAACAACTGGCATTACGAGTTGTAAATAGTTGTATATAGTTAAGTCATGTAGTATTAGTATAAGTATGCATGTATATAGTTATTTATACTAAGAATGATAGTGTGATAGTAGTAGTTATTGTGTATGATCATATTAGAAATTTATATTTCGTATATATGTTTTAAAACGTTGTAAATCAATCTCTGTTGTGTAAATCAATTCAATTGTCCATTAGGAACCATATAAGCAGCATGACTGGTGGACATTGTTAGTATAGCGACTGAAATCTCATTTTTTTTGAGATATCAATGTCAAACTTCTTCAGACTGATCGCTTTTAATTTGACATGAAATTAAATGTAACTAATTTTTGTTTTAATAAAATATAAATAAATATTTCAGTACTTATTACAGCTTACATAGTGTAATATATAGCTAAGTGCAAATAGCATCCCTTGTTGGCAACCGCTATTTACACTAGCTCCACCCACCAATGCCTGGTTGGGCCACTCAAGATTTAAAAGAGATTCACAAAATTCAATGTCTTCAGTGGTGCAGCAGTAGCGAGTAGGGATCGGAGTTTTGGTCTTTTAACGCGATTGACGCAGGTTCGAATTTATAAAGCGCGTGTATGCTAAAATCCATGACAACGTTCATATTTATAAAAATGGACTTTGACAAGTCCTAAGCAGTCAGAGTACTGCAGGTATGTGGAAATCTAAGCAATTCTTGCCGCTCACTGTTCTCAAGTACAGGATTTGGATGTTGACTGGTTGATGGTTCGCAAATGTAAGGTTTTTTTTTTATGTATAAACTGTTTATGTAATAAAATATGTTTTCAGTTTGTGTTGTCCCTTATCAGTGCAAAAATATCACAAATTAAAAATGATTCATATTGTCCAAACCCCACTTTTCTAGGGCGTTCCCAAATTTTTGGAGGGCAGTTTATGGACACTGGAAAATGATAAAAATTTTCTATAAAACATTTCGAGGCCCATTATTATCTGCAGGTCCACTGCAGCAGATTCAAAAGACTGTGCTCAAGTGAATAAGCAGAACATGTGCTTGCTACTTTGAACAAATCAAAGTTCTCCATTACCTAGAGAAAAAAATCAGCTGATGATTTTGAAAGCCTGAAAAATCACGAGTCCTCACAAACAATATGCAGATCTTGCCAAAGTGACACTTGCACAAGTGATAATCTTCAACAGATGCTGTGCAGGAGAGGTCTCAAAAATGATCAAAAATCATTGTCCTGATTAATAATTGACATTTTATTTTATCAGGGAACGTTTTTACCAAAATGGAAAAATTAAACGGAGGACTGAAACAGTTGAAACTGATTTCTGGATGAGTTGAAGATATGGATAGAGAACCTGGCCTCATCTTTGATGTCCTTCAAACATCTGCTCCTGGTGAGGGAGAACCATTACAGGATGTACCTCGATGGTGCTACTGTACAAGATGAGGGAAATGCCATCAGATGTTGAAAACAAATGTCACATAAGCACGTTGCCCCACATGTCTGTACATTTTGGATGAGCACGTATTGTGCTTGTCACGCCGGCTGAGCAACGGCATCCATGCCCTCCATGAACCTTGGGATGACAACCGGGAATACCGCCATGCTGCTTATAGAAATTTTGGGGCAGATGTGGTCATCTCCAGCTGCTGTGTGTGCACAATACGTGATAAATACCCAGACCCAAACGGTCAGTAGGCTACACTGGTTTCATAGCTGATGTTTGTGTAGCACATGCTGATCCCACCTCAATCATATTCTCCTATAAACGGGTGTTTATTTATGTTCAAAGGACTTATTACTTTTTTAGTTGTTTATTTTACGTTACATTGTAATTTGGATTAATATGTTCCATTACCTTTGTTAAACTTTGGTTTTCCTCCATTCAGTTGATTATTTTTATGTTACAGTATAATGTATTGTTCCATAGTGCCTTTATAAGGACTTGCTTGTCAGAGTGGAAGTGTATATAAAAGCAGTGTTTTTAAATAACAAATGGATCAGGTATAAAACAGGTATTTAGGATGGTTGTTTTACATCTGTCTGTTTTTATCAAGCTAAAAACATGCTTCCTTGAATGTCTGATGCACAAAGACAGACAGAGGGAACATAGTCCTCATCTGAAGTACATGACCACATCATTTGCATAAACAGTATAATTGTTAATATTTTGAGATTATCAATGATTATGGTAGCTATCTGTAACATTTACTAAGAGAGAATCCACTTGCATGCACACTTTTAATAGCAAAACTCCACATGAACAGACAAGAACATCTGACCCAAAACATGAGCATGATCCACCACAAAAACGACGACTAGCAAAGCACAAGAGAAACACAGGAGCTATATATACACAGGGCAAACAGGCTTAACAAGGAAACAAGATACACCTGGGGAGACTAATCAACATGAAAAACTACATAACAAAAACTACATAAAAACATGAAAATTACATAATCAAAAAATTAACACATATCTATCTATTCATACCTAACTTTCTAAACAATATACAATCTAATGTTTTAACTATGTTAAAATTATGTTTATGGTCACACTTTTAGTGAACATGACTACATCTGGAGGTTTAATGTCTAGATGTAAACATGCTCACCCAGACACGCAGGCAGTTCTTAAGGAGAAGAAAGCTGAGCAGAAAGATGGTTCCCTGACAGCTTCCTCTCATCCGCTATTGCTACAGTATGTCATCCTCACTTTCGTCTTGTCCCTGGCTTTTCTCCTCCTCTAGGAGATCATCTGCTGCCACACAAATGTTGTGGAGGATGCAACAGGCACCTTCGAGGCGAACAGAGGCCTGATCTTCTGGGCCCTCAAGAAAATGTCACGCCAGCAATTCTTTAACATCCCGAAGGTGCTTTAAATAATATTACTTGCCTGTTGTACCGGGCTTCAACTTGGGATGTCAATCAAAATTCATGTAGAAAATATTTGGTGTATTTTATGAATTTTGGTGTATTTAATGAGTCATGGAGGTAACAATTTGCTGTATCTTCTGTGTGTTTCTGAGAGAAAAAGAGAGTGTTTTTACTTGCAACAGGCTGGGGATATGGTGTCACGAAGCCCATGTCCTGCGCAGATCACCAACGTACGCATCTGTAAATGCGCCCTGGGCATCACAGGTGTCCTGCAGTATAATGGAAGGAAATAGTTTTCTGTTGATGTAAAAGTTTTTGTGGCTCTGCAGGAGGAAGAATCCTGATGTGGCATCTATCAATGGCACCAGCAGCACAGCCAAATGCCTCATGATCTCAGCAAGGTGAGCAAAGCCGACCCCCACCTACTCCATCTTCTCTGTTTTGGGGAAATTAATAACTTTGTGGAGGATGGTCAGTATTTAGTCCACAATGTTGTGGACCATCCTGCAAGCTGTTACAAGTGGCATGTTGAAGATGTTGAAGTAAATGCTGTAGGACGCTCCACAGGCAAGTCAGTAAACTGTGACCAGAACTTCAACTTCATGGCTCCATCCATGGGCTTTTTGATGGGGCGGCATCTGGACCAGCATGTTGATGCTGTTTCTGGAGAGCCTGAGGACTGGTTTTAAATCATCCCAAAAGAAAAAATACTTTCCACTGTTAAGACCTCAGTCCCACCAGACTAATAATTGAGTCTATTTCATTTTTTGCTTAAAATGCCATAGACAATACGTGGGCCAAACCAAAAATGAACACAAAGACGTGCATGAACACAAATGCACGTTTTCATGCATGCTAGTTTCATTGCGATCCACATGAGAGGGAGATACATTTGCAGATTTACAGGCAAATTAACAAAGTATACTGTAGAGTACATGTGAATTCAGAGACTTAAACTGGTCAAAAGAATATAGACAGAAAAATAACAACAGTTTTTATTAGAAGTTTCAGGCTTGGTTGTTCTTATTCAGTCTCTGCTCCACACTCTGATCAACAAAGAATGGTTGCAGGTCCATACAGACCGCCCATTAAACGCAAAAGTAAGCATCAATGTAATAAAAACAGATAGTCTATTAAGACAAATAACACAGATGTTTTTTTTTGTTGTTGTTTTTTACAACAATTACAGGCTCGCACTGCCTAAACTCAAAAAACTATCAAATTGATTTATGGATTTAATTTACCTGGTCCACTATTTGGGGAAGGTGACAACTAAAATTCAGGACAACCAACCCATTACATTCCAGAGGCTCACATGTCTTTTAACAGTGAAACCAGGTGGTACAAATGTTAGAGAGTAATGCCCAAAATTGTTATTTTACCACCTAACTCATATTAGAACAACATTATTAGACAATTATTGATGATACAATCAAAATAATCCGTGAACAAACAGACCAGGGGCAGGGCCAAAGCCAGGGATGTATTATTACCAAGGTCCCAAATTTGCCATAGTTAGAAGGGTTTGGGGACATAAATCCTGCTTACTTTGATTTGATTGGTCACCTCAAATATTTGACAGACCTCACTGCTAAGACAGCTCAGATGAGAAGTTTGGTTATTAACTTTGTTCTGTACAATATCAAAATTGTTTTATTGAAAGGTCTCTCCTTTATTCCTACTCCTTTTACGCCTCGAAACACAGAGTTATTAAAAGACGTGAAGTCCTACCTATCCTAGGTTTAAACTAGAAACTAGACTATTTCAAAGGTAAAAAGAATCATAAACAGAAGCTCTCCTTCACCCATGGCTCTCTCCAAACAGATTACCCAGATTATAGAGCAGATAATTATGCTTACAGACAGATAATTGGAGTTATAAAGCTTTTCTTAACTTAACCATGCGTAAAAGAAATGTTTTGAGAGAGCTCCAGAAAAATAGAAACATTGTTTTTAAACTGGCAGATAAGGACAACGCTAGTGATCTTGGGTAGAGACCAGTTTATATGGGAAGGACAGAGGCAGCTTCCAGTGAGTGAACATTATCATCCAATAGAAGAACCCATTTTTCTCTTCTAATAAAATTATCAGTGGAAAACAAAAAGAATATCTCCTGGGGGACGTCCTCCTAGACCCAGGAGATTCGATTTGCTCCCTAAGATACACAAAGAACAAGAGTTGAAGTTTTCCATCTGAAATCCCACCTGGGAGACCTATAGTTTCTGATTGCAGCAAAACTTAATTTATTGTAGGGTAGAAAATGCTTGGATAAACACAATTTAAAGTTACTATAAATAAATGTAACAAAAATGATTTTGAATTTGACTCCAAATTTAAAAGGAATGGCCATGGGAAAGAAGTTTTGCCCTTCTTATGCAAATGTCTTCATGGCCGATCGGGAGGAATTGGCCGTAACTTTTTCACCCAAAAAGCCTTTTGCATATTTCGGATTCCTTGATGACAGCTGGGGTGTCTGGACACACTCAAGGGACGATTTCACTCTTTTCACACATTTGAATGCACACCAAACCTCCACAAGAATCAAATACATGATTGACGCACGTGAGGTCAACTTTCTAAATGTAGTTTCATTTAAGGGCCCTACAAACAAACCTTTTGGATTTTAGGGTTTATTTCAAAGACACATTAGACACTTTGGTACAAAGTAAAGTATATTCTCCTCCACCCAAGGGCTGAGTGGGTAAATGTAAATGTTACATCTCTTTAAAATGGGTAATGAATAGATTCACTAAACATATTTTAACACTGCTAAGACCTCTGTCCCATCAGACTAACAACTGTGTCTATTTAATTTTTTTATTTAAAATAAAAAAGACAATATGTGGGCCAAACCAAAAATGAACGATGCGTCTGTATATGCCAATATTGCACATAAAATTGAGAAACATAGACATATGGTTCAACATTTATTAACCCATGGAACGTTTATATGGTTTAGAGTGAATCAAAGGAACATATCTCTCACCTTTGTCAAGGAGGTACAATAATAATTAAAATCTTAATCTATATAAAGCAGATTGACCTGTATTTTTGGGCTAGCTCTTAGTGGTCGGTATCAGGAAGGACTGTGCATTACCAGTTTTGGAACCAGACCTTGGAATTTTCTTTCCCTTGACCAAAATAGGCAAGGGACTTTGTTCATGTGAAATCTATTTTAAGAATGTTTTTAAAATGGTAGGTGTGTGTTTCTTTAGTTTTGCTTGGCCCCCAACAATCTCAGTGTGTGATGCCTCTCCAATGTCTTTCACATCATGACACTTAAAGGGCACCTATTATGCAAAATTCACTTTTACATGGTGTTTGACCATAAATGTGTGTTGGCAGTGTGTGAGCAAAACCACCCTAGAATGAGAAAAATCCACCCAGTGGTTTTTTTACAATCTCAATAATTCATAAGCACTGTCTCAGAACGCCCTGTTCTAAGATTGCTCTCACTGTGACGTAGAATTGCGCTAAGCCCCACCAACGTGGTTTGATTGACAATCTGGTGGCATAGACCCCGCCCTCGGTGATCTGTCAACCATCCTCCATTGTTTCAACGACAGCCGGTAATGTCTCCTAAGAAACATAAGTGTTCTGTTGTGGGATGTAATAATGAACATAGTAGTTTTCACTTACTTCCGACATCAGAGCCACTGAAAACGCAGTGGATGGATTTTATTTACGAAGGAAAGGCGCCACTCAAAATTCCAAAATACGTTTATGTTTGCGCGAATCATTTTTTGACTGACTGTTTTGAGAACGAGGGTCAATTCAAAGCAGGTCTTGCTTCAAAGTTAATCCTCAAGTGTGGATCGTTGCCTACTGTTCGCGATCCAACGTCACCTCCAGAAGAAGTAAGTGTATTTAATGTTTTTTGAGCAAATAGTCATTTCAGTCGATGTCAGCCAATTCAATAACAAATGCGTCTAAAGTTGTTGTCGTCGTCGTAGAATGTCTGTGTATATAATTTAAACCTTGTTTGTATAGTGTGTATCTAACGTACTTAGCAAACGTTATCACAGTATTTGTGTTTGTAGTTTCAAAAAATTGCGCGAACGTTATCACAGTGTGTGTGTGTGTGTGTGTGTGTGTGTGTGTTGCACATACATAATTGCAAAGGGGACACGATTAAAACTCTATAAGTACATAAATGTATCAAATAACCATTCAGAGACGTCCTGCTCCATTCTCAATTGTGTTTCTTCTGCCGGAGTCTCTTCGTCATCTGGGTCTGATTCCGGTTCAAACATGTACGGCTGAATGCCATACAAAACAGCGGGTCTCTCACTCTCAGCCATTCTGCTTCTACCGACTGTTTATTGCCATAGGTATGCAAGTTACGCCCTCATCCAAAGGCCGGGCATGGATATGCAGCTCATTTATATTTAAGGTGGTACACACCAAAACAGCTCTTTTTAAAACAGGCCCCAAAAATGACATTTTCAAATGGTTATAATAAATTAACTGTGGGGTATTTTGTGCTGAAACTTCACAAATACATTCTGGGGACACCCAAGACCAATATTACATCTTGTAAAAAGGGGCATAATAGGTGCCCTTTAACTTCTACCAGGCCATAGTGAGGTTCTTCATTTGGGTCCACCACTTTGCCATCTGGACTTGCACCAATATGTGGAGCATGGGGGAGGATGATGAGTCCACATGGAAGAACATTGACATCAAAGGTCTCAGTGTAGCACTGAAGAACCTCTGGCTCAAGTTCCACTCCTCTACGCGTTGATTTGGTCTGGGGGAACCTTTAATGATCCGTCCGGCAAGTGTCTGCAGTGGATTCTGATCTCACATGAGCAGCTTCAAAAGAACTTGCTTCCTGTAAGCCGTACACAATGAAATTTTTCAATGTACTTAAACAATAAATACATGAAAAATATATTTTCTTTGCATAAGGGAAAGCACCTTCTATAATGGATGTGTACTTTTACACATGTGTAGCTGGACGAGTTTACAAAGGCCATTTCTGCTTGGAATCTGTGGAACTCTGTCTTTCTGTCTTTTGGAACTCTGTCTTTCTGAGAATCCAAATGGTTAACTATAAATCAAGGAAAATGTATCATAATATGTATCACATATTATGAATTGTGCATTAAATGTAGTATTGATTACTGCATAATTCACACACCATATTTAATCTTTCATTAGCTCTTGAATTATTAATGTCTTCTTCACAAAACATAACATACCTCAGGTGTCTTCCATAGCAAGCATATGAAGGACTTGATAAATCTGTTTTTTTTTTTCATTGCCAAAACACTGTATACCTTGTCAATGCTCAGTCTATGACAAACAACAATGCAGATATTTCACTTATTAGTGTTTCAAATAAATCCAGCATCTAACAATCATTTAATTACATTCCAATAGTTTCTGATTATACCCATGTCCTCATGTAACACACCTCACTCTAGGTTATGCTGTTATTAAATATGTTTAATTAGCATAGTGAAGCCTCTCATCCATTGACTTCCTTTCAAAAAACAGTCTCTGGTCTCATGGTGTGTTCAAGACCACCTGGGAAGTTTGTATTTACGAGGTGGTAAGTCGTGTTTACGATGGTAGGTGCGTTCAAGTCACTTTTGTCAGAGTATGTCGGTGTCCCTAAATTAATTACACAAAATAACAACACTTCTACTTCTAGAAAATGTAGAGCAAAGAATGTGCACTGGTTGTATATTTTTAATTAATTTATGAAGCCATTGTAACTTTATCGTTACATGTTATATTGTTATATTATGATGCTATTGTATTTTCTGCAGGGAATTAGCTTACTTTGTTGTAAATAGAAAAGCCTGACAATGTCACTGCTAAATACCTAAGTATTGTGGTATTTCCTCATGTTTCTCACTGACACGCCCCCAACTCCTATAAATCGGGGCTTAAAGAAAATCCTGAGCTTCCCACTCGTATTTACGACATTGTGGTGGCGTTCATGTGCGTTCAGCTCGTAAATATGATCTTTCCGACATGACTTGAATGCACCATCATTCCCTGCCTACCGCCGGGGGCAGAGCATTAGCATTAGCCCTTACATTTTTTGGCTTGAAGTTGCAGGCTTGTCTTCCAGTGGCTTTGCTGGAAGTTTTTCATGAGAGAGATGTGCAAAATGTGATGAAAAAAAAAATTAAATGAATCAAATGAAAAAATTAAATGAAAAAAATAAATGAAAATCAAATGAATCTACAAAAAGAAAGTCAGATTTTTAACATCTTAATAACTGAAAAACTACCTGGATGTCTTCATGTAGGGTTCTTTAAATGTAAAGTTCACAGAATGTCCAAAATAAAAAAAATTTGGGGTCCTTTTAACATCTTTTTATTTTATTGATTAAAAAAAAAACAAAACAAAAAAAAAAACAGAGCAACCTAAGGAACAAACAAACAGCAGAAATGTATTTTGGAAGTTTTTTTTTTTTTCATAAAACATAACCATAACATTATAATAATGTTCTCTCTCTTTGTGTGTTTGTGTTGGATTTTATTATTTATGAGGGCATTTTATATGAATACACGCAACACTAGGCGGACATTTTGTATTAATTCGGGCACTGTAGAAGAGATTCTACAGATTATATATCTACTGATTAGCATGCACACGCATGAATATTGCAGCCTTTGAAAAAAAAATAACATTGCTTGAAAAAAAATAATAATAATAAAAGCTAAAAAAAGTAAATAAAATGACACCACACCCTTTTTGATGACCCCTGTTTTTCAACCCGAGGCACTCATGCGCAAGTGGAAGTGGGTGAAATGCCTTTAGCAGTGAGACGTCAACAGTTGTCTATTGTATACTGGGTAACATTGAGCATAAGGAATCACACCCTACTACATATGTATTTCATGAATGCTGGGAACATACTCAAGGAAGTAATTGCAGTATGGGATGGATAGGTACGCAATTAGCCCAATCAATAGGAATGGATCAGAGGAATTATAGCCAAACTGTGACATTGCCTGCTATTCCTACATGGAGTTTAGTTTCCAATGCCCTATATAGACATTCAGTTACACAAAGAAATTAAGGAGAATGAGAAAATATCAGAAGAATATGTTGTTCGGCAATAGATGGTAAAGTATAGAGATATAATACATATTTTTATCTCAGGTAAAACTGGAGCAGCTGTATTTATTCCAAAATATCAGAGTACCATCAAAAAGAACAACAGATAATTTATCAGTGTTCACTGCTGAATTAGTTGCAATTCTCCTTGCTTTACAGTGGGTGGAGGAAATGAATATTGAAATAGCAGTTATATGTACTGATTCTATGGCAGCCCTGGGAAGTTTACAATCTGGTCACTCTGATAGTAGACAAGATATTGTATTTGAAATTGTACAGTCATTATACAGGCTAAATAATAAAGGAAATGACACTAGATTTCTTTGGGTTCCAGCACATGTAGGGGTGGAGGGAAATGAGGTGGTAGATATTCTGGCAAAGAACTCACTTAAAAGCAGAAATGTAGAGATTCACATTGATATGAGTAAATCAGAAGCAAAAACATGTATTTGTAAGGCGGCACATGACATCTGGCAGAAGCGTTGGGAAAGAGGAGGGGAGACACCTGTTTCAGATTTAGAAAAAAGTGGGAAAAGGAGATTGGAATTCAAGAAGGAAAGAATCATCATTAATTTTTAGACTTTGCATAGGACACACAGGGTTAAATTATAGTTTACATGAAATCAATAAACATCCTACAGGGAAGTGCAATAAGTGTAATGAACCAGAAACAGTTGAACATGTTCTCATAAATTGCATAGCATATAAAAATAGACAAGAGTTAAAGAATAAGATGAAGGAAATGGAGCATAATGCAATATCATTAGAAAATTTTCTGGCTGAAAAAAGTGGACGAATTCCTATGCAATATGCTATATTGAGGTTTTTAAAGGAAACAGGAATTGATTTCAGAATATAGTTTTTTTTATTATTATTTGTTTGTTTTTCTCATTTCCCATCGATGCTCCACACTCCAGTTCAGTTGGTGGCAGTAACGCACCATAAGCTGGTCTGCCAACCGCCAATAAAAGAAGAAGAAGAAGAAGAAACAGACACAGTGACCCCTAGTGGTCTTCTGTAAACCATGGCAATTCAAAACATTCAAATTGTGTGACAATGTGGCTCAGTCTGGGTAACTTCATCCCCCATGGCTGCTGATTGTTGGGACAACAAGATTTGAGGTGTCAGAACACTTATAAAGCTTTGAAATTTGCTCCACCTGGCCTTTCATAACAACGATTATGAACAAGCCATAGCTGTAACAAGCTAATTGAGGTATGAGAGATTGGTAAAAGTTATCTCAGAGCCAACTGCACAAAAAACACAACCAAAGTGAGTAGAAGATTAACTCTAAGCAAAATGCAATCAGGCTATATAAGATAGCTAACTGCTTACCTTCCTCTGTATCCACACCGGACTTGATGCCTGTCAACACCCTATTTCTGATAATTTATAGAATCTTCTCGCCAAACGCATCCTAAATTATGTGTGATCCACCACATGTCCTCATCTGTCCTCATCCATCCACATGAGACCCATTTTTACAGCTGTCTCAGCCCACTTGTTTGGTGCACACAGGGTTCGGATGGTATGGTTCACACTTATTCAAATGAACAATCACTCCAGGGTTTGTTTTAATCCAACCAAACCTTATTGTTAGATTCATTTTGTGTATGTAACTATTTGACGAGTAGTTAACGGTTATCAAGTTAAGTCAACATTCATTTTTAGTGGTGATGTTGAGAAATACAGAATTTTACTTCAGTTAGTAACATAATTACTATATAATGATGTGTATCATTATGGAGATTTAAAATAACTTGTATACTGTACAATTCTGGTTTGAATCCTACACTGTACATACTGTACAACATTTGCTTGAATCCCACACTGAGCAGCCAGAAACAACTGTGACGAGGAACTAAAAACTCTTGGTGTCTTGATTTGCCTTTTCTCATTAAATGTTTATTTTTTTATTCAGTCAGAAAGCAGGAAGAAGTTATTAAATGCTACAAAGAAGTACTAAAGACTTTCAGGAAATTGAGGACAATGTCTGCAGCCTTCCATCAACAGACAGAAGAACTATTGCATCCACTGCTTCAGTTGCAGAGCTTTCAAAAGCAGATCCTGGTTTTTACCAAGAGATAAACAATCTGACATGAAAAACTCTTCTTGATTTTGCAAAAAGGTCCAATGCAACAACATCTACTATTACAGAGCAAAAAATAGAAGATAGAAAACAAATAAATGAGCTCCTGTCCTTGCAGTATAGTTATATAATTAAGGCTTGGTTGATGCTTAAAGTCTGACCTATACCTGTTTAAATTGTAAAGTCTCTAGTTTCACTGTCATGTTCTGTTTGGAAAACTAATTTTTCTGAGAAAACATCTGAAAAAAGCATTGTTACACTGTATTTGCTCTGTTTAACTATAACAGACCTTTTAAAGGATTACTTCATAATTTACTCACCCCCATGTGATCCAACATGTTCATGTCTTTCTTTCTTCAGTCGAAAAGAAATGAAGGTTTTTGATTGGAAACATTCCAGGATTATTCTCCTTATAGTGGACTTCAATGGCCTCCAAACGGTTGAAGGTCAAAATTACAGTTTCAGTGCAGCTTCAAAGGGCTTCAAACGATACCAGATGAGGAATAAGGGTCTTATCTAGAGAAACGATCGGCCATTTTTAAAAAAAAATACAACTGTATATGTTTTATAAACACAAATGATCGCCTTGCATGTGCTTCCACTTTCCATATTCTTCAAAAAGCTTACGCTTTATGTCCTACGCCTTCCCTATTCAACTTATGGAAAAAAACGGAACTGGCGCCGCGTTCATTCAGTAAGTAGAATAGGGGTGAGTAAACTATCAGGAAATTTTATTTGTAAGTGAACTAATCCTTTAACATTAAATATTTTGAACAAAGACAGTAGCCAGGTCCTCCACACTGACATAAATATAGGAAATGCCTAAGTCAATGAGACAGTGTACACCTAGGTCAACTACAGGCACTGATTGCTATTTTTCAATGTCAAAATAAACATCTGAGTTTTTCAATATCAGTGGAAATTTTTCCAAAGCTGTGTCCCATGTCAATGCCCTCCATAACTACAATCATAGATTTCTGGTATTTGGTGCCCTTGTAAGTAACAGCTGGTGTCACTAATGTGGCCTCCTGGATGCCAAGCTTATATAAGTGACTCAAATTTATTAGCTTGTTGCATTTGAAGACTTGGTGTGAGGAGGCTGTCAGCGTGAAGATAGGCTTGCAGAAGCTGGTGTTTCTCTGTGCTTGCTTTCAAAACGCAATGTCCACCTCTGAATTAGTGGACCAAAATGAAGTAGGAGTTCTGGATAGTGCAGTAATGGTGCTTTGGTTTCAGTGTTGTATTTGGAAACAGTGAGACAATATACTGCTCAACGAGAGCTTTTAAATATGCTACTTGGTTAGCATGTATTTTGGGGGTTATTTCTGAAAGCTGCAGGCACAACTGCCAAATCTCATCCTCCAGTAGATTTTTTTTTATGCAAACACATATTAGCAGTGGGAGTAACCGGAGCAAACACCAGTTTTGAGCTGCATTACCACCCATCTTTTGACTGTCTGCTCGAATTTCAGATGGTTTATTGTTTACATTGGCCCCAGCAGATATGTTCCTATTCAGCTTGTTGTAAAGTGAAATGTTTTCCCACAGTGATGAGCCTCTTGATGTACAGAGACAGGTCTGTTGAAATGACACCTTCAAAAAAGTCGTCTTGAGCATGGTGGGAGTCCTGGGTCACATACATGGAAGTGTTTTAGGATATTAAACACAGAGTCATTTTATGCCATGAACATCAGCTGACTGAGGATTCCTGGCAAGCTCATTAACAGAGTTCTTGTAACTTTGCTTAACTAGAAATATTTACTTTTTATAAAGTTACTAACTGAAGTATCTCCAGCTATTGCAAACACTGCCACTTGTATTATTTGACCACTGTCCAGCTCAACTCCTCATGACCAGGAGGGGACATGTTCAGTTCACTTAGTTTTGTCGTGGCCACGACATATTATAACGTTTATATGTCGACTTCATTATGTTGAGGGAACAACATCCATTTCTCATGGCCACAAGTTAAATGTGTAAACAACCTGTGCAACCATAGCAACCTGGAATTATCAGAAATGGATAAGATTATAATATTTATATTTAATTAAGAAAAAGCACGGAATAAAGCAATGATTATATGAACCTTGCATTGCATATTACAATGCATATTATATTATATTATATTGTGCGCGATGTTGCCTAAACAGCATTCAAATGAAGTTTGGTATTATCAGTTATAATAATGGTAAAAGGACAGCCTATGTAAGAACATAAAATAATATAGTCTAGGCCTACAAAAAAAAAAAAAAACATTTTATCCATTCCATCTCACAGCCTTTTTAATTCATTCACTGATCATGTCTTTCTTTGTCTATCTATCTTTCTTTCTAATACCTATTAAACCAAAATAAAATGAAATATATAGTCTAATACGTTAAATTCCTGTAAATGAACTTCCTGTAAAATTCTTGTGCGCCTACAGAAATAAAATAAAATCAAAGCTTTTATATAGGATATATACAAATAATAAACAAAATATTCTTTTAACATAGGCTATAGCCTATTAATAGTTAAACATTTTTTGAACGTCATTCGAATGCTGTCACAGGCACAAGGGGCTACGAGTGAAAACAGATGCTCATAAAGCTACTGTAGTCTACAGAATTGTTACATGTACTGTGTCCTGTGACCTAGTTTTTCCCCAGTCTGTCTGATTAGTTCATTTGATCCACCTGTGTCTCGTTCATTATCCCATCACCTTGTTTAGATCCTCTTGTTAGTCACTTGTATTTATACCCTGTGTTTGCCCTCACTCATCGTCCGTTCTCGTTTGTATCAACACGTGTATATGCTGTCTCACTCAGTTTGGAATTAAAGTATTGTTATATTCGTCATCTTCATCGTCGTTGTGTTTGTCCCTACAACCACACGTAACAGAAGAACGGACCAAAACAGTTTTTTCTTTTGCGGCGTTTTTCTTCAGTTTTTATTTTTTGTTTTTCCTTCATGGCTCTACCCGCAGTCCAGCTCCTCTGCCTGGAGCAGGGAGACCGCTCGCTGGAACAGCACACCAGTGACTTTCTCCAGCTTGCGTGCCTGACTCACATCCCGGACCGCTCGCTCTGTATTTACTATCGTACCGGCCTGAGCGAGCGGTCCAAGGCACGCATTCCAGCGGGCGGTCCAACTGAGGATTTCGCAGCATACGTGGAGTGGGTGCTGGTAAACAACAACTCTCCTTTCACCATCGGCCCTGCTGAGGACGACACCAGCACCACTCCACATCCAGAGACCAACCATCCGCCATCGACGTGCACGATGGAGAAACGAGAGCCCACCGCAGACCGCGGAGATCAACCTGCTGGGACGAACGAGACCGAACCTGAAGAGAGGACGGAAGGAGTCGTCACCCCGGGGTGTGAACCGCTAGGTGTGTCTGACCAGGTGCGTGAGCCCGTTACATCGTGTGCTGTCGAGGGAGTGTTAGTGGAGTTCGAGGGCTGGGAAGAGAGCCCCAACCACAACATCACCACGGTGGATGGCATCGTCATGTCTACAGAAATCTTTCTGGATTTATTGGATGTGTTTGAGGAGGTAAATTTCCCTTGTCTTGTGTCCCCGCTGGTCCTGTCCAGCTCAGAACTGTGTGTGTCCCCGCTGGTCCCGTCCAGCTCAGAACTGTGTGTGTCCCCGCTGGTCCCGTCCAGCTCAGAACTGTCCGTGCCCCTGCTGGTTCTGTCCAGCCCTGTGTTCCCTCCCAACCTCCCTCTCCCGCCTCCTCAAACCATCTCATCTCTGCCTCCCCTGGGTACCCTTCAGCCTCTCATCAACTCCACGTAAACGCATGGATCCGACTCGACGCTTCAGGCCACCAGTGTCACCGTGGACTGAGGTTCTCCTGGCTCCGCCTCCAGCCTTCGAGTCCAACACTCCTCCGCGGCCTGTCGACGCTTCGCCTTCGCCGTGGCTCCTCCCTCCCTCGGCTCCACCGGATACCCTCAGCCTCAAGACTCCACCGGGCTCCCTCGTCCCACAGGCTCCGACTTGGTCAGACGTCGTCCAGCCTGCACCTACGGTTTCGCCTGGCTCCTCCTTCCCCCCGTCTCCTCCTTCGTCCTCGGTCGCACCGCCTCCATCTCAGTCTTCAGGTTCCCGGATTCCACCTCGGATGCTCGTCGTCCCGGCTCCAGCTCGGTCTCCAGATCCAGCAGTGTCGGTTGGGCTCTCCGGCATTCCAACTCCACCTGGATCACCATCATCGGTGGCTTCTCCATCGGCCGTCCCCAGGGTGGCGCCTCTCATCTCCCCACGATGGTTTTTCCTGTCCTCGACTCCACCCTGGGGCCTCTTCATGGTTGGTCTCTGGACCAACATCTGGCTCCTCCTGCTCCAGGCTTCCCCTTGGCTCCTCCCACCCTCCACTCCCCCTTGGACTATTTTTGTTTTCTATGGACTCTTGTTTGTTTTTTCCTTTGCTCTTCGCCCTCCTCCAGAATCCCCGCCCCCCCCCCCTCACTCATCGTCCGTTCTCGTTTGTATCAACACGTGTATATGCTGTCTCACTCAGTTTGGAATTAAAGTATTGTTATATTCGTCATCTTCATCGTCGTTGTGTTTGTCCCTACAACCACACGTAACAAGAATAGTCATAAAATCTAAACTTTATTGGCATGATAGGGCATTTACAGTATTTACAAAATACAAATTAAGTAACACACAGAAACCGTGGGTGGTTTCTACCGCGACCACATAACACTATCTTGGTCACGAGCCACTTCCTCCTGTAAAAGGTTTACCTTTATAGATTCAGGAGGAGTCAGGTAGGCGTATAATATTTTCTTCTTAGATTATATTATCTCAGGGTCTACTTCTGATCACTACCGTACCTCCTAGGCCTACGGTTCAGATATCAACCAAGCCTACCTGGGTGGGGTGGGTTAGCCTTCCTTTCAGTGCACCACAGCTGGCTCTCCGCCCTTAGAGGACAGCTATGCCTGCTAATGCACTCCCACGGCCAACTCTGTTGCGACTGGTTGGCAACCTTGACTGAATTTGTAAAGTCCGTCGGGATATCTTTGTTAAAATTTCTTTTTCCAGACAGTCACTTCTGATACCCCAAATAAATTCTCACTCTACAACAATAAACAGACTGAGACAATACTATCAGAGTTTGAGGGCAGTCCTCATTCTCATTTTATTATTTCTTGCAAAGGCAAAAGCTAAAAACACCACTCTATGCCAGCTAAGCTGGAAGTTCCATGGGCCAGATAAATAATTACATTTTAAAGCTTACCCTCTTCTCTATTCAGTATATATTCTTCTCTAAGAAAATCATGTGTCTTCTTTGATCTTCTGAGGGTTGTGGTCTGGCGCCGACTTCCGCTTGCTGCTTGCTTGAATGCTCTTTCTTTCTTCAGCAAAACTACACCTGAGAGCTATTAGGCCCCTGTTTTTATATTCACTTTTGACGCACTTTATTTCTTCATTTATGCACATGTGGTTTCTACTTGTGTTATTATATTAGCTGCATGCATCAATTGCTTTAATATTTGCATCTATCACCTGTTTTACTTGTCAATGCATTTCCTGTTTGCGTCAATGGCTTTAGCAATACACACATTTTTTATTATACATTTTAATCAGATTTCTACCTTACTAGACATTTATTTCCTAACTGTCTTCGTTTTTGTCTGTTACACACAATGCTTCTATCCCCCAGAACCCATGTTCACCTACACACATTATGCAACATTCGTCATCTTTACAGGATGTGGTATACACTCTCGAGCCCACAGCATGTATGTGTTTTCAAGTCACCTTATGAAAACTTAATAGACCCCAGAGATTTTCCAAGTTCAACAATTTTCTGCCTTTTATTTTATCTTTTAAAATCTCTATCAAATTATTTGGAAGAGAACACTCCATTTAATCAAAAATCACTAGGCCAGTGTTATATATTTTGTTCACTTGAGTACTTACAATATCCCAAATGTTTCCAACTATTTGTAAATCGTGAGAAAATTGCATTTTTAACCAAGGCTCTGGGACGTGTGAGGAGTCTGTCAATTGCGTCATACCCGCGTTACCCTCGGTTTCCAGTTTTATTTTGTAGAAACCATGGAAACACCAAAGACGCTTTAATATATTACACATTTTAATAGACAAGAGAACAACTGTTTTAATATATTTATAGACAGAAAACTAATTATTGTTATATAGCTCAACACATTTAGTTTTATTGTTTAAATCAATTTTCTTGATTTTTTTTGCGAGTACCATGCTTTACCATGCCTCAGAGAAAGACACTATTTTGTCAAGTAGCTAACATAGCATAATCAGATGCAGCTTTATTTTTATTAACAGTAATACCTAATTTTCTCCATCATACAATACGTTTTAAAATTAATTGCATGCCATTTATTTTTTGCACCGTCCGTTGAGGTGAAGACCACATGTGCCAAGATTCCACTCTCAAACTTGGCGTCATCAAGCTACACCTTTGTTTTGAATAGGCTTCTAGCGACCTCTAGTGGACAAAATTATTACATATTGCACCTTTAACAGAACTATTTATTTATTTATACATGTGTTTATTTGTGTATATGTTAATGTATCATGAACCATTTAACACATTTTGGCGCTGTCACACTCCTGACCATTTTTTTCCTGCACCATTGACCAGCAGGTGTCCTTATGTGCATTCAAAGCCTCGAGAAATGAAACGCTTTTCAACACATCTGGCTGGAAAGCTTCAAAGCTTCATGAAACTTCATCTCGCCATCTCTAGTTCTCCCTGTGATGGAATTGTTTAAGTTTGTTTATTATACATACTCTTTTGCATCCTCACCTCACCTTTGTAATGCTTGGAGTGAGCAGGCAATTTTACACATTTTTGCTTGTTTAAAAAAATAAACAAGGAATGGAGACTTAATGTAATGAATTAAAGCATCATGGGTAGAATCTCTTGACAGTGTATTCTGATTCATCAACACAGTTTCACTGATCCTTTATAAACATAAAACCCAGGATAGAGCGGTTTAGTGAATGTGGTCTGGACTGTGAGGATGAGGCTCATTGTGTCTCCAGAGACGCTGTAGAAGGACAGAGTTCCTGCACTGTGATCCACATACACTCCTATTCTACTGATGATGGACATTACTGGGAGTGTAGTGTGTATGTTATTGTGACTGAATGAGTAACTGGAGGAAGAGCAGATCAAACTCCAGGACTGATCATTACATCCAAACTGACTCTCTCTACACTGTCCCTTGCTATATGACACTGATATACGCACAATCCCACTCCACTCAATCTCCCAGTAACAGCGTCCACGCACACTCTCTCTACACAACACCTGCCACGCATTATCAAATCTTTTGGGATGATCAGGATACGACTGCTCTGTGTTAGTGTTAGTAATCACTCTGTTCCTCTCAGACAGATGGAGGCGTTTATTCACAGTGTTCAGATCCAGATTGAGCTGATGGGAATCTGATGGAGATAAAACACATCAGAATCAGGAATTATGAATCTGATCTTTTAATGTTTCTGAACTCTTCATGTTCAATATATCAGCAGTGTCTCAGTACAGTTTACCAGATATCCTGTGAAAATCATCATTTACATGATCAACTATAAAACTCTTGTCATGTTTTCTTGTCATCTCCTTCTATGGGAAGAACATGAACATGACCACAACATGACCACACTTTGAGTTTTTCTGCTTGTTTTCTTAGTGACTTACATTGTAGGAAGTCGTTCCTGGTTCTGGGAACAATGTTGCTGGAAGTGACTATGGAAATCAACAGACATGAAGAGTGTGATTATCATGTCAAGAGAAAACGATCCCTGCATCTGTTCCTAAGACATTTCTAACATGATCTTCTACATGATATGAGATGATGGAGGATCATTTCTGAGAGCAGATGAATCTCCAGGACTTTACCTTTGTCAGAGATCTTCTTCAGCTCCTCTTTGCAGAAATCCTCCAGTTTGTCTCTCAGCTGACGGACAGATTCTCTCACAACATCAAAAGAGGAGAGAGAACTGAAGGGATCGTCATTTACGTCTGTAGATTCAGGAGGAGCTGAGAGAGACTGGAAACTCTACAGAAAACAGAAATCAAAGCTCATCACCTCCACACTTCAGCCAATAACCTGCTCTACTGTCAGATTTGAGCAGCTCTTGTTGATCTTTAGTAACTCTCCTCAATCCAGCACTTTCACAGCATCAGATTCATTCTTCTCATGTTCATTATATCATGTTAGAGCTGTAAGTTCTAGCGTTTGACACTTAGACTATATGTGAACTTTATAGAAAAACACTTGGATGATCAAAAATCTGGCAATAACATGAATGTAACAGATCAATGGTGAAATTCAGGGCCATTTCTAGGCACAGGTGAACTAGGCGTTCACCACGGTAACATTACACTGCACTTTAGCAAACATTCACCACATGCTAGGTACAGTTCAGTATTAGCATAAGAAAGATAGGGTTTTTAAAATGTATTAGAAAAACTGTGATCATATATCTAAATATTTAGTGTTTTGAAATTACATATTTAAAAAATGAATGATTTTTGTAATGATTATTGTAATGGACTCCTCACTGGCCTTCCCAAAAAGACATTAAGACAGCTGTAGCTCGTGCAGAATGCTGCTGCCAGGATTCTAAGCAGAATCACACCAGTCCTCAGGTCCTTGCACTGGCTTTCAGTTGCATTTAGAATTGATTTTTAAAGTACTGTTACTTGTTTATAAATCACTCAATGTCTTAGGCAGATCACTCAATGGCCTCAATACATTGCAGATATGCTCACAGAATATAAACTTAACAAATCACTAAGATCAAAAGGATCACAACAGTTAGAAACACTAAGGGTTCACTCTAAACAAGGAAAGTCTGCTTTTAGCTGTTATGCCACCCATAGTTGGAACCAGCTTCCAGAAGAGATTAGATGTGCTCCAACAGTAGCCACATTCAAATCCAGACTCAAAACATATCTGCTTAGCTGTGCATTTACTGAAGTGCCATGCTATGTCCAAACTGATTGCACTTTATTTTATATGTACTCTTTTAACTATTTTCCTGATGGAGAGTGATGTTTGAAATTCTGTGATGACTAATGTGGAACATTATTAAAGTCCCCCTGTGGTCAAATATTTTATCCCTTAAAACTCATCTTTGATCACCAAAATGACATATTTAAAAAAAAAAAAAAAAAATTAAAAATCAAGTGAAAAAAAATGTCTTCATGCCTTAAAGGTGACCTAGAATTAAATATTGAATTTACCTTTGCATAGTTAAATAACAAGAGTTCAGTACATGGAAAAGACATACACATTATTTACCACAGCTGAAAACCAACGAGCGCCTCTGTTGTGTATTTGCACTTCTCCGTGCGAGAATGCTGTCCCGACGAAGCCTTTTCCCCGCTCTGCTTCATTATAAAATGTATATGGTCTCTCTCGACACACTGACAACAGTTCGCCTACTACTAGACAGTGCTGGGAAACCAGAAACGGACCGAGAGAGAAAGAGAGAGAGCGCGTTTGAATTTGCCGCAGCATTAATATATGTAGTATAATTTAACAACGGGAAAGACGGCTACATTTATAAAGTGTTTGCGTCTGTCTCCACAGTTACAAATAAAGCCACAATAAACTCATGGAGCGAACTTGTCAATCATTATTTTGATGGATGACGCAGAGAAAATTCTGACCAATAAGAGGACAGTTTTACTCGCATGTGACTTGCCTTAACGCATTTTGGTACGCTTTGAAATGTTGCCATGTGAAAGCGAACCGAACCAAGAAGAAAATGCAACATTGTAACAAATTTAGTCCCTGTTTCGGAACAAAACAAGCGACCCATAGGTGTGAAAACACCCTTAGATAGCTGCCTTCTAACAATCAGTATCCTTACAAATGCTTTGAACAACTCAGAACGTCGCTGGAGAAAGGCTTATAGTACATTATAACATCGTAATAGACTCGCTATATTGATAAATCTACACAATTATTCATATCAATAGAAAATATACCTATATAAATATAACCTGGCTTCTCTTGAGACTTTCCGCTTCAGAGCAGTGATAGTTAATGATATGCTAATGACGTGCTGCCGGCACTTTGTTGTGATTGGTTACAAGGTAGTCTGTGACGTCACAAATACCACCGATTTCAAACCGCGGGTTTTTGGTTTACTGCAGTTTTAAACATAAAATACTCAGCAATGGTGCTGACTTATGAATTTGCACACGGTTAGTCTTAAAGCATATTAAAAACACTACATAGACATATAAACAACATTAAAAACTTGATTTTCAGCACAGGGGGTCTTTAATCCATTGTAGTCGGGAACTACAGAGAGTATTGGGTTTGAGTGAACCCGAGGTCGGGAACCAAATTAGTGCAGACTGAGGTCAGTCCTAGAGCTCTACCTGGATGATTTTAGGTGAAAAATCAGATCTGTTTTTTGCTATAAATGAGTTTAGATGTGGATACCGTGCATTCGTAACCTGTGAAACTTTCATTGCTAACTACGCTGAACCCTCAAACGTTAATGTTGTTCCAACAACCAAAATGTATGTGCCGCTGCAGTGAGAGCAGAAAAAAAAAATGAATGTACATCATTTGGGAATCATTTCAATGTTAAGAAACAGCTTATTTATATAATTTGTAAAAAGTATCATATTACTCCCGCACACATTCTATCAAGTGACAATTTCGGTTTTACCTAAAAAAGGGAAAGACCCTCTTAACTGCAGCTCATTTTGGCCCATATCCTTGCTCAATGTGGACTTTAAAATATTGGCTAAGGTTCTAGCCCGAAGACTGGAGAACATTCTTCCTACTATCTTAGCCCCAGATCAGACTGGCTTCATTAAAAAACGCTTTTCTTTCTTCAACATATGTATTCAATATTATTTATTCTCCTGACTCAAATAAGCATATACCTGAAATTTTAATATCTCTAGATGCTGAAAAAGCCTTCGATAGAGTGGAGTGGAACTATCTTTTCAGCTGTCTAGAGAGATTTGATGTGGGTCCAAATTTCTTGACTTGGGCAAAACTCTTATGCATCTCCCTTTTGTTGCATTATTACAAATAACACTAGCTCACAATATGTCCATTGTATAGGGGAACTAGACAGGGCTGCCATCTGTCCCCTTTATTATTTGCGACGGCCATTGAACCTCTAGCCATTTTCATGTCTATGTTTTCTGCAAAACCCTAAAGAACTGGGGGATGACTCTCCCAAACTTTAATTTATATTAAAGGATTAGTTCACTTTCAAATAATATTTTCCTGATAATTTACTCACCCCCATATCATCCAAGATGTCCATGTCCTTTCTTCAGTTGAAAAGAAATTAAGGTTTTTGATGAAAACATTCCAGGATTATTCTACTTATAGTGGACTTTAATGGCATCCAAATGATTGAAGGTCAAAGGAAATTTTATTTGAAAGTGAACTAATCCTTTAAGGGGCTTGTAATCTAAGAGCTCACATTATATGGTTCACATTATATAAATCAAGGTTCACATTATATAAATCACTTTCCGGACTGGGTCCAGATAGAATCATCAGCCTGCCTGCCTTCCTTTCTCACTCCCAGCCCTCCTATTCTCACCCTTACCACTGGGTCTAGACTCTCACTCGTTGCACCCAATGGTATAGAACTCTGTATGGATTTGGGCCCAAATTCACAAATATTTCGGGTGGCAGAGAGGTTCAATTTGCACTTCAGTTGCCAGAAATCATTGATTTCCTCAGCCTCTGAATGATCAGACATTCTTGCTATGGCAAGAAAAAGGTATCTTAACCTTTAAAGACCTTTTTGTTAATTATTGCTTCTTATCTTTTGTGCAATTAAAAAATTTGACCTCTTTTCTTTCCCTCCCTGATCCAAATCCTATTAATCAACTTTTTCCTGATGACCCAGAGCAAAGAGGCACCATCTCTAGCTTATACATAAAACCTATATCATTATTATCCACTTCTGGATATCCACTATGAAATAAGTCCACTATGATCCTGTTCTTCTAGATCTCTGTTACCTGCAGGAAATGGATGTGATGCTGTGTGTGTGAAAGCTGCTCCAGCTCAGCGTCTCTCCTCCTCAGATCATTGATCTCCTGCTCCAGTCGCTCCAGTCGTCCTTCAGCTCGACTCACTGCAGTCTTTTCCTGATCTCTGATCCGCTGTGTGGCCTCAGAGCGGCTTCTCTCAATGGAGCGGATGAGCTCAGTGAAGATCCTCTCACTGTCCTCCACTGCTGTCTGTGCAGAGCGCTGTTAGGACACACATCACAATCACACAGTGGCTTCAGTGAGTCCTGACTGAGACTTCTCAAACTTCTCTTCTTCTCCAGACTCACCTTATGAGACTCCACAGCCTCTTTCAGCTGCTGAAGATCTTTCTCTCTCTGCTGGATCCTCTGCTGGAACAACCTCTGCGTCTCCTTCAGCTGGTGCTAAAGGACAAACCAATGACAGGAGAAACATCACATTATACTGCTGTCACTATATCATTATGTGAAGAGTTGAATCCAGTAACAGTAGAATTAATAACCAATGGCTGTAGTTTCAAACTCCTGAAGGGATTATTGACCAGTTTCCTCCATTGTACATGAATTTACATGAAGCATAAGCCCTGTTTCACAACACAAGTGTAAGTATCATGAAAACAAAACTGTCACAGATGTAAAGCTTTACACTGATAGAGTTTCTGCTGCATAACAGAGCTGAGGCTTTTATATACAGTGGCAAGGACCAAGTTTGTGAACCCCTTGCAGAATCTGTGAAAATGAGAATTATTTTAATAAAATGAGGAAGATAATACAAAATGCATGTTATTTTTTATTTAGTAATGTCCTGAGTAAGATATTTTACATAAAATATGTTTGCATTTAGTTCACAAGACAAAAAAGTAGCTGAATTTATTAAAATAACCCCATTCATAAGTATGTGAACCATTGATTCTCAATACTGTGTGTGGTTACTTGGATGATCCACGACTGTTTTCTTGTTTTGTGATGGTTGTTCATGAGTCTCTTGTTTGTCCTGAGCAGTTAAACTGAGCTCTGTTCTTCAGAAAAATCCTCCAGGTCCTGCAGATTCTTCAGTTTTCAAGCATTTTTGCATATTTGAACCCTTTACAGCAGTGGCTGTATGATTTTGAGATTCATCTTTTCACACTGAGGACAATTAAGGGGCTCAAACACAACTATTAAAAAAGGTTCAAACATTCACTGATGCTCCAGAAGGAAACACGATGCATTAAGAGCTGGGGGGTGAAAACTTTTGAACAGGATGAAGATGTCACAATTTTGTTTAAATATCATTGTTTTACATTTAGTACTGCCCATCGGAAGCAACAGAAGATACTTGCATGTTTCCCAGAAGAAAAATTAAGTAAAATTTATCTTGTTCTGCAAATTCAAAGGTTTTCACCCCCGCCTCTTAATGCATCGTGTTTTCTTCTGGAGCATCAGTGAATGTTTGAATCTTTTTTAATAGTTGAGTTTGAGTTCCTCAATTGTCCTCAGTGTGAAAAGATGAATCTCAAAATCATACAGTCACTGCTGGAAAGGGTTCAAATATGCAAAAATGCTTGCAAACTGAAGAATCTGCAGGACCTGGAGGATTTTTCTGAAGAACAGAGCTCAGTTTAACTGCTCAGGACAAACAAGAGACTCATGAACAATCATCACAAAACATAAAAACATAGATAGATCGTAGATCATCCAGGTAATGACAAACAGTATTAAGAATCAAGGGTTCACATACTTTTGAATGGGGTTATTTTAATAAATTCAGCTACTTTTTTGTCTTGTGAACTAAATGCAAACATATTTTATGTAAAATATCTTACTCAGGACAGTACTAAACAAAAATATAACATGCATTTTGTATGATCTCTCTTTTTTTATTAAAATAATTCTCATTTTCACAGATTCTGCAAGGGGTTCACAAACTTTTCCTTGCCACTGTATAAAAAATGTGAGATAAACCCCTCACATTTTTGTAAATATTTTAATATACCTTTTCTTGTGACAACACTGAAGAAATGACACTTTGCTACAATGTAAAGTAGTGAGTGTACAGCTTGTATAACAGTGTAAATTTGCTGTCCCCTCAAAATAACTCAACACACAGCCATTAATGTCTAAACTGCTGACCACAAAAGTGAGTATGAAAGTATCCAAGATAAGTGAGTGAAAATGTCCAAATTGGGCCCAAAATCTCAATATTTTGTGTGGCCACCATTATTTTCCAGCACTGCCTTAACCCTCTTGGGAATGGAGTTCACCAGAGCTTCACAGGATGATACTGGAGTCCTCTTCCACTCCTCCATGATGACATCATGGAGCTAGTGGATGTTAAGAGACCTTGCGCTCCTCCATCTTCCGTTTGAGGATGCCCCACAGATGCTCAATAGGGTTTTGGTCTGGAGACATGCTTGGCCAGTCCATCACCTTTACCCTCAGCTTCTTTAGCAAGGCAGTGGATGTCTTGGTCATTATCATGTTGGAATACTGCCCTGCGGCCCAGTCTCCGAAGCGAGGGGATCATGCTCTGCTTCAGTATATCACAATACATGTTGGCATTCATGGTTCCCTCAATCAACTGTAGCTCCCTAGCGCCAGTACTTATGCAGCCCCAGACCATGACACTCCCACCATCAGGCTTGACTGTAGGCAAGACACACTTGTCTTTGTACTCCTCACTTGGTTGCCACCACACGCTTGACACCATCTTAATCAAATAAGTTTATCTTGGTCTCATCAGACCACAGGTAATGTTCTTAGTCTGCTTGTCTTCAGCAAACTGTTTGCAGGCTTTCTAGTGCATCATCTTTACAAGAGGCTTCCTTCTGGGATGACAGCCATGCAGACCAATTTGATGCAGTATGTAGCGTATGGTCTGAGCACTGACAGCCTGACCCCCACCCCTTCAACCTCTGCAGCAATGCTGGCAGCACTAATATGTCTATTTCCCAAACACAACCTCTGGCTATGACGCTGAGCACATGCACTCAACTTTGGTTTACCATGGCTAGGCCCGTTCTGAGTGGAACCTGTCCTGTTAAACCGCTGTATGGTCTTGGCCAGTTTCAGGGTCTTGGAAATCTTCTGATAGCTTACGCCATCTTTATGTAGAGCAACAATTCTTTTTTTCAGATCTTCAGAGAGTTCTTTGCCATGAGGTGCCATGTTGAACTTCCAGTGACCAGTATGAGAGAATGAGAGCGATAAAACCAAATTTAACACACCTGCTCCCCATTCACACCTGAGACCTTGTAACACTAATGAGTCACATGACACTGGGGAGAGAAAATGGCTAATTGGGCCCCATTTGGACATTTTCACCTAGGGATGTACTCACTTTTGTGGCCAGCGGTTTAGACATTAATGGCTGTGTTGAGTTATTATGAGGGGACAGCAAATTTACATTGTTACCCAGGAGAAAAAAAGTACATTTCAATAATGTACTTAAAGTGCTATATTTTCGCGCTCTAATTTTGTGCTTAATATACTAAAATTTCTTCTTTAGTACTTCTTAATCTAATTGTACTCAACTGTGCTATTTTGAGACACCATGAAATATGAACTAAAATGTGTTTTTATATACTCTCTGTATTTAAAAAATATATTTAGATACTACTTGTAGTACACGTGGGTTCAAATGTATTATAAGTAGTAACTAAATAAATCTAAATGTTTACAGTACATTTTCACCATATTTTGTGTTACGTTCAATGCGGAGCACAAACACGCACAACACTGAAAGTCCATTTGCAGCTGTTCACTTCTGACGTTTGCAGCATAAAGGATGTTACCTGATCATATGGGTACCAATATAAATAGTGTCAGCATTGTTTAATCCGTATCTAGTTTAAAGTTCATACCTGTTTCTCTGTCCTCTGTGCTGCAGCTGATACAGTGTCGTGGTTTTTATGTTCATCCATCGTACACAGCACACATATACACTTCTGATCAGTGCGGCAGAAAACCTCAAGGATCTTGTCGTGTTTCGGGCAGATCATCTCCTGCAGTCGTCCAGTGGCTTCAGTCAGATTGTGTCTCTTTCCTTTAAACAAACTCTCATGTTGTTCAAGGTGATTCTGACAGTAAGAGTTCAGACACACCAGACAGGACTTGACGGCTTTGTCTTTTCTTCCAGTACAGACGTCACACTGCACATCTCCAGCTCCAGCATAACAGTCAGCAGGAAGTTTAATCTTCTTCAGTTTCTCCACCATTTCAGCCAGAATGGTGTTTTTAGCTAAAGCAGGTCTTGGACTGAATGTCTGTCTGCACTGAGGACAGCTGTAGACTCTCATCTGATCCTCCTGATTCCAGAAGCCTGTAATACAGATCTTACAGTAACTGTGTCCACAGGGAATGGCCACTGGATCCTTCAGGAGATCCAGACACACTGAACACATGAACTCATCCTGAGAAATTCTGGCTTCTGCCATTTTACTGCGTGAATACAGAGACACAAACACACAACAGCTCAAATACGCCTCAGTTTCTGTTTCCCTGAACTCATGTGATTCCGGTTTCCTGGATTTGTGTTTGAGTGGTGTGTGTAAAACTCACAGATCATAAAATGTCCACTAGATGTCAGACTCAGACAGACACTCAAAGAACATAAGTTACAGACAATCCAGACAACACCATTCATAACTGCATTAAAGCGGCATTCTAATGATCACATCTATACAGTGCTGTAAGGGGATTAAATTATAAAAGAAAGCTATTTTCTTTGTTTTTAAACAGTTCTTGACTAGATTTATCTACAGTATGTAACTGTATGACTCTGTCCTCAGATAAACATTATCTCGTGAACTAAAAATATCTACACAGAAGACAAAGTTATACAATTTTATTTAGATATTTTAGACATTCCCTTACATTTACTACTATTGGCAGATAACACAATTAAAGGATTAGTTCACCCAAAAAATGAAATTTCTGTCATTAATTACTCACCCTCGTTGTTCTACACCTGTAAGACCTTTGTTCATCTTCAGAACACAAAGAAAGATATTTTTGATTAAAACTGAGGGTTTCTGAAGCACACATAGGAAGCAACGACATCCTTAAATGAGTCCACGTCACTACAGTGGTTCAATGTTTAAGTAATGAATTGATGAGAATACTTTTGTACGAAACAAAAATACCAACTTTATTCCACAATTTTTCCTTTTCACTGTCAGGCTCCTATGCTGTTGAAAAATTGTGAGGCATAGTGAGGAAAAATTGTAGTATGTAAATGAAGTATTTATTTTAGAATTGTAGTAAATGAAGTAATTATTTTAGTATTTTTGGGTGAACTAACCCTATAATGGACAAATAGTCTACAGCTACACTAATTATATATATATATATATACACACACACACACACACACACACACACACACACACACACACACAACAGTTATGTCTGGTTCTCGAATCTGCCGCGTGATATTCTAGTGATAACAGCACTCTTACCTTTTCACCATTTCTATCACTCCTTGAAGTGCTTGAAGTGACTGTCATGGCAGCCGAGCAAATCCACCATGATTTTTGCGAATACTACTTGTTGTATCACAAACGAATAGTTTTTTAGACGAGAATGTAGTTGGCCTTCACCCAAGTATTAACTTAAGTTGGACTCAATTTCCTGTCAACCCTCATACCTGGGACTGATTACATTGCACCTGCAGTCAAACACACATCCACTCATTCTCACATCAAAGACACTCTCACTTGCACTTCTGTGTGAAGTCTTGATTAGCCCCGGTTGTCATTTCTGAGAGTTTACTAGCTTTCTATCTGCCTGTATTGACTTGGACTGTTTATCTGGATTCTGATTTCTGCTGCCTGCCCCGACCCCTTGTGTTTTGCTTGCTGCCTGCCCTGACACTGCCCGATTCCTGGATTTGTTTACTGCTGTACTACTGTTGTCTAATAAACTGCAGATGGATCAGTACCCTTCTGACTCATCACAGTGATGAACAAATCACACAATTTAATAAAACCCAGCTTGTACAATATCGTATGATTTAGCTACTTGGTTAATTTGCACGGTAACACTTTATTTTAAGGGTCCAGAATGATGCATTAGTTAAGCATTAATTAATGATGAACTTGTTCACAATTATGCATTACTTAAGCATGAACACAATAGAAATTAATGATTAAAGGGTTAATTCACCCAAAAATGAAAATTCTGTCATTTATTACTCACCCTCATGTGGTTCCACACCCGTAAGACCTTCGTTAATCTTCAGAACACAAATTGAGATATTTTAGTTGAAATCCGATGGCTCCGTGAGGCCTCCATAGGGAGCAATGTCATTTCCTCTCTCAAGATCCATAAAGGTACTAAAAACACATCTAAATTGGTTCATGTGAGTACAGTGGTTCAATATTAATATTATAAAGCAACAACAATATTTTTGGAGCGCCAAAAAAACAAAATAATGACTTATTTAGTGATGGCCGATTTCAAAACACTGCTTCATGAAGCATACATGAATTCAGATTCGACACACTTATTCATCTGTGCTCCGATGCTTCCTGAAGCAGTGTTTTGAAATCGGCCATCACTAATAAGTCGTTATTTAGGTTTTTTTTTGGCGCTCCAAAAATATTCTTGTCATAAATATACTTTATAATATTAATATTGAACCACATGAACCGATTTAAATATGGTTTTAGTACCTTAATGGATCTTGAGAGAGGAAGTGTCATTGCTCTCTATGGAGGCCTCACTGAGTCATCGGATTTCAACTAAAATATCTTAATTTGTGTTCTGAAGATTAACAAAGGTTTTACGGGTGTGGAACGGCATGAGGGTGAGTAATTAATGACAGAATTTTCATTTTTGGGTGAACTAACCCTTTAACTTAACATATAGTAGGGCATATTAGCCATAATTTACAAATTATTAAACATTCGAAAGATACACATTTATTAGGGTGACCATATTTTGATTACCAAAAACCAGGACACTCGACCCGGCAATACTCAAATGATACCTCGAAGTTTACTCAAAGATGCCTTATAATTTCTATACATTTAAAGTATGCCTCCTCTGTATGGATAGAAAATTGTTATATTACAAACTACTATCTATAACCAAATACACAAATTCAGATAGGCTTCTCAGAGGTTACTCAACATGTCTTATTATTACAAGTTAATGTTTCTTCTGTATTAGAAAAATAAATAAATAATAAATAACTAAAAAAAAAAATACCTCTGCTATATTAGCAATCCAAATTTAACAAAAATAGCTCTCACAAACCTACAAAAACTAACAAAAATGTCTATAACTTTAGTTTTAGGGAGTTTGTCCTCGTTTTCCTCTTCATCCTGTTTTTCTTCCTCATCCTTCTTGTTTGCCCTATCTATATTAATATCTATATTTTGCTGTAGAACTGATCTTTCCCAGCAGTTTTTTGTTGCTTATCAAATAAGCATAAAAGTTAAAGAAATATATATATATATAGATACAATGTGTGAACTAATATTCTCAGTTGCACATGCAATCGCGCATGTCTGCGAAACTCATTAATATTAATGTAGGCTTTGCTCCGCCTTCAGAAACCTAAAATCTCGTAAAACCGGTTAATTTAATGGCCCAATGAAAAATAATGAAAACCAGGACATTTTCATCACTTTATAAAAACAACCAGGACGGCCGGGACAGGACGTGAAAACAGGACATGTCCTGGGAAAACAGGACGTTTGGTGACCCTACACAAAACATAACATTTTTTTCATTGCCAAAACACTGTATGCCTTGTCAATGATTCTCTCAGTCTATGACAAACAACAATGCAGATATTTCACTTATTAGTATTTCAAATACATCCAGCATCTAACAATCATTTAATTACATTCCAAAAGTTTCTGATTATAATTAATGATAAGATACTGAGAATCTGTGGTGTAACCATACTATGAAGCTATAAAAAAAAAGTGTCAAGTTATTATACCTGTTTTGGATCAAAAACTGAGATCCGTAGGTTGCACAGATTTTTCAGTTCGGTTACATAATTAGGATTCTTGTGTAAAAACATTCTTTGTGATTTCACAGCAGCAGATGTGCATTCATGATGGGTTTCTACAAAAGAAAAAAAGTTTTTTTTATTTATTTATTTTTTTTTTTTTATACAGCACAATTGCATCCTTAGAAAAAAATTAATATTGCTTGAAAAAAAAAAAAAGCTAAAAAAAAAAAAAATAAAGTAAATAAAATGACACCACGCCCTTTTTTATGACCCCTGTTTTTCAACCTAGGCACTTGTGGATAAATCATCAGGGTGAAAAGATGTCAGGTAAGACCACTGATAAAAGTTATATAATATTATATTATATTTAGTTATATAATACATTAGTTATAAAGTTTGAAATATTCTGCATTTAGTTTGGCAACTGTAAAATTAACTAGCATTAGCAGTTAATTAAGCTAGCTTTGGTTACACGTGGCAGCATTTAGTGTTTCCTCACAACGCGTGAGGAATTAAACATTTTTTAAGAATGATTTTTTTTTTTTTTTTTTTGTCAAATATATAGGCCTAATAGTAAAAATTCTGTAATGTAATTTTTGCCTAACAACAAATCAGACAACGATAACCAAAATGTTCTATCTACAGAAAATAAGCACACTACAAGCAATTACTGACTGATTAAATGACTGATCACATTATTGCCAGACTGAGTGTTTATTTTGCTGAAGATTTGGGAAGTGTGATGATGTGGTTAGTGTGTGAAAGTGATGAACTTCATGGTTCTCTGGGTGTACTAAACTAGTTATCTAGTGTGTCTGTTGCTGAGCAGTTTTTGAATGAGGTTCCCATCTTTGATCAATTTTGCGATTTCGATTTCAATCATGATACTGACACACACAGACACCCTTTACATTCATAAATGCATTGTGTGAATTTGAAGCATATTTCCAAAGCAAATCAATTAGAGCTTTATCAAAAAGCTGTAACATGTATGTAGAACAACCAAATGGCAAAACAAATATTAATGTGGGTAATCAAACAATAAAAAAACAACCCAAACTAAAGTCTCTCAAATTACTAAAAATTAAACAAAAGCAGCTTCTGCCACTGTTCAAAGGTTTTTTGCTTAGAAAACCAGCATGTCCATCATTTTTGGCATAAGCAGCCTATGATTATATATAATTAGAAAGGTCTAAGAATTTATTATAAAAAATTATTATGACAAAAAAAAGCTGTGACAATTTCTTTATTTTTTCAGGAAGTATGCAACATCATAAATGGAATCCATGTATTTAATATGAAATATGTGCCTTTTATGCATTCACTGTGGGGGGGGAACCCTGTACAGTGAAGAAAAACACATTGATTATATGTTTCCATCAAAGTTCTTTAGAGAGAGAAATAACTTTTAATATTTTTACCCAGAATAGGACTGAGTGAGCTTTACTTGGCGCTATACACAGCAGAATATCTCCCATGGACATCATACTATTGCTGTGACTGAGTAAAAAAAAAAAAAAAAAAAAAGATAGAAATGATTTGATTGATAAAACGCAAACATAATAAACAAGCCACTACGACAATACATGATTTATCTGTGTTCTTCAAGCCTTCTCAGGGATTTCCATAATAATATTGTGTATCTATAATGCAATGCTAATCAAAATTCTATTTCAAACACTCGACTGACATTATGAATTTGAGTAAAAACACATTATTAAATGTTGTACAAGAGGTTCATAAACGCATATCATGTTTGGAAATATTCCGTTTGACGTGTTACTTTTTTAAATGTAGTGCTCTCAGATGAAGCATCATTTACTACTGATCACAGAACAGCTCTTCACTAACTCGCTGTGTGCATATTTAAAAATTGCGCCAGATCCCGATTCATATATAGTCCCTTTTCATTGTAACTGCTAACAATTATTCTGTAATCAATGCTGTCCTTGTTCCTTAGTCTGAACTATCTTTTATAGGTTGCTGTTAGTTTTTACTGTAGGTGTCTGTAGAGGTTACACCTATATGTAGTCTGTACATGTTAGGCATATCATAATGTTTATCTTTCTCAAATTGATAAAATAATACTGAACAAATTTTTAAGATCCAAAATGTTTTTACTGTTTCACTGGTACTGCTTACTGGCATGTAATAAACCATGTTACTCATTTTCTTGTAGTTTTGCGCATTGCGTAACTTGTTCATATTCTGGGCTCATCTTCTGTTGTTTGCATCATTAAGGTGCATAGCAAAACTGGTCTTTTAATATTTAATTTTCCTCAAATATTTTCTCCAACACTTTAGTGTGTGTTTGACAACAGGCATCTTAAAATCCAATTGAGATACACAAAACCCAAACATAACTGTTAATTATTAATAAATTATGACTTTTAGGCCTGGGACGGTTACCGCATTACCGCAATACCGCGGTCACGTGACGCCTACCGCGGGTCTAAACCTGTAACCGTCATCACCGCACAAAAAAAAAAAAAAACAAAAAAAAAAAAACATACTAAAGCATAAAATACAGGCGGATGACTCATGAGAAAGCCAAAAAAGCAGGACCTCAGTTTTTAATTGCACGTGCTTATTCTGCTTAACACAATTCTCTCACGTGGTTGCGCAGCCGACAATTGCGCATTTAAGCTACTATTCCATCGAAACATGGCAGGGAGGGCTAACTTGGTGGCAAAGCCAAATGTCACGTCGCCAATATGGGCACATTTTGGCTTTGAACCTGATGAAAAAGGACTTCCAGGCAATTTTAATGAGCCCATTTGTAGAATTTGCTACAAAAAGATTCCGGTATCACATTCAAATACGTCCAACCTGAGGACGCATCTTCGAATCCATCATCCGGCAACATTTGCTGCCCTTGGGAGCACAACAAGTGCTTCGTCTGAAGATCGGCCCACAAGCTCAGGCCAGGGACGACAGCTGGGCATCGCAGACTCGTTTGCTAAAGGGACTAAGTACCAACGCGACAGCCATCAGTGGCGAACCCTGACGGATAGTGTGACTCGCCTCCTATTGGAGGAAAAGTTGCCATTTAACTTAGTCGAGAAGCCAGCCTTTAAGGCGATGCTACAGGCCTTCGACAAACAATATGTCCCCCCTGACAGAAAATACTTTTCAAAAAAGGCAGTACCAGAGAAGTATATGAAAATGAAGGACAGTTTGACACGCGAGTTAAAGGACGCTGACCATTTTTCTATCACAACAGATATGTGGTCAAGCGTTAACATGATGCCCTATATGAGCGTGACAGTTCATTACCTGAACACCAACTGGGAGCTGAAGTCAAGGTGTTTGGAGACATCCTTCATGCCAGAAAGTCACACAAGTGATAACCTCTCCGAGGCTCTGCGATCAGCTCTTAAAGAATGGTCTCTGGATGAGAAGAGGTTGGCTTGTGTCACTAGTGATAACGGAGCAAACATTGTGGCTGCGGTGAGAAAACTTGGATGGGGATGGCTACCATGCTTCGGCCACAACCTCCATTTAGCCGTCACTAACTCCATGAACGCAGAAAAAGAACGCACTGCCCGGGCCATGGGTTTGTGTCGAACGCTTGTGAACGCTTTCTCCCATAGCTGGCAAAAGAAGCAACGGCTTCAGAAAGAACAAACTGAGCTGGACCTGCCTCAGCACTCCTTAGTACTGGTAAGTTTGAACTCTCTTCCAACTCTGTTTTTGGAAAGATTGACTACAAATAGGCTAGGCCTGCGAGATTTAATTCAATATAATCAATAAATAATCTATTGTAGGCAATTAAACATTTAAGTATGTGATTCCGAAATTCCATTTTCATTAAAAGGCCATCGAAAAAGATATCCAGGCTTACAATCACGGCAGTGTGACACTTTGTTAAATTAAATAGCATTCGTTAAATTATAGCCTTGAACCACACTGAGACCAAAGCGCACACGAGACATAGTGTCAAGTGTCGCTGCTCACAATACCGTCATTGTTTTTTTTAACTTATAAATATTATTTATATTTATCTTATTTATAAATATTATTTATATTTATCTTATTTATAAGTAAAAAACAACCACAATATTGTGAGCAGCGACACTTTGTTAAATTAAATAGCATTCGTTAAATTATAGCCTTGAACCACACTGAGACCAAAGCGCACACGAGATATAGGCTAAATAAATATAAATATGTAAAAATATATAATATAAATAATATTTATATATATATTATAGATTTTTAAATATTTATATTAATTTAGCCTATATGTCTACATATTTATATTAGGCCTAGGCTACTCTATATGCCTTCGTTAAATAGCCTTCATTAACCACTGAGACAAAAAAGCGCACACGTAATATCTATATAAATATTAATATAGCTAAACGTACAAATATGTAATATAAAATATAAATCATATTAAATATAATTCATATATTATATAAGTAATATAAAAATATGTAAATTTAAATAATGTTAAAGCAAAGTCTATCCTAAATGTGTTTTAATTTGTTCACAGGATTGCCCCACCAGGTGGGGAACAAAGCAAAAAATGATTGCGCGCATTCTTGAACAAGGCCCTGCCATTCGGAGGGTTTTGGATGACCGGCGCACACAACACCTAATTCCGACGTGGCAGGACATGGAGGTCATGGAATCGGTGAATGCAGCCCTGAAAAAAGTTGCCGATTTCACGGATGCACTGTCTTCTGAGCGAGCAGTGACTGCATCCTCTTTGAAACCGGTGCTGCAGCTAGTCACCGAGGATCTGCTGCTCCCCGCTGAGGAGGACACCCAATTGACGCGCAACCTGAAAGAAAAAATGTCTGCCGTTTTGATGGAAAAATACAGTGCACCCTCAACTCAACAGCTATTGGCAAAGACCGCGTTTGTCGACCCTAGGTATAAGGACATTGACATTTCTGACGAGGTGAAGGATGAGCTCATGGAGGAGATGATGAATGTCCCCGAAGAGCAGCGTGATGACGGTGATGGAAAGGGAGCAAGTGCACCCAACCCTCCCAAAAAACCGAATCTGGCTGACTTACTTGGGGAAAAAAAAGAAAAAACATCTACTCCGACCCCCAAGAGAATTCGTGTAGACACAGAGATCAGAAGGTATTTGCAGGAGGAAGCCCTGGATTCCCACGCAGACCCTCTTGTCTGGTGGCGGGACAATAGTGTCCGATTCCCTCTGCTTTCCAAAGTAGCCCGAAAATATATGACCATTTGCGCTACAAGCATTCCCTCAGAACGTGTGTTCAGTGCTGCAGGTAACGTCGTTACGTCTTTCAGGGCCTCCCTTAAACCTGACAAAGTGAACATGCTAGTTTTTCTAGCAAAAAATATGAAGGCTGGGATGTAAACCATAGCGCCTTTCGTTTTGCCAGCACTTTTTTTTTCAGACATAATTTCTGTTCTAAATGTTCTTATTCTAAATGTGAAATAATAAATGTTAAATAAATGTGTTCCTTATGCTCAATTGCCTTAGCCTCTGTGTGCGCAAAAGTCGTTATAGTTTAAGTGATTGTTTGATGACGACGACTGTAGCCTATTCTGAAGGTAAAAATATGGAAAATAAACATGCAAATTAATATCTATTACTGATCAATACGATAAATAAAAATGTGTTTGTTTGTCTTTATGATGCTCTATCTTCAGATCTCTGTTGTGAATTGCGATCAGATCTGATATCGCCCCCAAAAAATATGAAGGCTAGGGTAACCTCGCCTATTATTTCGTTTTGCAGAATTTTTATTTCAGACATCATTCCATTTCTGTTCTAAATGTTCATGTTCTAAATGTAAAAAAAAAAAAAAAAGTGAAATAAACCTGTTCCTTATATTCGTTTGCCTCCCGTGTGTGTGCGAAAGTGAAAGTCCATCGATCACGGTGGTGGGGTTTGGGGGGAGGTTTGCGGGTTGCGGTTTACCGCAATACCGCGGGAATTTATTGCTTTTCAACCGTAAGAAAAATTCAATACCGTCCCAGGCCTAATGACTTTAAGCATGTGTACAATACACTGCTGATTTCCTCAGTACGTCATATGCAGTCTTTGGCCTACCAACAAAATAGAGTTAGTCTACAATGATTAAATGACTTAAATGACTTACTAGATAAAATGTTTGGAATAAGAAACAACTCATGGATGATCACATTACATATTTCCAGTTCCTGGAAATTCTTCTTTCACTTTCGGCCTTTCAAACTGTATTTGGCCCAAAGAGCATTTGTTCCCAGTAGTCTTCTGATGGATTCTCCAGGTGTGTTGCTCCCATGAGGCTCAGCCAATCAATCGGAAAATAAATGTAATGCTACGTTATGCTGCGCACACACAAAAAACTAACAGCAATTATATAAAATAATCTGGAAAACAGTGTTGCTTTAGTGTTTGGTTCGTTGTGCTTAAGACCACACACAGCTGGAGTGCATTTGACACTGTTCCAACCTCTAATGGTCTTGAAATACTGACCACTCTCTTTTTGTAGGCTGTATCCTTCAACATGTTGCACAAAAGCTTGTTTCCACACGACGCCATGTCACTGTGTTGCTGTGGCACGAAATGCAAATGGAGGGCAGGAAGTGATTTTCTACATAGGAAGCACTATCACAAACTCAAATTGCCTATGTTTTGCGTTGTTTATGGTTGATCAAATTGATCAAAACAAGAAACCACAAGGAGCTTTTATTGTGTACCAGAATTTATTGTTCATAAGGGGGGTAGGTATAAAGCTGGATAATGCTTGTGTGTGCAGTGACAACTTTGTCAAAGATAAGATAATACAACTTGCATATGCTACGTTTATGTCAATGCTAGCTGTTTCCGTACTTTGTAAACAACATGAGGATGAGTAATGAATGACTGAAATTTAAATTTTTGTGTTAACTAACCTTTTATAATGTAATTTATACAAGGATATCCAGGATATCCAGCAAAGTTCTGCAAATTTTTTTCCCCCTGTTTTTAACTGCTTGCTTGATCATCAACTGAAGAATCAAAATTACAATCGCTCAATTAATATGATAAGGAGTGTGGTTGGTGAAGTGATCCTTTGATTATTATGCTTTTAAAATGAAAAAAATCCTTTGGTAACTCAATTGTAGTGGCTCTTCCCACGCTATATCTTTGGTGCTTAATGTGAATACAGTTAGAGCTATACTATAAGGTTTAGACTGTTGATGGTGTCCAGCACACTCAAATCAATGCAGGATAGGTCATTTCACAAAACGTAAATGACTGTAAAAAAAAAACACCAACAAACAAAGATGAATCAACATCATATGTTAATCAAACTTTATTTTGATGATAAACCATGTTTTTCCAAATCATTTTCCTCTTCTTCCAATCCTTCAGAAACTCGTTCATGGGCATCTGTGGAATGTGTTTTCCCCAATGCTATTCAAAATACAAGGGAAATATTAGTCCATACAGGCAAAAGAGCATAGCAAAATCACCAGCGTTAAATGTTCGCCTCTGGGCGTATGAGTCTCACTCACTGCTATTAAAAACTTACTCATAACCAACCTATCTGCATTGGTTGCTTTGGTAATGATGAATATGTGGCTTCTAGGGATAACCATCATTAACCGGTTAAGTGGCAGTAAGAATTTTGACTGAGTTTATAGTATTTAAGAAGTTTCAGTCAACAGGAAATGTTATGAATCTGCCTGGAAGAGGATGTGTGTCTATATTGTCTTAATGCAGGGCGAGGTGGATAGATTGAGTGGCCAAACCAAAGACTCTCCAAGTCTCTGAGTTTGTTCAACTACCATCATGGAACAAGCCTCAGGGGTGTTAAAGTGTTAGTTCACCAAAAAATGAAAATTCTGTCATTTATTACTTACCCTCATGCCGTTCCACACCCGTAAGACCTTCATTCATCTTTGGAACACAAATTAAGATATTTTAGTTGAAATATGATGGCTCCGTGAGGCCTCCATAGGGAGCAATGACATTTCCTCTGTCAAGATCCATAAACGTACTAAAAACATATTTCAATCAGGTCATGTGAGTACAGTGGCTCAATATTAATATTATAAAGCGATGAGAATATTCGGAGCACCAAAGTCACGTGATTTCAGCCGTTGGCAGTTTGACACACGATCCGAATCATGATTCGATACACTGATTCATTTATGCTCCGATGCTTCATGAAGCAGTGTTTTGAAATCGGCCATCACTATATAAGTCAAAACCTTATTTTGTTATTTTGTTTTTTTGGTGCACCAAAAATATTCTCGTCACTTTATAATATTAATATTGAACTATTGTACTCGCATGAACTGATTTAAATATGTTTTTAGTACCTTTATGGATCTTGAGAGAGGAAATGTCATTGCTCTCTATGGAGGCCTCACTGAGCCATCGGATTTCAACTAAAATATCTTAATTTGTGTTCCGAAGATTAACAAAGGTCTTACGGGTGTGGAATGGTATGAGGGTGAATTATAAATTACAGAATTTTCATTTTTGGGTGAACTAAGCTTTTAATGTAACACCAGAGATTTTGATGTGAGTAAACATCAACATTTCTAAAGTTCTGTCAAAAGTAAATTAAACATCTTACCATGTTGCATCCCAGTTTTCACCAAGGCTTTCCGCAGGTGAATGTAGAAGCCAGGTGGTCTTCATTACATCAGTACCATTGTCTTCCTTGAAGATCTGGCCAGAGAATGCACTGCACGAGCCTAAACAAGAATTAACGTTTTTTTCACTCGTTGTTTTTCATTAACTCGTTGTTTTCCAGTAAAAATTGTCTAAGCATCCTCTAAACAAAATACATTTATTTGATAAGCAAAACTTCATAACATATTTACACTATTCAAAGTATATATTTGTTTTTGTCTTACTACACTGGAAAAACACTCACCTTTTATCTTCCAGGCCATGCAGAAGGCAATAGTAGTGGTCTGTTTGGTCTGGTCTGTGTTGATGTAGCCCACAAGTTCAGTAGTTTTTTCTTTTTGGCTGGAATCTTCTGTAGTAACAGCGGTTGTGTATTTCCCAGTAATCTGACCACTATCTTTCACCATCAGCTCCATCACAGAACCCAGTTCGTTTTCCCACTTTCCAGACACTGCTGAACTTCCGGCTTTCTAGATAAATAATTATAGTTCCAATCTGTAATTTGGTTTTATCTTAAATTTACAGGTTCAAATTACGGTACTGATTGTATCAAAGAGAACAAATTAGAACAAACAACTGAATATAAAAACTTTTTTAAAAATTCACATTCAAATTCGCTAGATAATGAAAACATTGATAAAACATTACAATGTTCCCTTGTGAAAAAGAAGTGCACTTAATTGTATTAAAAGTGCACTTTGTGTACTTAAAATCTTAAAGTATACTTTTTAAAAAGTGCACTTGCAGATAATATAATATAATTAAAATAAAAAAATATAATAAAAAATAATTAAAGGCCACTTTAGTGTACTTAAAAATAATGACAATAATGACAATATTTATTAACACACTTAAGTGCACTTTTTAAAAATGCACTTTGTAATAATGTCTAATTAAGTTGTACTTAAAGAAAGTACACTTTAATGACAATATTTATTAACACGCTTAAGTGCACTTTTTGAAAATGCACATTGTAATAAGGTCTAATTAAGTTCCCTTTCGAAAGGGAACTTCAACTCTAATTAAGTTCCCTTTCGAAAGGGAACTTCAGCCTATGACGTCAAACGGCGCGAACCGTGATGTATAAAGGGAGCGCCTGAGGAAGCAGTCAATATCTTTTTGTCTTTGTCTTTTTTTTTGTTTGTGCCATTGTTTCACAAACTCTGGTAGGAAATTACTTCTTTGTTGTCTGCAAACGTTCAGGAGAATGTGTTCATCAGTGTCCCCTGGTTTGACACTTGATGTACATGTTTCTGGCGTTTTTCTGTCTGGTGAGGAGCGAACGCATAGATGTTGCTTGAGGGCGCCATCTATTTGTGTTTGTCTATTATTCACTGCGAGCGCCTCTTCTGTTCAGACGCTCTGTTCTCGTTTGACACTCTTTACGAGGGAGGAGGTGTCTGCATCTGTGCCTGTCATTGTAGCCCCGTGTGCTGAGGCAATACGGCGGCTGCAATCATAGGGCTCGCAGGTGAGCTCGCTGGGAAGTCTGAGAGAATTATATTTTCTCTCAGCTTCCCGGAGCTGACGAGGGTGTATTGTTAGATGACTGTGACGTCCGTGTTTGATGTCGCCGCGTCCGACAGCAACCGCTCCTCTGGCTGCTGGGTATGTGAGCCGCTGTGTTTTTGGGATGCACTTTTCGGCAGGCTGCAGCTGCCGTGAGTGTGCGTTAAGAAAGGAGCCGCGCGTGGACGGTTCGACGAACGGTTCTTTTCTGTCCATGAATATTGCGGCTCCCATAGACTTTCCATTCTCTCCTGATCTCCGTGTTTGAGATCGGGAGGGCATGGAAAACCCCCCTGGCCGTTTAGATTTGGATCTGAGCCAGACAGACGGGAGGAGGAAGAAACAAGAGTAATGGGTGATCGATTGTAAACACTGTTGCGTTTGTAATCGATTCCCCAGCTATTTAAGGGCGATTTTATATCTACCCTCTCCTCTTCTTCTTTCACCTCCCATAAATATATATATATATTTCTACTTGCTCAGGTGTTTTTACAGTTAAGCTGTCAGCTGGCCTTTTTCTAAGGCTGCCTTCTAGCTTGATAGTGAAAGTGCTTTTAGGCTTTAAAGAACTTTTGATTTCTTCCTTCTTCATGCTTTAAATAAGGAGGTAATATCTTTGTTGCCACAGGAAGGTAACCTGGGTCCATATTTTTATGTTTATGTTTTTTATGTCCATTTTATTTTTATGTTTCTCCTGTATAGCTTTCCTGAGCATGTAGTCAGTAAAGTTAGAAGGGGCTTTTTTTGGGCAAAATAACTGTAGCATTAGGTTGGCTAGTTTTCAAAACATGCAGGATGCTTTATGGCCACTATTTTGTAGCCTCCTATGTTAGAGTAGCTTCTCAGCTAATACTTTAGTTTGGTTTGAGTTAGCACTCGTCGCTTCAGTTATTTGTGTGCAGGACGGCTTATCAGCCGCCTGGCACTGTTTGCTTGCAGTGCTTCATTTTCTCCTCATACTTGAAGGTTTGAAGATGAAGCCCAAGCTTTGCTTGGGCCAGTAGGCCTTAGCTAGCGGCTAGGCTAGAGCTAGGTTAGGTGTTTGTTTGTTTACATTCCCGTTATTTACTATCCCCTTGTGGTCGTATAGTTCCTAGTTCTGGCCTCCTCCTGAGGGAGTTGGTGGCCGTTTTTGCCCATATTCCCCCATATTATTGATGTGAGCTTACTCTAGTGCTGCCACAGGTTAACACCTGTTTCTGTGATAGCAGGCTGTGACTGGCCACTGTCTATGAACGTGGTGTTTTATTGTACTCCCCGGTTAGGGTTTGTGTTTCACTGAGTGCATCACCTGTTGGATTGCACACTCGGGGTGAGTGTAGAGAGTCCTATTCTGGTTAGAATAGTATATTCTCGACTTCCCCCAGTCGATCATGACCACAGCAGCTGTTTTACACTTGCTGTTAGATTGTTGGCTCTTTATTATAGCCTCTCTTTATTACAGCTTGTTTTTGGGGTGCTGTTGGTTTACGATCACTAGTTTGCTCACACTTTTTAGCACTGCCTCAGGCTTATGTTCACGTTATTTGAGGTGTTAGGCCTTATAGGCCTTCCTTAGACCGTGATAGCATATTTATATGTACATTGCCTGTTGGAATGTGTAGGCTTAAGCTCAGGTTGTGTAGCTAGTTCCCCACAGTTATCGTGTAGGGTCTAGAACTGGTCCCCTTTGAGCAATGGCCCTGTTATGACCACGGGCTGGCGCCACATGGTGCTTAAAAGTAGTAGGCCTTACCAGGCCTCCTTTGTAGCCTCTGTGTTGGCCCAGCTGGGTTGGTTATATCTAGATTCTCTCCATGGTTGAATCATGTCTTATGACACATGCCGTCATTGGCCACGCCCCCTCTGTACGAATAAGCCTTAGTTCAGGCTTTTCGTTGAGTTCTGTGGCATAGTGTGTACTTCTCCTACCTATGGGTCTTTCGAGTACTGGCCTGTTGGCTGGCATTTGTCATAGGTTACCACTGGTTGTTGCCATGTGTTCATGGAGGTTGTAGGCCCTCATCAGGGCCTCCTTTCGTTCTGCATGTTGGCACAGCTTTGTGTGGGTTTTTTGTATGTCTCTTCACCATGGGTGAATCGTGATTGCACTAGCTGACGCCGCGTGTTTCACGAGTCGTAGGCTTTCACAGGCCTCCTTTGCTATCACGCTGGAGTTTGGCTTTGTACTCCTCTCGCTTAGAGAGTAAAAGGTACTTTTACTGAGTACATTTAGAGTGCATTTGCTTCCTTAAGGATAACACTGCCACGAGCTGATGCCACGTGTCTGCTGAGGTTATAGGCCCATGGGGCCTTCTTTAGCATGTGATGGGGTACGCTGTACTCCTCTTGCTTAAAGAGTAGAAAGGTGCTTTTACCGAATACACTGCTCGTTGGATTGTGTTGGATGGGCTGTTTTCGTGGGCACTCACAGCTACTTAATTACTTGGTGGTCATGCTTCCAGCATGCTGTGTTTCAGGTGCTTGGCCTTACGGGCCATCCCGGAATATCGCCTCATGTGTTGAGTTTCTGTGGAATGCTTTGTTCATTATTAAGAACTCTAGTTATGTTGTAGGCCCTTTGTTCCGGCCTCCATGACTATGTGCCCACAGTACGGTCTGTCTGTTAGGTTGAGCTTTGTACTTCCCTTTTGGGTTGACTGTGTAATTGTGCTTAGCTCCCTAAGCTGGTCATTGGTTGTAGACTTCTGTGAAGTCTCCCGTTCAGACTGGCCCCAGGCTGGTTTGTGCTCCCCTGTACCAGGGTTTTTCTAGCGCACAGCTTCCTCAGTGCTTTATCAGCCACTGAGTAGATCCTAGGAAGAGCGGATTTTACTCCCCTCAGTACGAGGGTTTATAGCGCTTAGCTGAGTTCTGCTCTCTGGGATGCCCATCTCTTAATGGCCGCTAGCTGACGCTGCATGTAACGGGTAGGCCCTCGGGGCCTCCTTTGGAAAAAAGTGTACCTTTTTGCGTTTCTTTTGACAAGAAACAGTGAAAGGAATTTTGTCGCTGGCTGGCCAGGGCTCCGGCTGACTCATTAACCTCCTCTGTAGTCGGTTTATTCTGCCTGGAGCTTGATAACACTGCCACGAGCTGATGCCACGTGTCTGCTGAGGTTATAGGCCCATGGGGCCTTCTTTAGCACGTGATGGCATACGCTGTACTCCTCTTGCTTAAAGAGTAGGAAGGTGCTTTTACCGAGTACACTGCTCGTTGGATTGTGTTGGACGGGCTGTTTCGTGGGCACTCACATCTACCTAATCATTTGGTTGGTCATGCGCTTAGCATGCTATGTTTTCAGTCGAATGGCCTTATGGGCCATCCTGAATACCACCTTATGGATTGGGTTCTTGTTGTGATATTAGTTAATTATAAGAACTTTAGTTATGTTGTAGGCCCCTTCTGGTCGGCCTCCATGGCTATGTGCCTACAATATGGTCTGTCAGTTAGGTTGAGCTTCGTACTTCCCTTTGGGTTGACTGTGTAATTGTGCTTAGCTCCCTAAGCTGGTCATTGGTTGTAGACTTCTGTGAAGCCTCCCATTCAGACTGGCCCCAGGCTGGTTTGTGCTCCCCTGTACCAGGGTTTTTTCTAGTGCACAGCCTCCTCAGCACTTTTATCAGAAGCTGAGTAGATCCTAGGATGAGTGGTTGTACTCCCCTCATACGAGGGTTTATAGCGCTCAGCTGAGTTCCGCTCTCCAGGATGCCCATCTCTGCGTGTGGGTTTGAGTTGCTTACTGCCTTTTCGCAGTCACGCTTTCCTGCTCTCCTCTTTGGAGTTTGCGCTTGGAGATTCTGTGTATCAGACAAGGTTGGCCAGGCTAGGATTGGCTTTCGCTAGATTAGTAAGGCCTCCTTGGTGGCATTGGGGGTGATTTTGTCCCCCCCTAGTGACTGGCCAGGATTCCTTTTGGACTCTTGGCCACATTCCCTTAGAGGGACCACTTTCTATGGTTTGTTGGTCCCAGATGCTCGAGCAGCCTTGGCAGGCCTTTTACGGAAGGCCTCTTTTAGGCTCAGCTTGGGCTGTTGGCCGTAGGGAATGCTGTCACTGACAGCCTTGGAGAAATTGATCCTGGTTTTTCCCTGGAACTGCCGGTCGTTTGTCCAGACATTTTGGGCATGCATTCTCCTCTAGCATGGTGGCGTGGGTATATCGTTCCCCATAGCACAATCAGCGCAGAGTTGAAGTTCCCTTTCGAAAGGGAACGTCTCAGGTTACGCATGTAACCATGGTTCCCTGAGAACAGGGAACGAGACTCTGCGCTTTCCGGCCATGCTTCGGGATGCCTGCTGAACAGTCCCTCAAAGACGAAAAGATGTTGACTGCTTCCTCAGGCGCTCCCTTTATACATCACGGTTCGCGCCGTTTGACGTCATAGGCTGTCGCCGGCCAATAGGATTGGAGTGTTGTGATTTTTGGCATTTCGAACACGAGTCACGAGTGACGTTCCCCATAGTGCAATCAGCGCAGAGTCTCGTTCGCTGTTCTCAGGGAACCATGGTTACATGCGTAACCTGAGATGTTTTACTTAAAGAAAGTACACTTTAATGACAATATTTATTAACATGCTTAAGTGCACTTTTTAAAAATGCACTTTGTAATAATGTCTAAGTTGTACTTAAAGTACACTTTAATGACAATATTTATTAACACGCTTAAGAATTAAGTATTAAGTAACACGCTTTATTGACACGCACTTTGTAACAATGTCTAATTAACTTTACTTAAAGTAAGTACACTTTCATGACAATATTTCTAAACATGCTTAAGAGCACTTTTTAAAAATGCACTTAATTTTTTACTTATGACTTTATCGTGTTTTAAATAAGTACACTTATTCTGATGTATTAACTATTACACTAAAGCACATGAAAAATAATTTATTTTAATTTCAACTTAAGTGTGTTGTCCAAAATGACATTTGTTAATGTATTTTAAATGTGCTTAGTCTTTAATATATACTGTGTGCATTAATACACTTGAAATTTATTTTTCTTTTAAATTTCAATACACCTGCTTATTGTTACAATAGGACCAGCCAGGAGACAGGAGATAGGTTAACAGGTAGTTTATTGAACACAAGCAGAGTATATTGGTGATAACAGGTGAGTAAACAGATGCAAGTTCGTGACTGATGAATGGTATAGAGAATGATACTGTCTTTTTGTGGTTGCAGAGTGGCAATGGAGAATGATACTTGCTGAATGGAGTCAATGACTGCAGACAACACTTCACACCAGACTGGAGACGACGGAAGGAACTTGGAGATAAGGAAGACAGGTAAGTAGCGAAGAGAGTCCTTAAGGAAAGCATTCAGGTAAGTCCTTTGATGCAAACGAGACCAGACAATGTAACTGTGTGTGTGAGTGGCTTAAGTAGTGCTGGTGATGAGAGTGCTGATGAGGTGCAGGTGACGGTGATTAGTATTCCGGAGATGGTGCGCGCTGTGATTGGACGGTGCTGGAGCCTGGTGTGTCTGTAACAGTACCCCCCCCCTCCACGGCCCACTCCTGAGGGCCGCGGACCCCGACGACGTGGCGGTCTACCTCTTCCACGAGGTGCAGGTCTGTTGGGATGTGTCGAGTGGAAGGTGTCCAGCAGGTTGGGATCTAGGATGTCATTGCGTGGTACCCAGGAACGTTCCTCAGGGCCATAGCCCTCCCAGTCCACGAGGTATTCGAGTTGTCCGCCACGACGCCGGGAGTACAAGATCTCTCGCACCTAGTATGCAGCTCCATCGTCCAGTATGAGTGGAAGGGGGGGCTCGGCTTCGGTCACACCACGCTCTGTGGGGAGAGGAACAGAAGGGTGGTGATGCTTTAATAGTGACACATGGAAAGTTGGGTGAATACGATACTCAGGTGGTAACTGTAACTTATAGGTGACTGGGTTGACCTGCTCCGTGATGGTGAACGGGCCAATGAATCTGGGACTCAGCTTACGGCAGGGTAGGCGCATGCGGATATCTCTGGTGGACAACCAGACCTTCTGTCCGGGTTGGTAAGCAGGGGCCTCGGAACGTCGTAGATCCGCGGTCATCCTGCGCCTACGAAGAGCCTGTTGTAGCTGGTGATGGGCTGAGTCCCAGACCCTCTCGCTCTCTCGGAACCAGTAATCTACTGATGGCACGTCAGATGGTTCCCCAGACCAGGGGAACAGTGGGGGTTGGTAGCCAAGTACGCACTGGAAAGGTGTCAGGCCGGTGGTCGATTGGCGGAGGGAGTTTTGTGCATACTCTGCCCAACCCAGATACTGGTTCCAAGAGTTCTGGTGGCCGTGGCAGAAGGTACGGAGGAATCGCCCGATTTCTTGGATCTACCGCTCTGTCTGCCCGTTCGACTGCGGATGGTATCCCGAGGAGAGGCTCACGGTCACACCTAGGAGTGAGAAGAAGGCTTTCCATGCCCGTGAGATGAATTGAGGTCCTCTGTCGGACACGATGTCTTCGGGGATTCCGTAGTATCTGAAGATGTTGTTGAACATGATTTCAGCGGTTTCCATGGCTGAGTCGGCAGGATTTGGAGAACCTGTCCACGACTACGAAGACGCATGTGAATCCATTGGAGGCTGGGAGATCTGTAACAAAGTCTACTCGTAGGTGTGACCAGGGTCGGTTGGGAACGGGCAGAGGAAGAAGCTTGCCGGATGGTAAATGGCGTGGACTCTTTGACATGGCGCATTCCTTGCATCCCTGCATGTACCTTCTGATGTCGGCAGCCACCAGAAGCGCTCTTTCAGCAGCGAGAGGGTTTCATTGACCCCCAGGTGGCCAGTGCCTAGTGAGGAGTGTGCCGAGTGGATCAGTGGAGTGCGCCGTGTTCTGGAGATGTATTGCAAGCCCTGGGGGCAACCCGGCGGAGTGTTGGTGGAGGCATTGGAAGAGGGAAGAGTCTCTTGAGACCAGGAGATGGGACTGACGATCATTTGTTCAGGTAGGATGGGCTCGGGTTCTTCGATGGTTTCATCTGGAGCATGGATACGTGACAGAGCATCTACTTTAACGTTTCTGAAGCCTGGACGGTAGGAATTGGTGAAGTTGAAACGTGTGAAGAAAAGAGCCCAACGGGCCTGTCTGGGATTGAGTCTTTTGGCGGCTCGGAGGTACTCCAGGTTCTTGTGATCGGTTAAGACCAGGAAAGGGTGTCGGACTCCCTCTAACTAATGCCTCCACTCCTCGAGGGCCAGCTTGACAGCTAAGAGTTCTCGGTTGCCGATGTCATAGTTCACCTCCGCCGGGTTGAGCTTGCGGGAGAAGAAGGCACATGGATGGAGTCGGCTCGGGTTCCCCTGCTGCTGCGACAATACCGCTCCAACTCCGGTGGTTGAGGCGTCGACTTCGACGATGAAGGCCTTGTCAGGATCAGGGTGTACCAGGAGTGGAGCGGTCATGAAGGCTTGTTTCAAGGTGTTGAATGCTTCTGTGGTGGCAGGTGTCCAGGACAGAGACTTGGGCTTGTTGCGGAGGAGGCTTGTGAGTGGGCTGGTTATGAAACTGTCACTTTGGATGAATCTTCTATAAAAGTTGGCGAAGCCGAGGAAACGCTGGAGCTCCTTGACTGTAGTGGGAGTTGGCCAGTCTTTGATGGCTGCCACCTTCCCCTCGTCCATCCGGATGCCACAGTGCAGTTCCTTGGTTATAACATCGACCACAGAGGACTGGTGGAAGGAGCATTTCTCGGCTTTGAGGAAGAGCTGGAAGTCTCTCAGGCGTTGCAGGACCTCCGCAATGTGGCGTTGATGGTCGGCCATACTCCAGGAGTAGATCAAGATGTCATCTATGTATACCAGCATGAACTTGTGGAGGAACTCCCGGAGCACCTCGTGGATGAAGTCTTGGAAGACGGAGGGGGGCGTTGATCAGGCCATACGGCATTACCAGATATTTGTAGTGGCCGGTGGGCGTGACGAAGGTGGTCTTCCACTCGTCCCCCTCATGTATCCGGACGAGATTGTAGGTGCTGCGGAGGTCCAACTTGGTGAACACAGTGGCACCGCGGAGGTGTTCCAGGGCAGCTGGGATGAGAGGAAGGGGGTATCTGAACTTGACGGTTATGGAGTTGAGAGCCCGGTAGTCGATGCATGACCGCAAGCCTCCGTCATTTTTTGCCACGAAGAAGAAGCTAGAAGCAGCAGGGGAAGTTGATGGTCGGATGTATCCCTGAGCCAGCGCCTCCTCGATGTAATCCACCATGGCCTTCTCCTCCGGGATGGATAAGGGGTAGATCTTACCCCTTGGCACTGACGCACCCGGAAGCAGGTCGATGGTGCAGTCCCATGGCCGGTGTGGAGGCAGCTTGGAGGCTCTCTTGGGGCAGAATACGTCGCTGAAGGGGGCGTAGCAGGACGGGATGTCCACGGATCGTTTCTTGAGGGGACTCTCAATGGATGTGGCACAGACAGGTAGGGAGTCGGAGCAAGGAGATTTGGGAACAGGTAGGATGGAGAAACATTTCGGAAAGCAGGTGTCGCCCCACTTCAGGACTTCTCCAGTTTTCCAAGAGAGGATGGGATTGTGCTGCTGCAACCACGGGCGCCCTAAAATCACGTCAGCGGTGGAACCCTCCAGAACCAGCATTTGAATGTCCTCGATATGCAGCACTCCGATTTGCAGTTGAACTGGATCTGTAATATGACTGACGTGTCTTCTACTCACAGGTTTGCCTGTTATTGAGTGGATCTGGTAGGTGGACGGCATGTTCTTGGTCTTGATATTGAGCTGACGACAGAGGGCGCCAGAGATGAAGTTTCCCGCTGACCCACAATCAAGGAGGGTGGATACTGGAAGAGAAACATCGGCAGCAGTAAGAGTTATAGTCGTGGTGAGTGGTTTATGCGACTGGAGAGTAGAGATAATGGCACTCACCATGGGGCGTGGAGGACGTGTTGGGCATGAGGAGAGTACATGCCCCGGTAATCTGCAATATAAACAAAGATTCTGGGTCAGCCTTTTCTGTCTTTCAGCAGGAGTCAGCTGTGAAGACTCAACTTGCATGGGTTCATGAGCTGGTTCTGGGGTGCTGACAGATTCTGGTTGGCAGAGGAAGGTGTTGTGTAGAGCCTGACCCTGGTGCTCTTCGAGACACGACTGCATACGAGTGGCGAAGCGTATTGACAGTTGGATGAAGCGTTCAAGCCCGATGGTGTCCTCGTATGCAGCGAGATGCAACCGCACTCGAGGATCCAATCCTTGACGGTATGACGTCAGCAGTGCTTGTTCGTTCCATCCACTCTTGGCGGCAAGGGTTCTGAACTGAAGAGCATATTTGTTAACAGACATTTTTCCTTGTCGTAAATTATACAGTTTCTCACCGATAGACGAGTCCCATGATGGTTTTCCAAACACTTCCCGGAAGTGTTCTATGAAGCCAGAATATGTCTGTGTCACGGTATTGTTCTGGGACCAGATGGAATCAGCCCACTGTAACGCTCTACCAGAAAGTTGTGAAATGAGAAACGTTACCTTTGAGTAGTCAGTGGGGAACAAGTGCGGTTGCATCTCCAGGGTCAGGGAAACTTGCAGGAGGAATCCATTGCAGTCCTCCGCCGAACCAGAGTAGGGCGCCGGTTTGGCCATGGGACTGGTGTAGACGGGTAGTGAATGAGAGGTGACGGTGGATGCGGAAGTGATGGCGGGAGCTGGAGCTGGCGGTGGCGTTGGTGGTGGTGGCTGCACGTTGAAAGTGTGGCGAAAAGCATCCACCAAATCCTGGAAGGGGTCTGAGTGACTCATGCTTGTGTTCCGCTGTTATGGTCCGGTCTTCTGTTACAATAGGACCAGCCAGGAGACAGGAGATAGGTTAACAGGTAGTTTATTGAACACAAGCAGAGTATATTGGTGATAACAGGTGAGTAAGCAGATGCAAGTTCGTGACTGATGAATGGTATGGAGAATGATACTGTCCTTTTGTGGTTTCAGAGTGGCAATGGAGAATGATACTTGCTGAATGGAGTCGATGACTGCAGACAACACTTCACACCAGACTGGAGATGAAGGAAGGGACTTGGAGACAAGGAAGACAGGTAAGTAGCGAAGAGAGTCCTTGAGGAAAGCATTCAGGTAAGTCCTTTGGTGCAAACGAGACCGGACAATGTAACTGTGTGTGTGAGTGTCTTAAGTAGTGCTGGTGATGAGGTGCAGGTGACGGTGATTAGTATTCCGGAGATGGTGCGTGTTGTGATTGGACGGTGCTGGAGCCTGGCGTGTCTGTGACACTTATACAGTATAATCCAGTACAACTTATTGAAATTTTTATCACCAGCTCCTGCTCTAAACTTGACTAGTGTCAGTTTTCTACATAATATTTGATATAAAATGTAATTTATGGAGTGCTGTATTTGTGATACTTAAGTCCGTGTGAACCGGAAGTTGCAAACAACTTTTCTCCAGTGTTGTGACGTATTTCCAAGTGAAACGGAATACTGAATAGAGGGCAGAGCTTTACTTTAGCGCTCCTCCTCTCCATATCTCGCTCATAGCAGACACACGGTTGCAGAGGAGTGGTTTACGCATTTTCAACCCAAGCCGTCAAACTGACGTTATCAGAGAAGGAACGCCATTCCGGACCGCAAGTAACTTTTCAGATTTTGATTAAAGATTACCATGACAAACAATTTTTTTTTCTGTGTTTTAACTTGCACGAATTAATTGTTCACCACAAGACTCACTTGTGGTGAATTTCACCACAACAATTTCAATTGCTCAATTGTTCACTTGAATCATGATTCAGATCACGTGTCAAACTGCCAACGGCTGAAATCACGTGACTTTGACGCTCCGAACAGCAGATTCGACACACTGATTCATCTGTGCTCCGATGCTTCATGAAGCATTGTTTTGAAATCGGCCATCACTAAATAAGTCGTTATTTAGTTTTTTTGGCCCTCCAAAAATATTCTCGTCACTTTATAATATTAATATTGAACCACTGTACTCACATGAACCGATTTATTTGTCATTGCTCCCTATGGAGGCCTCACGGAGCTATCGGATTTCAATTAAAATATCTTAATTTGTGTTCTGAAGATGAACGAAGGTCTTACGGGTGTGGAACGGCATGAGAGTAAGTAATAAATGACAGAATTTTCATTTTTGGGTGAACTAACCCTTTAAGCATGAATTAATGCATATTAGTGCACAAAGATTGTAAAGTTTTACCCAAACAAGTATTTCTTACCTCCATGTTTCAGGTTCCAAAGTTTACTTGAGAGCGGGTGAGAGAGAGAGTGAAAAAAGAACACATAGTTACTTCATAAATTAGATGTTTAGGGTAGATAATGAAACAGAATACAGCTAAAGTTCTCATTTATAAAAATCAACTTAAACAAAAAAGGAAGGAAGGATGGAAGGATGCCTTGAATATTTCCTGGAGGTAACATGAACACACCAAACCTGGAATTCTACTTCCTCATTTCATCATATTTAAATCATTAATACATATGCATTTTGCACTACCAACTCTGTGATACTACAATATAAGAGCCAGCAGAGTTGAGGCAATCAGATATTCAGAAGATTTGTACAAAAGTGATTCTGTTTATTAAGTGTGTTATCATTATTGCTCAGTCATCATTTAATTAATTATCTAATTATATCAATAACTGCAGCACTCGTTTGTAACGGAAAAAATATGTATTTACATGCATCATATTATTATTGCAGTGTTCCCTTTAAGACACTGATGGCTTCACTAATAATGCGTGCTAAGAGCTGATAATGTAGAAGGACTACTTGACTGTCATGAGAACCACAGTAGATGATAATTTTGCTCTACCTTCTTGTTATAATTTTGCTTTTATTTTATTTGTAATGGTAAGAAAGAGTTAATCCTCATGTATGAGAGGAGGGTGTGCCTGTGTATCTGCCAGTAAACATGTGGAATACAGACTTTTCGCCTTCAAGCTCTTTCCTATCACAGATTTAACGAGAGTTATCTGGGTCACGTTCAGTGTTTAACATTTTGTAGATCGGGACAATATGTACACTGAGCAGCGTTAATATTTTGAGGTAACTTTGAGGTAGGTTTGCTGTGGTAGTCGTTGTAAATGGGGTTCCCTTTCGAGGGAACTCGCACTGCGTCCCGAAGGGGGCGCTATGGGAACGCCCTCAGCGTGAATGCGTCTGATGCACGTGTGTCAACTAGTCCAATGGCGAGAGTGAACGTCACCGGCGGGTGACGTCACGACCAGGAAAGTATAAATACACATCCGGAAAGACCGGCTTCAGCTTTTGTGCCTCAGCAAAGCGCTTTGTGTTAAACTGTCTCTGTCTATTTATTGTTGTTTGTCCTCAAGCATTATATATATTCTAGACAGGAGCTTATTGGCGAGCAAATAGCAGCTTGAGTCGTGTGTGCTTCCCTGCCCTCGCTACTATACGAGTGGGGATACACGCGATTCATGTGTTGTTTGTTTTAGAGCAGAGCATGCACGTCAGTTCTTGTAAAAAAAAGGGGATCTGACAGTGTTCATTCATAATTTCCCGATGTGATGCACTATCGAGATTTTTATCTCTGCTCCTCTTGGCTTTTTTCTCGAGGGAATAAAGTCTTAAGCAATAAAGAATCTATGGCCTTGGATCAAGCGTTTGCCGAGGCGACGCGTTGATTTCGGGTCTGCAAACTGCAATAAAGATTCTAGTGGCACGAATCCCGCGTCTGCCGAGGCGACGCGTAGATTTCGTGTCTGCAAACTGCAATAAAGATTCTAGTGGCTCTGATCTCGCGTCTGCCGAGGCGACGCGTAGATTTCGAGTCTGCAAACTGCAATAAAGAATCTAGTGGCACGGATCTCGCGTCTGCCGAGGCGACGCGTAGATTTCGTGTCTGCAAACTGCAATAAGATTCTAGTGGCTCTGATCTCGCGTCTACCGAGGTGACGCTTAGATTTCGAGTGTGCAAACTGCAATAAGAATCTAGTGGCTCTGATCTCGCGTCTGCCGAGGTGACGCTTAGATTTCGAGTCTGCAAACTGCAATAAGAATCTAGTGGCATGGATCTCGCGTCTGCTGAGGCGACGCGTAGATTTCGTGTCTGCAAACTGCAATAAAGATTCTAGTGGCTCTGATCTAGCGTGTTTGCCGAGGCAACACGTAGATTAGGGTGTGCAGACGGCAGTTATAAATATTCTACCAATCATTCAGACCGTGTACACTTGTCTGGTGGTTCATTGATTCATTTAATTTGAGGAATTAAATGGGATATTGCCTGGTTTTTTAAAAAAAAAAAAAGCTATATGTCTGCACTAATAACTCTTTATTTAGTCTTTCATCCAGACCGTTGTTACTTGTCTGGTTGATGTGACTGCATTTAATTTTGAGAGATTAAATGTAATTTGATGTGTGTATGTCCTATATGCCTATATATACATACTATATTTAGCATTTCTTTCAGACCATATTACGTGTCTGATAGATCATTTGCTGCATTTAATTTTGAGGAATTAAATGGACAATTGGCTGTAATTTAATTTTGAGAAATTAAAATAATACATATTTATCTGACTTTAAGTAGTTAGATTCATGTATTAGTTCAGCCTGTCATGTAGATCCTGACGCCTGTGGTGTTAGGCTTCTTGGGGCAGCCCCCTGCGGGGTGGAGCGGTGTAAACCTCAGTATATGGTGCCCGTGCCACTTCGTTGCCCTCAGGGGACCGATCTGCCAACCCCATCACTCTTAGTGCTCTGGGGTGCAGAGGTTTCCAGCAAGCTTTGATTCAGCACTCACTTGACGCTGCATCAGGTTCGCACCCTCTGAGGAGGGTCGAAAGCAGTCAGATGGGTTATTTCCTGCCAGTGTGTTTCAGGTCACCAAAGTGGCTGCTCTAGGTATACCAGAGACCAGTCTTGAGAGACTGGTTCCCTTTTGTGCATTTCCTGGCAGAGTTGAGGCTTCTGCCAAAGATGTATCTCAATGGGCAGGCTCTGGTAATGGAACAGAAAGTAAACTCTTTTGCGAAAGGAGCTACAAAATGGGTTCCTCCTCCCAGCAGAGAGTTAGGGTTTTTTAGGGCCGCTACTATTTTGTTCCGATGAAGGATGGAGGGTCGCATCCTATATTAGATCTTAATCATTTGAATCAGTCACTCAGGAGACTTGGGTTCGAAATGTTGACTCTAAACCAGATCCGAGGACTGGTTTGTCATGATAGTTCTAAAGGATGCATACTTCCATGTCTCTGTCCTTCTACAGCATAGGAAGTTCCTCGGGTTTGCTTTCAGGGGCAAAGTATACCTATATTAGGTTCTTCCATTTGGTCTAGCTCCATCACCCCACACGTTCATGGAATGCGTAGATGCAGCTCTGGCCTTGCTCAGGCTGCAGGGCATACGCATTCTGAACTGATAAGATGACTGGCTAATATCAGCGCAGTCGGTACAGATGGTCAGTTCAACATTGAGATGTTGTTCTTGCTCATAAAAGATTGGGGTTGTGGCTGAACGCCAAGAAGAGTGTGCTTTCTCCATTTCAGAGAACCACCTTCCTGGGCATGTTATGGATTCAGTGACGCTGCGGGCCGTTCTGTCGCCCACTCGTATTGCTGCAATCTTTTCAGTCACACAGGAGATATAACTAGGCCAATCACTCACTGTAAAACAGTTTTCTAAAACTGTTGGGTCTGATGACAGCTGTGTCCAACGGTGATACCTTTTGGCCTGCTGTTCATGAGACCCTTACAGTGGTGGTTCAGGACCAAGGGTTTTCCCTGAGGGGGAATCCACTTCCTATGATCAAGATCACGCAGCGGTGTCTCCGCGCCTTGGTTATATGGAAGAAAAGTTGGTTCCTGTCCCAGGGCCCTGTGTTAGGAGCTTAATATCTTTGAGTCACTCTCATGGTAGATGTTTCTCTCACAGGCTGGGGAATGGTAATGGAAGGCCGCTCAGCTCAAGGGCTGTTGAGGAGTCGTCATCTTTTGTGGCACTAATTGCCTGGAGATGATGGCGGGTTTCAATGCGTTGAAGTTCTTCCTCCCAGACCTGAGAGGTCATCGAGCTGTCTGGAAAACAGACAATTCATCGATGGTCTCTTATATAAATCAACAGGGGGTTTGCGTTTGCGCCCACTATCTGGCGCACCAGATCCTCCTGTGGTCCCTGGGGAAGATGCTCTCCTCGAGAACAATCTTATTTCAGGGACCTACAGTATAGGAGCAGACATCCTGTCGAGACAGGGGCTGAGGCCAGGGGAATGGAGACTTCACCCCAAAGTGGTGAAGCTCATTTGGGAGATTTATAGCTACGTGGAGGTGGATCTTTCGCGTCTCAGGATACGACGCACTGTCCACTGTGGTTATCCCTTACACATCCAGTTCCTCTTGGACTGGATGCCATGGTACAGACATGGCCGAGGCTACGTCTGTACGTTTGTTTTTTTTTTTTTCCCCCCAGTTGTTCTGCTCCCAGGAGTTCTGGACAAAGTTCACCGGGAAGGGATAAGTCTACTGTTAGTAGCGCCTTTCTGGCCAAGTCGGATATGGTTCTTGGACCTTGTGTCTCTCCTTGACGGCTCTCCCTCGGAGATTCCGATCAGGAGAGACCTATCTCATGCGATGGGCTTGATTTTTCACCCCGCCCAGAAGTATTCAACCTGTGGGTTTGGCCCCTGGGGGGGCCCAACTCATAGTATCTGGTCTCTCAACTGAGGTTGTGGTGACCATACTTTACTCCAGAACTCCAACCACAAGGAAACTATCCTCGTATTTCTGCATACCATGTCCCTGTGGTTGGTACAATTGTGGGGAATAACCCTTTGAGGTATCGTTTCCTTCGTGGCACTCTGAGGCTGAGGCCTGCAACATGCACTAGGGTTCCTGCTTGGGAGTTGGCCTTTATGTTGGAAGGCTTATCTGCAGCTCCATTTGAGCCGCTTGATTCTGTTTATACTGTTTTCCTCCTTGCCATTTCTTCCCTAAAAGAGTAGGAGACCTTCAGGCCATATCTGTATCCCCTACGTGCCTTGAGTGTGCACCAGGGATGGTCAAAGTGTTCCTTTACCCTACCGGGTTATATACCTAAGGTTCTGACCAATATGACACGGCCTATAGTGCTGCAAGCTTTCTGTCCTCTGTTCTCAGATCCAGACCAGGAAAAGTGGTTTCTTGTGTGTCCAGTGTGAGCACTGGACACCTGATATCCACAGAGCTGCCCTGTGGAGGACCTCAGATCAACTGTTTGTTTTGGACCGCGCAATTAGGGGTCTCCCTGCGTCCATACAATTGGTTAGCAAGTGGATAGTTGAGACTATATCACTTGCGTATGAGGTCTCCGGCCAGCAGTATCCACTGTCTGCCAGAGCTCGCTCTTTTAGGAGTATGGCGGCCTCCAAGGCCTTGATGTTGGGGGTTTTCCTCAAGGAAGTCTGTGATGTGGCGGGCTGATCCTCGCCACTCACGTTGTGAGATGATGTATCTCGACCTGGATGCAGCCCCAGGCTCTTCAGTGCTCTTGTCTTAGTGTGCCACAGTTTCACACAGACAGGCATTTTGGAATTATGGCGTTTTGGGATATCGTTCCCATAGCGCCCCCTTCGGGACGCAGTGCGAGTTCCCTCGAAAGGGAACGTCTCAGGTTATGACTATAACCATAGTTCCCTGAGAGAGGGAACGAGACACTGCGTCGCGTTGCCATACTCCCTGCATCCCTGTGATCGATTTGCTTCGGCAGTTTAAGCTGAAGCCGGTCTTTCCGGATGTGTATTTATACTTTCCTGGTCGTGACGTCACCCGCCGGTGACGTTCACTCTCGCCATTGGACTAGTTGACACACGTGCATCAGACGCATTCACGCTGAGGGCGTTCCCATAGCGCCCCCTTCGGGACGCAGTGTCTCGTTCCCTCTCTCAGGGAACTATGGTTATAGTCATAACCTGAGACGTTACGTGGTATTACATCACTTAACCATCACGGCCCACCCCCATTGTCATTTAGCTTTTTTTATAGAAATAAATACCAGAGTAAAAGGGTGGACACACTACATTTTTCGTTCCAGTGACTTCCATTCATACTGTTTTAGATTTTGATGTTGATATTGCTATTTACCTGTTTCAATGGTTTTATTTGTTTGCTTTTAATTTAAGGCCATATATAATTGAATGCTTGAATGATTATGAAATTAAGTAACTGCAATACTTCCTTTGTTTGTTATAAGATAATATGACTAAGCAACAGTTGTGAAAGTTAGGTTTTTGAGTTTGATGATTGTAACCAACCACAAAAGTTAACAATAAGGATGAAGAGAGCATGTTGCAACCTAAAGCAGAGGTGGGCCAGACGAAGACTTCGGCGAAGAAGAGGAAGAGTGCTAGAAGACAACAGCATAGGCGACAAAGGAAGGACATCCGGCTTAGTAAGCAAGAAATACAGAGACTGATACGCCTACAGCAGGAAGATTGGATCATAGAAATTGATCAGTTGATGAGTAACATGAAGATGGAATGTCTCAAATTAGTATAAAAGTCTGAAGAGTAAAAGGCCTCCTCAGATGCTGCCTGCATTAAGCGTAGGAAGACACCTGATACCCTAACGAGGGGCGCTGAACAGCATCTCCAATATTGCTGGGTAAGCTAGGTTATAGAGCTTTTTAGCTTAAGCTGATTTAAGTTTTATTTTGTTTTATTTTGCATTAACTGCTTTGTATTGTAATCAATAAAAGAGAGATTTTATTGTTACGTTACCTTCCGTGAGACTTTACTTATAACTACAAACTGAGCCTCGACAAAGAACAACCACAAGGTAGTCTTCTATGTCATTCCTGCATGACTTCAATCTGCTGGCGGGTCCTTACCCTACCTGAATAATCATAGGGTTAAAAGGTGTACTATAAATGGTCACACCGACTAACATGGTGCCCAACGTGAGTGGCTTTAGGTTTGAGTTTTAAGTTGAAAGTGTAGAAATCACATTAAAGAGTTGTCTGTAAGACCCACGTAGACCAATCCAGAAAGGATTTGGTTAGATATTAGTCTAGAGATACTTAGTATATTCCAGTCCAGAGAAAGGACTGAAGGGCCAGGAAACAGGATCGCTACCCGTGAGACCTAGAGAGGGGTCTAGAGGGGCTATTGAGAAACCTGTAGTAGGGGACGCCCTAGTATGGCAGGTAAGAAAGCCCAGAGAAAATCCAGTAATATCTTAATTCAAGCCTACACCTGGGGAGACCACCGGGTAAAAGCATGGGAGAAAAAGGCCTTGAGGGCAGAGACCTTGGTTCAAGAGATAGAGCCAGGTCAGATACTTTTATGGGTACCAAGCCGAGATGGATTGCAAAGAGGTAATTTCCAGGAATCTGAAGTTGCTTTAGCAGTCATACAGTGGGACATAGAGTTAGGAAGTCACTATGGACAGGAAGTGGCTATCCAGTGCAAAACCTCAGAGTCAGAGAGCATTATGAGCATGAAATGAAAACCATGGGGAAAACAAAGCTGAATACTATAAGTGGAAAGTTCCAGGGTGAAGTTCCAAATATGGAGCAAGTTAGGATTTACCGGGAAGCAATGACAGACTTTCAAAATGCAAGTGAAATCCTTCTTACTTTACCACCAGAGGAGGAAGATAGTATTATAAACATAGCAGAACCGCACTTACCTAGGTCTGCAGTCACAACAGAAGAACAATCTGGAGAAGAGATTAGACTGTTAATAAAAAATGTAATTGGAGAAGCTACACTGTCAGAAAAAAAGGTACGGTGCTGTCACTGGGGCTGTACCCTAAGGTATAAAGGTACATCTTTGTACCTTACTTATCCCTAAATGGTGCATATTAGTAGTACCTTAAAGGTACATATTAGTACTTTAAAAGTGCATATTTGTACCTTAAAGGTACATATTAGTACCTTTTTACCTTTGTACTTTAGGGTACAGCCCCAGTGACAGCACCGTACCTTTTTTTCTGACAGTGTAACGACAGAGATGATAAAGAAATACATATGTCCCCAGTAGTCACAGAACAATGTCTAGAGGGACTCGTAGATGGAATAATAGAAATGTCCCAAGAAATTCAAATGACTATAAATCTCGTTAAAGAGAGAGATCGAGATAAAATAAAAAATATTATTAAACAGCAAAAAGAGAAGTATGAAGTACTGCCAAGGCTAGCAGAAACCATAAGTAAGATTAAACCTACTGCACCTTGAGAAGACGACCTTGAACCCCAAGAGACAGAAGATCAATGGTCACAAGAATGGCTGTCAGATTCTATTAAGCAAGACACAATAGAAGAGAGTGACAGTCAAAGTAGTGAGTCATCAGATAACAATCTTAGAGAAGTAAGGTTATGTAATAAGAGGGCAGGAAAGCTTGAGATCAGGAGGGTGTTACATCAGATAAAGAACAATTGGCCTGAAGTAATCATCAAATGAGTAAAATACAAAAACCCAATCAGCAGAGAGAGAGGTAGATCATTAGAATGGAAGTGGGATCGAAAAATAATTGAAGGACGCAGTCTAACGTATGGCTAAATGAGGTCAGCTAGTAGGTCCCCATCAGCCAAAAGCATAGCTAAGGCAGAGGGATGGCCAAAGTCTGGAAAACAGGCTATATTCCAGGAAGGTTATTCCTATATGAGGAAATCAGTTGGAGAAATGGATAAAATGTTAAAAGTTCTTAAAAAAGAAAATAGAGAGTTACAGCGGGTAATATCCCGAGGATAACATAAACAGTGAGTCAAATACAGATGGAAGTGACAATTGGGAGGAAGAGCCCAGAGTACAGACTAGGGAGAGTCAGCATTAGAGCATCCACACCAATTCCAGTGCACAGAACAGATCCTAGACATTTCATATTTAATTCATCAAAAGAGCCAAACGAAGAGCAAGTAGACTACCAGGCAAAATTATTAGAATTAAATTTAACAGAAGCAGTTAAACAGCAGGTAGGAAAAATAAAACAGGGTGAAGACCATATCAGTTATGCAAACTGCATTATGAAAGCAGCGGAAGCTGCAAGACTTGATAAACACCCAACTACACGGTTAGTTCACACTTGTACTGGCCATGCAATTAAAGCCGAGGCCTTAGAAAAGTCCAGACAACTCACGGGTACAGAGGATAAGTGTGCCCAATGGAAAAAGGATTTGATAGAAGCCCAAAAAGATGGTGTGCCAATTTTGAGTATGTGGCTTTTGATAGAAGCCGACATCCCTCATGAAGATAAAATCAGATTGGTACGAGAAGTGGGCAGATGTTTACCTGGAGGACACACTTAAGCCACAATACTGAATAATGCTAGTAGTAAAGAAATTCAAAATACGTTAGCAGTATATGACCTTACTGCACAGCACGTAAAGACCAAAAAAGTAAGGCCTCAGAATAAATACAGAACAGAAAAGGGAGTGTATACAGGTTATCGTAGTAAACCCTTTAAACCTAAAAAAGGAGAGCAGAAAAAATATAATACTCGATTTCAGAGTAGACAGAATGGGCCTAGCCCATCGAATAGGAATAATCAAAGCCCGGAAAACTGGGGAGCAGGAAAACCCAGAATAATGACTAAAACAGTTACACCTGTTAAGAGTAGTTATATTCCAGAGGAAAAATGGGCCCATATGGCTCCAGAAGAAAGAAAGAAAATAATAGAAAAAAAGACAAATGAAGCTTATAACACAAAAAGAGTAAGAGGAAATTGGGTGTTGAGCAATACTGTTTTTGAAAATGAACACAGATACACACAGAAGAAACAGGAAGCTTAAGACACAGCTGTAGTTTCTGCAATATAGGATGAGGTAGGCTTACTGAAGAAGAATCTCTGTGATCCTCGTGTAAAAGAGGAGTCAGACCAGTTGTTTTTGAATATATCAGGAATTAAATATTTGGTTGATACTGGGGCGGAGATATCAACAACAGTAGAGCCTGTAGAACAGACTGGAATTTTCCACGTCCAATCATATGATGGTGAAGTAAAAGAGAAAAAATTAGGTTACAAACATAAAAATGATCTCAGGTGTTGAAAACTTGCTAGCAGCAAAAGATCTTAAGAAAATCTTAAGACTAAAACAACAGGATGAATTATCTAGAATAGAAAAAGGAATGATAAGATCAAAATTGGCGAAAGCAGAAATAATGGAAGCATTACGTAAAACCCCATTTGGAGACAGTAAGAATGACTGTGGAAAGGTTAGTGAAAAATATGCACATAAAATTGGAGGAATACATAAACCTCAGAGGCAATATCCTATTAATAAGAAAGGATGGGAAGAATTGACACAATAAAAGAACTTGAGGAGCAAGGGATAATACAAGAAATCAAAGGTGCCGTAACTAATAGTCCGATACAATTAGTCCCCAAACCAGATGGAACATTTAGATTAGTGACCAATTTCAAAGCATTTAATAGAGTGACAAAGCCAGACAGACGGTACTTAATTAATGCTAGAGACACGATGGAAAAAATTAAGTCTGGAAAATACCTCTCCAAGATTGACCTAGCAAACGGTTCTTTGTCAGTACTGCTAGATAAAGAGAGCCAGGGAAAAAATGCATTTACAGTAGGGAATAAACATTATGTATATCAGAGACTGCCACAAGGGTACATGAATTCCCCTGTTCATTTTCAGGCAACAATTATGGACATAATGCAGGGACTACAAGTAGAAATCTATGTAGATGATATTCATATTGTTTCAGAAAATGAGAAAGAACATGTAAAAGTGGTAAAGGAAGTACTGCAACGGATTGCAACATCAGGTTTAAAGCTAAACATGAATAAAACACAATTGATGAGAGATGTCTTGGAATTTTTAGGCTTTTGGATTACTGCAGGTAATAGAGGAGTTACCCAATCAATGAAAGAACAAATAAACCAGTTAAATAAGCCAGAGACAGTAAGGGAGGTTCAACAAATGATGGAATATGTTTGTGACATTATTCCAGAATATAGTCAAATGTCAAAACCAATTTATTCCACTATAAAAGGGGGAATATTGGGGAAGTGCAGCAGATGAGTCATTGCAGAAAATGAAACATGCCATTTTAAACTCAGGTCAACTCAAAGGGAGAGTAGATGACAAAAATCTGGAGTTAGACCTGTCAATAGATCCTATTGGATACCAGTTAATAGCAAGGAATGAAGAAAGTAATATGCAAATAAGAATAATTACAGGAACATGGGAAAACCCAGAGAAAAAGTTTACACCAATTGAAAAGAAGTTAGCAACCTTAAGTAAAAGATATTCCGAATTGAAGGGCCTAGCCAGAGGGAAGTTAATTTATATTAACACTGACGAGCCAGTAATGGCACACTTGAGTAAAAATAAAGTTAAAGGGATAGTTCACCCAAAAATGAAAATTTGATGTTTATCTGCTTACCCCCAGCGCATCCAAGATGTAGGTGACTTTGTTTCTTCAGTAGAACACAAATGATGATTTTTAACTGCAACCGTTGTCTGTCAGTCAAATAATGCGAGTGAATGGGAACTCGATCAATAAGAGTCAAAAAAACTTGCATAGACAAATCCAAATTAAACCCTGCAGCTCGTGATGACACATTGATGTCCTAAGACACTATGTTGAACATAGTGGTGTTTTAAAAAAAATTGTGAGAACTGCATGAGAAAAGGATACCGGAAAACATAAAAAAATGACTATGGATGCATAACCCCACAGAGAGCTAATGAAGATTGGTCAATGGACATAGCTGGTCCCCTTAATCCTAAAACAAAGTTAGGACATAGATACAGATTAGTAGTAACAGATGGTTACACTGGGAAAATTTGGGCTAAACCTATGAAAGAAACTAGTGGAAAAACAATAGTTAAAGCAGTTCAAGAATTAATGACAGCCTGATGAAGGCCTGAAAAAGTGAGAGTCGACAACGGAACTTATTTTGTTGGAGACGAATTAGGAAATTGGTCTTTGAAAGGTCTTTGGTCAAAGATGACTAAAACATTACAAAAGCAAGACTTGCAAGATACAGAGGAACTGAAGCTTACAAACATGATATCAATCAACAGTCAGAGAGGAGAGATAAGAGCAAAGACACAACCAGTCTCAAACAGCAGAACAAATTACATATTGACAAGCACACAACATGAAAAAGACAGGCAAAATGGAAAAACAGGCAGTGCTGTTAGTTTAAAGTGTAACAGGCTGTTTTTTGGAGGAAACTGTGTGATATGTGGATGTTTTGGTGAATACATATGGTGGGACGGTCCAGCTAAAGATAAACCTAGGTGTAAAAAGGATCTTAAGGAAAAGCCCTTAGATGAACCAAAAATTAGGTGCAGTCAGTATAAGGAGCATCCCGGAGCAATAAAGGGAGCACTATGTGTTATATGTGAGGAATGCAGAATAAAGTATCCCAAACTAGAGGTAATAATGACTCAAAGAACAGGAAATCTGAAGGATAACTGCGAGTGTGTATGGACAGGCTTGAAATGGATAAAATGCGAGGAATGCATTAGTGATATGGAAAAAGGAGAATCACTGGTGATAGGAAGGCATAGGGTGTGGGCATGGCAAAAAGCTTGTGGTTTAGTTAGCAGTAGTTGGAATGCAACAAGTGTGCGTCTAGATAATGACAATCATCTAAGCAACAGCAGTATTGATTATTCCTGGACGTCAAGATGTCGTGCAGGAATAGAGGAAGTTCAAAGCAAATGGTTGCTAGTGGATCCAGGAAGTCTGGGCCATGAACTAGAGCAGTGCTTCCCAGACCTGTCCTGGAGGACCCCCAGCCCTGCACATTTTGTATGTCTCCCTATTTCTGACATACCCATTTCAGGTCTTGCAGTTTCTACTAATGAGCTCATGAGTTGAATCAGGTGTGATAGATGAGGGAGACATACAAAATGTGCAGGGCTGGGGGTCCTCCAGGACAGGTTTGGGAACCACTGAACTAGAGAACCTGAAAATTAGCTTTGATGACAACGGATGACCAGTGAAACCAAAGAAAGGGAAAGGAATTATCTGGTCAATTGTAACCATTGCTAAAGTGCTAATGGAAAATGGTGGTGAAGAACAAATAATGTCACCAAGAGTTGATTTTCCCAGGTGAGGCGAATGTGATGAGGAAAATGGTATTATGAGATGCCAGTTTGGACAAATTGATGAAGAACGTTGGCTGAACAAAATAATACAAAAAGTTACCAGAGTCGGATGTGTGCCAGTAGACTTCTGGAAGGAGGGAAGCCCTCAGAAAAAGAATGCTGGTACACAGCAAAAAACTATTATGGAAGGTGAAACAGAAGATCTACTGGCACACAGACTTTGGAAATTAAAGTGATTGTGAATTTGACCACAACATCAGAACCTGAAGTACTCACCTGCGCCGTTGAAATGGAACTGGCTCGGGAATAACGTTGCAGGGTTATTCTTGTGTCAGGAATTTCCGTTGGAAATTAAGGGATGGAGGGTGTCCCCGGAAAACTCTCATTAATTTTTTTGTTTTTATTTTTCAGGAATTATGAAATTGGATGATGGAGAAAAACCTGAAGACTGGCAAGAAAAATGAAGAAATGGAAGGAACCATGCCTGCCCAAACCTGAATTACTAGGAATTTTGATAACAGGTCGAGGAGAATATCTAGGAACTCCTTGTCCATGTAATGAAATGAGTAAAAAATGGATTTGTGGAGATGATTATAGAGCCAGAGCAGGATTAACCTGGGAAAAGGAAAAAGAAAGTAAACACTGGTTATCATTCTGGAGAAATACTGGTGGATTTACATGGCAAGGAATAAGATCACAAATTATGGAGAAAAATCCAGAATTATGGAAACAAATTTTAACAGAAAATGGAACAGAAACAGATCAGATGGTCTTACAATTTAGATTGTGGGACATTTTTGGAAATATTAGTGATAATATTTAAGAAAAAAAGAAAAATTATAAAAGGACCTATGGTTAAAACATCTGGAGGAAAAGTTAGAAGTTAGCGGCGCACGGGTTCCCTCGATCGAAAGCCTATTAATTTTTCCCATAGACTTTTGGAAAATCGCAAAAAATAAGCTCTGTGTTTAACAAAGGGTTATGACACTTACACGTTTTGTCTATCAAGATAATCTTTACAAGTTAAAACAACATTTATACATTTTGAAGCCTAAATAAAGTTGTCAGATATAAAAAGCTAACAGTAGGCTATAAATGGACTACAGCACACCATGGTCGCGGATCAATGTCGTCACCACCAAGCTTCCTCAAACTTTATTTAGAAAACAACGTTATTTAAAAACATGCTCGCTGATTATGATCTGTGCTGTTATGAATACTTATCCACTTTTTCATGAGAAATGCTGTCCAAATGTCCTGTTTGTCATGATGACGTCTAAAGTCCCCGCTAAAGGAAGTAGTCCCTTTTAGCACTTTGTTAGCAACCGCTGTTTTGAAGACACAGTAAAGGTTTAAAAAATCACAAGTGGGTTATAACTGGTGTGTTTTATGTCATAGATCAAAACGTGAAAATATTTAGAGGCTTTGTTAATCACAGACCTTATTTCAGGCGATTTAGCAAAAACCCATTCAAAAAACCCATGGACTTTAGGGCGATGGAACCGGAAGTCCTAAAATGCTAACTCGCTTCCGGGTTTTGCCTACAAAAACACGTCATCCCTGAGGCACTCTATAGTAAGGGTACGACATCCTAATATAATGGGAAGAATATTCTGGGTGATACCCACAGATATCCCAGAATATCATAATAGTAAAAATATTATGAATCCTGAATATAGATTATCATATGACTTGAATGGAGACTTAGATGACCAAACAGTAATGTAAGAGTATTACATTATGAGGCAGATAGAGATCCTAGAGTTTATAAAGTTATGAATATTGGATGGTCCAATGTCTGCACCAAAATTTATTATATTAATTATTAATAGATTAATAGATCTTAATCGTAGATTAATAGGGATTAATAGATTGTTAGCTAAAAGAATTACAACAACCTTACCAATATTTATGGAAAATATGTGGGATTTTAACAACCAAGAGGCAGGCAGATGTATGCCTTTAGCTCCATGGCTTGTTGCCAGACTGCAATATGCTGAAAAGAATGCAGGATTTAGACAATAGACTACTGAAGGATCTTAGTTGGAAAAGCCTTAGAAAAAACAACAACTACAGGGATAGATGCAGGGCAAGGAGTGTTGACAACAGTAATGAGAGTGGTTAAATGGATTATTGATAATTGGTATGTACTAATTTTGGTAGGAATAATAATAGGAATGTTAATTTTAGGAGAATTAACAGGCATTAATGGATTGCTTAGAAATTTTCTTAAAGAGGTGTTTTGTTGCACGTTACAATATTTTAACCTGCAATAACGAGATCGATGACCAAGCAGAATTGCAAGAGTCTTTGCTAAAAAGAGGAAGCAGAAAATTGAATATAAAGATGAAAGGGACATAGTTGGTACTAAACTTTTGAAAAAGTCTTTACAGAACTCATCTTAAGCAGTTACAAAATATGGCAGAAAACACCACCAATGAGACTACGGTCACGATCAAGGGAACTGATATCCCGAGTTTAGCTGGGATATTGGTTATGCAATTTTCTTTAATACTTCAGTTAGGAAGAATGATCGGGGATAATTTTAAAAGTCAAAGGCACAATAGGAATTGTTTCAATATACATGATAAAAATTGTATATAACAAATGAATTATGGGTGATTTTATGCTGATTTTGATTTACTGAAGCAAAAAACTACTGGTGATGTTTACTTACTTAGAGAAGATTGTTTTGTTTGGTGTCTTGTATCATGTCTAGTGGGTTATTATTGGCCTAAAATGAAGTTATATGGAATTTTGACAGAAGAAATTGTATTAGGTATGGCTCTTGTATATGTGATATGGGAAGTTATCCAAATCACTAAAGAATGTACCAATGCCAAATGGAAGCAGTGGAAATTTGTTACCATTATTAAATGGATATTAGGAGCTGTAATTTTAGGTGTCTTTCCATGATGGGAACAAGAGGAATAACACCTTTAGTTATAACTTACATGATGTTTTTAGAAGCTCCAAGAAAACCTGGAATGCGAGGAAGTAGTGCAGGCAAATAAGGGTGCGTTCACACTTGTAGTTTGGTTCGTTTGGTTAATTTGGTCCCAAGAAGAAAAAAAAACATTTAGTCCTGGCCCGATTAACGTTCAGATTGGCAATTTTATCACCAAACCAAAAGATACCGAACCTTAAGGCATAGGGATACATTCACAACGTGATTGGTCGGATTTTATGACATATTGCCTATTTTGAGACGGAATTTACAGAACATCCAAAACATCCAAAACTATGACAAGAAAAACCGACATGAGTGAGGATTCTGTCCTTTTTTAGGGTCTCGTCTTCCTGTTTTTGGTTCGGTTATATGTCTTTGGTCCGTGTTGCGTTCATATATCATTCGAACTGCACCAGAGTTCGTTTGGAAGCGGACCGAGACCCATCTTTTCATCGGTCTCGGTCCGCTTGTTTGGTGCGCACCAGGGTTCGGATGGCAGCGTTCACATATGTTCAAATGCATGGGCGTAGGTTTAGGGGGGGACGCTAGGTACTAGTCCCTATCAATATTTTGAGATGACAAATTTGTCCCCACCAATATTTAGCAAGCTCCTTTGAACTGCTATTTGGATCTTTGCACTGCTATTTGGATCGATTCTAACGGCCAAGACGACGACAGTACAAGAAACGCCGTAATTTGATTGGCGGCGGGGTATCTGACAGGCTACATGCGCGGGCCGGGACTACTTTTGTGCTTGCACTAGCAGCGAGCGGGTGGTGTGTGTGTGTGTGTCCGCGCGCGTGCATGTTCACGACACCGACGGTAAGTTACCAGGGCTGGCTCTCTGCCACATACAAAGGCCAGAGTAAAAACATTTTAATATTCTGTTTTTTTGCCCCTTTTTATACTTTGTAGATGCCACCCAAGAAGAAGAAGCTTTTTCATAAAGCAGAGTCAGAGTGTAAGTAGGCAAAATAACTAGCTAGCCACACAAATAAACTAGCAGTAGTGACTGACCAGGCTTTCAAATGCAGATTCTACTGTGGAAAATAGTATTAACTGGTGATAGTATGTGTTACCCAGGATGATAGAATGCTACGTTAGCAAGTAACTGAATGTCAATTAGCCTGTACCTCAACTTAGAATCTTGCAGTCAACATAAACGGTGGATCTGAGACATCGTTTCCTACATTCTGTTTATGTAATGTATTTGTGAGTGTAGCCTACCCTACATGCAGAGAAATAAAAGGGAAACCACCCACAGTTTAATGAAGAACTGACATTGCTAGACACACATGCTGGAAAAACGTGTTGGCAATGTTAAAAAGGCAAAAGTTAACACTGATTGATAGTTGATAATAGTTGACTAATTGATAATATCCAATAACACTATCTGGTAGGAGGGTTAAACTTGCTAGCCATAGGATAGACTACAAAATTAATTAACCATTTTGTATGCAGGAAAGACAGCATCAAACCACAACAGATTTACAATTACATTTATTCATTTAGCAGACACTTTTATTCAAAGCGACTTACAATTGAGAACAATAGAAGCAGTAAATCTAGGACAACAATATGCAAGTGTTATGACCCTTCCCAGTTTAATTCAAGTCAAGTCAAGTCAAATTTATTTATATAGCGCTTTTTACAATTGGTAATTGTTTCAAAGCAGCTTTACATATTAGAAGCACAGAAAAAAGAGAAGTGGTTAAAAATAAGCTGTACAAGCAAGCGTGGTAATATGTAACATATACAAGATGGTGCTACATTAAGCCAATGTCGGCTGACTCCCAGGGGTGGAAAAAACCCCCTAGGAGAAAATCCCAGCGTGCTAACACTGGGAAAAAAAGTCCTAGGAGGGAAAAAACCCCTTGGAAGATATATATAATATATGTAAATGGATATGGAGATCAAAATCTGAATTATAAATTTTTATTATAGAGATTAAAAATAGATTATATATAAATATATGTAAGCGGATACGGAGATTAAAAATCTGAATTATAGATGCAGCCAGAACTGGATCTGTAGGCCCATTGTCTCCTGGGCTACGTTGTAGTCAGGTCCAGACACAGGTTCTCCATCTGATCTGGATACGGCCTGGATCCAGCACCCGGCAAACCTCAGGATAAGCAGAGAGACTGATATTAGCGTAGATGCCATTCTTATTCTGATGTACAGGTATATCTAGTGTTATAGGAAATGTTCTCGGTTCCGGCCGACCTAATTATTGCAGCGTAACAATCCTTTAACGGATTTGAAAAATGTTAATGTATTGATAATGTGTTATGTGTATGCAAGAGCAAAGAGATGTGTTTTTAGTCTAGATTTAAACTGACAGAGTGTGTCTGCTTCCCGAACAATGCTAGGAAGATTGTTCCAGAGTTTAGGTGCTAAATAGGAAAAGGATCTGCCGCCTTCAGTTGATTTTGATATTCTGGGTATTATCAACTGGCCTGAATTCTGAGATCGCAATAGACGTGAAGGACTATAATGCACCAAGAGCTCGCTTAGATACTGGGGAGCTAAACCATTTAGAGCTTTATAAGTAAGTAGCAAGATTTTAAAATCTATACGATGTTTAATAGGGAGCCAATGTAATGTTGACAGAACTGGGCTAATATGGTCATACTTTCTGGTTCTAGTAAGAACTCTAGCTGCCGCATTTTGGACCAACTGTAGTCTGTTTAAAAGCCGAGCAGAACAACCACCCAGTAGAGTGTTACAATAATCTAGTCTTGAGGTCATGAATGCATGAACCAACTGTTCCGTATTTGTCATTGAGAGCATATGTCGTAATTTAGATATATTTTTTAGATGGAAGAAGGCGGTTTTACAGATACTAGAAACATGACTTTCAAATGAAAGATTGGTATCAAAGAGCACACCCAGGTTCCTAACTGAGGACGAAGATTTAATGGAGCACCCGTCAAGTGTTAGAGAGTATTCAAGGTTTTTTCGTGAGGAAGTTTTTGGTCCAAAGATTAGGATATCAGTTTTTTCTGAATTTAATAATAAGAAATTTCTTGTCATCCAGTTTTTAATGTCAGCTATGCATTCTGTTAGTTTTGTGAATTTGTAGGTTTCGTCAGGGCGTGAGGAAATATAGAGCTGAGTATCGTCAGCGTAGCAGTGAAAACTAACACCATGCTTCCTAATTATCTCTCCTAAGGGCAGCATGTACAGAGTGAAAAGCAACGGTCCTAGTACTGAGCCTTGTGGTACTCCATATTGAACTTGTGATCGATACGACATCTCTTCATTAACTACTACAGACTGATAATGGTCAGATAAGTAAGATTTGAACCATGCCAAAGCAATTCCACTAATGCCAATATAGTTTTCAAGTCTTTTTAAAAGAATGTTGTGATCGATAGTGTCAAAAGCAGCACTGAGATCTAATAACACTAATAGAGAAATACAGCCACGATCGGATGATAAGAGTAGATCGTTTGTAACTCTAACGAGAGCAGTCTCAGTACTATGGTATGGTCTAAATCCTGACTGGAAATCCTCACAGATTCCATTTCTTTCTAAAAAGGAGCACAGTTGTGTTGAAACTGCCTTTTCTAGTATCTTTGACAGAAAAGGTAGATTCGAGATTGGCCTGTAATTTACTAAATCTCTCGGATCTAGTTGAGGTTTTTTTAATAAGAGGTTTAATAATAGCCTGCTTAAAAGTTTTTGGCACATATCCTAGTGTTAAAGATGAATTAATTATATCAAGAAGTGGACCTACGACCTCTGGAAGCATTTCTTTCAGAAGTTTAGTCGGCATTGGGTCTAACATACATGTCGTTGATTTTGATGATTTGATAAGTTTAGATAATTCTTCCTCTCCTATAGCGGCGAATGATTCTAGTTTTACCTCAGGGACACTACAGTGCACTGTCTGAAGCGAAACTTTAGACGGTTGCATGTTTATAATTTTCTCTCTAATATTGTCAATCTTGCAAGTAAAGAAGTTCATAAAGTCATTACTGCTGTGCTCTTTGGAAACGTCAGCAGTTGAATCTCTGTTTCTAGTTAATTTAGCCACTGTGTCAAATAAATACCTAGGATTATGTTTGTATTCTATTAAGAGATTTGAAAAATAAGTAGATTTAGCATTTCTTATAGCCGTTCTGTACTCAATCATTTTTTCTTTCCACGAAAGGCGAAAAACTTCTAGTTTTGTTTTCTTCCAACTACGTTCAGCTTTTCTCACAGCTCGTTTTAGAGCCCGAGTGTGCTCATCATACCACGGCGTTGGATTAGTTTCCTTAATCTTCTTTAGACGTAAAGGAGCGACTGCATCTAATGTGCTGGAAAAGAGAGAGCCAATAGTTTCTGTTGCAGCATCGAGTTCTTCTAAGTTGTCAGGTATACTAAGGCGATGAAACTGCTCGGGGAGATTATTTATAAAGCAATCTTTAGTGGTAGAAGTGATGGTTCTACCATATTTATGGCTGGGTGGTGGTTTTGTAGCCTTGGCTAACTGTATTATACATGAGACTAAATAATGATCTGATATATCATCGCTCTGCTGTAGAATTTCAACAGCATCAATATCAATTCCATGCAACAGTATTAGATCTAAGGTATGATTACGACAATGAGTGGGTCCTGACACGTGTTGTCTAACTCCAATAGAGTTTAAAATGTCTGCAAATGCCAATCCAAATGCGTCTTTATTATTATCTACATGGATATTAAAATCACCAACAACAAGGACTTTATCCACAGCCAGTACTAACTCTGATAGAAAATCAGCAAATTCTTTGATAAAGTCAGTATGGTGCCCTGGTGGCCTGTATACAGTAGCCAACACAAATGTCAACTTATATAATGTTACATAAAGCACCATCACTTCAAAGGAATTATATTTGAAATTCTTTTGAATGATTCTGAATATATTACTATAAATTACAGCAACACCTCCCCCTTTGCCTTTCTGTCGAGGATTGTGTCGATAGTCATAACCTTGAGGACTAGACTCATTTAAAATAATGTAATCGTCTGGTTTTAGCCAGGTTTCTGTCAAACACAGCAAGTCTAGTTTATTGTCTGTGATAATTTCATTTACAATAAGTGCTTTTGAAGAAATAGATCTAATATTCAGTAACCCAAGCTTTATCATTTGTTTATCTGATTTATCTGTGATTTTCATTTTTTGAACATCAATTAAATTTTTACCCTTAAAAGGTTTCGGAAGTTTTTTGTATTTACTAGTTCGAGGTACAGACACAGTCTCTATGTGATAATATCTAGGTGAAAGAGTTTCTATGTGCTGTGAATTATCTGAGTTCTGTGACGTGAGGCGGCTAGCAGGTCTGTTTAGCCAGTTTGTCTGCGTCCTGATCTGGGCCCTGGTTTGTCATGTTTCAGCTCTAAGACTATTTGCCAAATTTCTAGAGAGAAGAGCAGCACCATCCCGGGAGGGATTAATTAGATTAATGCAAATAGTGCATTAATCTAATGCACTATTTTTTATTTTTGTTATTCTAATCAATGTTATATAGTTCAACAAGAGTTAATAGTTCAACAATAGTTCCTTGTGGCAGAGTATTTTTTGTTAGTGTAAATACTAATGTACATAATTTCTGTTAATAAAACGTTTGGTTGTGCAGCATTACACAGTCTCAGGTTTTTATTTTTATTTTTTGAGAGTGCATTTTTGAGATTATACAGTTATACTAGCTCTTTAGGGACAGTATACAGGATGGTATATCGGGGTCAGGAATCCTGACTCAGGACACAATATAATGAGATGAAGTAGATTCACTTCTGTATTGTGATATTCTGTATTGCCAACAGTCTGAAATAAAACAGGAAATCACCATTAAAGCACTGGTATCTTACAACAAAAGAATTCCTGGGGGGTGTCCCCACCAAAGCTGAGACCAAACCTACGCCCATGCTTGTACTGTCGTCGTCTTGGCCGTTAGAATCGATCCAAATAGCAGTGCAAAGATCCAAATAGCAGTTCAAAGGAGCTTGCTAAATATTGGTGGGGACAAATTTGTCATCTCCAAATATTGATAGGGACTAGTACCTAGTGTCCCCCCCTAAACCTACGCCCATGGGTTCAAAAGACCCAGAATTTGGGAAAACAGCAGTAGCAGTATATATTCCACTTTTTAACATTAGAATGTCAAAAAGAACTTCAGATCATATTTCGGTATTCACTGCAGAAATAATAGCAATATGTATAGCACTTCAGTGGATAGAAGAAATACAACCAACAAGGGCAGTGATTTGTACAGATTCTCTATCAGCTCTAAATAGCTTGGAAAGTGGAACATCATCAGCAAGGCAAGACATGTCTCTACAGAACAAGACAGTATGGAATTCTGGTAAATCTTGTATGGGTTCCATCGCATATGGGTGTGAAAGGAAATGAGGAGGCTGACAATCTGGCTAAACAGGCATTAAATCATTCACAAATTGACGTTGAAGTGGCATTAAGTAAAACAGAAATTAAAGTGATAATAGCGAAACAAATACAGGAAATTTGGCAGAAGGAATGGAATGAAGGAACAAAAGGTAGACATTTTTACTGCATTCAAGAAAAAGTTGGTTCAGAGAGAAGAAGATTCGGAAACAGGAAAGAGGACGTTTTAGTCACAAGAATGCGTATTGGACATTGTTTGTTAAATCAATGCTTACAAAGAATTGGTAAACATGAGAATGGAAATTGTGATAAATGTGGGTTAGCTGAAACTGTAGAACATGTGCTTATAGAATGCGAAGCTTATGAAAGAGAGTGGTCCCAGCTAAGACACGCCTAGAGTAGATCTAGCTTAAACTTCCTTTCCAATATGCGCTTCACACTCCATTTCAGTAGGTGGTGGGAATGCACCTTTTAAGTTGGTTTGCCAACCGCCATAAAATCCTAGAAGAAGAAGAAGAAGATGAGGTCGGTTGTGCTTTCTCTCGCTCTTCAAACAAGAGTGCTGGTGAGGAGATCTCTCTAAGTGTAAACAATATCATCGATTAATTTCATGAGATAAATAATGTTTAAGTGTAATGTAAGACAGTGATGTCATGAAATGTAACGCAGTGAATTGTATTTTGAACATTTTACCGAGATTGGTTTTGCTTACTAGCTTTTTCCATGCTGTATGGATCACTGAAGGGGAGAGACGTGTATCCCAAAAAACATTAATTGTGCTCTGTGTATTTCTGCAGGTATGTTCATTGTTTATTGTGTTATATGTTGAGAAATGTTTGAAATGTGTTTACTATCAAGTTTATACGAGGTTGATAGATACAAAAAAGAGTGAGGACTGTATGCAAACATGATGTTATCAAATTGAATTTTTTTCTTCTCAATTTTAATTGTGTAAAATCCGTAACTTTTGACATTTTTCCCCATTTAATTAATTCACTGATGCGAGTAAGCGGTGAGGAAACTATATTTTCTTTTTTCTTTTCTGCCATATAATGGTGACATGTATTTTGTGACTTTATTTATTTGTTTTATCTTAATTATTTAATTTATTTGATTTATCCTATTTTATGTTTTGTAACTGTCAAGTGAGTAAATTGTGATCTTGAGAAGCACATTTGCTATTGACAAGGTCGGTTGTGCTTTCTCTCGCTCTTCAAACAAGAGTGCTGCTTTTTCCATGCTGTATGGATCACTGAAGGGGAGAGACATGTATCCCAAAAAACATTAATTGTGCTCTGTGTATTTCTGCAGACCTGCTTCTTCAGAATAAACCTTCCTGAGACCTGCTCCACCTGTATTGTCTTCTTTGAGAGCAACAAAACACAACCAGAGTAAAACTGCTACATGTGCATACACCAATAATACATATTGGGAATTCTTGCATTTACTGAATCATACTCAAGACCTTTGGCATTGGTCATGCCATGCTCTATGTTCTAGATTGTTCTTCCTTTAGCTTCAAGGTATTATTTACTAACTAAAGTATAAATAGAAACTCAAGTGTATCATTTGACTCCACTCTCTTCAGTGCTTAAAAATATTCTGCAGATGGTTTAACTTAAAAAAAATTGAAGGATAGTCATAGTCACATGATAAGTCACATAATAACTAATTACGACACAAAGCCAGCCCATTTAACCATAGTTTACATGCACAGAATTTACTCTGTGCTAACATACATGTGCTGTTTTCATAAATACTGAATTAATTAATATCAACAGCAAACTCATAACCATTGTACAAACATTACTCGCAGGAAGTTCTGCTTGGGATAGTTTTTTCCATTAAAATCTGTTTTCCCTGTTTTAATCAGTTCATCATCCTCATCAACTAAGAAAATAAAGATGTTACATAACGTGGTTCTTAACTGGTTTGGCCATGGGACTCATGTTATACATATATAGCTTTTAAAAACCAAGAAAATATATTTCACAAAAAAATGGTTGAAACACACACAAGTGTCAACCCAACAAATACCAATGAATGAACAGTATAAGGTAGCAGTCCTGATTTTTTTTTTTTTTTTTTTTTTTTATGCAATAAAGTTAGTAAGTTGGTATGAGCCAGCACAGTCATTTAAAAATATACAAAATATAAAAAAATGAAAGTGGTATTTTGGGGTTATGGAAACAACAGTTACCATGGTAAATACACAATATTAACATTAACTGTTAATAAAACATGTAGAGAATGAACATCATACCAGCATGCAAAACTAGCTAACACATGAAGTAGCTGTTATGTAATTTATTACTTTTTGGTGATTTTATTACTTACTATTTGACATTGCATGAAAGTAATTTCTTTTGCAATTTACATATAGTGAAGTGATACAGTACTCGCCTGTCTCTGTATTAATAACTACTGGAATTCACTTCAAAGCATCTGCTAAAAAAGTATGTGCTTATAATTTTGTCTCCTAGAGTTCAGATATATATCCAACATAACATCCTACGATAAGGTATTGCATATCCAAGAACAGACACTCTGTATCATGTCCAGGATTCCTTTTCTGAGACTGCTTCTTTCTTTACTTTAACTTTCACATTTTGTGTGGCCAGTAGCAGAAAACAGCCTGCCATAAAAGAAACTTGTGAAAGATGACTTCCCCCAGAATGAACCAACCTTTTAAGCTGTTGCAAGTAGCTCTCAAATCTGAAGGCACTGCACTCATCAAGCCTGCCATAATGGTTAGCATCAGATGCAAGCTGTACTGGCAAGTGCACGTTATACACCAAAAAGTCACTGCCATTCAGTAGTTCACCTTGTTTTACAAAAAATGTCAGTAATTCCTCAGCATACAAGTTATATTTCTTGGTAAGGGCAGGACTGCCAAGAATAGATAGTGCCATACTAGACGGCATGAAGTGGTCATATAATCTTACAGGTATCTTACAGGTACCATTTAGCACAATTTTCTCAGTATTAAGGGTCAACTGGTGCTTGGCCAGTCTTCTCATCAGTCTTTTATAATCAAACAGTTCACTACCGATGTTAAATTCTCATCTGCTGTCATCAGTTGGAAAGCTTCCAAGTCTTCCACAATCCTCTTAAGGTGTTTCTGACTGTTGTGTTTATGCTGTATGATAAAGATCAGGACGCACGCATTACTTATATTAACAGGAAACTTTACTCTCCATTTTAAACACAGAACATGAGCTCTAGCTCGCCAGTCGTCACGGTAACATCCACATAGTCGAAAAACCCATATCTAATTGGCAGATAGAACAACCAATAGGAATAAGGCATATATCAATTCAGACATGTGATTGGCTTTTGCTTAATATAGGAACACTACATCTCCCTTTTTTTCTTTGAAAGAATGCAATTTGAAGAGAACTACTGCAGTCATACTGACCAAAGAAAACATTCTATTATGCCCGAACTGGAACGTAGTAGACTGCAAGACTGTAATACAAACTAACTGTATAATCACATATTCAGAAACTGTCACATATACAAAACACATGAATTGTAATGAACATTGTGTGTTTGAAAGGGCAGCGATCCGCCTACACCCTTGTACAATCACAGATCCAGAATAACTCTGGGCCTTATCTGGCGTCCATATCTGGTGATGTAAGTGCCAGATTTGGGTGGCTCATCAGTGTTAGTTGTATGTGTAATGTCATTGTGTGGTGGACTGTTAATTGGTGTTGCACATGGCTCAGTGCCATCATCAGAACTGTTGCTTCTGGGCTCTTTTGTGTCCAACAGGTGACGTCTGTTTCGTCGATATTCCTGACCATCAGCAGTACGCACATGATATGACCTTTCAGTGTTGGCTGCTCTGATAACGACAGCCGGCTTCCAGTATCCATGCTCCTGCATTCGAACCGCCTGTCCTTCCTTGAGCTGAGATAAGGGCCTAGCTGATCTGTTGTAGTAGCACTTTTGGAGCTGTTGTTTATGCAGTCTCTTCGCTCTGACATCCTTACAGCTGACGACTTTTGGTAAGAGTTGCTGGTTGGTATTGGGCAGGGTTGATCGTAGGCGACGACTCATCAACAGCTGAGCCGGGGTCTTGAAACCATCGACAGGGCTGTTGCGATATTCCAGGAGACTGAGGTATGGGTCCCTTTTGTCAACTCTGGCTTTTTCCAGCAACATCTTTGCAGTCTGCACAGATTTCTCTGCTAGTCCATTACTTTGCGGGTGGTATGGACTTGTGGTGGTATGCGTAAACTCCCATGTTCTCGCAAATGTCTCAAACTCACCCGAGCTGTACTGGGGGCCGTTGTCTGAAATTACAGCTTCCGGAATGCCATGTCGTGCAAAAGAAGCTTTTAGTTTGTTTATCACAGCAGTTGAGGTTGTGCTGCTGAGCTTGTCCAGCTCAAAATATCTGCTGTAATAGTCAACTGTCACAAGATAGTCCTCATTGTTCCAGGTGAACAGATCAGTAGCCATGACTTGCCATGGCCTATCCGGAACTTTGTGAGTGATCATGGGCTCTTTAATGTTGGAGGGACGATACATGAGACATACTGAGCATTTGCTGATGACGCTCTCTATTTCTTTCCCCATCCCAGGCCAGAACATGATATCGCGTGCTCTCTGCTTGCTCTTTTCGATGCCCATGTGACTGGCATGTATACGGGACAGCATGTCTGAGCGAAGGCTTGTGGGAACGACAATCTTTTCACCTTTGAAGATTATTCCATGTAGGTATGAGAGCTCATCATGGTGGTTCCAGAATTCTGACACACTTAAGGGACATTTTCTTCTCTCTTCTGGCCAACCTCGTTGTATGACTTTCTTTAGTGTCTGGAACTGTGGGTCCTTTTCAGTTTGAGCTCTGATCTCCTCCAACTTTGAGTCACTGACAGGAAGGCTACTGTACACTGTATGTACTTGAAGATCCATTCCTTCACTGAGGCTCGTATCTTGGTCGGAAAGTGACCAGGGATGTCCTTGCCTGGTCGATGTACAATGATGAAGTTGTACTTCTGGAGCTGAAGGATCATCCTTTGTAGCCTTGGGGGAACCGATGCCAGGGGTTTTCGCATTATTGACTCAAGGGGCTTGTGGTCACTCTCAATGATGACTTGGCGGCCGTAGATGTATTGATGGAAACGCTTACAGCCAAACAATATGGCAAAGAGTTCTTTCTCAATTTGAGCGTAATTAATTTCGCTTTCAGAGAGAGACTTTGACGCATATGCGATGGGTCTTCCTTCCTGCAGTACTACTGCCCCGAGCCCGTACTTTGAGGCATCAACTTGCAACCTTAGCTCCTTGAGAGGATCAAAATAGGCTAAGACTGGACCTGGTTCGCATGTGAGCAGCTCTTTTATTCTCTTGAAGGCTTTGTCATGCTGGACGTCCCAGACAAACTCACTTGACTCCTTTAAGAGCTGTCGCAACGGTGCGTTGACATCAGAGAGGCCAGGTGCAAATTTGGAGAGGTAATTAATCATACCTAGCACTGTTTCAAGTTCTCCTTTATCTTTAGGTGGCTCCATGTCTCTTACAGCAGTGACCTTGGCAGGGTCAGGCTTTATTCCCTCAGCAGTGAGAAGATGTCCAAAATAGCTCACCTCTGTAGCACAGACGATGCTCTTTTCTGGATTGAGCTTGACTCCTCTCTCTCTTGAACGCTGTAACATAGCACGGAGGTGCTCATCGTGCTCGGCTTTAGTCCTCCCGAAAATAAGAATGTCGTCGACTATAGCCATGACTCCATTTAGGCCTTCATACGTTTCATCAATTTTCCGTTGAAACTCATCTTGGGCTGAAATCAGTCCGAAGGGAAGGCGTCGGAAACGGTAGCGCCCAAAGACTGTGTTAAAGGTGGTAAGTCTTGATGATTCCTCAGTAAGCTTAATAGCCCAATAGCCTGATCGAGCATCTAGAACACTGAAATATTGGGCACCAGATAGCCTGGATGTTATATCTTCAAGAGTGGGTAGAGGGTAATGTGGCCGCTTGATGGCCTTGTTAAGGTCCCTCGGGTCTAGACTCCCTTAACTGACCAGTGCGTGGTTTTTCGGCCACAACCATGGAATTAACCCATTCAGTTGGTTCTGTGACTTTGACGATGACATCCTGTCGCTCCATGCTCTCAAGCTCCTCTTTAAGACGACTGCGTAATGCGTGAGGAATGCGTCTGGGTGGATGGACTACTGGGGTTGCGTGCGGGTCCAGGTGTATGGTACACTCGCCAGGAAACAGTCCAATCCCCCTGAAGACATCTGCAAACTCCTCCAAGACTGGTGCTTTCATCTGTGTCTCTGTAACTGACAGTACAAGCTTTATGAGGCCAAAGTCTATGCATCCTTTCAGACCTATGACAGGGGGCGCACTTGTGTCGACTACATAAAATGTTTAGTGGAGCTAGCTATCTTTAAGTTACTTTATAAATTTCATACAACACAATACAGTTCAATAATTCTTCTTAACATACACATATAAAGGGCTGTAGACAAACTTTACATGGTTAAGTATACATGCACACATTATATCAATAAAAAAACAATAGCAATTATAATTTTTGTACATAATTTTTTCTTTTCTGTATTCCATAATTTCAATACATTCTTATGCGTCATCACTACTTGAGTTACATAAAAATACTACAAAGCAAAAACAAACTTTAAACTAAATAGAGTAACTGCATAATCATCATATTCATCAACAGTTTTAATAATAATTAGAACACTCATTCCTACATTCCTGACACTTTACACAGCAGAAAATATAAAGTTTACACAAAAAAAGGTACCCGTTAACTCCTTTTGACTTTTCTGCTTGTTTATGAATGTAGATGTCTGTGTATGTATGTATGTGTTGTGTGTGCTCATAACACTAACAGATGTCTCTCATATTGAGCTCTGCTTTATCAGTGCTGGTGTTTGTCCTGTAGGAGGCAGTAAGCAGCTCTTGTAATTTATGACTGAAGGCAGTGGTTTGGTTCTCATTTGTAGCTTTGTAGTTTAAATACTGTAAAACATTAAAGAGAAAGTTCTGACATTAGCATCCATGACTCATCACGGTCTTTATCAATAAAACATTCTGTCAGAGGTCTGCGCTTTAGATAAATCACCCTCTAGAAGATGTTTTTCTCTTTCTGTGCATGTGGTTATAATAAAGCTAAAATAAAATTGTGCAAGGCTTATTTAAATTCCGAACATGGGAAATATGTAAAAGAATTGTGAAATAATGCAGGCCAAATTCGATCCATAGCTTCAATGTGTCTATATTCTGTGTACTGAGATTTTCACCATTATACGTACACGTCACTGTAATTAATGTCATGTTCATTGTTTAGAAAACTAAGTTATAATTCAAACAGTCAATAACTCACCTTAGTTTCTCCAGTTTACATTGAGGATCCTTCAGTAGATCAGAGAGTTGCTTCTTTCCTAAGTCTCCTGGTTTATTCCACATCAGCTCAATTTCTTTCAGGTGTGAGGAGTTTAATCTCAGAGCTGAAGCCAGAGCAGCACAACCTTTATGTCCAATACTGCAGTTAGACAACCTGCGGAGGGAAGGCAAAAAACTCAGTATGCCATTAATTCTGCCTCTGTGGTTCACCAGTGGAGGGAATCATATTGAATATTAACTGAATATTAACTTTCCTTCCTGGAATCAATATCCCATTATTCCCTGTATTCCCTGGCACTGATTGTTTCTCCACCTGTTCCTACCTAAAAGACAATTTAGCCCTCATTCTCTCATGCTGGCTAACATTTCTAAGCGCTTCTCTGTTGTTTTGCCTGCCTGTGTTTTGATCCTGGACTGTTAATTGGGTTATTATCAAGTATTATTATATTATTATTATTATTATTATTATTGTGTTTTACTAACGTCTACACCTACCCCAACCCTAAACCTACCCTTTACAGTAATGCAAATACTTGTTTTATTAATGTCTACACCTACACCTACCCCAACCCTAAACCTACCCTTACAATAATGCAAATACAGTAATTAAATGATGCAATATTGATGTGTGCATGGCCAGCGGCCATTAGTTATAGCTAGCTCCACTAGTGGAGGTGACGTATTTCCTGTTCGAGAGTGGAGCTCCACTCGCCCCCTCACGCTGTAGCCAGACCCTATTGGGTGATGACGGCGTAAATGACTGCTTATTCAGCTTTCGGCACATCATTGAACATTTACTAGTGACTGTTTTGTCCATGTTCTTTTGATCATCACATTTGTAACGTATTGGGAAACCAGAATCCACATCCATCAACTGAAACATACATTAGCCAAATTTGTCTGTCTGTTTTGGATGTTGTTTTCAACAAACCATAATATAGATATGTCAGCAGATTTGGGATGCAAGCATGCATCGAACTGTGAGTGGAGAACCGAACTGTTCGATCCCTAACAGCAACAAACATAGAACAAATCCAAACGTTATCCTGAATGTGTGTGAAAACAAAGTGAATGTACTGAAATGCGCCTGTGTATAAATACAATGTGTAATCAGATCGTTAAGAGCGCTCATACATGATTTGTTTGCGCATCAATATCACAGACTCATGAGTGCTTAATGTACGACTCCTGCACGTCACCGCAATCGACATTACTTTGATTTCAATCCTCATCCATCAAAACTTTAATAGCAAGAAGCTTGTTAGCTTTATCCAGCCGAGAAACATAGTTTTCATATCATTTAGCCATACAGCGGTGGGATGTTTCGACATTCCGTTCAGACAGGAACAGCGAGATGCGGGAGCTCGCTCTCTTCAGATACAATTGAATATGTCAGAGAGTTTGTGTTTTAAAGCGAAACAGACACTGGAATGAATAATTCTCTCTGGCATCTCTGATATACTCTACATGGATTTTATGATTATCGAACTGCGTGAAGTAAATTATGTTATGATAATTACATTATGGCACAATTTCACATGCTTCCATAATTGTTTTGCGTTAAATATACATTAAATTATTTTAATGTGTTAAGGATTTTGAATTAATCGTGTTAAAGTTGACAGCACTAATTCTGTGTAAACAAATTACAATGAGGTGGATGGTTCTGATATAAATTAACTTTCTAACCGGCCAATTTGGCTACTAAATTGCCCTTACTGGATCTGGTGACACTGTGACCATTTATATTGGCAGTGCGGTTAGATCCATCTTTCTTTAAATGGTCTAGCCATCTGTAATGTGCAGATTGTGTATAAACGCAAGACGAAGAAGATATAAAACAAAAAGCCCTGATAATCCAACGGGTCAATACAGATCAGGCAGCAACACAACACAATGAACATACGAAACACCCATTTAAAAAAAAAAAAAAAAAAAAAAAACGTAAAACTTTTTCTGCGTTTTTACCATTAATTTACATGACAAAGGCGTTTTGGTGGCCTGAAAAAGCAAACTTTTGAAAATGGGTTTCAAATTTCAAATTTTTGAAATCCTTCTCAATGTGAACAACAAAAAATGCAAATCGGTGGAAATGATGACGTCATGCACATGCATATTGAGCCTGATCACACAAAAATGCGTATCAGTAGTAGGAGTGTGCAATCTCGTAGAATATATATGCCAAAATAAGTTTTGCCGTGCTTATGGTACACGGTTTTTCACGTGCATATGATATACGCACTTTATGACGTATTATACGCACGAAACACCCCCCATCCCCATCCTCATCCTAACCAGGAGCGTGTCATATACACGCCATAAAGTGCGTATCATATGCATGCGAAAAACTGCGTACCATAAGTACGCCAAAACTCATGTTGGCGTATATATTCTACGAGATTACACACTCGTACTATTGATACGCATTCTTATGTGATCGTGTCATGTTCAGTCTATATGTTTCACCGCTACGTAATGGCCTGGGTGAAGAATACAGCATTTTTAGTCGTTTTCATTGATCCGTGTGAATGGGGATCATTTTGACAATGGTGTAGTCTGTATGTGTCATGTAAATGTACATGTAGAATGTCAAATTTTCTCGTGAGTAGGCTACATCATGTAAATTTAATTGTTTTTTTTCTTCTAAAAAGGCCTGGCCACCTGCAAATTCTCTTTAAAGTTTGCATATTATTAGGTTATAATAATTAGCTAAAGCTGATAATATTTCATTGTCATATCATCAGTATGCAATGAACATGACACTGATCAAATGTTTGTTCTCGACATTTTTAGACTTTTTTTCTCAAAATGTAATGTTTTTTCTCAAAACAACTTTGTCATACAGGCAAGTGATACATCATTCAGAACTGTTAAGTATCTAATTTTATTTGTGTATGCTCACAAAAAACAAACAAACAAAAAAAATGTTGTGATTTTTGCTAAAAAATCCAATACCCAGAAGTCTTGTGAACACATATTTATTATTGGTTTTGGGGCCGTATTTCAGTGACTTAAGTTTTTTTGTTTTTTCAATAACCACGCATAAACATTATTTCCTCAAAAATGCAAACACGTACATCTATTTTTCTCACATATTATTGTAGCAGAGTTTGTGCTGAATACAACAAAATTACTTGTTGGACAATAGTTCGTTATAAGTAGCTGAAATAAGAACAAATGTCAGGCCATGTCAAAACATCTCAAGGGCCCCAGAACATTGTGCATCTGCACGACTCCTCAGCGCGGATGAATCTAATGTTTGCTGTCAGTCACAATACAGGTGTGGATACTGTACTTCAGAATCACAGATTGTAATCTTGAAGTATGACCAAAGTAGGAATTTTCAACAGAAAATGCCATCTGTAAAGTAACATGTCTGCCACTTTTATTCTGACTATCTGAGGGGAAAAAGCATTAGGCCTACAATAAATCGTGATTAAATGGTGATTAAATCTAACAATTGCTAGCTCATATCACATCAAACTGTGCAAATTTTTATTGTTGTTATGCTTTGTTCTCAAATTGTTAATGTTAACAATAGGGATGTCCAGATCCGATCACGTGATCGGAAATCGGGCCCGATCACGTGGTTTCAGACTCGATCGGAATCGGACGTTACCTCCCGATCAGGACTCGGATATATATGTATTAGGGGTGCAACGGTTCTCGGTAAAAAAAAAAAATCGAACCATACGGTTCGGTACGCACTTGCACCGCGGTCCATCTGACGCATCTATTGGTTAATATGGTTTGTTTAAAATAGCAACGTGGAAAACAGACAGACAGAGTTAAGATAATGTATGTTTCAGTCGATGGATGCGCAAAACGTTACAACAACGATAATCAGAAAGCGTGGACAAAACAGTCACTCTTTTTAAACTGTTAACTGCGAGTGCCGTCTGCTCTAATGTCCAGTCATTTACGCCGTCATCACCCGGGTGTTGATAGCGCGCGAGCGCAGGTGAGACCTGAACAGCACACGTTGCTATCTGTGTTTAAACTAAACTCATTTAAGCCTTGCTGATTTAAACCTTCAAGAACAAGACGCGAAAGAGAACTCGCACGCGCTGTGAGAAGATTTGTGTGCGCTCATCCGAAGCGCGCACACGCTTATTCCAGTCAGCGCGCAAATACTGAGTTCTCTTTCAAGTCTTGCACTTCGGCGGCCAAATTCATACAAAAAATTGTCAACATGCCCGTCCTAGCGAGTATCCTAGCAAACATAGTCGGTTATGTCTTAAGTGAACGTATATTAGTCGAGAAAGACAGCGCATGTGGAACAGTATATGTACTGGATCGTGCATGTCTTAAAGGGAAAACAACTATTCCTGCAGCCTGTTTTTAATGTTAAATCATACAACAAATAACAAAGACATCACTCACTGCTCTTGACTGAATAGTTTTTGTAACTTCAATAATGATTAATCTTTATTTATTTCATACAGTAAAGATAATATGCAGTGATATTTGTATTTGATTACTATTTGATTACTGTTAGATACCTGAAAATCCTGAAAAGCACTGTTCCTGGATCTGTTTTTTCGCTCTTCTTTATTCTTTTTTATGTAGGCTATTATAGAAGTATCGGATCGGGACTCGGTATCGGCAGATACTCAAAATCAAATGACTCGGACTCGAGGGCAAAAAAACGTGATCGGGACATCCCTAGTTAACAACATTAGTATTGTGTGACTGTGTATTTAATGTGTATTCTATAGCCACTCTGAAGTCCATAGTCTTTTGCTTTTTGACTGCAGCTGAATCTCCAGTTGTCACTGATGATTGTCATTTGGACCTTTCTGGATTACAATCAGCATTGTGATATTTCATAATTGTTACTGTTATTTCTGTATTTTTAATCAAATAATTGCAGGCTTGATAAGCATAAAAGATTTCTTTCAAAAACACTAAAAATAATAATGTGTCCAAACTTTTGACCAGTGTGGTATATGTTTATATATGTAGCACTGTGGTCCTGTGAGGCACAACATTTAGTTCCTCCACATAGAGTAATTCCAGTAAAATAGTGTAGCGTCTGGAGCGATCAAACACAATTGTAAAAAGCAATCACCCATGCAGGCCTCGTAATGACTGGCTCCCCCACTGAGCGCTATCAACCCATCCGCACCATTTGCTCTTTACACACATTTCAAAGACCCTTAGGAGACAGGCCACTAGAACCAGACATTGTCTATAAACTGGATTCTTTGCCATTAATTCATTGACAACTTAGTCTAAATGAATGAACATGTATTTCCCCAGTATGTTCCCTCAAATTTTTTTTCTCGCTGAGCAAAACTTTTCTCTGTTGAGCGCACATTTTGGCCACCTGAGCAAAAACTTTCTTTATATCAGAGCTGTACAATGAACGTAAACACACAAAAAATGGTTTTATCATGCAACTGTAACTTTAATGTGCCATTTCTATTTATTTGACCCTTGATGTAACTTGAAGTGATATATTAAATAATAATTTTTGGAAAAAAAGCAGTTCAGTCACTAAATTAAATCAACCATAATGTGTTTTGTACAGTAAATTATTAGCAACAGACAGTGTTAAACCATCAAGATTTTCTATAGCAGGAGGTTTCAAGATTTTTAGGGGCAAGTAGCCCTAAACAATCCCCTTGTGAGATAATTTTTTTTATTAGGCTTACATTATAATATAATATAATAAAATATAATATAATCTTGAAGGTTTTAAACTGATATATATAATTATATCGATTTAAATGCTTCAGTTTGTTTTAATATATTATAATATGAAAACAAACTGAAGCATTTGAACAGATCTGATAGCTACATATTAATAGAAAAGTGAACGTTAACTCTTTTATAGTTATCTAAACATCCCTGAAAACCACACCACCACTAAACTGAGGTATTAACTGATGTATTTTGAGTTTGCAAGCTACACCTGTGGTGGGTGCGTAATTGTAAATGTCTCAGTTTTGTTAACATTCTGTGCCTATCATCCGTTATATCCGCCACTTTTCATTAAAACATTAACATTTCTTTTCGTTTTGCGTTGCCTTTCATATTGAGGTATTTAGTACGCAAACGTGATCGTATTCTTACCGTGACTGATTTGGCTCAGGTCTGCTCAATTGCATAGCATTCTATGAAACCTGTAAACAGAATTCACAAGTTCTAACTCTATAGTGACAATAACTCTATAGGGGTTGACCAGAGCACTGCAATTATTTCTCATTTAAAGCTGCTGTCCGCAGTTTTTCCTCTTTGTCGCCATCTCTGTTTGAAACATGTGATTGCAGTCATATGCGGAACAGTTATCTGTACATGCATTGTGCCTCGGCACAGCTCGTCAGTGCGGATGAATCTAATGTTTGCTGTCAGTCACCGCACCGGTGTGGATACTGAACTTCAGAATCACAGACTCTACGTCTTGAAAGTATGACCAATATAAGAATTTTCACTGGAAAATATCATCTGAACAAGTAAGTAACATTTATGCCACTTTTGTTTTGACCAACTGAGGAAAAAAGCATTAGGCCTACAATAAATCACGCTGCCAATGATGATTAAATCTAACGATCGCTTAGCTCTGATCACACCAAACCGTGCAAATTATTATTACTGTTATATTGTTCTCAAATTGTTAATGTTAACAACATCAGCACTGCGTGACTGTGTATTTAGTGTGTATTAGCGTTACCTGTAGATTTCAATTTCTGTATCCACTCCACATTCCGAAGTCTTTTGCTTTTTGACTACGGGTGAATCTCCAGTTGTCACTGATGATTGTCATTTGGACCTTTCTGGATTACAATCCGCCATCAAAATGATAAGTTTAATTATTTCAGCTGCTGTGAGAAAAGGCTATAAACGTGCCGCTACCGGCAGCTTCCTCACATGATTTAACTGAGCCTCTCGACGGGGCTCCTTTCTGTTTACGGACGTGACGTAATGACACACAGAGGAACTGCTGCATGCTTGAATTTCCCGCGGAAATCCACCAGTTCGCTCTTATTATAAAACATTATTACAAGCTAACCGTCGTGAATCGAGACAAGATAATTAGATAGTTTTGAACACTGGCTGGTTATGTACTACGGACTGCAGCTTTAAACTAAAATCAAATAGATTTCCCCACACATGATATCATGTCTGTCTATCCTCTGCGCGGCAATTATTCTTTCTGCGCAGCCGCACACAGATTAGAGGGAACACTGATCGTGTCTACTATTACTCTTTGTATGTTGTATACTGTTGGGCATGCCTGAAAGTTGGAACTATGTATTTCATCTCTGTGATGTTTACTATCGAATTACTCCTTGCTTAATGACTCACATGTTGGTGGACATCGAAATATCATAGAACGCACAGTATGTTTGTTATATTTATCAGAATATGAATAGACACAAACTTACAAACCCAGGCAAATGAACCCACTTTCAAACAAATGAAATCCCCAGCCAGAGAATGGCATCTTTCTCATTGGTCAAGCCAAGATTTGAAGGTGTCGACTGTCTGGAGAGTTCAAAAGCCCCACAAAAATCACACTCAGTTAAGTTTAGTTTTAGTGCTTATGGACTTCTAGTTCTTCATACACAATTGCAGCGACCACAAAAGAGTCAAATTAACAGTGCAAAGTTTCTTTTTCTTCATCAACGCCGAAGATATTGATTACAACTTCCACGCCAGTGGACCAAACCATCAAGGATTTTCTTATGAGCCTGCAGATCCAGACAGCTAAGGCATTTGCAAGTATTGTTTGAACACTAAATGGCAATTTAGTATTAAGATTGTGAACCCCTTTTAACAAAGGTACTTTATAGTGTTGAGACTGATGGTTCATCCAGCAGTTGTTAATTTACTCTTTCCATTGTTTCATTCCCCTGTTATGACACGGTTCAAAGTCATTTTCCACTCTCTCACTGCGTGAATGGTATGTTTGTGTTTGTTAGTTTAGTTATGTATTTGTGATTTAGTTAAATAAAACTTGTGTGCACACTCTTGCGAGTTGATTCAGGTCTGCTTATAAAACCAATGTCTCTGATAACGATTCGATCACAGCTACGTGCTAAGAAAGCGATATTCTGTGGCCACGGAAAATATCCTTTCTTGACAGACAAGACAATTAATTAGTTGACAGACAATTAATACTGAGTGTTCGCTGGCCAAACAGATTAATTGATTGTAATATTAATTCAGCTACATTAAGTTAATTTGATTAACTGATTCAAATATTTATAATTAATCATAACAAATTATGACTAATTATTAATATTTCCCCTTTTGAGCTAATAAATGTCATTATAATAGATTAAAATATTTGAATCTCCTCACATTCTTTGTCAGGCAGCCTCACAGCACTCTACTTTGATGGAGCATTAACCATTGGGGGAGTGTCTTTTGTCTCCCCTGGTGTGAATCACATAACTATTCATGGCCATCAACAATGCCACACATACAGCAGTGCAGACATAAAAACTGACAATATTTAAATCATTATATTGTGAATGATTTTCACATCGTTTTGTACTAAACATTAACTGGAGTGTAAACCATTTATGGAACTTGCACCAAGAGGTTTACATAAACATGATTACTATTAAAACATTTTATAATAATGCTCACAATAGTTTCTCCAGTTTACAGCGAGGGTCCTTAAGTAGATCAGAGAGTTGCTCCACTCCTGTATCTCCTGGTTTATTACAGCTCAGCTCCAGTTCTCTCAGGTGTGAGGGGTTTGATTTCAGAGCTGAAGCCAGAGCAGCACAACCTTCATGTCCAATGTTGCAGCTTAATAGTCTACATGGAGAAGGAAAAACATTCAATACATTTATATCACCATAAACTTTAAGGATAAACTGTTTTTTAAAAAAAAGTGCTGTAATCTTTCACTTTTCACTAAAATAACACTAACATTAGTTTCTCTAAGTTACAGTGTGGATCATTCAGTAGATCAGAGAGTAGCTTTACTCCAGAGTCTCTTAGATCATTCCCAGACAGATCCAGTTCTCTCAATGAAGGGTTTGATATCAGAGCTGAAGCCAGAGCAGCACAACCTTCCCAACTTACTCTGCAGAATCCAAGTCTGTGAGAGAAAATGGGGGAAATTTTTTTTAAATTGTTTACTGATGGTCATTGTATTTATGATTTTTTTTTTTTTTTTTTTTTTTACTGTTTACATGTGATATTACTGTTCTGTTCACACAAAAAGAGCAAACAGACAAAAATGTTAAGAGTGAAGTAATTAAGTCTTTGAGGGGTTGTCAAAGACTTTTGTAGAAGAGGGACCTCAACACAAATAGAAATCATGGGTGAATGTTTACAAATTAAAAATAAGAAGTTTGTCACATTATAATTTCGTTATTCTGGAATTCTGTACACTCTTGAAACCAATATGTTATTTCTTGACACACTTATCCTTTTTTTTCATTTTTAACACAATCAAAACAAAATGGGCCCTGTTATACAGGCAGTGTAATAAGACGCTGTCACAGACAGAAGGAGACAACACAGGTCGCAAAGGTTTATTATTGCAGATGGCAGAGAGCGGAAGAATAAGCAGGTGAGTAGACTGAATGATGATATGTTGAATGAACTTGGCTGGATGATAACAGCTTCTGTGTATTTGTGATGGTAACCGGCAGGCTGAATAAGAGTGGAAGATTTGGACTGAAGACAAGGGAAGATGAAGAATGATAAAGGTGAAGAATCTCAATCATGAGACAAACAGGTAAGAAGCCAGGTAAGTGGAGAGGTATACATCAATGAGACCAGGCAATTGAGAGGTGTAATGTGATTGTTTATATAGGGAGTCCTGATGAGGGATAACGGGTATACATGCTGGCAGGTGTGGATGATGGTGAAGTGTGTTCATGTGATGAGCAGAGAGGATCTTGGGAATTTTAGTGCTGAGGGTGCTTGAGATGGTGACTCTGACAGTACTTCCCCCTCCCGGAAAGTGCAACTCTGCCAAAATGAATTACATCTAGGATGGGCATCCTGGAGCTGTGTCAAGTGATAGGGATACCTCCAAGATGGCACCAGAAACCCAGGAAGGTGCCGGCAGCTCAGGAAGCCATAGCAGTGCAGGAAGCCATGCTGATGCAGGAAGCTCAGGATGCCATGGCAGTGAAAAAAGCTCAGGAAGCCATGGCATTGCATGCAAGGCTTTTGGCTGAGCTCTGGGGTGAGAGCGGCTTCTTGGCTGTGCTCTGTGCCTGAAGCGAGCTCTCAACTGAGCTCTGAGGTTGAAGGGGGCTCTAGACTGAGCTCTGGGGCTGAAATAGGCTCATGGGCTAAAGAGGACTCTGGAGTGGGCTCATTGGAGAGCTCGGGAAGGAGAGTGGGCACTGGGCTGATCTCAGGAACAAGAGCATGCATATGACTCTGGTCAGAGGCTGGAGCCTTCACTGCACTCGTGTCAGGGGCTGGAGCCTTCACTGGACAATAGTCAGGGGCTGACTCAAGGGCAGGAATGGCCTCAGGAGTTTCTCTTTTAATTAGAGTACAGTTTTTGTGGTTTCACTTTATTTAATGTTTTGTTTAAAGTGTCTCATGTTTTTGCAAAATATTTTAAATCTGTATCTTTTTTATCATTGTAAATGATCAGTTGAATGTTGCAGTGCTGTTATGTTTGTTGAACATATTTGAGGTCCTATTAAATGCAGTCCTGCATTTACTGAAAAATAAAACCGATGCTGATGCCTAAAAAAAAAAACTGATAAAACTTATGCCTTGCTGTTTTTGTGGCTTTGTTGACAACTACTTTTGATGAGCTAAAATGATGGATTTATACGTTTAAGGTCAGTGACATGTGATAAAGTGTTTTACGTGTATGGTAATATAGAGGTTTATTTAGACATGAATGTCAGTTTACAGAGATTTAACGGCTTGTACTCATGAATTTGTGGAGATTTCACATCGTGAGCACAAGAAGAAACAGGGAGTTACCGGTGAGTGGGTGTACATTTCCATCCATGTCCAGGAGTTTATCGCATTGGTGTAAAGCCGTACACAAAGTCCATGTCTAGAAACCAGACATGCCAGAGCAAACTGCCGGAGGTTCCGTATGTAATAGGTATGTGATGGTATCAAATTTTCATGTTGCGATTAATTGCTGAAGCTTTTATCATGGTATATGGTATTATCACAATATCGAAATAAGTAGCAAATAAGTGTTGTCATAGTATAACAGGTTTAAGAACTCTTTTTTTAATAAAAAAAACAATGTTTAAATACAATAATACAATACACCAAAAATATATAAAGTACAATTTTTAAACAGATTAAAGTGCAAAAGAATTAGGCTATAAAGGACGACAGGTAACAATTTACAATAAGGTCTCATTATTTAATTAACTACATTTGTTACAGAAAATATTATTTTTTGTTAACGTTAGTTAACACTCTGGAGTCTGAGGTATCGCCGGCTATACCACCTCGGTTTTTTTCTTACTAGTGTGAAAGAGACTAAAAATGCTGTCAATTTTGCACATACAATTAAGTGTTATATACCATTTTAATCTGTAAAATATATTCTTTTATTTGTGTACACTGAGTAAAAACAAAATGTTGTTCTTTTTGTAAAATAAAGAAAACTAACATGATGCGTGATCTCCCGTCTCCCTCTGAACAAAGTTCAATCTGATAATTCTCAGAAAATTAAGTGTAACTTAAGTGTAACATAAAGAAAATTAGACTCATGTCTAAAGAAACATTGAAATGTCATGTAAGTCAAATCGAAAACAAAAATTCTCTCTTTATGTAATCTGTATGAAAAAGGAGCCATGTCAGAAACCCGTGATTCAGCTCATTATCAGCTAATGCGGCCACGCCCACGGAGCAAGTGCTATTCAGACGCAAATTCTGAGGCAATACATGTATACATCGTCACAATTGTGTATTTATTATCTTCAAAAGGGTCTATCTGCATGTTATAGGCATGATTAGCGATCTCTGGAAGCCTCTGTTAGTTCCTGGAATGTCACATGGTATGCCTGTTCTTCATTAGGAGGCATTTGTGGACTAAATGTGCACAGAGCACCCTCCTGCTGCAAGTATGAATTGAACAGGTCAAAATGTGAAGCTTGAGTCTTAGATCTTTTTAATTATGTATAGTTTGTCAACTGCACAATAACATTTAGGCTATATAACAAATATAGTAGCCTATATGAAATGCCATAGAGGTAAGAATGTTCAGACACTTTGCATCACAGAAATACATTATATTTTAAAGTATATTAAAATAGAAAACCATTATTTGGTTAGAGACTTAAAGGTGCTCTAAGCAATGTCACTCGTTTTTAGGCCAAAACATTTTTTGTCACATACAGCAAACATCTCCTCACTATCCGCTATCTGCCTGTCCCCTGAACACACTGTAAAAAACACGGTCTCTATAGTCACCACAAGCTCCAAAAATGGCAACCAAAACTACCTGGTACAGTCTGGACCACAAAACATTATAAACATGCTCCAGCACACAAGTGACAAGAATGATTTTAAATGCACGTTCATGACTGTTTCAGGAAGCATGGAGGGGAGGGGGAGGGGGAAGAGGAGGGAGGGTATAGCTAGCCTCTGTTGTTTGACAACGTCAACAGAAAGTTACTCCACCCAGGATCGCTTAGAGCACCTTTAAGACTTCTTTTAAAAAAAAAGTGTCCAATCTTTTGACTGATACTGTAATTCAATATAGGCCTATATAAATTTTTCTTCACATGATGTGCAATAATATGTGCATGCATGAGATCACAAAAATCATGTTTTTTTTTTTTTTTGTCAAGAGTGGACATTAATCCTGGTATAAGCATGATCACATAGGGTTTTTTCACATAGCCTACCTGACTGAAAGAATTCATTATGTGGGTCATTATGCGGATCTTTTGTCTTCTCAGTTGTGAATAACATCATTATTCATGAAGATTCACACCTCCACACATACTGTGTTTCTTGACAAAAAGTGTCTTACAAAATGTAAATATCTATATTATTTTATATTAGTAGGATAATTTTCACATAATTTTGAAGCAAAAACGCTAGTCTGCAACCTCCAATAACCAGAAGTCTTGTGAACACCTATATAACATTAGTTTTGTGGCCTTATTTCAGTGAATTTTTCAATAACCATGCATAAACATCATTCCTTCAAAAAAAAATGTACATACATGTTCCTCACATATTATGGTAGCCTAGTTCGTGCTGAATACAGTGTAATGACACTTTTCCCATTAATATGTTTATGAACAACTGAAAAAAGCACAAATGTTAAGGCATGTCAAACTTCTCCAGGGCCCCAAAACAGCCTCAGACTCCAGAGGGTTAAGAAATACAACTGATCATTGTTAGTTTAATTTCAGGTCTGTTAAATATATTCTTTTGATTTTAGGTATGTTATTAAACAGTAACTAAGAAATGAACTAAAAATAATTAATGCTTTCAAAGTATTTTTAATTGTCAGTTTGGTAATAATGAATTAACATGTTAACTAATGAAGCTATATGTCTCAAAGTTTTATTGAACAATAACAAATAATCAGAACATTCCTAATCAGGGAATGTTGTAGTCCAGATTAAAACATTAAAATGTTTAAGATTGAAAATAAATAGCCTATTAAATCTTTAAGTATTACGTATTTGATGTAGAATACAGCATTTTAGAGCATGTTGTGCATTTTATACGGTTGATGGGGAAAGTACTCTTAAATGCATTATACAAATTTTAATAATTGGTAATAAATTATTATTTACAGTATTTTGAAATGCCCACGATAACAATATCCTGCATATTCATTATCGTGATATATCGCATTACTGAATATCGGCACATGTGTAGTATGTAACCATAGTTCCCTGAGAAAGGAACGAGACACTACGTCCAATAGGCCGCTTTGGGAACACCCCCAGCGTGATTGCATCTGATGCACGTCTGTCAACTAGTCCAATGGCAAGAGTGAATGTCACACGTGGGTGACGTCATGACCAGGAAAGGATAATTACACATCCAGCGAGACCGGCTTCAGCTAAGCCTGCTGAAACAAATTGATCACAGGGATGCAGGGAGTATGGCAACGCGACGCAACGTCCCGTTCCCTTTCTCCGGGAACTATGGTTACATATGTAACCTGAGACGTTCTCTCGAGGGAACTTGCGCTGCGTCCGATAGGTTGCTTTGGGAACGATATACCAAAATGCCAATACAAGTTTAATTTTTATCACTATTATAACATCAGAGATGAAAAGGGTAAGTTATTGAACTAATATTCATTTTCATTTAATCTTACATGCAAAAATAATAATTTATGTGCATTTTTCTTATTTTGCAAATTATCTGCCATAGGGTAAGAAAAATATGGCAGCGGCTATTTACACTAAGTGCAATTAGCATACTTTCTTAGCGATAGATCCTATTTGCAGTAAGTGCAAATAGCTCTAGATGTAGTGAAAATAGTGATATATTCTATTTATCACGTAAAAGTAGCAGTTCATTAAGTACATCATTATGTACATTAAGAGGATGCAATAATAACAGTGTAAATGATTATATTTATTAACTCCCTCGGGTCGGCGGTCATGCCGGCGTGATCACCGCGTTTTTTTTCTAACTAGTGTGAAAGAGACTCAAAATACTCCGTCAATGTTGCACATACAATTAAGAGCTATACACCATTTTAATCTGTGGAATATCTTCTTTTATTTGTGTACACTCAGAGTACAAACAAAATGTTGTGCTTTTTGTAAAATAAAGAAAACTAACATGATGCGTGATCTCTCGTCTCCCTCTGAACGAAGTCCAATCTGATAGTTCTCAGAAAATGAACTGTAACTTAGTGAATACTAAACACAAAAAAATTAGACTTGTGTCTAAAGAAACGTTGAAATGTCAGGTTTTAAATCGTGTAAGTCAAATCGAAAACAAACCTTCTGTGTTTATGTAATCTGTATGAAAAGAGAGCCATGTCAGAAATCCGTGATTCAGCTCATTATCCGCTAATGTGGCCACACCCACGGGGTCAGCGCTATTCAGATGCAAATTCAGTCAATACATGCATTCATCGTCTCAATCGTGTAATTATTGTCTTGAAAAGTGTTTTGAATAGCCATAGTTAGCGATCTCTGGCCTCTGTTAGTTCAGTTATTTCCTGGATTGCCTATTCTTCTTTAGCATTGGCATTTGTGGACTAAAAGTGCACAGAGCGCCCTCCGGCTGCAAGTATGAATTGTAAACACAGTATCCAGCGTTCACAGTGACGAGAATAAATAATGAATAAATACTCCTCTGTATAGAAAATTGACATAAACATGAGAATCCATCAATATTTCTCCAAATGTGCATGCTTTTAAGCTAAAAGCCTATATGAAATGCCATAGAGGTAACATAACTGTTCAGACACTTTGTATCATAGAAATGCATTATATTTTAATAATAGAATACCATTATTTTAAATTGTAATAATATTTCACAGTATTGCTGTTTATTCTGTATGTTTGATTTACATTATGATGAGCTTGAGACATGATTAACAGAGGGTTTTTTCACAGCCTATCTGACTGAAAGGCCTCATTATTTATGCAGGTCATTAGAGCTTTTATGCGATTCTTTTGTCTTCTCAGGTGAGAATCACCCATTATACATGAGGATTCACGCCTCCACGCATACTGTGTTTCTTGACCAAAGATGTTTTAGAAAATTTAAATCTCTCTATTGTTTTATATGAAGGAGTAGGAATGATAATTTTTACATAATTTTGAAGCAAAAACTCTAGTCTACAACCTCCAATACCCAGAAGTCTTGTGAACACAGATTTAATATATATTTTTTGGCTTTATTTCAGTGACTTAAGTTTTTTGTTTTTTCAATAACCACGCATAAACGTTATTCCTTCAAAAATACAAACATGTACATACATGTTCCTTACATATTATTGTAGCCTAGTTTGTGCTGAATACAGTGTAATGACACTTTTTCCATTAACCCTCTGGAGTCTGAGGCTGATTTGGGGCCTGGAGAAGTTTTGACATGCCCTGACATTTGTGCTTTTTTCAGTTGTTCATAAACATATTAACACTCTGAGGTCTAAAAACGCGCCGGCGCGTTTTGCAGTTTTTTTTTCACATTGCAGCAAAACAGACTTAAAATACTCCGTCATTTTTTGTCATAGAGACATAAGTAATATATCAATTGAAACTATAGAATATCTTCTTTTATTTGTATACACTCAGAGTAAAAACACAATGTTGTGCTTTTTGTAAAATAAAGAAAACTAACATGATGCGTGATTTCTCCTCTCCCTCTGAACGAAGTCCAATCTGATAGTTCTCAGAAAATGAACTGTAACTTAGTGAATACTAAACACAAAAAAATTAGACTTGTGTCTAAAGAAACGTTGAAATGTCAGGTTTTAAATCGTGTAAGTCAAATCGAAAACAAACCTTCTGTGTTTATGTAATCTGTATGAAAAGAGAGCCATGTCAGAAATCCGTGATTCAGCTCATTATCCGCTAATGTGGCCACACCCACGGGGTCAGCGCTATTCAGATGCAAATTCAGTCAATACATGCATTCATCGTCTCAATCGTGTAATTATTGTCTTGAAAAGTGTTTTGAATAGCCATAGTTAGCGATCTCTGGCCTCTGTTAGTTCAGTTATTTCCTGGATTGCCTATTCTTCTTTAGCATTGGCATTTGTGGACTAAAAGTGCACAGAGCGCCCTCCGGCTGCAAGTATGAATTGTAAACACAGTATCCAGCGTTCACAGTGACGAGAATAAATAATGAATAAATACTCCTCTGTATAGAAAATTGACATAAACATGAGAATCCATCAATATTTCTCCAAATGTGCATGCTTTTAAGCTAAAAGCCTATATGAAATGCCATAGAGGTAACATAACTGTTCAGACACTTTGTATCATAGAAATGCATTATATTTTAATAATAGAATACCATTATTTTAAATTGTAATAATATTTCACAGTATTGCTGTTTATTCTGTATGTTTGATTTACATTATGATGAGCTTGAGACATGATTAACAGAGGGTTTTTTCACAGCCTATCTGACTGAAAGGCCTCATTATTTATGCAGGTCATTAGAGCTTTTATGCGATTCTTTTGTCTTCTCAGGTGAGAATCACCCATTATACATGAGGATTCACGCCTCCACGCATACTGTGTTTCTTGACCAAAGATGTTTTAGAAAATTTAAATCTCTCTATTGTTTTATATGAAGGAGTAGGAATGATAATTTTTACATAATTTTGAAGCAAAAACTCTAGTCTACAACCTCCAATACCCAGAAGTCTTGTGAACACAGATTTAATATATATTTTTTGGCTTTATTTCAGTGACTTAAGTTTTTTGTTTTTTCAATAACCACGCATAAACGTTATTCCTTCAAAAATACAAACATGTACATACATGTTCCTTACATATTATTGTAGCCTAGTTTGTGCTGAATACAGTGTAATGACACTTTTGTCATTTATATGTTTATGAACAACTGAAAAAAGCACAAATGTCAGGGCATGTCAAAACTTCTCCAGGCCCCAAATCAGCCTCAGACTCCAGAGGGTTAATGGAAAAAGTGTCATTACACTGTATTCAGCACAAACTAGGCTACAATAATATATGAGGAACATGTATGTACATGTTTGTGTTTTTGAAGGAATAATGTTTATGCGTGGTTACTGAAAAAACAAAAAACTTAAGTCACTGAAATAAGGCCAAAAAAAGTATAGTAAATCTGTGTTCACAAGACTTTTGGGTATTGGAGGTTGTAGACTAGAGTTTTTGCTTCAGAATTATGTAAAAATTATGCTGCCTACTCCTTCATATAAAACAATATATTGATTTAGTTTTTGTAAGACACTTTTTGCCAAGAAACACAGTATGCGAGGAGGCGTGAATCACCACTGAAAATGGGCCATTCTCACCTGGGAAGACAAAAGAATTGGATAGTAATGAGCTGAAATGACTTGCATATTAATGAGGCCTTTCAGTCAGGTAGGCTGTGAAAAAAACCTTCTGTGATGTCTCAAGCTCATCATGATATATGAAACATACAGAAAAATATTATTACAATATAAAGTAATGGTTTTATATTATACTTTAAAATATAATGTATTTCTGTGATGCAAAGAGTCTGAATATAGGCTTTTAGTTTAAAAGCATGCACATTTGGAGAAATATTGGATTCTCATATGCTTATGTCAATTTTCTTATATTATATTTATATTATATATAGAATATTAGTTATATTTATTTAATATTCATTGTCATTACTATGAGCGCTGGTGTTTTCAATTCATCCTTGAAGTCGGAGGGCGCTCTCTGTGCATTTTTAGTCCACAAATTCATCTAAAAGAAGAAGAGGCTATTCCATGAATGGAGTTTCCAATTCATACTGCAGCCGGAGGGCGCTAAAGAAACAAAAACTCATCTAAAATTCATCTATAGAAGAAAAGAAAACAGGAACTAACTGCATGTCTTCTAGGGCTCGCTAACCATGACTTTTACATCCAGATAAACACTTTTCAAGACAATAAATACACGATTGAGACGATGAATGCATGTATTGCCTCTGAATTTGCGTCTGAATAGCGCTGGCTCCGTGGGCGTGGCTGCATTAGCGGATAATGAGCTGAATCACAGACTTCTGACATGGCTCTCTTTTCATACAGATTACATAAACACAGAAGGTTTGTTTTCGATTTGACTTACATGATTTAAAACCTGACATCTTAACGTATTTTTAGACATAAGTTTAATTTTTCTGTGATTAGTATTCACTAAGTTACAGTTCATTTTCTGAGAACTATCAGATTGGACTTCGTTCAGAGGGAGAGGAGAAATCACGCATCATGTTAGTTTTCTTTATTTTACAAAAAGCACAACATTGTGTTTTTACTCTGAGTGTATACAAATAAAAGAAGATATTCTATAGTTTCAATTGATATATTACTTATGTCTCTATGACAAAAAATGACGGAGTATTTTAAGTCTGTTTTGCTGCAATGTGAAAAAAAACCTGCAAAACGCGCCGGCGCGTTTTCAGACCTCAGAGTGTTAATATGTTTATGAACAACTGAAAAAAGCACAAATGTCAGGGCATGTCAAAACTTCTCCAGGCCCCAAATCAGCCTCAGACCCCTGAGGGTTAACATTATAAATACTTTTATCATAATTAAACACTCCTTAGGCACTTTACTTCCAATTTTCTTCATTTTTATTGAAAATACTTGACTTTCTGATGCGATATGTGCTGGTAAAAGGGAGAAGAGCGAGCTCAGCAAAAGGCTGTGAAAGATTTAAACCTGGTTGATCGCATCACAAACTAGTTCTCCCCACCAAACGTGTTATTGTCTACACCACTGAAACTGTTAATCATGCATAGTTTTTAACCTTGTGTGACATTGTAGGGTGGAGCTACTGTAAATTTGCACTTAGTAATAGACACCTCCGAATAATCTTGTTTTTTGTTTGCATGAATCTTGTTTTCATTACCGCACTGGCAGATAATTTTACTTAAGTAAAATGCACTTAATTCCCCCAGGAAACAAGACAAAATATCTTCTATAATTTTATTATATATAGAAAATCCATCTTTTCTAAGAATTTTTAGATGTCTGTACTTGAAATAAGAAAAAAAAATACTCAGTAAGAAAAGTTTTTTTGCATTGTGAATGAATGAAGTATTTAAACATTGCTTGCTCTTTAAAAAGGGGGAGGAGACTGAAAGAAACTCTGGGTTTACCAAAGAAAACCTGCTCCTGACCAGGTTAGGTTCACAGAGTAAGTTACCATGGTAACTGAGTAAGTTAGCTCCCTTTTAGAAATAGGTTTGACTTACCGTGCTTTCTCAGGTTTGACATGCCTCCCATTCTGAAACGGAAAACCCAGAGTTTCCCTAATTTCAAGATTCACATACTCAAAGGGAAACCCCCGAAATTAAGGCCTTGGAGGCAGCCATACTCCTTGTTGAGTAAGCTCTGACAGCTAAAGAACACTGCAGACCAGAGACCTCATAGGCGAGTGAAACAGCCTTGACTATCCACTTGCTTACAGTATGTTTGGATGCAGGGCAACTCCTGTTAATCACCACGTGATCATGATCATACGAAGTGGAAAACCCATTGGTCCTGAGCCACCACTGTAAGGGTCTCATGTACAGCTGGCCAAAAGGTTTCATGTTGGCCGCTGCTGCCATCAGACCCAACAGTCTCTGAAACTGTTTTACAGTGCGTGACTGGCCTAGCTTCAATTCTTTTATGGCTGATAGAATAGCAGTGAAAAGTGGTCACCACACCACACCAAGAAAAGTGGTCCTCTGTTGTGGCGAAAGCACGCTCTTCTTGACATTCAGTCTCAAGTCCAATTTCTGAATATGAGCGAGGACGACTATTCGATGCTGAACCAATATCTCCTCTGACTGTGCTAATATCAACCATTCATCAATATAATTCAGAATGCGAACCTCAAAAACTTCCTGTGCTGTCGAAGGATGGAGACATCTAAGTATGCGTCCTTGAGATCTATTGTGACAAAACAATCCCGTCACAATCTGACTTACTGTCAACATCTTGAACTTTAGCTTTCATGCTGCTCGATTCAGATGACATAGATCTAAAATAGGGCGCAATCCCCCATCCTTTTCTGTAACCAAGAATTACCGGCTGTAAAACCCTGACTCTCTGTCAGCAACCGGAACCCTTTTATAGCCTCCTTTACTAACAAGGTCTTTATTTCTTGTTCCAACACCAGAGTCTGCTCTGGAAGTACTGTTGTCTGCAGCACTCCTTTGTATAGAGGTGGGTGACACCAAAACTGGATTTTGTAACCTTTCTCTATAATTTGCAGGACCCAACGTGAGATATTTGGAAGAGATTTCCACTCTGCCAGAAAATATACTAAGGGAACCGGCCTCTTGAAGCTGACCTCTGGTGTATTGACAGCACATATTTGATGTAAATTTATCCTCCTCAGAGGATGCGAATGTGATGCAGCATTGTGTGAGCTCTGCACCACTAATTTGCTGTGAACTGCTCCGCCTTGAAGCACCAAGGGTTGCAGAACAGCCCCCTGAGGGCCACAAGGTAGGACGGGCACCATATACTAAGGTGAACACCGCTCCACCCTATGTGGGGCTGCCCTCAGGAGTCTGACACCACTGGCATCAGGACTTCTTCTGCCCAGCCTTCTTCACCTGAAGAAAGACCCTCATGTCTGTCTTCGGTTTAGAAGGCTTGGGCTGAGAGTGCTATCCCGACCCACCGTATCTTTGAGGTAGACCACAAGAGGCGACACTCTCCTTCTGTACAACCCCAGAGGATGGATGGCGGCATGGCAGGTATTTTTTGAACACCTTTCCTCAAAAAGTGAGAGGCGGGAGTGGAGTGTTCTCAAAGGAAGCTTTTCACAGTGCTCACATTCATCCCCCAGAATAGCTGAAGCTAGTCTCTCCGGATGAGTATTTATTCTTTCCTGGTCATGACGTCACCCGCCCGTGACGTTCACTCTTGCCATTGGACTAGTTGACAGATGTACATCAGACTCAATCATGCTGGGGGCCTTCCCAAAGTGACCTATTGGATGCAGCACGACTTCCCTCGAAAGGGAACGTGACATTTATGTACATTCCTCAAATGTGCCTTTTTGATGCAGTGTACAGTTCATTGTTAGTTGCCGGAAGCACAGCAGCTCCAGACAAACAATGACATTCAAAACCAGTGTTACTCACATATGAAGCAGAAATAACACACCCTCAGCACCCGTTTTCAACCCTTCCCGCTTAGCGTGGGTCCTAAAGCTCTTGCCTGATTATAACACACAGCCCAGTTGAGTTGGAAAGCTAACCTACAAAACTCCTCACTGGAGTTCGGAACAGACAGATCCTGGGCACAAATTCATAATTTTCTCTGCTGAGTTCATTTTGTTGGTGCATCATTCTGCAGCACTTCAGGCCAGGCACAAAGAGGTTTAAAATGATATGCCTATATGCAGAGTTTAATTAAAATAATGAGAAACACAACAGGAGATAAACAAAAGCTGGACACATGAAACAATAATGCACAAAGACAGGGAAAGTCTATAAAAAAGTGCCAGGTCATGTGATTACAATACATTCTTATATTATTATTAAGCAAAAAATGACTGAGAACACCTTTAAAGATTTTCTTACTTTAATGTCTCCAGTTTACAGTTTTTCTTCAGTCCAGCACAGAGCAGATTCACTCCTGAATCCTGCAGGAAATTGTCACTCAGGTTCAGTTCTTTCAGATTTGAGTTTGAGCTAAGAGTAGAGGCCAGTGGTGAACAACTTTCAAATGTAAGATTACATCCACTCAGACTGGGGAAAAATGATAAGAGAACAGTGTGTTAAACTATATATTCTCATGAAGTTGAATGAGAGGTAACTGAGGGTCTGGAGGTAAGTGCGTTTACTCATTTAACCCAGCATAAAGAGAGCATACATGCATCAGTGTTGTGCTTTATGTGTGTTCAGCATGTTTTATTTCTTTTAAATTCTTGCAATTATTTACCAACATATTTACACACACAGATGTACGAATTTCATTGCATTAGATAACATTCCAATGTTTGGAATGTGTGACTAAAATTTATTCATAATAATGTTCCTAATTGTTTGGTGTTTGGTTGGCACATTTTACTACTGATTGTTTTCTGTCTGTTGTTCACTGTGATGTGTGTCAGAATTTCATCCCCAAGTTGTTCAGCTGATATGAGTTGATTCGGTGAGGCACAGAAGGACCTTTTTGCCTCCCAGGAATCCTTTCATTGCCCTCTGTGATACTCTCTGACCGAAGCCCCACTTGGTATGTGCAGACTAGCGTACAGCTGGGCCCAGGGCCATACATAAGTATGCGTTTCCCCCATTGAGCCCCATTGCACAGACTCTGTGCAAGATCAGGGAGGGCAGTGAACAAGTCTTGATGGTTGCGCTCTTTTGGCCCAACCAAAAGGACCTTCTTTCTCTGGGGCATTTCTTAGAATAACAGCCGTGTTTGCAGAGTTTATTGGTGTTATTGCTCGCACTTAAGCACTGTGTAGTTTTGATTTCCAGCCTTTAGGCTTTTGCAGTGCTAATTTTCAAGGTGGGCTTAGCTGTTTTCAATCACGCGTTAACCCCTTAAGACCGGATGGAGCGTCGGTGCTCCCATTTGCGTGTCTCTCTTTAACTCTCTGAGGTCTGAAAACGCGCCGGCACGTTTTGCAGGTTTTTTTTCACATTGCAGCAAAACAGACTTAAAATACTCCGTCATTTTTTGTCATAGAGACATAAGTAATATATCAATTGAAACTATAGAATATCTTCTTTTATTTGTATACACTCAGAGTAAAAACAAAATGTTGTGCTTTTTGTAAAATAAAGAAAACTAACATGATGCGTGATTTCTCCTCTCCCTCTGAACTAAGTCCAATCTGATAGTTCTCAGAAAATGAACTGTAACTTAGTGAATACTAATCACAGAAAAATTACACTTATGTCTAAAAAAACGTTAAGATGTCAGGTTTTAAATCATGTAAGTCAAATCGAAAACAAACCTTCTGTGTTTATGTAATCTGTATGAAAAGAGAGCCATGTCAGAAGTCCGTGATTCAGCTCATTATCCGCTAATGCGGCCACGCCCACGGAGGGAGCGGTATTCAGACGCAAATTCAGAGGCAATATATAGCGCTATTCAGACACAAATTCAGTCAATACATGCATTCATCGTCTCAATCGTGTATTTATTGTCTTGAAAAGTGTTTATCTGGATGTAAAAGTCATGGTTAGGGAGCTCTAGAAGACATGCAGTTAGTTCCTGTTTTCTTTTCTTCTATAGATGAATTTTAGATGAGTTTTTGTTTCTTTAGCACCCTCCGGCTGCAGTATGAATTGGAAACTCCATTCATGGAATAGCCTCTTCTTCTTTTAGATGAATTTGTGGACTAAAAATGCACAGAGAGCGCCCTCTGACTTCAAGTATGAATTGAAAACACCAGCGCTCATAGTAATGACAATGAATATTAAATAAATATAACTCCTCTGTATAGAAAATTGACATAAGCATATGAGAATCCAATATTTCTCCAAATGTGCATGCTTTTAAACTAAAAGCCTATATTCAGACTCTTTGCATCACAGAAATACATTATATTTTAAAGTATAATATAAAACCATTACTTTATATTGTAATAATATTTTTCTGTATGTTTCATATAGCATGATGAGCTTGAGACATCACAGAAGATTTTTTTCACAGCCTACCTGACTGAAATGCCTCATTAATATGCAAGTCATTTCAGCTCATTACTATGCAATTCTTTTGTCTTCTCAGGTGAGAATGGCCCATTATTCAGTGGTGATTCACGCCTCCACGCATACTGTGTTTCTTGGCAAAAAGTGTCTTACAAAAACTAAATCAATATATTGTTTTATATGAAGGAGTAGGCAGCATAATTTTTACATAATTTTGAAGCAAAAACTCTAGTCTACAACCTCTAATACCCTAAAGTAATGTAAACACAGATTTACTATACTTTTTTTGGCCTTATTTCAGTGACTTAAGTTTTTTGTTTTTTCAATAACCACGCATAAATGTTATTCCTTCAAAAACACAAACATGTACATACATGTTCCTCACATATTATTGTAGCCTAGTTTGTGCTGAATACAGTGTAATGACACTTTTTCCATTAATATGTTTATGAACAACTGAAAAAAGCACAAATGTCAGGGCATGTCAAAACTTCTCCAGGCCCCAAATCAGCCTCAGACTCCAGAGGGTTAAGAGCCAATAAAAATTGAATCCATATAGGTAGCACAAAAATTCTTTTTGCATACAAAACCAGAAACTTTAAGACTTTCATATCAAGCCTCCAACATGCTTCTGTTGTGTTGTTTTTACCCTCTAATGAGTCTGAGTAATATGTGTTTACAACAAAAACAGCACAGCCGCTAACTGAATACAAGTATGTATATTTCACATGCTCATAACTTCATGAAAAATGCACAGATCATACAAAATGGCACATCAATATTTAAAGCAGATTCTCATGATTAAAATGAATCATAATATATTGCATTGATCACAAGATATTACTCACGGAATGATTTAACATACTTGGCTAAAAACATGTCTCTCATCTCTCCGGGATGCAGTGTGTATCCAATGTTCCCAGACCCATCCATGTTCGTTTTACAACGTGGAATAACACAAAATAGATATCATTTTAAAGCTTTGAATCTCATCTTTTTAATGCATCTAACCATTTTGAAGCACATCTAAACCGGAGTTTACCGCCCGTTGGCGCCACCTGGCTGCAGAAAAAATGAATAACAAATTTTTAAACTATTCTTTATGCTATCACCACGAAATTTGAACCAGATGCAGCTCACATATAGGAGAGCATAGGGAGCAACGCTCCACTAACCCACGTAAAAGGCAGTGCAATGCTTCTAATCTGCGTCCTATTTACTCCTCTTCTAATACTAATAATCCTCTCTCTGTCTCTGTGGGTCTATGGAATTGTCAGTCAGCAGTTAACAAAGTTGACTTCATTTCAGCCTTTACTACTAATTCTACTCTCAGTATTTTGGGCTTGACTGACACCTGGATTGGTCCAGAGGACTCAGCAACCCCTGGTGCTCTCTCTAACAACTTAACTTTTTCTCATACCCCTCGTCAGTCTGGGAGGGGTGGGGACACAGGTCCTCATTTCTGACAATTGGAAGTACTCAACTCATTTCTCTTTTTGCAACAACAATTCATTTGAGTTTAATGCAATTACAATCTCAATTCCTGTCAAAACTCATATCGTAGTAATTTATCGCCCCCCAGGCCAACTGGGTACCTTTGTAGAGGAACTGGACATGCTGCTGTCCTCATTCCCAGAGGAGGGCAGCCCACTTGTAGTTTTTTGGTGATTTCAACATTCATATAAAGAAGCCTTATGCTTCAGAAATTCCTCTCTCTTCTAGCCTCATTCGATCTCAGTCGGCTCATCACCACAAGTACACACAAATATGGCAACCAACTTGACCTCATTTACACACGCAACTGCATCACTGACAACATTTTGGTAAAACCTCTGCACATTTCCGATCCTTTCTTCATCACTTTTAATCTACAACTCCCTATTGGTCCACCACCAACCCCTCTACCAGTTACCTTCAGATGAAACCTGCGCTCTCTTTCTTCTTCCCATCTTTCCTCTGCTGTATTGTAGCATCTGGACCAATCAGGCACACAAAATTATTCAGTATATTTAATGAATTACCTATGAACTCACTTTATCAAAGTTTTGTGAACCCATCCCCCTAAAACTGCAACCAGCACACAGGCCAACCTAGGTGTCCTGTTACAGATATATGGTACTTTTATGATCCTGAAGAATGCTGTAGAGACTAGTGACTTATTCTTCCTGAGAAGGACAAATAAACTCTCTTAATCCTATGTATTCTCTATATAACCACTTGGGAAATGTATAAACATGTATCCAATTATCCCATCTCATGACTTTCCTTTTATAGGCTTTATTCTATGTATTAATTCTCTCTTTTGAACTAGTTTGGTATTAATGTTCCATAGTTGCAAATGTATAGTTAACTGAGATCACATTGGCAGCATGTTTGGTATCTACAGACTCCAACTTTCATTTCCTATTTGGTAATTTATGTTACATGTTACTAACTCTGTGACATGTTAGTATTATAAGAATCTAGAAGGTTATTCTCTCATTCATCCAATCCAGTGTCTTATGCTAATATCTTTCTACAGAACAAAGACTCGTAAAACTTCCCTCTGAAAGGGAAACTCCTTATTGGCTCAGACACCTTAAGAGGGTGTGACATCTTCACCCCTTATATTCACTGATCACAAGATCAAACTTCTCTTCCTGCTCTTCCTCCTCTTCTTCTCTTTTACTGACAAATGCTGACGTCAAGATGACGCTTTAAGAAGCTAGAAGCTTCTAAGGAACCCCAAGCTCGTGCCAGGCCTCGGCCTAGACCTTCCATTCACCAAAGATCCTCTGAATCCAACTGGTTCTCTTTCATCAAGACAATATCAGCAAAGATTCAACGGAAGCCTCCACAAATTGCATCAGGACAGTTTTAATTCAACTTGGAGAGACATGCAAGTATCAAACTTAGTCTCATTATTTGATACATTAAGTATCCTTACCCCTTTTAAAGAAGGGCCTGTTAAAACTAAACTGATGGTTTGCTCAAGGCTGTTGATCTGCTGAATGTCCAACAATGCTGTAACTTCCTGCTTTACTGTACTCTGCTTTAGCTCTCTCTCTCGCTTGATAAACTGTATGCATGTATGTGTGTATATGTTAGAGTAGTTTAAGTGTTTAGTCTAGTTAATAAAGTCTTGTTCAAGTCACACGTAAAGTTGTCTGTGTTTTGCGCTCATATACTGGAGTCCCTATTCATGTCGATCCTGACTACAGGCTTTTAGTAGTATTGTACATTAAGATTGTTATTTCCCATAACCTGGAAATGAACATTTCTTTGAATTAATAAACAATTAACACTGTGCGTTCATTAGACAACAGGTTAATTGATTGTAATATTAATTTTATTACATTAAGTTAATTTTATTAACTGATTCAAATATTAATAATTAATTATAATTAATTATTCATATTTATTTTGAGCTAATTTGCTACAGTATCATCCTCCCTTCCCTACCCACACAATTCTCATCTCTGGATGTGAATACAGCAACAGACACTTTAACTTCATCTTTAGAATAGTATCTGTCCTCTGTCATCCAGGCCTGCACGTGCTGCTCCCTCTAATCCCTGGTTATCTGATGTTCTTCGTGAACACCGGACTAAACTCAGAGCTGCAGAGAGGAAATGGCACAAATCAAAAGACCAATCTGACCTAGGTAGCTATCAATCTCTGCTCTCATCCTTTTCTGCTGAAATTCATGCTGCTAAATCTTCTTATTTCCACAACAAACACACACACTTTTCAAAACATTCAACTCTCTCCTCTGCCCCCCTCCACCATCACCCACCTCCTCCCTAACTGCTGATAATTTTGCTAACTTTTCACTGACAAAACATCTACCATCAGCAGTCAGTTCTCCGCAACACGCACACAGGAACTCAGACCAACCACATACACAGACACACACCTCCTCTATTCATTCTCTCCCCTCACTGAGACAGAAGTATCCAATCTTCTCCTCTCCAGTCATCCAACTACCTGCCCTCTAGATCCCATCCCCTCACACCTTCTACAAGCCATCGCTCCTACACTTTTACCAGCACTTGCACACATTATCAACACATCTCTCCACACTGGCACTTTCCCTAACACATTCAAGCAGGCTCGGGTAACTCCACTGCTTAAAAAACAAACATTAAACACATCACTTGTAGACAGCTACAGACCTGTCTCTCTCCTACCATTCATAGCAAAAACACTTTCAACCAGATGTCATCTTTCCTCTCACAGAGCAATCAATTGGATGTCAATCAATCTAGTTTCAAGAGTGGCCACTCGACCGAGACTGCACTGCTGTCAGTCACTGAATACTTGCAGATTGCGAAGGCTGATTCCAAATCATCAGTTCTCATTCTACTCGATCTATCTGCTGCCTTTGACACTGTGAATCATCAGATCCTTTTAACCACACTCTCATCACTGGGCATCATAGGTACTCCTCTTCACTGGTTTGAATCTCACAGGAAGGTTTTTCAGGGTTGCCTGTAGAGGGGAGGTATGCAAAGCTCATCAACTGACCACGGGGGTTCCTCAGGGTTCAGTTCTTGGACCCCTCCTCTTCTCCATTTACACTACATCACTTGGTCCCATCATTCAGGCACATGGTTTCTCCTACCATTGCTAGGCTAATGACACACAACTCTTCCTTTCATTCCAACCAGATGATCCCACAGTAGCTGCACGAATCTCAAGCTGTCTGGCGGAAATTTCAGCATGGATGAAAGAACATCATCTACAGCTTAACCTGGCAAAGACTGAGCTTCTCGTCTTCCCTGCCAATCCGACTCTAAAGCATGATTTCAGCATGCAGCTAGGTACATCCTCAATTACACCATCAAATTCGGCCAGAAATCTTGGAGTAATCCTTGATGACCAATTGACCTTCAAAGACCACATTACAAAGACAGCTCGGTCATGCAGATTTGCACTATACAACATCAGGAAAATCAGGCCCTTTCTAACAGAACATGCAACACAACTTCTGGTCCAGGCCCTGGTCTTTTCTAGGCTTGATTACTGCAATGCTCTTCTGGCTGGACTGCCATCAAGCACAAACAAGCCTCTACAAATGATTCAGAACGCTGCAGCATGTCTCGTCTTTAACGAGCCCAAAAGAACCCACGCCATGCCTCTTCATCTTTCTGCACTGGCACCCACTTGCTGCTCGCATCAAATTCAAGGGGTTGGCTCTTGCTTACAGATCTACCACAGGCTCAGCACTCTCCTACTTCCACTCACAGAAGCCTATGCTCATCAAATGAGCAAAGGCTTGTGGTACCATCACAAAGAGGCACGGAATCACTCTCCAGGACATTCTTGTTCACTGTCCCTTGCTGGTGGAATGATCCTCCTGCCTTCATCCGGAATGCAGAATCCCTGGCAATATTCAAAAGACTGAAAACTCATCTCTTTCGTGAGCACTTATCCTCATCCTAAAAAAAAAAAATTCCTATGCCTATCCTTTCACTTCCTTTTATCCCTCTCTGTTGTAGCTTATGATACTTTGAGCACTACCTAAAACTTGTATTGAGCACTTCTTGTGTCTATTTGCCTCGTCATGACGACTTGCTTGTTGCATTCCTCACTTGTAAGTTGCTTTGGATAAAAGCGTCTGCCAAATGAATAAATGTAAATGTAAAAAATCTATTTCCTTTACAGACTATCTGTTATAAATTCTAAAACTAGTCAAAATTGGCCACAATAAACATAATTATTATAATTATTAAGTCTAATTCTATCACGTGTCTACATCAGAAGCAACCGTTATTGCATCGCATTATACCACAACACCTAAAAGCTGTCTACACTGAATGCGACAAACCGACAGTTGCAAAGCACTTGGACTGTGTCAGAATTTGTTGTCACGTCACGCCACGTCTAGTGTAGACAATATGATAACACTTTACTTGAGGCTCTTTTAACTAGTTAATTAGCATGCATATTACTAAAATATTGGCTGTTTATTAGTAATTATTAAGCACATAATAATGGCTTATTCTGAATGACCTTATTCTACATTCTTAATCCTACCCAATACCTAAATTTAACAAACTTACTAACTATTAATAAGCATGAAATTAGGAGTTTATTCAGGGAAAAGGCATAGTTAATAGTTTAAATGTGTTCTCTATACTAAAGTGTTACAGACAATATCTCTGAATGGGTTCTGTTGTCTTTTGACTTGTGTCACGCCGCTTGTATCTGATGTAGATATGGTGTATGTTTCCATATAGGTAGCACCTTATTATGACCTATATTTACATTTTAAAGTCATGCACCCTCTAGCTGGTGTAAAAATAATGACAGTGTCATGTTACGTCACACTCACACTCACTGATCACACTCACACCTGTTTCCAATCAGGTTCCCTTTATAAGCTGTAAAAATGCTGCTTTCACTCATTTTTGACGCCCTTGTGTCAAGTTTTCTTTGCAAAATGCCGTAGGAAATTTCAGAGCCTGAAATCCAATGTTGCGTTCCCTCCGCTCACAGCTTCATCCAGAGGTACTGTCGCACCTGGAAGAAAGCCAGATTGCCTCTCCTTCAGGTGCGAGTGCACACTAAGGCCCAGGCTGATCCCCACTGGTCAGAGGCTGCGTTTACACTGGCACAAAAAATCCGATCTTTTGCTCACATCTGACACAGATCGGAATTAGTTGCACTGGTGTAAACACAAAAATCCACACGAGATCCAATTTTTTCGCATCTGATCTGAGCCACTTCCAAATGTGGTTTTAAATCCGATACATATCCGATCTCTGGACATGCGACCTACGTCTAAACACGCATATCTGATTCCCATTCGAATTCCAAGCCATCACAAGGCGAGGGTGACACGTTTTTTAAACTATCAATGACGATCATTATGGGGCAGGAAGTAATGTAAACACAGATATTGGATACCAGTTGTGTCTAAAGTCAACGTAAACACACTGGCCAAAAAATCGGATATAGTCAAAAGATCAGATCTGTGCATTAGGACTTGCAGTGTAAATGCAGCCACAGTCTCCTGAATATGCCTTTGGTAAAAAAGTGTGGCTTTCTTATGGAAGTAAAATAATGACAAAAGTTTTTGGTTTAGGAAGTTTGAAGGAAACCCTAGTACTGCAGCACAGCACCACAATATCAACCTAAACTAAACAACCAAGACCAATATATTGCTTCCTCAGATGCAATATTTGATCTGTATATCAGCAGCGGGGAGGGGAATTACGTTATACGGCTATTACGGCTATACACTGGGAAAGTAACTGTAAAGACAGAATTAAACGTAAACATAACTTTTGTGTCTTTATCAGCTTTTCAGCATATATACTGGCCCTAATAATCATCACATTTTAACTCCATTTCTGTAAATCCGTTTTTGTGAATGAATTAATTCAAGATTGTTGTTTTGGTTTTTGTTAACAGCCACTTGTACCACCTGCTGGTGATGCCGACTAACAACAGATGGAGATCATGCATCGGCAATCTACTGCTATTCCTGCAGTTCGTGGATGTGAAATGTTGAATTTTCTGTCGAATTTAAACCACTGAATTTGTAGAAAGGAGTTTGTAAAGCGAAATAAAATGGACCGAAAATTGCCTGCAAAATATTATAGGTTGTATTTTTAAACAGACCAAATATTTTTGAATTGAAATATATATATATATATATATATATGATTGGTAATGCGTATTTAACTGTCCGTAATTTATTTATTTGCCAAACTACGGTAATTTTCTTTAAATCTGCCAGTTACAGAGACTTCCGGGTAAGCTGATCTACAGCAGCTTTTGCGCCTTCGCGCTTTTGTGCTTTTGTTATCATTGTCCCGCGTTCTCATTGGTTTGCTGGTCTATGCAAGTTTACATGGGCAGGATAAGCTATGAGTGGACCGCTCGCCCAAGAGGAAAAACGAGCTGCTGCCAGATCTCGATCACCGAAAATCACATTTTATTTGATACAAAACTAACTAGACTTAGCCAAATGGGGAAAAATCATAACTTACACTATTTTCATATATATTTAATTTTCTCCACAAGGAAATTTCTGTATGAAAACTGAAAACAAAATAAATTATTTAAGACAGTCCTACTGTAACTATCAGAGGATGTTAATCAATAGTCTGTGCGTTTGTTAAAGTCATCAGTTTGCATAATTTCATCTTATTTTTTAAAGAATACTGATATTTGTATTTTTATAGCCTACTTATTTTATTATAATTACATTCTAGTTTTTATTTATAATATACTGCTAATACTAATTATATTATATGCCTACTTATTTTTAATTATTAATTTAAAAAGTACTTCTGGCATACATTTAAATTGACGCCATGGTGTTTTTTATTTGTTGTGTCTGATTTAGTGTCCTAAACTGATACGATTAAAGGCGATGTTGTTTGTGTGACACTAGCGGCACCTAGCAGATTACAAAAATGCAGCATATTTTGCAAACGCACCTTTCGCATGTCGCGCCTCCATCGACTCAAACATCACAAAAGCTCTTACAGGTGCTTGTGAAGGCACGTCTCCACAGGTAAATAGGCCACTCTCAATAAAACATAGAAGTACTTGTCGCTGTGTTGCTATGTGTCATAAGCAACTGAGTAAACTAACATGGTCTAGAGCAGAGGTGTTAAACTCATTTTAGGTTGATGGCCGGATTAAAAATTAACAATGTGTGGCAGAATTACCATTTTTTTCTTTTTAACCTTAGTGTGCTTATAGTTGCATTAGCCTAATATTAACCATTCTCCTCTTTGTTTCCTTATTCAGCGTGTATCTGTGTTAACATCCTGTTCACAGACTTCATAAATATTTCCATAAATTAAATTTTGGGAAATTATTACAAAGCAGTTTGTTTGCAAGCCCGGAATAAAGATTGACCAAAATAAATCTAAAAACGTTTGGATTTATGGCCAATGGGCTACTGCATCTCTTTTTTCTTTTCTTTTCTTTTCTTTTTTTTTTTAAGTTCAAATCACCCCAGATTGGACAGCTTATATATATATATATATATATATATATATATATATATATATATATATATATATATGGATATATATGGATTATTGAATTTCAAATAATGAGTGTGAAATTAAGTAAAATATTCACAACTTAAATATACAACCATGTTGAATTTCAGCCCATATAAATGCAAACTAAAATACAATGCATTAATGCAATGCATACATTTTAATTTGTGCAATTCAACAGGCTGTTTTGTTTCAAAAACTTTGTCATTATTTTACTTCCATTTACTTCTAAAACCCGTTTTTCTTTCACCTGATTCTTCCTTGTTTGTTGTGATTGTGTGTGTGCTTGTCACCTGTGTTTCTAGGCTAGCCATGATCCCTGATTAGCAACATTCCCACGACATTCAGACTCTTGCTGTGATTGTAATATGTTCTTCCAGAAATAAACTGTTAGTGAATCTCGAATCATTTATCCTGACGAATACGGGAAAGTGTTACACTATCTAAGTGGCTACACAAAAAACTGAACATCACAAAACTGATGCCACGGTTTTATTGCCACGTTAATAATGTTTTTTACATCAAAGAAATTTTTATATCTAGATAACTAGATAGGCCACTGAAGCCATCTCCCAGTTCATCAGTCACTTATTTTTATGCCTTTTAAGACAGCAGTGAATGGTCATTTGTTATTTTTTTCTCTGTGACTTACAAAATGCATTACAACGTAAGCTCAGATCGCTGCACACATCACCTGTAATGACTTACCAAGTCTATGCTATATATAGCACTAAGGCTCTAAAATACAGTAATACAATAGCCTACATTAGGGAGAGCAGCCCTTTTTTTCATACAATTGTCCAAGACAATACATGTTTTCAGATCATTTCGGGAGGTTTTGACCAGAAATAAAAAACATTATTTGTCTACACTCTGTTCTATCTACACTCATATTATATATATAAATATATATACGTGTCAGGAATCCAACCACTGTTTGGCATGTTGTGGCCTCAGAAACAAGCTCAGCCATCAAACATTTTAGTTGGTTATATGTTTATGTTTCAATATAATTAATGCAAATAATATATATATATCAATGATGATCAATGAAAAAAACATTGTTTAATATTTTATCTAATGCAATGAAATTTAGACATTTCTTATTTTGGTATGATATGCATATTTTCCTATGCATATATACAAATGTTTTTCATAATTCTGCTTCAGTTTTTTTTTTTTTTTTATTCATATTGATTATTGCCACATTACTAGTGCGATATGACCATGTTTTGTAAATAATCATTTTGTGTTTGTAAATTTAGTAAAATGACATTCAGTAAAATACAGTACATATACATCTTATTTACTTACTCAGCTTTTTTAGATGCTTTGACCACTGGCAGCAACCAAAGAAGACCATGATTTGATGTACTGTATTTCTTCAATTTAAAGTTCTCCAGCTGCTCTTCTGAGTTCAGAAGCATAAACACCAGAGCTGAATATTGCTTTTGATAAAGACCGACACTAGAGATACAATTAGCATCTGTTCTACTCAGGCATTCTTGGACTTCCTTCACTAGAGTATGATCATTCATTTCAGTCAGACAGTGGAAGAGATTGATGGATTTCTCTGGAGAGTAAATTGCCCAGATCTTCTCCTTAATATACTTTATTATTTGTTTGCTGTCAGAGTTGCCTTTTTTCTGTGTCAGCAGGTCTTGAAAGATAGTCTGATTGGACGTCAATGAGAGACCAAGAAGGAATTGGAGAAAAAGGTCTAAATGTCCATTCTCACTCTGTATGGCCTTGTCCACTTCACTCTTCAGTGAATCAGTCATAGTAGACTTGTCTTCTTCAACCAATGTTAGAAACCTGAATAAAGCAGCAAGAAACTCTTGAATGCTCAGATGTAAAAAACTGAATGCTTTCCCCAGGCGCAGGCTAGATTCCTCTGTGAAAATTTGGGTACAAACTCCTGAGTACACTGATGCTTCTCTGACATCAATGCCACACTCTTTTAAGTCAACCTCATAAAAGATCAGATTCCCTTTTTCCAGCTGTTGAAAAGCCAGCTTTCCCAGTGACATAATAGTCTTTCTAGCCTGCTTAAAATCTACCTCATATTTCCCATCAAACTTCTGGGTCTTCAGTTTGGTCTGAAAGACCAAAAAGTGTATGAACATTTGAGTGAGAGTCTTGGGGACTTTTGCACTCTCTGCTTCACTAAACATTCTCTCTAGAACAGTGGCTGTAATCCTACAGAAGACTGGTATGTGACACATGATGTACAGGCTTCTTGTTGATTTGATGTGTTGGATGATTTTATTGGCAAGTCTCTTGTCATTTATTCTCTTCCTGAAATACTCATCCTTCTGAGGGTCATTGAAGCCTCGTACCTCTGTGAACCGGTCAACACACTCAGGAGGAATCTGATTGGCTGCTGCTGGTCGAGAGGTTATCCAGAGCAGAGCAGACGGCAACAGATTCCCCTTGATGACATTAGTCAGCAGCACATCTACTGAGGCTGATTCTGTTATATCCCACAAACTATCATTGTTCTGGAAATCTAGAGGAAGTCGACTCTCGTCCAGACCATCAAAGATAAACAGAACTTTGTAATTATTCAAGTCTGTTGCTCTCAGTTCTTCCACATTTGAAAAAAAATTAAGAAAATCAATGAGACTGATAGTTTTCTCTTTCATGAAATTCAGCTCTTTGAAAGGAAGTGGAAATATGTAGTTGATATCTTGATTTGCTTTTCCTTCAGTCCAGTCCAGAATGAACTTCTGCACAGAGAACGTTTTTCCAATTCCTGCAACTCCCTTTGTCAGCACAGTTCTGATGGGTTTGTCTTGTCCAGGTAAGGCCATAAAGATGTCATTGCATTTGATTGGTTTTTCCTGTGTCACTGCTCTCCTGGATGCTGTCTCAATCTGTCTAATCTCATGCTCATTATTGACCTCTCCACTCCCTCCCTCAATGATGTAGAGCTCTGTGTAGATCTCATTCAGTAGTGTTAAGCTTCCTTGATTTGATATTGCTTCATTAATTCTCTGACATTTCTCCTTTAATATAGTTTTGTGTTTTCTCAAGTTCAACGGGGCAAGTTCTGATGAACGATAGACAAAAATAGGTAATTTTTCACAAATAATCATTTAAATGTGTATGTTTAAATATGTAAAACATAAATTGCACATGAGGATAATGTACATTAATGTATGTATAGTTAAAAGCATTAAGAATCCTTTGCTTTTGTATTACATTACTTTAACTTTCCTCTAAAGTTAAAATAATGTAATGGTCACATGTTTAAGAGATCTTACTAATCTGTAGTGTGTTAACGAGATCGGTCTGATTCATCTGTCCCAAGACATGCAGTGTGATCTTTAGAAGCCCCTCTCTGACTCCGCTCCGACCATCATCATCCTCGTCTTCCTCTCTCTCAGAGCATGCTGTGTAATCTGGGCTCAGTAATTTCTTGAACCTCTTCAGCTCTTTCGTAATCAGGGAGATGACTCTGTGTTCAAGGTCCTAAAGTGTTAAATCACAGTAAATATTAAAACAGCAAACCTCCATTTAGTCACAAAATAAGTAAACAAAGACCAGTGCACAAGAGTTATGAAAAAGTGCCAAAATTATTAAAACTGCAAATACTTAAAAATAAAAATCAATTAGCTCCTTTACTGAACACCAGTATTACATAACTGAAGACTTTACACTGTTGTGGGATGGATTAAACTACATTAGCATGTTTTTAGTGCATCTGACGGATTTGACACGAATTATAAAGTAAATAATGTTACGTTTTATAAGGAAAAAACATTTTCATAAAAACCTGTTCCCTTACATGGCTCATTTTTGGAGACTTTTGTCTACAAAAATATACATTGTTAATAATGTAGTGTTCAACAGAAAAGCTCAGACGGCTGGAGCCCAATTAATTTATGGTCCTAGATTGTTGATTTGGAGTCTGGAGTGTTGAATTTTGGTGTGGAATTATGTTTGAATGAATCATTTGGAAGATTCATTTGTCTGGTTTGCCCTCAAATCCTACAAACCTAACATGCTGTCAGGATGGAGACACAAAGGACGAGTCTAACCCAAACACTAGGACAGGGCTATTCAAGTAGTTTCATTTGAGGGCCGGATTATCTAATCAAAAAGTTTTTTTATGTAATTAAAAAGTTATTATGTAATTAAAAGTTTATTATTAAGTTGGCTTGAAAAAGCCAACTTACTGATCTACTACTTAAGCTTATTAATGGTGCTTGCCAAAGGCAAAGCTCCATTCTTATTCTCTTGCATACTTATTCTGCTTCTTCTTCTTCTTCTGGACAAAACTTCGGCGCGTAACTTGTCCCGCAGCTTTTGTCCTAGACCCATGAATGAGGTGTCAAATCGACCGGCTCATTGAGGAGAGGTGTGCTATGACTTTTATAAGCGATCGGACCAACGATGTTCGCACAGCGGACGAAAAAGCGGCCAAAAAAGTCCCATTGACTTACATTGAAAAATTCAAATTCACGAACATTCCGTCTCTCTCAACTGTCACTTTCTCACACACACTCACACACGCAGGCCCTTAGAAGCCTTTCTCTCTCAGACACAGACACTCATTTTCTTCCACTTTTATTTCTGCGCACTACTCCTCCCGCAGCGTTTGTCCTAGACCCATGAATGAGGTGTCAAATCGACCGGCTCATTGAGGAGAGGTGTGCTATGACTTTTATAAGCGATCGGACCAACGATGTTCACACAGTAGACGAAAAAGCGGCCAAAAAAGTCCCATAGACTTCCATTGAAAAATTTAAATTCACGAACATTCCGTCTCTCTCAACTGTCACTTTCACACTCACACACGCATGCAGGCCCTTAGAAGCCTTTCTCTCACACACACACACACTCATTTGACTTCTGATCAAGCAGCCAATAGGTAATGACCTCAAATCTTCATCATAGCCACACCCTAGCAACCACTTAGAGCACACTAGCAACCACTCCATGGACTCAAAATGGAGGGTGTAAAAAAAATTTAAATATTGAAAAAAAAAATACCTTAAAAGTTGTTCAAAAGAAGTCCTTGGCAATCCTGATGATTTTTGACATAAAATTAAAATCGATAATTTTGACCCATACAATGTATTGTTGGCTATTTCTACAAATATACCCGTGTGACTTAAGACTGGTTTTGTGGTCCAGGTGTAAACAGGTATATATGTTTGCTTCATTACTGATGATTGACAAGAATATTAATTTTTATACATATATGCATACTTTATATTAATAATAGAGATGTTAAACCAGGGCTTAATGCTTTGAAAAAATTAGGAGCGTGTTTAGAAACTTTATGGGTGCAATGAAAACTTGGCAAAATATGTGTCTTTCTTTAACTATTTCTTAATATATATATACACACTCACACACACTATAATAAACAGATCTTGCCATACTAGTAGGTGGTATTATTATAGTTTTCATTAATATTTTGAATTCAGTCTGCTTTTATTTTAATTTTAAAAGTTTTAGTAATTTTGTTGTTCTTGCCATTTTTTTTTTTTTTTTTTTTTTTGTTATTTTTAAACGTCTGTTTAGTTCTTTATTAATTTTTATTTCAGTTTCCATTTAGTACATCAGGTTAATTAAACTAAATAACTGGTTATTTTCAATTACAAATAAATATAAGAAATGTACGTTTTATTCAGTTAACATTTATTTCAAGTAATGAAAAATGTTTTTTTCATGATTATAGATTTTGTTAGTCTTTCCTTCCTGTGATGGGGCATCCCAGACAGAAGCTAGAAGTTTACTTTAAATTAATTATACATTAAATTTAAATTAGATTAAATAAGGTTTGTGTAACTGGGGTGAAAATTGGACACATTGCGTGACTTTTACTCATAAACAAGCCCGAAATGCACCGGGACACTTATTTTGAAATGTCTAAAGCTTTATTTTTTCAGACAGCTCATTCAAATTCAAATGAGGGAGATAAAATATGCATTCTACATTCATACAACATATTAAAATATAAACAATGTAATGTAAACATTGTCATAATTCATATGCGATTGCTTCTCATAAATGTGTGCTTTTATCTGATTGTGATCTGCTCTGAAGCAGTCTGAAGAACGCACAACAGCGCCACGTTCAGGCTTTGAAACGTGAAGCGCTCACATTTATTTTATTAAATCAAAGCTTAAATTAACATTATTGTTATGATTTGTACAACATTATTATTATGATTTATTACTTTAATTACGGATTTGACTCGTCACAAAAGTCTGTGTAAATAATATAGCGAAGGTGTGATTCTATTGGTTGTACAATAAAAGCTCGCTGCTGATTGGCTGCGAAATCGACGACACTGAGCTGTTTGCAAAGGATCGTCCCACACTATTCTCTTGAGGTGAGTGAGACGGCTGTCTTTTAATACGCTGTATTATAAAGCCTTATAATGTGAAATGTACCTCTTTATTTTAAATGCATGTAGGCAATATTATTCGTTTTATAAAAAAGTCCCATAGACTTAACATTGGGACAAAATCTGTGAGATCATATCTTTGGTTTAGAAGGTCATAGAGACTTGGGGCTGGGCTCTTTTGACTCGGCCTATCAAGCCGCCAATAAGTAGTGACTTCATAGCCACGCCCTAGCAACCAATTACAGCACCCTAGCAACCGAGTGGTGAATTTTGCCACTGCAAGCACCATTCACATTTTCTTCAGGAAATGTACATTCTAGTTATTAAGTTGGCTTGAAAAAGCCAACTTACTGATATTGTACTTAAGCTTATTATTATTCTTCTTAGACTAAATTTCTAAATGCATCTCCTCCTAGACTGTTCAAGCTACAACCACCAAACTCGGACTAGACCTTCAAACTGTTCTGACTTAGTGTGCTATATCTTTTCAGACTGATCAGACTTACGGTTTTCCTAAAAAAGCTGATTAAAACTTGGAAAAATCCCATTGACTTTCATTGACGGAATGTTCAAATGAGCCAAGACTATTCAAACTCCAACTGTCAAAATTCAAATTTTGACAGTTGGAGAGGCTCATCAGACTCTATTAGCTGCCATTCTATGTACTATTTTTAATCCATTGAGACTCATTCAAACTTCCATTCTATCTAATATGTCTTATCTATCTATCTATCTATCTATCTATCTATCTATTTCTATTTCTAATCTATCTATCTATCTATCAAACTAAATCTAGCTATTTCTCTTTCTAATCTATCTATCTATCTATCTAACTAAATCTATTTCTCTTTCTAATCTATATATCTATCAAACTAAATCTAGCTATTTCTCTTTCTAATCTATCTATCTATCTATCTATCTATCAAACTAAATCTATCTATCTATCAAACTAAATCTAGCTATTTCTCTTTCTAATCTATCTATCTATCTATCTATCAAACTAAATCTATCTATCTATCAAACTAAATCTAGCTATTTCTCTTTCTAATCTATCTATCTATCTATCTATCTATCTATCTGTCTATCTATCTATCTATCTATCAAACTAAATCTATATATCTGTCAAACTAAATCTATTTCTCTTTCTAATCTATCTATCTATCAAACTAAATCTAGTTATTTCTCTTTCTAATCTATCTATCTATCAAACTAAATCTATCTATCTATCTATCTATCTATCTATCTATCTATCTATCTATCTATCTATCTATCTATCTATCTATCTATCTATATCCAAATCAGAACATCATACAGACATGGGGGTTGGTTTATATTGTCAAGTAGCCTTTGGAGTATCACCATTCGTAGCTGCCAAGCCACTCCCTAGCAACCAAACAGAGTACCCTAGCAACCGTTTTGCAAGATCTATATCTCTGCATCAGAACATCGTACAGACATAGGGGTTGGTTTATATTGTCAAGCAGCCTTTGGAGTATCATCATTGGCAGCTGCCAAGCCATTCCCTAGCAACCAAACAGTACCCTAGCAACCGTTTTTCAAGATCTATATCTCTGCATCAGAACATCGTACAGACATGGGGGTTGGTTTATATTGTCAAGTAGCCTTTAGAGTATCATCATTGGTAGTTGCCAAGCCAGTCCCTAGCAACCAAACACAGTACCCTAGCAACCGTTTTGCAAAATCTATATCTCTGCATCTTTACATCGTAGAGACATGGCGGTTGGCTTTTTGACTCATGCTAGCAATCTGGACTTCCAACATGCTAGCAGTGAATAGCTACATGCTAATAGTGATTAGCTAAGTGCTAAAGTGGGCTAAGAACATGCTAATAACTCTATAAAAACTCCATAGTATCCATCTGTGACAACTACCAATCTATCTATCTATCTATCTATCTATCTATCTATCTATCTATTAGATAGATTTAGTTTGATAGATAGATAGATAGATTTAGTTTGATAGATAGATAGATAGATTTAGTTTATTTAGATCTATCTATCTATCTATCTATCTATCTATCTAATAAAACTTAAACTTTCAAACTTCAAACTTTTAAAACTTCTTCAAACTTTCTGGCTATGCTTTTTCAAGCCAACTTAAAGTTTGTCCTCAAACTTTTTTATCTAGTTATTATTATTCTTCTTAGACTAAATTTCTAAATGCATCTCCTCCTAGACTGTTCAAGCTACAACCACCAAACTCGGACCAGACCTTCAGACTATTCTGACTTAGTGTGCTATATCTTTTCAGACTGATCAGACTTACGGTTTTCCTAAAAAAGCTGATCAAAACTTGGAAAAATCCCATTGACTTTCATTGACGGAATGTTCAAATGAGCCAAGACTATTCAAACTCCAACTGTCAAAATTCAAATTTTGACAGTTGGAGAGGCTCATCAGACTCCATTAGCTGCCATTCTATGTACTATTTCTAATCCATTGAGACTCATTCAAACTTCCATTCTATCTAATATGTCTTATCTATCTATCTATCTATCTATCTATCTATCTATCTATCAAACTAAATCTATCTATCTATCAAACTAAATCTATCTATCTATCTATCTATCAAACTAAATCTATCTATCTATTTCTCTTTCTAATCTATCTATCTATCAAACTAAATCTATCTATTTCTTTTCTAATCTATATCAAACTAAATCTATCTATTTCTCTTTCTAATCTATCTATCTATCTATCAAACTAAATCTAGCTATTTCTCTATCTATCTATCACTTCTCATCTATCAATCTATCTATCTTCTCATCTATCACTTCTCATCTATCTCTCTTCTCATCTATCACTTCTCATCTATCTCTCTATCTATCATCTATCTATCAACTCATTCAAATTCATAAACTCTATCTATCTATCTATGATCAACTCTCATAGCAACCACCCAAAACAACCTAGCAACCACCCAAAACAACCTAGCAACCACCCAGAACACCATGGCAACTGCATAGCAACCACACAAATCACCCTGGCATCATCCTAGCAACCAGCCTGGATACAAAAGCAACCGCATAGCAACACCATGGCAACCACCCCGAGTACCCTAGCAACCGCATAGCAACACCCTAGCAACCACCCCGAGTACCTTAGCAACCGCATAGCAACACCCTAGCAACCACCCCGAGTACCCTAGCAACCGCATAGCAACACCCTAGCAACCACCCCGAGTACCCTAGCAACCGCATAGCAACACCTTAGCATCCACCCCGAGTACCATAGCAACCGCATAGCAACACCATAGCAACCACCCCGAGTACCCTAGCAACCGCATAGCAACACCCTAGCAACCACCCCGAGTACCCTAGCAACCGCATAGCAACACCTTAGCATCCACCCCGAGTACCATAGCAACCGCATAGCAACACCCTAGCAACCACCCCGAGTACCCTAGCAACCGCATAGCAACACCTTAACAACCACCCGAGTACCCTAGCAACCGCATAGCAACACCCTAGCAACCACCCCGAGTACCCTAGCAACCGCATAGCAACAACTTAGCAACCACCCCAAGTACCATAGCAACCGCATAGCAACACCTTAGCAACCACCCCGAGTACCCTAGCAACCGCATAGCAACACCGTAGCAACCAAACAGAGTACCCTAGCAACCATTTTGCAAAATCTATATCTCTGCATCAGAACATCGTACAGACATGGGGGTTGGTTTATATTGTCAAGCAGCCTTTGGAGTATCATCATTGGTAGCTGGCAAGTCACTCCCTAGCAACCAAACAGTACCCTAGTAACCGTTTTGCAAAATCTGTATCTCTGCATCAGAACATCGTCCAGACATGGGGGTTGGTTTATATTGTCAAGCAGCCTTTGGAGTATCATCATTGGTAGCTGGCAAGCCACTCCCTAGCAACCAAACAGAGTACCCTAGCAACCGTTTTGCAAAATCTATATCTCTGCATCAGAACATCGTACAGACATGGGGGTTGGTTTATATTGTCAAGCAGCCTTTGGAGTATCATCACTGGTAGCTGCCAAGCCACTCCCTAGCAACCAAACAGAGTACCCTAGCAACCGTTTTGCAAAATCTATATCTCTGCATCAGTACATCGTAGAGACATGGGGGTTGGCTTTTTGACTCATGCTAGCAATCTGGACTTCCAACATGCTAGCAGTGAATAGCTACATGCTAATAGTGATTAGCTAAGTGCTAAAGTGGGCTAAGAACATGCTAATAACTCTATAAAAACTCCATAGTATCCATCTGTGACTATCTATCTATCTAATAAAACTTAAACTTTCAAACTTCAAACTTTTAAAACTTCTCAAACTTTCTGGCTATGCTTTTTCAAGCCAACTTAAAGTTTGTCCTCAAACTTTTTTATCTAGTTAAGTTGGCTTGAAAAAAGCCAACTTACTGTAATCCTATTTAAACTTATTATTATTATTATTCTTCTTCTTACGGTAAAATTTGCAAGAGCTACTCCTCCTAGAGCTTTAACTCTACAAACTCCAAACTCGGGTCAGACCTTCAAACTGTTCTGACTTAGTGTGCTATATCTTTTCAGACTGATCAGACTTACGGTTTTCCTAAAAATGACTGTTAAAGCTCGGAAAAATCCCATTGACTTTCATTGACGGAATGTTCAAATGAGCCAAGACTTTCAAACTCCAACTGTCAAAATTCAAATTTAAACTACGGAAGCCCATTAGACTCTCAAACTCAATTAGACTCAACTGCCATTCTATGTACTATTTCTAATCCATTCAAACTCATTCAAACTCATTCAAACTCTATCTATCTATCTATCTATCTATCTATCTATCTATCTATCAAACTGAATCTATCTATCTATCTATCAAACTAAATCTATCTATCAAACTAAATCTATCTATCTATCAAACTAAATCTATCTATCTATCTATCTAATATAGAATATCCTAGCAACCTCATAGCAATACCCTAGCAACCCGAAGCATAGAGGGATATCTTCAAATCTGAATCTCATACAGACATGGGGGTTGGTTTATATTGTCAAGCAGCCTTTGAAGATTCGTCACTGGTAGCTGCCAAGCCACTCCCTAGCAACCAAACAGAGTACCCTAGCAACCGTTTTGCAAAATCTATATCTCTGCATCAGAACATTGTACCGACATGGGGATTGGTTTATATTGTCAAGCAGCCTTTGAAGTATCATCATTGGTGGCTGCCAAGCCACTCCCTAGCAACCAAACAGAGTACCTTAGCAACCATTTTGCTAAATCTATATCTCTGCATCAGAACATCATACAGACATGGGGGTTGGTTTATATTGTCAAGCAACCTTTGGAGTATCATCACTGGTAGCTGCCAAGCCACTCCCTAGCAACCAAACAGAGTACCCTAGCAACCGTTTTGCAAAATCTATATCTCTGCATCAGAACATCGTAGAGAGATGGCGGTTGGCTCTTTTGACTCATGCTAGCAATCTGGACTTCCAACATGCTACACATGCTAGCAGTGAATAGCTACATGCTAATAGTGATTAGCTAAGTGCTAAACTGGGCTAAGAACATGCTAAATACTCTATAAAAACTTGATAGTAACCATCTGTGACAACTACTAACCACTTAGCAACATCATAGCAACCAACCAGGTTACCATAGCAACCGCCTAGCAACCACCCAGAACACCCTAGCAACTGCCTAGCAACACCTTAGCAACCACCCAGGTTACCATAGCAACTGCCTAGCAACCACCCCGAGTACCCTAGAAACCGCATAGCAACACCCTAGCAACCACCCCGAGTACCCTAGCAACCGCATAGCAACACCCTAGCAACCACCCCAAGTACCCTAGCAACCACATAGCAACACCATAGCAACCACCCAGAACACCTTAGCAACTGCCTAGCAACACCTTAGCAACCACCCAGGTTACCATAGCAACTGCCTAGCAACCACCCCGAGTAGCCTAGCAACTGCATAGCATCATCTTAGCAACCACCCCGAGTACCCTAGCAACTGCATAGCAACACCCTAGCAACCACCCCAAGTACCCTAGCAACCACATAGCAACACCATAGCAACCACCCAGAACACCTTAGCAACCGCATAGCAACACCTTAGCAACCACCCTGAGTACCCTAGCAACTGCATAGCAACACCCTAGCAACCATGCAGATTACCCTAGCAACCACATAGCAACACCCTAGCAACCACTCAGAACACCTTAGCAACCGCATAGCAACCACTCTGAGAACCCTAGCAACCGCATAGCAACACCCTAGCAACCACCCCAAATACCCTAGCAACCCCATAGCAACACCTTAGCACCACCCAAGTACCTTAGCAACCGCATAGCAACACCTTAGCAACCACCCCGAGTACCCTAGCAACCGCATAGCAACACCCTAGCAACCACCCCAATACCCTAGCAACCCCATAGCAACACCTTAGCAACCACCCCGAGTACCTTAGCAACCGCATAGCAACACCCTTGCAACCACCCTGAGTACCCTAGCAACCACTTAACACCCTAGCAACCGCCTTAAGTACCCTGACTCTATCTATCTATCTATCTATCTATCTATCTATCAAACTAAATCTATCAAACTAAGTCTATCTAGTGAACTAAATCTATCTAATAAAACTTAAACTTTCAAACTTCAAACTTTTAAAACTACTTCAAACTTTCTGGACCGGCTTTTTCAAGCCAACTTAAAGTTTGTCCTCAAACTTTTTTATCTAGTTATTATTATTCTTCTTCTTACGGTAAAATTTGCAAGAGCTACTCCTCCTAGAGCTTTAACTCTACAAACTCCAAACTCGGGTCAGACCTTCAAACTGTTCTGACTTAGTGTGCTATATCTTTTCAGACTGATCAGACTTACGGTTTTCCTAAAAATGACTGTTAAAGCTCGGAAAAATCCCATTGACTTTCATTGACGGAATGTTCAAATGAGCCAAGACTTTCAAACTCCAACTGTCAAAATTCAAATTTAAACTACGGAAGCCCATTAGACTCTCAAACTCAATTAGACTCAACTGCCATTCTATGTACTATTTCTAATCCATTCAAACTCATTCAAACTCTATCTATCTATCTATCTATCTATCTATCAAACTGAATCTATCTATCTATCTATCTATCAAACTAAATCTATCTATCTATCAAACTAAATCTATCTATCTATCTATCTATCTATCTATCTAATATAGAATATCCTAGCAACCTCATAGCAATACCCTAGCAACCCGAAGCATAGAGGGATATCTTCAAATCTGAATCTCATACAGACATGGGGGTTGGTTTATATTGTCAAGCAGCCTTTGAAGATTCATCACTGGTAGCTGCCAAGCCACTCCCTAGCAACCAAACAGAGTACCCTAGCAACCGTTTTGCAAAATCTATATCTCTGCATCAGAACATTGTACCGACATGGGGGTTGGTTTATATTGTCAAGCAGCCTTTGAAGTATCATCATTGGTGGCTGCCAAGCCACTCCCTAGCAACCAAACAGAGTACCTTAGCAACCATTTTGCAAAATCTATATCTCTGCATCAGAACATCATACAGACATGGGGGTTGATTTATATTGTCAAGCAACCTTTGGAGTATCATCACTGGTAGCTGCCAAGCCACTCCCTAGCAACCAAACAGAGTACCCTAGCAACCGTTTTGCAAAATCTATATCTCTGCATCAGAACATCGTAGAGAGATGGCGGTTGGCTCTTTTGACTCATGCTAGCAATCTGGACTTCCAACATGCTACACATGCTAGCAGTGAATAGCTACATGCTAATAGTGATTAGCTAAGTGCTAAACTGGGCTAAGAACATGCTAAATACTCTATAAAAACTTGATAGTAACCATCTGTGACAACTACTAACCACTTAGCAACATCATAGCAACCAACCAGGTTACCATAGCAACCGCCTAGCAACCACCCAGAACACCCTAGCAACTGCCTAGCAACACCTTAGCAACCACCCAGGTTACCATAGCAACTGCCTAGCAACCACCCCGAGTACCCTAGCAACCGCATAGCAACACCCTAGCAACCACCCCAAGTACCCTAGCAACCACATAGCAACACCATAGCAACCACCCAGAACACCTTAGCAACTGCCTAGCAACACCTTAGCAACCACCCAGGTTACCATAGCAACTGCCTAGCAACCACCCCGAGTAGCCTAGCAACCGCATAGCATCATCTTAGCAACCACCCCGAGTACCCTAGCAACCGCATAGCAACACCCTAGCAACCACCCCAAGTACCCTAGCAACCACATAGCAACACCATAGCAACCACCCAGAACACCTTAGCAACCGCATAGCAACACCTTAGCAACCACCCTGAGTACCCTAGCAACTGCATAGCAACACCCTAGCAACCATGCAGATTACCCTAGCAACCACATAGCAACACCCTAGCAACCACTCAGAACACCTTAGCAACTGCATAGCAACCACTCTGAGAACCCTAGCAACCACATAGCAACACCCTAGCAACCACCCTGAGTACCCTAGCAACCGCATAGCAACACCTTAGCAACCACCCTGAGTACCCTAGCAACCGCATAGCAACACCCTAGCAACCACCCCAAATACCCTAGCAACCCCATAGCAACACCTTAGCAACCACCCGAGTACCCTAGCAACCGCATAGCAACACCCTAGCAACCACCCCAATACCCTAGCAACCGCATAGCAACACCCTTGCAACCACCCTGAGTACCCTAGCAACCACTTAACACCCTAGCAACCGCCTTAAGTACCCTGACTCTATCTATCTATCTATCTATCTATCTATCAAACTAAATCTATCAAACTAAGTCTATCTAGTGAACTAAATCTATCTAATAAAACTTAAACTTTCAAACTTCAAACTTTTAAAACTACTTCAAACTTTCTGGACCGGCTTTTTCAAGCCAACTTAAAGTTTGTCCTCAAACTTTTTTATCTAGTTATTATTATTCTTCTTAGACTAAATTTCTAAATGCATCTCCTCCTAGACTGTTCAAGCTACAACCACCAAACTCGGACCAGACCTTCAGACTATTCTGACTTAGTGTGCTATATCTTTTCAGACTGATCAGACTTACGGTTTTCCTAAAAAAGCTGATCAAAACTTGGAAAAATCCCATTGACTTTCATTGACGGAATGTTCAAATGAGCCAAGACTATTCAAACTCCAACTGTCAAAATTCAAATTTTGACAGTTGGAGAGGCTCATCAGACTCCATTAGCTGCCATTCTATGTACTATTTCTAATCCATTGAGACTCATTCAAACTTCCATTCTATCTAATATGTCTTATCTATCTATCTATCTATCTATCTATCTATCTATCAAACTAAATCTATCTATCTATCAAACTAAATCTATCTATCTATCAAACTAAATCTATCTATCTATTTCTCTTTCTAATCTATCTATCTATCAAACTAAATCTATCTATCTATTTCTTTTTCTAATCTATATCAAACTAAATCTATCTATTTCTCTTTCTAATCTATCTATCTATCTATCAAACTAAATCTAGCTATTTCTCTATCTATCTATCACTTCTCATCTATCAATCTATCTATCTTCTCATCTATCACTTCTCATCTATCTCTCTTCTCATCTATCACTTCTCATCTATCTCTCTATCTATCATCTATCTATCAACTCATTCAAATTCATAAACTCTATCTATCTATCTATGATCAACTCTCATAGCAACCACCCAAAACAACCTAGCAACCACCCAAAACAACCTAGCAACCACCCAGAACACCATGGCAACTGCATAGCAACCACACAAATCACCCTGGCATCATCCTAGCAACCAGCCTGGATACAATAGCAACCGCATAGCAACACCATGGCAACCACCCCGAGTACCCTAGCAACCGCATAGCAACACCCTAGCAACCACCCCGAGTACCCTAGCAACCGCATAGCAACACCCTAGCAACCACCCCGAGTACCCTAGCAACCGCATAGCAACACCCTAGCAACCACCCCGAGTACCCTAGCAACCGCATAGCAACACCTTAGCATCCACCCCGAGTACTATAGCAACCGCATAGCAACACCATAGCAACCACCCCGAGTACCCTAGCAACCGCATAGCAACACCCTAGCAACCACCCCGAGTACCCTAGCAACCGCATAGCAACACCTTAGCATCCACCCCGAGTACCATAGCAACCGCATAGCAACACCCTAGCAACCACCCCGAGTACCCTAGCAACCGCATAGCAACACCTTAACAACCACCCGAGTACCCTAGCAACCGCATAGCAACACCCTAGCAACCACCCCGAGTACCCTAGCAACCGCATAGCAACAACTTAGCAACCACCCCAAGTACCATAGCAACCGCATAGCAACACCTTAGCAACCACCCCGAGTACCCTAGCAACCGCATAGCAACACCGTAGCAACCAAACAGAGTACCCTAGCAACCATTTTGCAAAATCTATATCTCTGCATCAGAACATCGTACAGACATGGGGGTTGGTTTATATTGTCAAGCAGCCTTTGGAGTATCATCATTGGTAGCTGGCAAGTCACTCCCTAGCAACCAAACAGTACCCTAGTAACCGTTTTGCAAAATCTGTATCTCTGCATCAGAACATCGTCCAGACATGGGGGTTGGTTTATATTGTCAAGCAGCCTTTGGAGTATCATCATTGGTAGCTGGCAAGCCACTCCCTAGCAACCAAACAGAGTACCCTAGCAACCGTTTTGCAAAATCTATATCTCTGCATCAGAACATCGTACAGACATGGGGGTTGGTTTATATTGTCAAGCAGCCTTTGGAGTATCATCACTGGTAGCTGCCAAGCCACTCCCTAGCAACCAAACAGAGTACCCTAGCAACCGTTTTGCAAAATCTATATCTCTGCATCAGTACATCGTAGAGACATGGGGGTTGGCTTTTTGACTCATGCTAGCAATCTGGACTTCCAACATGCTAGCAGTGAATAGCTACATGCTAATAGTGATTAGCTAAGTGCTAAAGTGGGCTAAGAACATGCTAATAACTCTATAAAAACTCCATAGTATCCATCTGTGACTATCTATCTATCTAATAAAACTTAAACTTTCAAACTTCAAACTTTTAAAACTTCTCAAACTTTCTGGCTATGCTTTTTCAAGCCAACTTAAAGTTTGTCCTCAAACTTTTTTATCTAGTTGTTAAATAAATTATTTTAATTTATATATGCTTAAATGAACATATTCTGACAGTGAGATTTGGTAACCAAAGGTAAAACCATACACGATTACTCACAACTACCACTGTCATATATATATAAAAAACATATAAACACAAGTAAAAACTATAACCATCTTCACAAAGAAATTAATTATATATTCCCCCGAATAAATATATTGCAATATACTGTAAATGGCTATAACATAGTATTCCACATTTCCACAAACCATGTTAAATTACTACAGTTCATTCATGGTAAATGTTTGTATGGGTGGTGATTTTGTGATTTCTAGATCGTTTTGCAACTGCGTTTGGCCAGTTCACGGAAAAGAAAGAATCGAGCCAAAAGAATGAATAATTGACGAATTATTGAATTGCTAGTTCAGTCGACAGAAATACGGGACACACATAATAACTGCTGAAATATTTGCACGGAAAATGTTTCTCAGGTCAGTCGGAGGAGTGTGCATGATACGCACAGTGCGTATACAGCCGTACAGCTGCAGGCACCACTGCAGCATCGTATCTGACCAAATTTAGCTGCATCGCCAGGAAATGAGGAGGAGGGAGATTGGGATGCAAAATCAGGCTGGATGAAGATGATTGGCAGGCTAGATTTGGCCCCGTGGGCCACCAGTTGTGTAGCCCTGCACTAGAATATTAATGTCAACATGACAGTAAAATAGACCCTACAGAAAGCCAACAGAAAGATGTAGACCACAGATGCATTTACATAGGAATTTGTAAATCACTGAGGAAAGTACCACAATGCTTTGTGGTCAGAGGTGGAAAGTCACTAATCACAAATACCTTTGTTAAAGTACTTGAGTACATTTTTACATTTTTCTACTTTCTTGAGTACAAAAGAGTACAATCCAGAAAGGTATTAAAGACAGTTAAAACAGTTGACATGACTGCAGTAGTTCAACCTTAATTTTAAGAAGCACAGAGAATACTTTTTGTGCGCAAAAACAAAAAATAAGGACTTTATTCAACAAACTCTTCTCTTCCCTCTCATTATCTTAATTTGTGTTTTTCTAACGAAGGTCTTATGGGTGTGGAACGGCATGAGGGTGAGTAATGACAGAATTTTCATTTTTGGATGAACTAACACTTTAATTCAGTGTGTTTAGATCTATGGGAACTAAATAATGTATTTTAGAATTTGCAGAATATTAGCTCTGTCTAATGACCACGACTGACGAGTTTGTTAGTGATTGTCTACCCCGCCAGTGCAAGACTCAAAGCGTTATAGGAATCCGGATGAACGGGTGCAATTTCAATAATTTAAATAATCGAATGTGTAGATAAACTATTATACAAATGACTAATAATCAATTGGCATTCTAAACTAAGTTTGAGGTCTTGATAAAATGGAGATAAGTAAATTGGAATTAATCTACTTTGCCACCCTAATAAGACAGAAAACGGAAAGCGAAAAAACGTGCAAGGCGATCATTTGTGTTTATAAAGCATATACAGTTGACTGATTGTTTCTCTAGATAAGACTCTTATTCCTTGTCTGGTATCGTTTAAAGCTCTTTGAAGCTGCACTGAAACTGTAATTTTGACCTTCAACCATTTGGAGGCCATTGAAGTCCACTATAAGGAGAAAAATCCTGGAATGTTTTCATCAAAAACCTTAATTTCTTTTCGACTGACGAAAGAAAGACATGAACATCTTGGATGACATGGGGGTGAGTAAATTATCAGGAAAAGATTATTTGAAAGTGAACTAATCCTTTAAGTTTACATTTATTCACAAATTTTCCTCACATATTTTGGTGTGGTATTAAAAAGCAACTCTTATTATGAAGCACATGTTCATTTATAATGCAAATTTAAGATGTCTGCATGAGTTCTGGGCAGGTCTAACATTATTGTGTAGTTTGGTCATGTGACCACACACATTTATTTCCTGGTACTGCCATCCTAACACAATGATATGACGTTAAAGCTCAGAAATGACAGTTAAGTTTTCTAAGTAAATTTTTGAATGGCTCAATTATTACACATCAAGAAAGGGTTATCTATACATACATACTTAAATCATATTAATACATGGTTTATTTTGTTGTCAGACTGCAGATAAATGAAGACTGACCGTGAGCCTTGGTTTATCTATCTATCTATCTATCTATATGTACTTATTTATTTCAGTTTATAATGACGTTTTTAATAACTATCTTCCAATTTCCTACAATTTATGTCATTTTGTCATAATTTTATAGATTATTTGTGCCGTACTGCTGCATAGGAATGCTATTTTGTCCTTTTTGAAACTGAGCCAGACAATGTTTACTACTTTGTTAATGGAATAAAACACTAATTTCATCTATTTAACCCAATCTTTGAAATAATTACTGGAGGTTTGTCATTTTGTTAATGCATTGACAACATAGATCTAGACTCCCTGTGTTCACTTTTGTGACCGGACATAAAACCCATTTTTTCATGGACTTTTCAATATTTTTTTTATATAATTGACATTGATTGTTTAATATCCTTACAAATGCCATACAAATTCATATATGTCATCTCTGGGAACAATTTGGGATTAAACAGGTTAATGGGTACATTAATTTATCACTGAGATAAATTCAACACGCGCGCACTATTAGGTTTTTATTTGAGTATGCTTTTATTGAGGCTGCTTCGTCTGATGAAGCTTGTTTCACAGGGTTTTGGCTGCTTTATTTTTGTACTTCACACCAGATGCTGCTGTTTTCGACACTCGAAGCGTTGAATCTTTTCCCGAAACAATGAGAGAAAAGCCTCAGTGCTTCATGAGGCTTCATTTGCCCATCACCAGTCCACATGCACAAACAACAGGCTCATCTTTGCTGCTTTTTAAGCTAAGTTGAACTGCATTAGACTGCCCCCTACAGGTCATAAATATTCACATTCAACAGTTCACTTTTAAAGGTGCTCTAAGTGATCCTGGGCGGAGTAACTTTCTGTTGACGTTCGAAGTGTTGTCAAACAAAACAGAGGCTAGCTAGACCCTCCCTCCTCATCCTCCTCCTCCCCCTCCCCTTCCCCTCCGTGCTTCCTGAAACAGTCATGAACGCGCATTTAAAATCATTCTTGTCGGTTATTGGCTGGAGCATGTTTATTATGTTTCGTGGTCCAGGCTGCACCAGTTTGATTTTTATTGCCGTTTTCGGAGCTTGTGGCGACTACAGAGACCGCGTTTTTTTACAGTGTGTTCAGGGGACAGGCAGCTAGCGGATAGTGAGGAGATGTTTGCGGAATGTGACAAAATGTTTTGGCCTAAAAATGCGTGATATCGCTTAGAGGACCTTTAAATCCCACATTTCCCTCAGCCCACATACCACAAAGAATGATGGCCCTGTAGTGGCCCAGATCTGGATTAATGACTAGGACCACAAATGGGCTGAATAGGTTTTAGTATTGGTACATATGCTCCTGAAGATTTGGATAAAATCCGTTTTTTCTCAGGTACATCAAGTCAATGTACAAGCTTCATAGTCAATACTTCTATATCACTCTTGTCAATGTAGTCCATAGAAACAACATAAACATATCTTGACTTACTGACAAAATAAACACTCATCAATCAGTACTTTTACATAAAAAAAATCAAATACTTTTGTACTTACCCTCAAGTAAAATTGAAAAGGTACTTCATACTTTTAATATTTTATTATACGTATCTGTACTTTTACTCAAGTACTTGATTTGTGTTCTTCATCCACTACTGACTTGCAGTCTTAATAGAAAAATACGTTTGAAAGGTTTAATGTTATGCTTGATTAATTTGTGACTTCTGAGAGAAGCTGAACGTGCCAGGTCAAATTTGGCTATAAAAATGTGAGTTCAATTTAAATTTCCTCACTCTAGTCCAAAATGGTGAAATGTTGTGAACTTCTTTTTCTTTTCTTTTTTTGACATATTGCTAAAATATTTGTTTTCTCTTCATTTTGACAGATGATCTGACAAATTTGTTATGCACTGTATGGAAATATGTGTGAAGTGCGTCTGTGTGGGCTGTTCATGTGAACGCCTCATTCATCATCGCAATGCAGTCATGATCAGTTACACATATGAAAACTCCTACCTTAAAAATGGAGTCCAACCGCTTCTGTCCTTTAAAGCTGGATTCAGACTTTGATTCATCTTGTTTGTTAAAGTGGCTGGTCAGAACATACAGATTTATGGTAAATATCCATTCATTTAATCATTTATAACAGTGAACACATTAATGTGTACATTTATCAGTAGTGTAAACAGGTGTACAGGTGAATATCTCTACATCTCTGTTCCCTCCCCAGCACTGACTGATGAACAGACTGATAAACTGATTTAATCCTCTAAACCAGTTGGAGCAGTAGTGCAGGTGCTTGCGTGTTTGCTCATGGGAAAACAGGTTTGATTCTGACTGGTAGTCATGTGCCATCCCATCCCCCACTTTCCTGTCACTCTCCACTATTGTAAAAATACATAATTAAATAATCAAATAACTACGAGACCGTCCTCACCTCACATCAGCACTAGAGTCTCCTGGACTGAAGTGAATTGGAGGAGCCATTGATGCATCACTCTTCATAGACACACAGCTGGGTTCAGGAGATTCTCCATCAATCAAACTAAAACACAGCAGCAATTAAATAAAAATTATAAAACTTGAAACATCAAAACTAAGGTTATGACCTTTATGATCTGTTAATGCACATACAAGTCCAACCATGCAAACTCTGATTTAGTTTTCATAGCAAGGGTTCAGTATACAGCATCAATTACAATGCTGAGTCTTGAGTGATTTATTCTTATGCGTTTACTTCGCCACATCACTTTCGTTTGTCCATTTCCATTAACTTATGCACACTGAGAACTGTTTCAGTAAAACACAATGTTTGACCGATTTAAAATACAGATTTAATAGACTGTTTTAATCCTTTAGACAATGAGACCGTCCTCACCTCGCATCAGCACTAGAGTCTCCTGAACTGAAGTGAATTAGAGGAGCCATTGATGCATCACTCTTCATAGACACACAGCTGGGTTCAGGAGATTCTCCATCAATCAAACTAAAACACAGCAGCAATTAAAAAACATCATAAAACTAGGGTTATATATTTATGATCTGTTAATGCACGAGTCAAACTCTGATTTAGTTTTAAAAATAATAATTTGTTACATTTATATAGCGCTTTTCTGGGCACTCAAAGCGCTTTACATATTGAAGGGGGAATCTCCTCAGCCACCACCAATGTGCAGCATCCACCTGAATGATGCGACGGCAGCCATATTGCACCAGAACGCCCACCACACACCAGCTTATTAGTGGAGAGTAGGGATGGGCAGATCGATATGAAGTATCGATATATCGATACTGATGTAGAGTATTGAAAGTATCGATACTCAAATTAAAATATCAATACTAAGGTGTTTTTTTACCAGTTATTTTGTTTATTTAACAATAAATTTAATGCATACAATATGCACTGAATTGGACAAATAACCTATGTTAGCGAATAATTTGTAGAAGAAGTATTTTCCTGCTCATCTGACCACGCAAATGCTGCAAGTCAGAACCAATCAATCACAGAGAGTGTTCGCTCACTGCTGACACTACATTCAAACAGGGCTGCCTTTAGTATCGTAAGAAACCATTGATGGTTTAGAACAATGCTTAACAGAAGACAGAAAAATATATTATTATTATTATTATTATTATTAGTTATTTCACAATAAACAAATGAAATAGTTGCCTATAGTTTGTGCAATTACATTTATTTAAACCGAACGTTAAAAGTTCATATTGATGTTCTGTCAGAATACAAATGTTTCATTTTATGGGTGCAACAGCCTGTCTCTGGCAGCTTATGAAAATGAACCATTACTACAGTGACCATAGTTCAGCTAGGCATATAGTAGGCTTATTTGTACATTTTCCATATGTTTTCACCATATGTAAACAAAAATATAATCTAATAAACTGCAATTAAGGCAAATTGAATGTTAAAATGCCTATCAAATATAATGTTAAGTGGGTATCATAAACCATTGTACTCTATAATTTAAATGTTTAAATTTATAATTTCATATTAGAGGTATCGTATCGGTATCGATATCGGCGATGTTGGCCTTGAAAGTATCGGTATCGTATCGAAAATAAAATAAGTGGTATCGCCCATCCCTAGTGGAGAGGAGACAGAGTGATGAAGCCAATCAGTATATGGGGATGATTAGGAGGCCTTGATGAACAGAGTCCAATGGGCAAATCTGGCTAGGATGACGGAATTACACCCTTACTCTTTTCGAAAGACATCCTGGGATTTTTAACGAACACAGAGAGTCAGGACCTCGGTTTAACACCTCATCTAAAGGACGGTGCTTTTTGACAGTATAGTGTCCCCATCAGTGTTGGGTAAGTTACTCTAAAAAAGTAATTAATTACTAGTTACATCTTCAACAGTGTAATTACTTTACTGTTCAAATTACTCTCTCCAAAACATATTTAATTACTTATAACTAATTACTTTCTAAGTCCTATATCAACCTCGATGAGTTCAAGAATAGACATGAAACGGCTCTATTAATTCTTTCAAATAAATAATATAATAACATAAATTATTATGGTCACACTTTAGTTTAGGGTCCAATTCTCACTATTAACTAGGGCTTTTGCCTCAATAAACTCCGGATTGCTGCTTATTAATACTAAGTAAAGTAGTTGTTAAGTTTAAGTATTGGGTAGGTATTAGTGGGATTAAGGATGTAGAATATGATCTTGCAGAATAAGTCATTAATATGTGCTTAATAAGTACTAATAAACAGCCAATATCATATTAATGTTCATGCTAATAACCAAATACTTAATAGTGAGAACTGGACCTAAACTAAAGTGTTTCCATTACTATTAACTTACCAAGGTATTTAAAGAGAGAAGAATACATAAAAACGTGCATTTTAACATTAGACTATGACTGTGGATTTCCACAATAGTGGATTTAACATTAGACTGATGTTAAATCCACTATTGTATTATATATAATTGTTCTACATTCTAAACTCAGTATTTAGTTTAATTACATCAGAAGTAACTGTAATTAAATTAAGTTACTACAATTATCATTAAAATTACGATTACTATAGTGGGGCGTTAGGACCCACACAGACCACAGGGTGAGCACTTCCTGCTGCCCTGTCCAAATACCCACACTTGCAGTCTTTCCACTTGACCACTTGTCTACTTACATGACGTATTTCCTTTATTTGGCACAAGTGTTCAAGTGGGCGTGAAGATTGCAAGTGTGTGTGGAACTTTTGATTACCCGATAGGACATGCTTATAGTGTTGCAAGCTTTCATTTCTGGTCTGATGCATTCGCATGCGTATGAATAAAAAGTGACGAAAAGTGCAGTGTGACGTACCTTTACTCGTAAAATAAGATATGGGGTTTCGAACATTCCGACACGCAAAGTGAATCGTGCACATGATTGGACAGAAAGTGAGGCTTCGTTTGTCATTGGCCATGTGATTTCAACGTTAACAACACAAGCCTCGAATCAAGGCTTCATCTGGCACGCCCATTTATGCTCGACACAAGCTCCGACACCTCGCTTCAAATGTCACAAGCCAAATGTGAGTTTTATGGATTAATCCATCAAGGACAATTTCAATATTACTGGAGTCGTTACTCAAGAATATTTTCTATAATCTATTATCAAACTATTTTGGGTAAGATGTTTTTGTGTATCACTGATAATACCTATGTTTGTTGTGTCCTCACCTCACATCAGCACTAGAGTCTCCTGGACTGAAGTGAATTGGAGGAGCCATTGATGCATCACTCTTCATAGACACACAGCTGGGTTCAGGAGATTCTCCATCAATCAAACTAAAACACAGCAGCAATTAAATAAAAATTATAAAACTTGAAACATCAAAACTAGGGTTATGACCTTTATGATCTGTTAATGCACATACAAGTCCAACCATGCAAACTCTGATTTAGTTTTCATAGCAAGGGTTCAGTATACAGCATCAATTACAATGCTGTCTAGAAAAAAAAAATACTTTATCGATTTATTCTTGTTTAAGGCCTGTACACACTGGGACGAATATCGCACGCGTTTATCACCAGCATTTTTCAAGATGTTTTTTGTGTTCATACCCATGCGATTTTCACTGGCGATGCGCAGAATGAACGTGCAAATTCACTCCCTGCCAGTATATGGCGCTTGCGCTTAGCGGTAGTGCAAATAAACATGATATTAATAACGTTAAAGATAAAAATGCAGATATTAAATGGCATATATATGACATATGAGAGATGGTAGTCAGAAACGGTAGTGCAAATAAACATATTTATGAAGTAGACATTCTCAACTATATTTCTTGAATGTAAAAGAAAAAAACAAACGGTAAAAATACAGAAATAAAACACATCTATTGGTGTGGCCAAGAAGTGGCAGAGCACCCATAGCGTGTTTCTCAATCAGCCGTAGTTCAGTAGTCAGGGCACTGATCAGGGAGTCGGCCACATTCATTTACACGGTTCACTGATACACGACCTAGGAAGCTATAGGGAGCTGTTTGAGACGCAAGGATAGTTTGTTCTTCCTCGACTACTTACTTTCTCTTCATTGTCTTAGTATCAATGTGTGCTCGGCAAGACCGTTTTGTGCTTGAGCACCACCAAATCGTGTTTTACTGTAACTTCAGCAGCTCCAGGCACGTGAACAAAAGCACCAATCTCATTGGTCTGCCAGTTTTTAAAGCGGTGCGTCAAACCAAAAAAACGAACCCGAGGCGTTTCTTAAAAAATTACGCTTTTACGCCTCGCGTTTTTCACGTTGGTGTGCACACTCATATTGGCGCCTTTTGTTTAGTCACGAGGCATTAAACGTTGGCGATAATCGCGCGCGATATCCATCCCGGTGTGTACAGGCCTTTACTTTGTCACATCACTTCAGTTATTGTTTGTCCATTTCCATTAACTTATGCACACTGAGAACTGTTTCAGTAGTAAAACACTCACAATGTTTGACAGATTTAAAATACAGGTTTAATAGACTGTTGAACTGTTTTAATCCTTTAGACAATGAGACCGTCCTCACCTCACATCAGCACTAGAGTCTCCTGGACTGAAGTGAACTGGAGGAGCCATTGATGCATCACTCTTCATAGACACACAGCTGGGTTCAGGAGATTCTCCATCAATCAAACTAAAACACAGCAGCAATTAAACACTTTTACAGCTGTATCACAAATGCTTTTCATTTTCTCAATTTCACCCCTAAATTTCCTTTGCTGACAGTTAAAGGGTCTTTCTTTCTTCAGGGTTAGATAAAGGAAAAACCTAATGAGTGAAATAATTGTAGCTGGTTTTTATCTCAGTGATTTTCATTGAATCAGAAGCACACCGTTGTTCATTTACATCTAAATATAAAACAAATTCTTCATATTCTCTCACCTTTTCTTTGTCTTTATGTCAATTTCCCCAGAGAGACTGTCCATGACGAAACTTTGTTCCTGCAAAGGAACTGAACACACACATACCGGCTATTCAGGTAAAACCAGTAGAACTCTGCTGTGGTTTTAGTGTCTGGAGTTAATGTGCTCATCAAATCATATCAGAGACTGCTGCCATTATTTCAAATGCAGCTGTTTGAAATATCAATTACTAACTGTTATTAGACATCTTGATTGTTCTAAAGGCTAATTAATGTCTTGTGAGTTTTGGTTTGTTAATGAAGTTTGATTGCGGAGTCCAGTACTCACCTGTGTAGAGCTGCTGATGTTCACTTCCTCACTGCTGTCTCCAATATTACCTAGTAAATGCAGAATTGTTTTGGTTTTTGTTTCAGACAATTTACAGTAAAGCATAAATTGCGATACTTACCATTTTTTATCTCCTCACATAATTTTTTGCTCTTACACGAAATTGCTCCTGATTTAATCGTTTCACTTTTACCTGTCATCTGAGGAGGAGTCTGAAAAGACACCAAACAGCATTTAAAGGGGCAGTAGGTATTTTATGCCCTGAATGTGGTGTGTAAATTCAGCCCCTTTTATAAATCAGTGCAGCTGCACAAGTATTTTGTGGATGTAATCGAGTCAAATAAATTATTATTAACTAAATTACCATGTACTGGTTTATGGATCCAGTCCTCTACCATAACAGTGAAATGTAATGTAAACATATATTAACAAACACAGGGAAAAAATTAAGCCTAATCTCTCTCTCTCACACACATACACACACACACAAATGAAAGAATAGGCATTTCTTGTTTGATTCTTAATTAAAAAAAAAAAAAAGTTTTTAGTGATCTATTTAATCAAAAAATGCAGTAAAAACAGTAATATTGCAAAATGGTATTACGATTTAAAATAGCTGTTTTCTATGTGAATATACAGTAAAGTGTAATTTATTCCTGTGATCAAAGCTGAATTTTCAGCATCATTACTCCAGTCTTCAGTGTCACATGATCCTTCAGAAATCAATCTAATATGATGATGTGATGCTCAAGAAACATTTATGATTATTATGACTGAAAACAGTTGTGGTGTTTCATATTTTTGTGGAAACCATACCATTCAAACATTGGTGGTAAGATAAAAAAAACAGAGAAATTATTCATCAAGGATGCATTTAATTTATCAAAAGTGACAGTGACAAAAAAAATGCAAATAAATTCTGTTCATTGAACTTTCTATTCATCAAAGAATCCAGAAAAATTAAATGTATCATGGTTTCCACAACAATTTTAAGCAACCGTTTTCAACATTGATAATAATAAGAAATGTTTCTTGAGCAGCAGATCAGCATATTAGAATGATTTCTGAAGGATCATGTGACACTGAAGACTGGAGTAATGATGCTGAAAATTCAGCTTTGATCGCAAAAATAAATTTACATTTTACTATATGTATATTCACATAAAAAACAGCTATTTTAATCTGTAATAATATTTCGCAATATTACTGTTTTACAGTATTTTTGATTAAATAAATGCAGCCTTAACAAGCATAAGAGACTTCTTTTAAAACATTAAAAATGTTTGTCAATTAGAACTGCATTATTCATATACTTTGTCACTAAATACCTTGAGATGGCTTAAAAAAAACACACAAACCCATTATTGGTGTGTTCATTGTCTTCACGTTTCATCAGTCAATGGGTCATTCTACAGAAATGTCCACTTTTCTGTCCCTAGACTTTACAGAAATATTACACTTGAAAAACACTTTAGGATTACATTTTTATATATATTTTAATATGAAACAATATGTTATTTGAACAATTAAAGGTCCCGTTTTTCGTGGTTTTTTGAAGCTTTGATTGTGTTTATAGTGTGCAATATAACATGTGTTCATGTTTCACGTGTAAAAAAACACAGTATTTTTCACATAATTTACTTATCTGTATACCGCTGTTTCCACTGTCATAAAAACGGAGATGGTCCTCACTGCAGAACATGAGATCCAGGGGGCGGAGTTGGATCTAGATCCAACTCCTCCCACTTTATATAGTGCGTTACTCCAGAAGAATCGGCATATTTGTGAAGTTGCATCTGGGAGTGGTCGCCGGCGCCAACGTTTACGCTAATCAATGTAAGTCCACATTTGATTATTAATATAGTCGAGATAGATTCATGATTTAGTTTACGACTGTAAGTAATTATCATGATTAAATATATGTTAAAGTTTTGAAAGTGTCCATACTTTTTGATTGTGCCAAGATGTGTTTATATAGTTAGCTATCCATTAACGGTAGGCCGTTTAATAGCGCTAATCACAGCTAGCATGTACGTGTATAACTCTGCAGAGGTGATCTATCTAATTATCTAGCTAAAAACCTTCTTTATTTTTCTTTATCGACCGAAGAAAGACGGACATTTACATCTTGGATGACATGGGGGTGAGTAAATTATCAGACTGAGCCATGGTGGTTTATTTAGAAATATGACAATTTTCAAATTCCATTTTGAAATTCCATCTACTATGCCCAAATCTGTTGAAATTCAGTAGTTAGCACTAGGCAGGTTATATAATAATTTGGTTTAGGCCTAGTAAACCAATGAAAGAATGACATGTAGGGGTTGAATCAGGATGTGTGTGGAAGTGAAGACCATAGCTTTTTTATTTATGATTTTAAAAATATATATTGTGTTTACTTTCTGCATGTATATGTTTTCCCTCTGTAACAATAGACAGATCAAAGTACATATCAAACCTAATTACCAGGTGGTCAGAATCTGACCTATAGAAGTGGATCATAATTTTATAACTGTTTTCAACTTTTAAGAAGTTTTAACTGTTTATCTGTTCTCTTTTAAAGGTAAGAAACAGATTTGCAAAACAATGCTGTCTTTCCAAACTTTTTACCTTCTTTGTTTTATTTCTGACACCATTTACTGTGGTATAGGGACGCCTCAAGCCTCCAGAACAACATGCATGGTTGTCCCAAGGACCACATGATTCTTACAGTATGTCTGACAAGCCATTAGCAATTGTACATTGTAGAAATTTTACCTCACAGCATACTGGTGTTTATATTTCTTGTACAGGGAGTATGTGGTTTTTATACGACCCTGACTTCACCTGTGTACCAATCACCATGTTAGATTTTACTTCACAATAAAAACAGGCAGGCCGTTATCCCTTACATTTTACCCACTACATTTATACAGTATCTCACAGAAATGAGTACACCCCTCACATTTTTGTCAATATTTTATTATATCTTTTCATGTGACAACACTGAAGAAATGATGACCAGCTTCATGCAGGAGTGGAAGAGGACTCCAGTGGCAACCTGTGAAGCTCTGGTGAACTCCATGCCCAAGAGGGTTAAGGCAGTGCTGGAAAATAATGGTGGCCACACTTTGGGCCCAATTTTTACATTTTCACTTAGGGGTGTGCTCATTTTTGTGGCCAGCGGTTTAGACATTAATGGCTGTGTGTTGAGTTATTTTGAGGGGACAGCAAATTTACACTGTTATACAAGCTGTACACTCACTACTTTACATTGTAGCAAAGTGTCATTTCTTCAGTGTTGTCACATGAAAAGACAGAATCAAATATTTACAAAAATGTGAGGGGTGTACTCACTTTTGTGAGATACTGTTATACCAAGAACAAAGACAAATACATAATTTCAAGAACTGGGCATTGGGGCCATTATCTTTTCTTTCATATTTCTCATTTTTGTTAATTTGCTTACAGTTGCCATCATCTGTTCTGGAGGACATTTTCATTGATGTGGTTCTCCAGGAAGGCGACAAGGCAATTCTGACGCTGGCCCTTGTGTGCACTTGCTTCAGAGACCTTGTGACACAGGAAGCCTTCAGGAGACAAGCCTATATTCTTTGGCTTGACCGTAAGTGTTAATTGCATTTCAATGCACACAACCATGCATGCAATATACTACTGAATGGTAACTATTTCAGTAGGGGTTCAATTTTAAGCTGGCTGGCAGGAGCAGCCACTTACAGCTTCCCTATCACTCTTGCTGCATGGAAATACATAATTTTATTATTATGCATATAATATTATGACTATATTCTTTTGTATGATTGATGTTTTATGTGAGTTTATCTCAATTAAAGCAGTCAAATGACCATGATCTCAACTGGTTGAAACTGACACTCAGCCCAGCCAGCCGTGGTCAATCTGCGAGTATAAAGTATCTCCATCACACTCGCTGCATGGAAATACAGTATTTTATTGTTATAAACATGTTATGACCCTAATCTTTTGTATAATTGATGTTTTAATTTTCAATTAAAGCAGTCAAATACTGGTGGCTTACTGACGGTCAGTCCAGCCAGCCACGGTGAAGCTGTGAGTATAACATGTTCTCTATCGCTATTGCTGCATGGAAATACATTATTTTATTATTAAAAATATATTCTTATGACTCTATTCTTTTGATGAAATTGTCTAGCTTTAATGATAATTAAAATAATTTTATGATTACATAGGCTATGATATACAGTACAGTCCAAAAGTTTGGAACCACTAAAATTTTTAATGTTTTTAAAAGAAGTTTCGTCTGCTCACCAAGGCTACATTTATTTAATTAAAAATACAGTAAAAACAGTAATATTGTGAAATATTATTACAATTTAAAATAACTGTTTTCTATTTGAATATATTTCACAAAGTAATTTATTCCTGTGATCAAAGCTGAATTTTCAGCATCATTACTCCAGTCTTCAGTGTCACATGATCCTTCAGAAATCATTCTAATATGCTGATCTGCTGCTCAAGAAACATTTAATGTGTACAATTGTACAAAATATTTGTGTACAATATTTTTTTTCAGGATTATTTGATGAATAGAAAGTTCAAAAGAACAGTGTTTATCTGAAATCTAATCTTTTGTAACATTATAAATGTCTTTAATGCCACTTTTGATTGATTTAATGCATCCTTGCTGAATAAAAGTATTCATTTCTTTAATTTCTTTTCAAAAAAATAAAAATAAAAATTCTTACTGACCCCAAACTTTTGAACGGTAGTGTATAATACTACAGAAGCTTTGTATTTCAGATAAATGCTGTTCTTTTGAACTTTCTATTCATCAAGGAATCCTGAAAAAAAAAAGTACACAACTGTTTTCAACATTGAAAATAATCATAAATGTTTATTGAGCAGCAGATCATCATATTAGAATGATTTCTGAAGGATCATGTGACACTGAAGACTGGAGTAACGATGCTGAAAATTCAGCTTTGCATCACAGGAATAAATTACTTTGTGAAATATATTTAAATAGTACACAGTTATTTTAAATTGTAATAATATTTCACAACATTACTGTTTTTACTGTATTTTTAATTAAATAAATGTAGCCTTGGTGAGCAGACGAAACTTCTTTTAAAAACATTAAAAATCTTAGTGGTTCCAAACTTTTGGACTGTACTGTATATACAGTCAAACCAAAAGTTATTCAGCAGTGGCTGACTGGTTAAGGTCCAGCAAAGCATCAGTAAGCAACCAGTTGAGATCACAGTCATTTGACTGCTTTAATTGAGATAAACCCACCTAAAACGTCCATCATACAAAAGAATAGAGTCATAATATTCATAATAATAAAATTGTATATTTACATGCAGAGAGAGTGATGGGGAACACGTTATACTGGCATCTCAGGAGTGACTGGCTGGACTGAGCGTCAATAGCAACCAGTTGAGATCACAGTCATGTGACTGCTTTAATTGCGATTAACCCATCTAAAACGTCAATCATATAAAATAATAGAGTCTTAATATTATATTCATAATAATAAAATTATGTATTTCCGTGCAGCAAGAGTAATGGGGAATGCGTTACACTCTGCCAGCCACCAGCCCACCACCTACAGACCTGCCAGAATCAGACTGGCAGCTGCCACCAGGTCATGTGACCTGCCAGCCAGTTGAAGATTGAACCCCCACTCAATTATTTTCCACTCTGTCCAGATGACCAGTTCACTTTTGTAAATAAACTTCTTGGAAAATGCTCTACTTGTCCCCCCCTTTTTTTCTGTTGGCAGCAAGGCCAAACATACTTCCTTGTATAGCAACTCTGACTGCATCTAATTGCTCCCCCTTAAGCTCATAAGATCTTGATTCAGGCAATTGTGTGAACCATTCATCAGTTTCTGATAACTGTTCCCGAGTTATTTTATTTATTTATTTTATTTTTTTATTTTTGCTTGAATGGCTGGTTAATGAATTCCAGCATTGTGTATTTTTTAATCTGTGTGATTTTACATGTGTACAGGTGTCACAAATTGGACTGTGTTCTCCACATCCTACAAGGCAGAGTACTATAAAATGTACAGACAGGCAATGTGGAGACATTTTCAAAAACTGCACTCCAGGTATGCATTCATTGTTGGTTGTTTCCATGGGGTGTTTTGCTTTCAATGATGAATTAAAACACAACAAAAACAATGAACATTGAAATATTTCCCTTCTTTGTTTGCTTTCTTTGTTTCCTTTCTTTGCTAACCTGTAGGATATGTAGGTAGAGGAAGAAGGGGAGAACTTCTGGGAATTTTTAGTGAGGACACCCACCCATATTCTGCAGCGAGTTCTGCCAAATCTGTGCTGACCTGATTTGAGTGTGTTGTGAGCATGATGTAATGCAGTGCAGTGTAAAAAAAAAAAAAAAAATTAAATAAAAGAATGCGTGATTGATCATTTAATTCTGTGTGGAAGTTTTAATTTTGAGTCTCCTGTTGTTTATTTTGTTAGCGATTAGTCAGTGTGCTTACGATATGCTCCCAATTTGGTTTTCCTTATGTTTCGTGTTCAAAGTTTCCCTACTTTATTCAGTGTCTGTTTTACCTTGTGTGTTAATAAATGTTTTTTTTTTGTTTGGTTTTTTTTTTCATTGTGCTGGTAATGCATTTTGCCTGCATTTAAGTGATATGTTCTTATTATTTTATGTAAATGTTATGTGAAGTCATATGTCCTTGTGAAGTAATATACAAGTATAAAATTACAGAAGACAACCTGACAGTGAGTGGTGCTATACTTTAGTCACACACAGTTTTATTGTAATATGCATACTAAGTGGTGGGAAAAGCACACATTTTCTACTTCAAGCATAAAGAGAACTTGATTTAATATTCCTACTAAAAGTAGATTGGTCTATTTATTAATCTACTTAAATATTTGAAGTCAAAGTGCATGTGTGGACTACTGAGAGAGGAAAAGGATCATTGGCCAAAGAATACACTTTTAAAGAAATAGTTATTCTTATATGTAACAATGAACTACAGGCTTTTCAGGGAAGGTGAAATGTTCTCTTTCATATACAGTATGTTTTATATATATATATATATATATATGGAAATGATTTCTGAACTTGGAGTGGTCTCTTAATTTTTTCCATAGCTGTATATATATATGAGAGAGAACATTTCACCTTTCCTGAAAAGTCTAGTTCCTTGTTACATGTAAGAATAACTATTTCTTAAAAAGTGTTATCTATCTATCTATCTATCTATCTATCTATCTATCATAAACTAATGGAGTAAAAGCAAACGTTTCTCCAAATATTCTAATAAAATACTTGGTTGTTGCCCACCACAGTACAGGATTATAGGTACACATTCAGACAATAAAGTGTTATACAATGTATACAGTGTACCATTTAAAACGTATATAAAGTTTGTTTTCAGCAAGTTTGTTTTTCCATTAAAAGAATAACTAGTTACGACTCCATGCGGAAACGGTAGCAACACAACGAGTATGACGTGACACACTGCCATAGGAATCTTGACCAATCAGAATCCAGCTAATCTCGACCAATCAAAATTCAGCTCCGCCCCCTGGATCTAGATCCAACTCCGCCCTCTGGATCTCATGTTCTGCAATGAGGGGCTACTGTAAAAACGGGCTGATGACTTCATTGTTCTATGAAGTCCCTCCTTCAGAAATACGTAACGAGTTCTGATTGTGCCAGCGGTTCCTGTGTTGAGATTCGACAGCAGCTTAGCGCACCCAGAGCCATAGAGAGAGCGCACCTTGCCCGGAAAGGTCACGCCTCTTACCATAACGTGTGCTGCACATAGTTTTACATGTGGATTATTGTGGTGTCGTGCCGAATGAACACAAAAGACAATAATTCCCGAGAGACTGAACTCTTTAATCTCCACAAGCAGCGACAGAAAATGTACAACGTTAGCACTCACTCAGAAGAGTACCTCATACGGAAAACAGCCATATACATAAACATAGTCCCCTCTTGTGGCCATTATGTGCACTGCAGTCCAACATTAACTATTGCAGTAAGGATACCACAATTATAATTTTCGGGAACCGAGTTAAACATAAATTGTAACCATTGATCTCTAAGTACAGCGTCCCTGGGAAGGCCAAACAAAGGTGATTGGACTGCGGGATGAAAATAACAGCGTTTCGACGACATGGCGACAAACACACTCTACAAACGCAACTCTTGTGTATTCCTGTGGGCGGAGGTTAGTCAAAAAACTGTTTTAGTGACGTCATTAAAGAAGGAAGTAGAGGGATGTAGTCCAAACTGGCCGTTCGATGTAGGCGACTTCTGTTAAATAAAATATCTCGCTTGGCATTGAACTTTGAGCTTTAAAATTTTACAGATTTTATTTATACTCTAACAACAACATTACACACTAACTAAAGTTTGAAACATGGGATCACGAAGAACGGGACCTTTAAACCTTCTTGAGCCATCAATGTGGCAATATTTGTTTTTTAATTAATTATAAAAATTCCAAGCGCTACATAAGTGCTCGTCCCCACAGTCATGTACAGAGGGAAAGTGCTTTATTTTGAGCTCAGAAACAGGGTTTTCTACCATTTCAAATACAATAATGTATACATAACTATCAAATATATAATACAAATGTCATAAAAAAAACAATTGCCAAATAAATATTATAAAATATATAATGAAAGTAGTGGTCACCTGGTGGTGTCACTAGTGTTACCTTTAACAAAAATCTCTTATTTTGAATTAACACATCACACTGATGACATCACTTGACTTCCTTCTTCCTATTTCCTGAAGATCAATGAAGAAAGGCACATGGAAAGTGCACTGTCTCTTTTCAGTTATCAGAAATTTTAATTAGAAAATCATAATTTCATATGAAGCTTTTAGTTGCATTCACTGGTGTGACCTACTTTATTGTTAGGGAATTTTAAAAAACTAAAATACAATTGGATTAAACTACTTAAATTAGTGAATATATCATGATTTACAACATGTGGATTGATTCCTTGCAGCAGCCATTTTGTAAAATGCATTTTTCATGAAAAATGTCACTGGTGTTACCTTTTTATAGATAAACTTTATTTAAAGCTATTCATTTAGTTCTTTTGGATAAAATAGCACTAAGATTACATGATTATAACTCTTCTTTCTCATTGTTAATCCTCATTTGGTCACTAAGTGTCAATGATAGTCTTTGATTGTATACCAAATGTAAAAATTTAGTCCAATCTACTTAATTCTAGTTGACGAATAAGGATCTTTGGTCTTACACATACGTCACTCACTGGTGATTCATTTTGTCACTGGTGTTACTGTTTTTGTCTGTCACATTAAATAAAATGTGTCATTTGTGACATGATAATTTTACATCCATTGAATTCTGCTACACTCAAGAATTAAGATTTAAAGGATTGCATCATTACTTGTTCATAACTGTTTTTCAAATATTTTCATTGTTATAGCAAATACATGGTTGCGAAATTGAATTATCATCATTCAATCACACTTTTAACTAACCTGATAAAATAAAAAAACACAATCTCCTTATTTTTTGCATTATCATTATTTTTCTGTAACTCTGACTGCATGTGCTGAAAAATTTGAGAAATAATATTTCATAAAAATGTTTAAAAATGCCAGAGAAGTAAGGTAACACCAGTGACAAAAAAATGGGTACATGCCGTCTTTAAATAAATGTACAAAAAAAATAAAAAAAATCATTAAGCTGTCATTTATGTGTATTCATAAAGTCAAAGTGTAATATAATAATGTGGTCTAAGTTTAAATGTTAAAAAAAGAAATACATTTTAAGACATTTTGCAATACCAAAAGTGGACGTTTCTCATACATTTCCACATTTTATTCAGCTGCTGCTACAACAAATAGCTGATTTACTTCTACGACATTCTGCGACAGAGCGCCCTCCGGCTTCCAGTATGAATGAAACATTAGGGATGGGCGATACCACTTATTTTGTTTTCGATACGATACCGATACTTTCAAGGCCAAAATCACCGATATCGATACCTCTAGTCTGAATTTAAGTTATTAAATTATTAATAATTTAAGTCCTTAAATTATTGAATTACTATGAGTAAAATTGGTAATGGTACCCACTTAACATTATATTTGAAAGGTATTTTAACATTCAATACGCCTTAATTGCTATTTATTAGATTATATTTTTGTTTACACATGGTTAAAATGTTTGTAGTGGTAACCATGGAAATCTACAAATACTATAGGCTTAGCTGAACTATGGTCACTGTAGTAATGGTTCAGTTTCATAAGGGACTGCCAGTGACAGGCTGTTGCACCCATAAAATGCAAACTTTGTATTCTGACAGTGTAGTTACAGAACAGAACATCAATACGAACTTTTAATGTTCAATTTAAATAAATGTAATTGCAAAAACTATGTAGGCTACTATTTAATTTTGTTTGTTGTGAAATAACTCAAACATATTATGTTGTTCTCTCTGCTGTTAAGCATTGTTCTGGGCTGCGTTTCCCAAAAGCAACAATGGTTTCTAACAATATTAAACGCATGCAGCTGTTTGAATGTAGTGTCGGCAGTGAGCGAATGCTTTCTGTGATTGATTGGTTCTGACTTGCAGCATTTGCGTGTTCAGATGAGCTGGAAAATAGTTCTACAACACATTTATTCGCTAACAGGTTATTCGTCCAATTCAATGCATATTGTATGCATTACATTTATTGTTAATTAAACAAAACCACTAGTAAGGAAAAAAAAACACCTAGTATCGATATTTTTATTTGAGTATCGATACTTTCGATACTCCACGTCAGTATCGATATATCGATACTTCATATCGATATGCCCATCCCTATGAAACATACATTAAAGGTGCCCTCGAATGAAAAATTGAATTTATCTTGGCATAGTTGAATAACAAGTGTTCAGTACATGGAAAAGACATACATTGAGTTTCAAACCCCATTGCTTCCTCTTTCTTATGTAAATCTCATTTGTTTAAAAGACTTCCGGAAAACACGCGGAAGGTAAGCAAGCAAGAACAACAGCGAAAAATGGCAGATGGAGCAATAATAAACTGACATGATCCGTGATATCATGATATTTTTAGTGATATTTGTAAATTGTCTATCTAAATGTTTTGTTAGCATGTTGCTAATGTACTGTTAAATGAGGTTAAAGTTACCATCGTTTCTTACTGTATTCACGGAGACAAGAGCCGTCGCTATTTTCATTTTTAAACACTTGCAGTCTGTATAATGCATAAACACAACTTCATTCTTTATAAATCTCTCCAACAGTGTAGCATTAGCCGTTAGCCACGGAGCACAGCCTCAAACTCATAGAGAATCAAACGTAACCATCTAAATAAATACTTTACTCACATAATTCGAAGCATGCACACAGCATGCATGACGAACATCTTGTAAAGATCCATTTGAGGGTTATATCAGCTGTGTGAACTTTGTAAATGGGCTGTAATATAGTCGAGAGCTCTTGAGGCAGGAAGCACGCGATTTAAAGGGGCGGCGCTGAAAAAATCAGTGTATAGTTAATGATGCCCCAAAATAGGCAGTTAAAAAAATTAATTAAAAAAAATCTATGGGGTATTTTGAGCTAAAACTTCACAGACACATTCAGGAGACACCTTAGACTTATATTACATTTTGTGAAAAAGCATTCTTGGGCACCTTTAAGCCCCAGGTATACTTCACTTTCCCTGCCCGGATGTGTCTCGCGCATCTTTCAAAATATACTAAGTTCGACACAGTTTTTTCTATACTCTTTACCAGGCATCGAAATTTGGGTTGCACCTGAACGGGGTGTACGGCCAGGAGTACTTTACTTTGATGCGAATCAAGTCCGTTTTCGCATTAGTGTCGCATGAACCGCCACAACGCGAGCAGTCTGAGACGAGAGCACAGAGCGGATCATATGTGCGAGTCAGCACAGACCACAAAAGGTATCGGACCCATTTAAATTCTTCACAGAATGCTGTATATTAAAGCGATATAAAGGACATTGGGAGGAGAAACGGTTAGAGATTAGAAGGAAACTGAGGTTTTACAGAGTCTAACGACTCTGACCAAGCTGTGATACAGTTAAAATTAATTTTTGCTATTTAAAAAAAAGGAGCAGGCTGTTCGAAATAACGCCTTGTCTTCCTGTTTCAGTTTAAATTACGTCAACACATTGAAGAAATGTGTGAGATTTGTGACGTTGAGTTCCGTGAGATTTTGCATAGTTGTGACCAAATGGCTCTTCCTGAACTCTGCAATCACTCGCCTCATGCAGAACTGGATTGCTCTTAAAGGTGCAATATGTAAGATTTTTGCAGTAAAATATCCAAAAACCCCTAGGCCAGTGTTATATATTTTGTTCACTTGAGTACTTACAATATCCCAAATGTTTCCAACTATTTGTAAATTGTGAGAAAATTGCAATTTTAACCAAGGCTCCGGGACGTGTGAGGATTCGCCTGTCAATTGCGTCATACACGCGTTACCCTCGGTTTCCGGTTTTATTTTGTAGAAACCATGGAAACACTAAAGACGCTTTAATATATTACATGTTTTAATAGACAAGGGAACAACTGTTTTGATATATTTATACACAGAAAACTAATTGTTGTTAGCTCAACAGGTTTAGTCTTATTGTTTAAATCTAATTTCCTGAATTTTTGTGAGTACCATGCTTTACCATGCCTCAGAGAAAAACACTATTTTGTCAGTAACGTTAATAATCGCATCCATGAACATGATTTCTTCCCAAATTATTACATATTGTACCTTTAAGTCCTACTTAGTCTTGGAGATGGCCGTCCAAAGCACATGAGGATTTTGCTGAACCTGAACAGAAGAGCTGCAAGAGGAAGAAGTTAGAGTTTTATCTTCTGTTATTCAATAAAATTCTCTCCCTCTTTGAAGAAAAAAGATGCCACAACATCTGTTTATTTGTATGCCATCATAAAGTCTTTCAAGGACAAGTTGATTCAGAGGAGAGATGATGAATGAAAACACACAGATATGATAATATATAATAATCAGTGTAAACTGACCTGCATTAATGTGTTTGCCTCTCATTTTGAGATGGAAATGGTCAAATAAATAAACTTTTTCCCCTTTTCAGTTTTTGATTTGATAGCAGACAAAAACCTGATTTTTGTGGTTGTGATTACTTGCACATCATCATTGATGGATCCTGTATTAGTCAGCACTTCTAATGCTGAATTGAATAACAAACAATAATAAAGCCATGCTTGTTCTTACAGCATCTCCACTCACATCTTTGTCAAGGCACTCCAAAATCATTTTGAGTGCTTTCGAGACACTACTCCTCCAGTCATCAAGTCCATCAAGAAAAACAAAATCAGCAAAACTGTCCTGAATTCTGTCCTAATCAAAAGAAACAGACAGTAAATCATACCAAAATACTTAGAACTAGAATTAGGTCTAATGTGAATTAGTATCTGTCGCTCAGTAATTAAAGCTGGCCATTTCTTAGAGATCTCAGCATTAGGTAGTTGATCACAAATGATTCTTGTCTGTGCTGTGAAAGCATCATCAGTTCATCCACAAGCTGAAGATCAGGATAAGTTTTATGCATTTCAGTCATCAATATTTTCTGCTCTTTTTTTCCAAACTTTCTGCACTCTGCCATTCAGGTGGATCTGGCAGTTTACGTTGGCTCTGCACTCTATTGGTTATAATGAGAGGACTTGTACAACAAGCATATAGCGCTGCTCATTCAGTGAGTTTGCGTCTTATTTCATTAGTTTATCTATTAAATTATTAATTTTAATTATCAACGATCAACTTACAACTATATAGTTATAACTTAAATTAGTTAATTCCATCTGTAGTTATGCAGAAAACAGTGATGTCATCATTATTGAAATGAACACACTGATCAATGTTAGTGAAATTCATCCATACACAATAATGAAAAGCCTCTTATAAACATTTGTGAAAAAATAATAATGTATTTTAAGGGGATTTTATGGTACATATTTACCTCTAAATTATACACTATTTATCTGTAATACCATGATGTAACCACTAGATGGCTGCAGCAGATGGTGTTTTTTGAGGTACCACGTGACAATGAATGTGAAGAACATGGCTCTCAAATCCATCAGCAGACCTCAAACAGTGTGGCGATTCTACCAAATCATGTTATCATCAATGAAACAACTCACCTTGTACTTCAGGAGTGGTTTGGCCCATTATCCGAGGATGGTAACAATGGTATTGACTTGCTTCTCAGTGCATGTAATTTCCTTCAAGAGTGAACCTCCAGAAAATGGTTGTCTCGTGTTTACATTTCAAATCATTCAAAAAAAGTATGCAGTGACTTTATTGTTGTAAAAACACTTTTATGCCCTTGAATCACCAGTTGCAATAGTTTACATGAACAGCATTGCGATATTTATTTTCATTCACAATTTATGCATTTTTACATTAATTTTACAGACAATGAACGATATTGTAACATTTATTTTTATTCATCATGTATGCATGTTTTTTTTTTGTTTTGTTTTTTACATCAATTAAAAATGTAAATATTGTAAAATAATTCAAAGTCAAAGATTACCAAAATTAGCTCATTCTATGGACAAAAACATTATTCATTTTTGGGTGAGATATTCCTTTAGATGTAACTTAAGGTTGAGTAGGGTGTCTATTTCATGCCAAAACCATGTGTGTTTGCAAAAGCAAAGTCCATGGGTCTTTTGAAGGGTAACTTCAGACAATTAAAGCATGTGTCTGCTGTAGGAAATCTTGAAACCAATGCTTCCTTGTGTAGGAATTCAATCGTAGGTTGTGTGGAGAAGCCAATTGGTGGTACACAACTTGTGCCAGTTGCAAAACCTATTATTTTCTCCAAATTTGGCTGGATCTTCCTCTTCCTCATTTTGAGCTCCTGCCCCTTCAATCTAAAAGTAAAGTGCCCTTTCGGTCATATTGCGATGCCCCTGGAACACGATTTGAACCGACGGGGGAAAAATGTTAATTTTCCATCTACTCTGTTATAGTCTCTTTGCACTTATAAATGATCATTATTTAAAATGGTTTATGGCTATAATGGTATAGTTTTAAAATGGCTACAACAAAATAAAAACACAAGGGCACATATTTGATAGGTCTTATCAATATATTTTATTAACATTTAATGAAATACTAATATAGCTGCTAGAATTGCTTTTTTACATTTATTTGAATGCTTCTGTTTTTTTGTGCATGCAGTGAATATTTGTCTAATATTTGTCTTGTTTTCAAACAGCACCATTGTGGTGATAATGTTTTCTGTTGCAGCCAGATTTGTTTTTTAATTTAAGTTTGGCCTCCAGTAGGTCTGTACTGAGCTTTCACACTTATGTCCACGTGAAGAAAATTAGCCGGTACAAAAAAATCTGACACCTCCTTCAACTTGCCATTCTTTTTTCCTTGGAAATCTAGTCACCCGGTCTCACTCATCTTTTGTCTGATATAGTCATGTTTTGTTATATCATGGCCATGCTTATCAAAGAGATGTTACTGAATGGTTTAGAGCAGGGGTTCCCAACCACATTCCTGGAGGCCCACCAACACTGCACATTTTGCATGTCTCCTTTGTCTGACACACCCATTTTAGATCTTTGTGTCACTACTAATGAGCTGATAACCCTAATCAGCTGTGTTTGATTGAGGAGACATGCAAAATGTGCATTGTTGGTGGGCCTCCAGGAATGTGGTTGGGAACCACTGGTTTAGAGCAAAAAAGCAGTAGTACTTTTTGTTTGTATGGTTTGCCACCACCTTTTTTCTTTTTTAGCATCATGACTGTCACATCAGAATGATCAGATGAATTAGATTCTCTGCTGAGCCAAGGAACTAGAATGTGTCACATGCTTTCCTTTACAGGGTTGAGATTTTGATGTTTTTGACTGAACCTTTCATCTCTTATTTTGTTTGAGCTTTGAATAAAACCTATGAGTTCAAACAACATATTGAAATTATGAAGGCCTGTCCAAAGTAAAATATTCAGTGTGCAGATTTTAATAACAGTGCAACTATTAATTTCCAGGCTGTATTAGCAATAGTAGTAGTAGTGGCAGTACCAGCATTAGTGATGCATGAATATAGCAAAAATCATAATAATTGCAAAGCGCAGACCTGCCAACCTGTACACATTTTGACATCAAACTGGTACAATAGGCCTTTAACACAGTACACATGATAACTGCGATGTCATAATACAGGTGTTCAAGTGCTGTTGAAGGCACATATCATACTTGCTCAAGAGTATCATCAACTCTAAGAAGTTGCCATGATGAACTGCAGTGTTGTCCAATGTAGAAGCAGCCACTGCTTTATCTCCTCTGTAGCTAAGTCCACATTTGCCAATGACTTTTGTGACATCTACTATGTGCTAATGTGATCTATTACCTGGTGCTTTTTTTTTTTTGACATCTACTATGTGGTAATGTGCTCCATTACCTGTTGCTTTTTCTTTACTTCTTCAAGACATTTGGTTGCCAGTCAATAGATTTGTCACATCTGCCTTTTTAACCATTAGAAAGTAAGCATCTACACTATCTCTGTGGGCAACTCTTTTCTCATGTTCCTCAATCCTCTGATGAACATGTTTCCATGAATTCATACCTCCCTTTATGAAAGGACTATCACCTGCAACAGGAGCAAATGCCAAACAGTACAGATAACATGTTTTTTCATTGTATGTCAACCATTTGCAGTTGTTTCCATTCTTTCTGTGATAAACCTTTGCTATTCAATGTTTTAGTGGCTGTTGAGGATGAAAACTGAAAAACATGTCAAGGCCCTTTGACTGAGGATGAGCAAAATAATCAAACTTATCAGTCTCCTCATCTACACTAATTGGAGCTTCTGCCTGGCTACTATTGTCTCACTGAAGATCAATGTCTCTGTCTCTTTATTTTTCTCACTTTCCTCAGCATGAGGCTTATCTGTATTAAACCACAATCATATTTGAAATAAGTCAAAAGGCTAATATCACTGACATTTAATTGAAAAAATAAGAAAATAAAACCTGAACTAAATAAAAAAGAATTTATTCAGTGTAAGTAACTTTGGATAAAAGCGTTTGGCAAATGCATGAATGTAAATGTAGCTACTATAATCACCGTACCTTGAGTCATCAGTTCCTGTGTGTTTGTTTGTCTTCTTGAAAAAAATATCTGTCAGTTGAGCACATTTTGCTGCGTCATCTTCCAATGCCTTTCTTTTTTTTATATACAGGCTTTTTCAGCTCCTCATGGCATCATTTTACTATCCATTTTATCCTTCCCGCGATTAGCTCTCTCTCGCTAACTCACTCTACAGCATCAAATGATGTTTTGGTTTAAAACATCATGATGTTTTGAACTTTTAAAAACTGGCATCCCATCCACATTCACTTGAAGTTCCAGGCATATACCGCTAGACAAGCTGCACTTATTTGCCTCCAAAGTGGTCTTGATTGACTTCAGGATTTCAAAGTGATGGTATGTCCCACCAGCCTTTTCCTGGACAACCACTGACTCTGACGTGAAGTCCTAAGAAGTGCTCTTGCATCAGCTGGCAATGAAGGATGATGGTACTTTAGAATTGAATAAATTATTCAATGCACTGTTATATTTTCTTCCAGTGCCCAGGTTGCCAATCTATTTTTCAGATGAGCTTCCTCTTCTTCAACAGAGCTATTCTTATCAGACTGTAAAGAATCTAACTCGGAAAGAGATTCACAGCCCATAAAGTCCTCCTCAGTTTTAACTGGATATTCATAACTGTCAGCTGGTAAATGTTCAGCCCTACAACCAAAACCAGACTGAATTGACTCCAAATGTTGGTTAACTCTTTCTCTAGATTTTCGACGAGAAATGGCAACCAGTTTTCAGCATCGAGTTATTAAATACACCACATCATATTTTACATAGCAAAAGCAATAGTTTGCTCACATCGAGATGGTTAGCTACGCTATCCTACAACATAGGGTGAGGGTTAGCTTACATTACCCACACTTAGGAATTTTTAGTGAACTCTATTTGCGATCAGAAAATTAGATTAAAAAAAAGATCATGCCTGCTTTGATTGTGTCTAATAACAAATCAAATGAACTACATAAGACAATACAATAACCTATAACTGATCAGTAAAATCACTAGTGGATTTCACCAGAACCTACTTGGTTTAGCTTGTTCTGCCGTTAGTTTTCCACCTACTAGGTTTAACTTGCTAAGCAATAGAGTTGCTCATCTGCAGCTTGCTTTCCAGGTTGGGGGCACGCACGAGTGCTTCGTGGTCAAAAGTGGTGATTATGGCTCTGGGTCTGGCGGGGTCCTGGATTGGGGATGAACACTCTCCAGACATCGGATGATGGCTTCTCTCCAGTTTAATCCAATGGTGTCTGGGAGGTCAACGGCATGATGGAAGTTCCCCCCGATCCAGAACATCGATTTCAGGGTCTTGTCTTCAAAGGAACAGGTGAGGGCAAGGTGAAAATAACTTAGAAAAAGATAAAAAATCATGGTCCTCTTGAGCCACAACCACAAACTATGTGGCGTAATCCTTTTTAGGTCCGGTCATCTGTAATATGGCAGGAGGAACAATTCCAAACATTTAATAATATAACTTCAACACAGATGGGCAGGCAAGCATTGCAAACACATAGCATTACTGTGACCTGACAAGGAGTGCATGACAGAGAACAACTTATATAGTGACAGACGATTAACCCATGATGATTAGTGTCCATGGTGACAGATGGGGGCGGGAACATAGAACAAAGGAACACATGTAATCAATGACAACAAACTGAAAGTCCATTCAAACTGAAACTAAACGGAACTGAACGTGACAGTTATGGAGCTGACCTTCCGGATAATGATAATGGAAAATTTGTGTAGAAAAATATTCTTTTACATCGCATTATTTGTGCACTTCTATTGTTACTGCATTCTCTTAAGATGAATTGCTTGTTATCTTCCACATTTGTAAGTCACTTTTTGGATAAAAGCGTCTGCTAAATGAATAAATGTAAATGCAGTCACCTAGGCCCTGTTTCCACCTGGTATTAAAGGATTAGTTTACTTTAAAATGAGATCCGTTAAACTTGAAGCTGTTGAAAAAATAAAGCTATCAGACAGCAATAAATATTATCTGCAGAATGTTTTACTTCCCTTTTACCTGACATGATCCGTCATTAATGTAACTGTCTTACAACTTCCTAATTTTGGTCTAGGGTTAGAAGAGGCAAAGGTTGTGATCATTAAATGTGCTGGTGATGGTGGCAATAGACAAAACACCACACAAAACTGCCAATAAACATAGTTTATTTTACAATGAAGGAAAAAGGTGTGAGATAATAATAGTAGAAATAACGAAAAGGTATCAAAATAGCAAAAGGAAAAATATAGAATATTTTAGCATATTAAATTTTTAGCATATTATTTTTCACTAGGGTAGTTATACGACCAGGTGTACGCCTGGTGAAATCGGCCCCTGTTAAAGGATTAGTTCACTTTCCTGATAATTTACTCACCCCCATGACATCCAAGATGTTCATGTCTTTCTTTCTTCAGTCGAAAAGAAATTAAGGTTTTTGATGAAAACATTCCAGGATTTTTCTCCTTATAGTGGACTTCAATGGACTCCAGATGGTGTGGACAGACAAATACACACACAATTATGTCAAATACCCCTGTAAACACAGTCGGTTATGTCTTAAGGGAACGTAAACGGTTGAGAAAGAAAGTAGCTATAGGCTTATTGGATCCGTGCACTGACAGCAGTCTATACCCGCTGCCACCATAAATGATAATCAAAGAACAAAACAAAAAGAAAATCACTCACTGAACTTGACAGAATAACTTTTATTTGCCTTTTTTTAAATTTGCCTGTTGTTTGGCACTGACATCAACGTGTGTCTGTGTGTGCGACTATGTTTCAGAGATGTGTTCCATATCAAACATCATTTATCCTTACTTTCATAATTTTGGCAAATATTTTTTTGTTGATTAAACATCCTTATTTGATGTTTTTATTCAGAAGTTAACATTGCTATTTTGCTATTTATTCTAACCTAAAAACAGCGCTACATGTTACTCATGAAATGTGTTTACTCAGGTGATAACACCAAAAAGAAAGAGAAACATCAGACTTTATGAAAAAAATAGGCAAGACACTAGTGATGGGAAGTTCGGATCATTTTACCGACTCAGACTTTTGAGTCTCATTCAGCAAAATGAACGAATCTTTTTTCGAGTCATTTCGTTCATTTTAGCAAAATGTAATTAAAATGTTACTTGTTACTTCCCCAACACATCTACTACTTATACAAACGTTGATCACACTACAAACAATACAAAACTACAATGCTATAAGATTCAGAAATGATTAATTCATTCTTTACCTGGGTCTTCATTAAGATTTAAGCTCACCTCACCTCTTGTCTGACAAGTCTTCGGTCAAATGACGTGAAGTCATTCCTTAATGATGTGACAGGCAGCCCCATATGCTAAATCAATGCAGTCTGAGCTGCAAAGAGAATTGATTAGTTCATTTCATGAGTCTTTCGGGTTTTTGAGTCGTTCCTTAATCACGTGACAGACCCATATGCTATTTCTGACATTTCTGTCACACTGTTTTTGTTACTGTTTCTTGAGGATCTGTGGTGTGTTATTTATAAATAAATAAAGCCCTGTTATAAATAAAATATTGATTAATTTATCTTTTTGACTGTCTATCTGTAAAAAAACACTAGGCTATATAATAATATAATAATCGAAGTCTACAATACAAAGTATTTATAGCCTAGTTTGTTTATTTTTACTCCAATTTTGAGTTTGCTGGTATAATAATTGCTTTTCCTAGGCAGACTTGACATATTGAATATATGTAAAAGAAGATTGCTCAAAAAGGACATAATGACATAAATTAAAAGCAAATAACATTTTGAATTTGAATTATTAATGTTAGTTTAAAACATTAAAGGTGATAGAGAGGATTTTTTCGTCGACTGAGAATCCAAAGACTGTTACTGAGTTTTTGAAATGAGCGCATGCGTAAGAACAACCTCCCTCCTTCACAGCTCATTTCAAAGGAACGCCTCCCAAAACTCGTGCACGAGTATTAGAACACGAGTGTTTACCACCGGCATTCGCTGTGTCTTGTTTTTTGGATTCATTATGTCGGACTCACCGCAGGTAACTGATAATCTGCAGTTGTTACTCCTGTCTCCTGACAAAAACATTACATGCAGCGCCTGTGGAGTGTGGAAAGTTACTGGAGCGCGCAGCCGTGCACGTCTCTCACAAGGAACGTCACGGCAGTGATTGACAAGCCAGAGGGCCAATCGTTTACGCGATGATCACATCTCTGGAGAGACCTAAAAATGGCTGTCCACCAACATTTACCATCCAACCTGACAGAACTGGAGAGGATCTGCAAGGAGGAATGGCAGAGGATCCCCAAATCCAGGTGTGAAAAACTTGTTGCATCTTTCCCAAAAAGACTCATGGCTGTATTAAATCAAAAGGGTGCTTCTACTAAATACTGACCAAAGGATCTGAATACTTAGGACCATGTGATGTGTTTTTCTGCCAATATGGGGTGCTGTGTGTACATTAATGAGGAAAAAAATGAACTTAAATGATTTTAGTAAATGGCTGCAATATAACAAAGAGTGAAAAATTTAAGGGGGTCTGAATACTTTCTGTACCCACTGTATTGTGATGCATGTAATGGTCATTTGCAGACTTCATTTGTGGGAAGATTTGATGCTTTTAATGAGGGCGAAATAAAACTGTCTGAATCAGATTCAGAAGCCATTGCTATGTTGCCATTCCCACGACTGTAGCATGTTTCAAAACTGTGGTGAGAACTGACTGCTGCTGAAACAGGGGTTTCATAACCCTTTAAATGCTCGAGCTCTGAAAGCAGGATGAATTCTGATTGGCTGTTGATGTTTTTATAGTTCATCAGCTGAAAAAATCATTCTGAATGTGATTCCAACCATACCGTTTCTCTATGCTGTTATTTTTATAGATGTGATGTGGACTATGCTATTCTTTTATATTTAGAACTATTTTCAGAACTATATCTTCATTGTTATAGTTATTGTATAGTCATAGTTATTGATGTGAACAGGCCTTAAGATTTAATGACTTTATTAGTGTATTGAAACATATTGCCTTGTCCAGACCCAGGGCCTTTTCATGGATTCACACTGGTGCCTAGCTGAAAAGTCTAGAAAACAGAACATTTGCAGTTCACAAAGGCCACCAATGGAAGGGAAAAGCTCAGAAGTGACTGACTTGGTTACAGCAAAAGCACAAATGCTTTATACTGTATTCCTTGCTTGCTTTTCTCAAATGAACTGAAGAGGTTCCAGCAAACGTTTGCAAACTGCATCACAAACTTGTGTGGATGGAACGAAAGCTCTCGACCTGTGGTTAGAAGCATAGTTCCTTTTTAATTTGATGTGTCAGCGTCATTGATTTCTGAGTTCCGTAGTAAACTTCCTCTCTACAGTCATTTATGTAAATGCAGAATTGAAATGAGATTCAGAATACCTTTTGCTCAAGACAAAAGTTCAGTGGAGGAAGAAGAAACATCTACATCATTATTATTCATGGTTAGTAAATACTACTTCATAAAATACTGATAGATATAGATTTAAAAGTGGCATGTATCATGTTAAAAGTGTCGTGTTAACAAACATTTGTTACAAAAGGTAGATGATTTGGAATTCAAAGTTGGTGGTTGTGTACTTGTAAATAAAACATGAGTCAATTATCTTGATTGTATTCTGGATAATAATTTAAGTGGTGTAAGTATGTGGATAATAGACACTTTTAACTCATATTTTTCTTGGGTTAATGTAAAACATGGAAATTATACAAGACATAGTATAATGGATCTTAATCTATCTAGGTGTAAGACTTTGTATGGTCAAAGGTTATTTGAAAATACAGGTGCAAAGGAGTGGAGTAAGTTGCTATTGGACAATAAGGTTTTAACGGATAATGTTGGTTTTAGTATAAGAGTGAAGAGATTGTTTTTAGATAGGATGTAAATAGAATCTAAATAGAATGGATTTTTTTTCTTGTGTGTGTATGTTTGTGAAGCTATTTCTTTGTTCATATGAATTGGTTGTATGTGGAGATAAATGGCAACAAAACTATCGTCTTGAGAATATCCAGATTTCCATCAAAGGATTTTTTTTTTTTTTTTTGTGAAAACAGACATAGCCCATATGTAAACCTTATGTTATTCTTGTATGGCTGAGTCTGGCCCACACATGGCTGAACACACCAAAAGCCATAATTTAACCACATTTACCACAGCTTTTTTATTATTATTATTATTTAAAATATCCATCAAACAGTCTTAAACACAAATTGATTGAGTCATTATTATTTTGATTAAATATATCATGTTAAACACAAAAGGAGTGTGCTGATGCTCATAGTAATGTTGGAAGTGTCAAATGGGATTAAGAAATGCGGAATAAGGGATTAATATGTGCTTTGTAAGTACTAATAAATAGCCAATAAGCATCTAGTGAAAAGTGAGGATTGTTCCCCTTACAAGTGTTAGCCAAACATTTGTTTCTACCACACAAGACATATAATAGCATGAAGAAAACAGTAATTAAATTGGTTTCCTTGTCATTTAAAATGAAGACTACTCTAATAACAGGCTATTTTTTAGAAAGAATATACTTAATACTAATAAAACCATTTGACACCAAAACAGAAGCTAATTAGAGCTTATTTGGGCAAAGGAGGTTGTTGTAAAATGAGAGCAGAGAGGGAAATAACCGAAATGACAGAAATAGCTGCCAACCATATGTTTAGAAATCCACCAATAGGAGTTAAAGGAAAGATGCGAAGCAACCAATAACTTTGTTGAATAGGCTGAGATGTGGACTGCCACAGACCTGCCGCATAGGTTACATGTATTTTTCCAAGTATGAGCCAAATGTTTAACCAAAAGTTAAAATATTCCATGGTGTGCCACAACAAAGCCACATATGATCTGCTTTTGTTTGTGGTCATCTGGGCCATATACCTCAATACAAATTGTGAGCCAAAATAAAATTCCCTTCAATTCTAAAGCCCTGGCAAAACATATATGGTGAACCTTTGGCCCACATGTGCTCAGCCATGCCATATCTAGGCCAGATATGCCAGCTATCAGCCACATTTGGCCCAATGTTCTTGCTATCTACTGTATATTTGTTGATGAAATATCTCAAATGTTAACACAGTTTTTTTTCCATTTATTTTTAGCACATAAAATCTATATTGATAGTTCAAATGTCACAAAAATGAGTTTGGAAGCACTTTTGTTGAGAAAAGGGGCTTTAACTCAAATAAATTTGGTGTCACATGACAGAATTAGCCTATACATGCAGTGTCCACGCGTTTGTGTGTTGCTCCCGTTAAAGCACTGTAGATTGTAGTCAAAGGTGAATCACAAGAATGAGGAAAATACTGTCTTAAATCTCTGCAGCTCGACAAAAATAAGCAGGGTGTCTGTTAAATTAAGGAAGACTGTTGGATTTTTCAACACTGACAAAAAGAAAGGTAAAATAAAATACAGAACGTCTGTATCTAAATAAATAAAAATAATGTCATAATTTTATAATGTCATAGTATCATTTTATCGAAGTGATTTTCTTCTCTTCGAATCACTTTATGGAAACAGTGCTTTATTCGCAAGTTAATTTCGCAACTTTGGTTAGAAACATAGCTACTGAGATCTAGTAAAGTAACAAAGTCAACCATCATTTAACTCTCATAACAATACAATAAATAATTCAATAAATATGATACATAAAATGTCAGAGGTAATATGAATGTTTAGACAATATTTTTTTTGGCCTGTTTTGGACAGATTATGAAGGGTTTACTGTAAAATAGCTGCTATGTTAAGTGCCACATCAATTAAGCTTTTGTTCGCAATGAATGATGAAAATTTAGCTTAGCATCACAGAAATTATATTTTAAAGTATGTTAACCCTCAGGGGTCTGAGGATTTTTGGGGCCTTGGAGAAGTTTTGACATGCCCTGACATTTGTGCTTTTTTCAGTTGTTCATAAACATATTAATGGAAAAAGTGTCATTACACTGTATTCAGCACAAACTAGGCTACAATAATATGTGAGGAACATGTATGTACATGGGTTTTTGAAGGAATAACATTTATGCGTGGTTATAAAAAAAGTCACTGAAATAAAGCCAAAAAATATATATTAAATCTTTGTTCACAAGACTTCTGGGTATTTGAGGTTGTAGACTAGAGTTTTTGCTTCAAAATGAGGTAAAAATTATGCTGCCTGCTTGTTCATATAAAACAATAGAGAGATTTAAATTTTCTAAAACATCTTTGGTCAAGAAACACAGTATGCGTGGAGGCATGAATCCTCATGTATAATGGATGATTCTCACCTGAGAAGACAAAAGAATTGCATAAAGAGCTCTAATGACCTGCATAAATAATGAGCTCTTTCAGTCAGGTAGGCTGTGAAAAAACCCTCTGTTGATCATGTCTCAAATCTCATCATAATGTAAATCAAACATACAGAAAAAATAGCAATACTGTGAAATATTATTACAATTTAAAATAATGGTATTCTATTATATTCTTTAAAATATAATGTATTTCTGTGATGCAAAGTGTCTGAACAGTTATGTTACCTCTATGGCATTTCATATAGGCTTTTAGCTTAAAAGCATGCACATTTGGAGAAATACTGATGGATTCTCATATGTTTGTCAATTTTCTATACAGAGGAGTAATATTTATTCAGGATTTATTGTCATTACTATGAGTGCTGGATACTGTGTTTTGAATTCATACTTGAAGCCGGAGGGCGCTCTGTACACCTTTAGTCCACAAATGCCTGAGCACTAAAGAAGAATAGGCAATCAAGGAACTAACCGAACTAACAGAGGCCAGAGATCGCTAACTATGGCTATTCAAAACACTTTTCAAGACGATAAATACACGATTGAGACGATGTATGCATGTATTGACTCTGAATTTGCCTCTGAATAGCGCTGGCTCCGTGGGCGTGGCTGCATTAGCGGGTAATGAGCTGAATCACGGACTTCTGACATGGCTCTCTTTTCATACAGATTACATAAACACAGAATATTTGTTTTCGATTTGACTTACACGATTTAAAACCTGACATTTCAATGTTTTTTTAGACATAAGTCGTTAGTCATTAGTATTCACTAAGTTACAGTTCATTTTCTGAGAACTATCAGATTGGACTTTGTTCAGAGGGAGATGAGAGATCACGCATCATGTTAGTTTTCTTTATTTTACAAAAAGCACAACATTTTGTTGTTACTCTGAGTGTACACAAATAAAAGAAGATATTCCACAGATTAAAATGGTGTATAACTCTTAATTGTATGTGCAACATTGACAGAGTATTTTGAGTCTCTTTCACACTGGTTAGAAAAAAAATGCGGTGATCACGCCGGCGTGACCGCCGACCCGAGAGTGTTAAAATAGAAAAACATTATTTTAAATTGTAATAGTCTAATATTAACAATTTCTGTTTTTTTTCTGTATTTTTGATCAAATAAATGCAATCTTGATGAGCATGAGACATCTTTCCAATATTTTAACTTTTACCGTATATAATTTAAAATATAATAGGCCTATACAAAATTTTCCTCACATGATGTGCAATAATACATGCATGCATGAGATCATAAAAATTATATTTTCTGTTAAGAGTGTACATTTTATTAATGTTAATACAATAGTTGATATGATCCTGATTTCAGCATGCTCACAGATGTTTTTTTCTTTTATCTCAGATTTGAGAATCATAGTGACCAGATATTAGCCCACACTGAACATTCTGATGGTGAGATCACTGACTGGAAGCAGAAAAGTTGTTTTTCTTCAGTGCATAGAAACACCAAACACCTTGGAATGCCAGGTAAGGGATGTTCACTTATATCTTTGAATAGATATATACATCACATCATGGCGGCGCGTGCACACGCTGTGGCTTCTCTCTCTCCCGACAGTGCAGTGTTTTCGTGCTTTCTATTTTGTAAGTCGCAGTGTTATTGTAGTATACGTCATGACTATCTGTCCTTAAACATGCATAAAATCATGAGTTTCTGCTCAACGTTGGTAGAACCACATTTCTAGAGTTAAACTCCACGCATGCCAAAGTGCTATGGCTTAAGATAAACAATTATCAAATAAACATTGATGGATCTTTTTCGTCTGTTCTCCAAAATGTAATCAAATGTATACTTCTGCAGACTCATGTAAACTGGTTAACTGTGTCTACGCAAAGGCGTTAATTTTCAAGACGAACAGGTCGCAAGTGCTGCCACTGCACAATAGGTATCTACAAATTACCACGGGACAGCAGGTGTTCATTTCATACTCTTTGAACAATGGTAGCTTATTTAATGTATAAATTAAGATATATGTCCAAAAAACTGGTAAAGAAATGCTACATATTTGTAGTGGTGTTACTTGTTTGATTAAGACTTTGAACAGAATCTACTCAAAAGTGTGTTTAATTTGTGAATAGGGCATCATTCGTATAAAAAAGAGCGCGCTTGGAATAAACTATGCATTTCTTAACATGTATAGTATTGCATTAAAATAATGAGAGGAACAATGGCCAGTGTAGCAATGTAAAAGTACAGATTTTCCATTAGAAATGTACTTAAGTTAAAGTAAAAGTACACACATATAAATCTACTCTTAAAAGTACAAATTTTCCAAAAAAATTCTCAAGTAAGTGTAACGAAGTAAATGTACTTCGTTACTACCCACCTCTGCTAAGGGCTCATTATGCGGGTCATTGTCTCCTTAGATGTGAATCACAGCATTATTCAGGTTTATTCGTGCTTCTATGCATGCTGTCTTTCTAAACAAAAAGTGTCAATATATCAATATATTGTTTTATGTGAATGTGTAGGCAGAATGATTTTCACATAAATTTGAAGCAAAATTCTACCCTTCAAAAATCAGTACGCAAAAGTCTTGTGGACACATATTTAGTATTTCTTTTGTGGCCTAATTTCAGTGACTTATTTTTTATTTTTATTTTTTAATAGCCACACAAACATTATTCTCTCAAAAGGACAAACATTTACATACATGTTGCTCACATATTATGGTAGCCTAGTTCGTGCTAAATACAGTGTAATACTTTTGGTATGAATATGTTTATAAGCAACTGAAAAAAGCATAAATGTCATGGCATGTTACTTTTCCAGGGCCCCAAAAATCCTCAGACCCCAGAAGGTTAATGTCTTTTTATATCTTCAGTTGATTTCATCTAAGGATGTGGCTGTTCTCTTCTTTCCTTCAGTGATTCTGCTTGTTAACAGACTTATTAATGCTAAGATGATTTTTTGTAAATAATATATAAAGATTTTTTGGCTCCAATAAGTTCCAGTTCTGGTTTATTTCTTTGCTCTTGGCTGACATGTGGCATTGCTTTGGCCTGCTTGTTGCTCTGATCTAGCAAACAGGAGCAGTCTGCCCAATTGGCCCAGATCATCATATCATGCGTGGCAGATGTAGGCCGGATCTGAGCCAGGACAAAGTTGCTATCTGGGTATAGGACTCCTTTATCTGATGAGTTTGGATAAGGGCTCTCTTAGAGTCCTGATCTGATCACAGTTTAATTTCATAATCCAAATAACATTTGAGTGCTTTGGTCCACATGTTAAGACTGAAACTACTAGATCTTTTTCATTTTTTTCCTGCAGCTGTGAATATGTGAAGGATAATGGCTTCTATTGAAGAGATGCTTGAGGAGTCACTGAATGAACTGGCCGAAACTGAACTGAAGAAGTTTCGGTGGCACTTAAAGAATAATCATAAGTGTATATCAAAGTCTGATATGGAGAATGCAGATATCTTAGACACAGTGGATAAGATGGTAGCACGTTTTAGACCAGAAGAAGCTGTGAAGATCACGGTGGAGATCCTGAGGAAGATGAACCAGAATAATCTGGCTAAGCAACTGGAGAACAATTACAAGCAAGGTAACACTTAATTCATTGTGACTGTAATGTGATTGACTGTTTATCAAAGTGATGGTTTGACAAACGTGGCTCTGCTGATGTGTTTGTGATTTATGTTTCCCAGTGAGTGATCCTCTCTCTCTCTCTCTCTCTCTCTCTTACACACAGATCAGGCTGCAATCAATATAAAGGCATCTGCCGCTGTTGGAGCTCATTCAAAAGAGATATTGGGTAAATAACACTCACTGCCTGTACATGGAAACGAAAAATAAAAGCAAGCAACAACTGCACAGCCAAGAAAAACAGCAGCAGATCTTATACAAGTTCATGTAATAGAACAGTGTCTAGTCATCATTTTATGAATGGTTAAATGGTTTACAAGGGTCTTAAACCCTGAATTAAAACTTCTGTTAGCAACTTCTAAATTGCAATAACCCCAACCTAAACCTAATACAGTCTCATGTCTTTTTGGTGAGCTAGATGCCAATGGTTTAATGACGCTTTTAATAATTTGGTCAGCATGGCCTTAATTTGATCTGAGTCCAATAGTGACAATCCAATAAATGTGATGGAAGAAATTAGAAAAAGAAAGTTATTCTGAAATTTCAAAATTGAAAACAATTGCATTTGAGTCAGCATTTGTCGAGGCATTTTCATCACCAAATATGTTGTCAACTTCAGCATAATCAGTGTAAGATGTGCATTTACACACTATTGCAATAATAGTGATTAATTTTAATATAGTAAATGCATGAATTCATGAAAAACACAATCACTTACTCTTTGCTGTCTTTTTTCCTCTTTCCTAAAGGCTCAACTGCAGACAACAGTAAAGCTACTCGTCATGATTACACAGAGACTAGCCGCAGACTGAAGAACAAATTAAAACAGGACTACAGCCGGATATTGGTTGGTAATTCACAGACAGGCCATCGGGAATACCTGAATGATATTTACACTGATTTATATGTGGTGGAGAATGAGACTGGAGGAAGAGTGAATGAGCATGAGGTGAGACAGATCGAATCAAATCACAACCGATTGACTGCCAAGGAGAAGCCAATCAGGTGTAATGACATGTTTAAAGTCCAGTCCACCGGTCGACAAAACAGAAAAGTACTGACAATGGGGATTGCGGGAGTGGGAAAAACTGTCTCTGTCAATAAATTCATCCTTGACTGGGCTGAAGGAACAGAAAATCAGAATATAGTCTTCATATTTCCACTTCCATTCCGTAGACTTAATTTGATTAAAGAAGAGTACAGTCTCATAGGACTGCTTAACAAATACTTCTTTAGTAGTTCTGAAGAACTGCCCTCTCTTCCTGAAGGTGATGATAAAGTTATGTTCATCTTTGATGGACTGGATGAATGTCGCTTTCCTTTGAGCTTTAAAGAAGAAGACAAATTTACAAATGAAAACGAAAAAACAGCAGTGAGTAAGATAATAACAAACCTTATCAAGACACATCTGGTTCCCTCTGCTCTCATCTGGATCACATCCAGACCAGCAGCAGCCAGTCTGATACCCCGTGACTACATTGATCAAGTGACAGAAGTGCGAGGATTTAACGATGAGCAGAAAGAGCAATACTTCAAAAATAACAGCAGTCCTGAAGTTTTTGAAAACATTATCCATCACATTAGGAAATTCAGGAGCCTGTACATCATGTGCCATATTCCTGTCTTCTGCTGGATCTGTCTTAATGTTCTGGCTCGAGAGAGCAATGACAAAACTCCCACAACTCTCACAGGGATGTACACAAGCTTCTTAATTTTTCAGCAGCAACAGATGGAAAAAAAATACTGTATTGACCCTGAACTTAAAGCCAATGCAAGGTCTTTTGATGAGATTATTCTGAAACTTGGAAAACTGGCCTTTCAACAGCTGGAGAAAAGAAACCTGATTTTCTACAAAGAAGATCTTGAGGAATGTGGACTAAAAGTCAGTGAAGGGTCGGTGTACTCTGGGTTATGCACTCAAATATTTCTGAAAGAAAAGCCAAGAAATATTTACAGCTTCATACATCTCAGCATACAGGAATTCCTTGCTGCTCTTTATGTGTTTTTGACGGGCAAAGACAAGAAAACAAACCCATTTCTTGAATCCTGGACACAAAAACTGACATGGATTTTCTCCAAAAAGCCACTGTTTAAACTTAATAAGGCTGCAGTCAAGAAGGCTTTACAAAGCGAGAACGGACACCTGGACCTTTTCCTCCGATTCCTCCTTGGTCTCTCACTGGAGTCCAATCAAATTGACCTGAAGGAACTACTGCCAGGACTGAAACTCAAAACAGAAAATGTTAAATACACTGTTGACTATATAAAACAGACAATAGAGACAGAGAAATCAGTGGAAAGAACCATCAATCTATTCTACTGCCTGAATGAACTAAAAGATGACTTTGTGGAGGAAATCCAGGAGAATCTGAGCTCAGGAAATCTTTCAGCACAGAATCTCTCCTCTTCTCAGTGGTCTGGTCTTGTGTTTGTGCTCCTCATGTCAGAAGAGACTCAAGAAAAGTTTGAACTGCAGAAATACAGAGGATCTGATGAAGCACTGATGAGACTGCTGCCAGTGATAAAAAACACCAGGAGAGCACTGTAAGAGTCACCTTTACATTAATTTATATACACTGTTATACACTGGTGCGTAGTCATGTTGGAACAGGAAGGGGCCATTCCCAAACTGTTCCCACAAAGTTGGAAGCAAGAAATTGTCCAAAATGTCTTGGTATGCTGAAGCATTAAGTGTTCCTTACACTGGAACTAAGGGGCCAAGCCCAACCCCTGAAAACAACCCAACATAATCCCCCCTCCACCACTATTTAGTAGTGAGGAAATTTCATGAATGGACTTATTGCACAGGTGGCAACCTATCACAGTACCACACTTGAACTCACTGAGCTCCTGAGAGCGACCCATTCTTTCACAAATGTTTATAGAATCAGTCTGCATGCCTAGGTGCTTTATTTTATACACACCTGAATTCAATGATTTGGAGGGGTGTCCCAATACTTTTGGCAATATAGTGTATATAAATACTGGTTTGATCTTTTATGAAGAGAAAATTGTTGTAGCTTTGCTTACATCACTACAGTCAAAGGTTTTTCCAAGCTCCAGATTATAAATGCCAACTAATAAGCATTACTGTTGCCGTTTGTTTTGTTTTAAACACAGGCTAAAGTGCTGTAATCTCACTGCTCAGTCCTGTGGAATTTTATCTTCAGTTTTACAATCCACAAATTCTATCCTGAGAGAGCTGGATCTGGGTAACAATGACCTGCAGGATTGTGGAGTGAAGCTTCTTTCTAAAGGATTGAAGAGTCCAAACTGTCAGCTGGAGATACTGAGGTTAGAGTTGACTTTACTTTTTTGCAATAAATTAGTTATTAAATATCACACTGCTAAAATTTATTCTGTATGCAATTACATTGTTTTCTTCAGATTTCCCACATGTAATCTCACTGCTCAGTGTTGTGAGAGTTTATCTTCAGCTCTACAATCCTCAAACTCTGTCCTGAGAGAGCTGGACCTGAGTAATAATCACCTGCAGGATTCAGGGGTGAAGCTTCTTTCTGATGGACTGAAGAGTCCAAACTGTCAGCTGGAGATAATAAGGTAAATGGTTTTAAAATGATTAACTATGCTGAAATCAGGGGCGGACTTAACCAACAAGCAAGGTAAGTGGCTGCTTAGGGCCCAAGGGAATCTGATTTGGCAAAATGCTCCAGTGCCTATTTGAGCTCTGGAGTGTGTAAAAGGTTTTCTCTTTCTAATATGTTTTTGCAGCGTTGAGCAATGTAGCCAATCACAGACATATCTATTGATTTCTTGAATGCAAGAATCATGATTAATGCCAGAAGAAATGTGCAATTATTTAGGTTTTCTTTAATCAATTGACAGCACTAGTCTGATGACATAACTACATTTAGAAAGGTAAATGGGTACTTTTGTTACTTTTGTGACAATCTACAGAAAATAACAACTGCAAATACAAACTGCACATGTCAGCATTGTTGTTTGCCAAACTAATGTCATGTAGACTGTTGCTGTATGTCTTTGCAGATTGTCTGGCTGTATGGTGACAGTGGAAGGCTGTGGTTATGTGTCTTCAGCTCTGAGTTCAAACCCCTCACAACTGAGAGAGCTGGATCTGAGCTATAATCACCTAGGAGATTCAGGAGTCAAGCTGCTCATGTATAAACTCAACCATCAGAACTACAGACTGGATAAACTCAAGTATGTAGAGCAGGAGGAGTTTTGATTTAGGGTGAAATATGTAATATTTTTGCAGTAAAATATCCAAAAACCACTAGGTCAGAGTTATATATTTTGTTCACTTGAGTACATACAATATCCCAAATGTTTGCAACTATTTGTAAATCGTGAGAAAATTGCAATTTTAACCAAGGCTCTGTGACGTGTGAGGAGTCACCTGTTAATTGCGTTATACCCACTTTAACCCTTGGTTTTTATTTTGTAGAAACCATGCCCTGCATCTCAATCAGCTCCTTAGCTCCCTAGGTTGTGAATTAGTTTATAGTGAAAATGAATTTGGCTGACTCCATGATCAGTGCCCTGACTACTGAACTAGGGAGCTGTTTGAGACATACCATAGAAACACCAAAGACACATTAATATATTACACCTTTTAATAGACAAGGGAACAACTGTTTTGATATATTTATAGACAGAAAACTAATTGTTTTTATATAGCTCAACACGTTTAGTCTTATTGTTTAAATCGAATGTTCTTGATTTTTTTGGGGTACCATGGTTTACCATGCTTCAGAGAAAAACAATATTTTGTCAAGTAGCTAACATAGCATAATCAGATGCAGATTTTTCTCCATCATACAATATGTTTTAAATTAATTACATGCTATTTATCAACAAGCCATCCAGCATTTAATATGATATTCTAAAATCGATCTAGCTTACTGCAGTGCGCAACGAGTGTCTCTCAGCAGTCGCCGAGCAAACGCACAGAGTAACGTTATAACATAATTTTCAACACACTCAAATGTGTCTAATATGATCAACAGAGCTGTGTACCTCATACTCATGACCGGAAAAGCGGAAGCAGCGCCGGCAACTGTGGCATAATAAAAGTTTTGCTGCTCCTGAGGTGTGCGTCGCACAATCGCTCCAGCGGCCTCATTCAGCTCCCACAACACTCGGTCCTGCTCTTCTTCATACTATAGTAACGTTAATAATCTCATTCATGAACATGATTTCTTCCCGAGTCCTATCCCTATTCTTTTGCACCGTCAGTTGAAGTGGAGACCACATGTCCCAAATCTCTGCTCTCAAACCTGGCATCATCAAGTTACACCTTTGTTTTGAATAGGTCTCTAGCGTCCTCTAGCGGACAGAACAGAATTATTACATACTGCACCTTTAACTGACTACGCCACCCCAGGAGCTAGTATTCTGGGGAATTGCCCTTTACAAAAATCACCAAGGTACATAGATTTGGTTATGGCGATGAGTCAGTATATGAAACATAGATGAAGAACAAAAAAAATAACAACTTTAATAATAACGCTCCTAATCTCTGAAAAAAAAAAAAAAAAAACCCCACAGAAAAAAAGTGTTGAACATTCACACAAAAAAGTACCGCCACCAAGCAGACAGAAAGGGCTCATCCCTCACACTCTCACTGGTCACCCCAATTCCTGCAGAGAAAGTGAATCTACAATTTAGTCACACCAACTTACAAAACAAAACTCCTTGTAAAATTTAAAAATCAACAACTTGGCCACACAGAAAAAAGTAAAGATCAAAGAAAAAGCAAAACAGAAGGAATACTTCAGGAAAAAAAAAACAATTTCACATAGCAAAAGATAAGATTTTAATTCAGTCGATTAAACTTTAAAACAATAACTTTATTATTATTTAACCTTTAACCAGGAGAGTCCCATTGAGATTAAAAATCTCTTTTTCAAGGGAGTCCTGGCCAAGAGGCAGCAACAGTTACATAATTATAAACATACAAAGAAACATTAAAATAACACAGGTTATGAAAAACAATTGCACATTATTGAGGCAGACTCTATTGCTTTCAGCTTAGTTTTAAAATCGTTTAAGGACAAGAACTCGGTCAGTTTCTAGTCCTTCTGCAACATGTTCCAAGCAAAAGGAGCCGAGTGGACCAAGGCTTTCTTCCCCAACTCAGTGCGGGCAAAAGGAACAGAGCAACAGCTGATCATTTGATCGCAGGGTGTATGAGTCAACACTTCTCTGTATGATTAAAGTACAAATGTACGGAGGCAGTAATCCAAGCATAGCCTTGAAAATAAAAGTGTACCAATGTCCCTGCCTCCTAGTGTCCAGATAAGGCCATCCCATTCGTGAATACAAATCACAGTGATGCGTCATGGCTCTACAGTTAGTAATGAACCTCAGAGAAGCATGATAAGCCGTGTCCACCATTTGAAGACATGAAGAAGACGCATTCATATAAAAACGATCACCATAATCTAGCACAGATAAAAAAGTTGCAGTGACAAAGCACTTTTTTACTTCAAAAGAAAAACCCCAGTTTAAGTTTTAATTTCTTCACAAGTTTTTGTATGTGTGGTTTAAAAGTGAGGGAGTCATCAATCAAGACACCAGGTATTTATATTCATGAACCACCTCTATGACATTCCCTTCAAGAGTGGACACTACTGGAACAGTCTGAGGCACCTTCTTAAAATTTGAAAACATTAGCTTAGTTTTGTCAGCATTAAGGGCTAGTTTTAACTGAAGAAGTGAATGCTGGACAGCAACAAAAGCTTTCTGCAGGGTTTAAATAGCCTGAGCAAGGGATGATCCATAGCATTAAATGACTGTATCATAAACATAAAAAATGCATGTTAGCATCAGAAACATTTTGACCAAAGTCATTGATGTACAAGATAAATAGGAGGAGCCCCAAAATTGAGCCCTGTGGCACCCCCTTGTGGTCAACAATAAAATCAGAACAGAGACCCTCATATTTAATGCATTGAGTCCTGTTATTCAGATAATTTGAGAACCATGCAACTGCATGCTCTGACAATCATGAGCAAATTAATCTGTTCTTTAAAACAGCATGGTCTATGGTGTCAAAAGCTTTTGACAGATCTAAAAAAAAGTGAAGCACAGAACTGTTTCTTATCGAGTGCCACAAAAATATCATTTATCACCTTCATAGTAGCGGTGATAGTACTGTGCTTTTTTTCTGAAGCCTGATTGAAATTTAGAGAGGATATCATTTGAGTACAGGAACTCTTTCAGCTGATCACAAACAAGAGATTCCAGAATTTTCGATAAAACACATAAAACACATTTGAGACCTCGAGCCGAGGTAATGTACAGCAATAAGTTAAATTTACCCTGCAAACAGGCCTACACTGGCCCTATACGGGCCCACTTAGGGCTGCCAGCGCAGGGCCCCTGAGAATTTGCTCATTGGTAAAACGTTGGCCCGTTCGTGCTGGCCCTACATGGGCACCCCTCAGTCTCCAGGAAACCTTAGCACAATAGTTGCCTGATTCACTGATCTCACCCAGTGTCTGATCTCTGAGAGCATTATTTAGATTTAATAATTTTGCATTATAGTAGCCTTAGAATACCACTGCATGAAATATTGTCCTGCTTTAATATTTTTTTTATGTTTTTAAGTCATTTTGCAGACAGGATCATATAGATATCACAGCGTATGGACCTCAACAATGGTGACAATCAACAAAGTATTCAGATCAACTCTGAACATCACAAAAAAAAGCTATTAAAGTAAAAAAAAAAAAAAGGCTTTTCACTGATTGTTACCATTGGTGAAGTTCAATCTCTTAAAAAACATTCAAAACATTAAAGCAGGACAAAATTTCATGCATTGGTATTCTAAGGCTACTGTAATGTGAAATGATTAAATGTAAATAATGTCCTCAGATATCAGACTCTGGGTGAGATCAGTGAATCAGTCCACTACATGATTGAGTCATTATATCAGTTCTACTTCTCGCAACATTTACTATAGCAAAAGTGCTTCAGAAACACACAGTTACAGCAGCCAGAGAAACATTAAATTTAAGAAGTCAAGGGCCCAACTAAAGCAAGCGCTTACCTCCATAACGGTGACTTCAAAGTTTTTTTATCTTCAATAAAACAGTGCTAAGGCATCCTGAAGGCTAAGTGAGGGCTCCCCGTGTAGGGCTAGTGCTAAGGGGCCAAAGTTTTGGCCAATGAGCAAATTCTCAAGGGCCCTGCGCTGGCAGCCCTAAGTGGGCGCTTAAAGGGCCGGTGCAGGCTTGTTTGCAGGGTAAATATCCGTGGCAAGCCAGATGACAAAACCTCTCAAGGATAGTAAAACCTTAGATCACCTACAGTGTATGGACCAGCCTGCAGTCCCCATGGGGAAAATTTATTAATAAACATACTAAATTATGTATTTTTAAAATGTAAAAATGCAGACAGTTTTCTGTTATGGGTAGGTTTATGGGTAGGGGTAGTGTAGGTGGAGAGAATATACAGTTTGTTCAGTATAAAAACCATTACGCCTATGGAGAGTCCCTACAACGATAGTGAACCAGACATGTGTGTGTGAGTTAGTGTGGGTGTTTAATAATTAACAGTGACACTGTTTTGTAGTGTGGATCATGGAGGAGAGATCAGGCTTACACCAGGAGTACGCAAATGTATGTATACCACACTCTCATACAAAGAGATACACACACTCTCTTACACACACATATACTCTCTCTCACACATGCATACACACACCTACACACACTAACATTCCTGAATATGTGGTTTACCATGACACTGCTGATATACTGAACATGTAGAGTTCAGCTACATTAAAAGATGAGATTGATAATTCCTGATTCTGATGTGTTTTATCTCCATCAGATTCCCATCAGCTCAACCTGGATCTGAACACAGTGAATAAACGCCTGCATCTGTCTGAGAGGAACAAAGTGATTACTAACACTGACACAGCACAGACGTATCCTGATCATTCAGACAGATTTGATTATTATAAACAGGTGTTGTGTAGAGAGAGTGTGTGTGGACGCTGTTACTGGGAGATTGAGCAGAGTGGTGAATGTGTGTTTATATCAGTGTCATATAAGAGCATCAGCAGGAAGGGATCAAGTAATAAGTGTGTGTTTGGACGTAATGATCATTCCTGGAGTTTGATCTGCTCTTCCTCCAGTTACTCATTCTATCACAAAAACATAAAGACTGAACTCCCTGTAAAGTCCATCAGCAGTAGAATAGGAGTGTATGTGGATCACAGTGCAGGAACTCTGTCCTTCTACAGTATCTACAAATACACAATGAGCCTCATCCACACAGTCCAGACCACATTCACTCAACCACTCTATCCTGGGTTTCATGTTTTTAAAGGATCAGTGAAATTGGTGTGAGTTGATGAATCTGAATAGACTTTGGAGTGATTCTACCCCTAATGACTGTTACACGTTGGCTTGACTAGATAATCCAAGATAAGAGGCTTGACACAGAAAGATGAACACTTATATATGTTATAGAGTCTCTTACTTTCTCTTCATTACACTAATACTACAGCTGAACTTCCGGTCGGGTGCTAGAGCCGTATTGGTTGAGTAAACGATGAGCTTTCCTGAAGTTTATATCATATACCTGTTAAATAAAAATCCAAGACCGTTTAACGATGAGTGTTGGAAACAAGGCAAAGAGCAAGGATACTAACAGAGAAGTAAGGAAATATAAGAAAGAAGAAGATGGAGACACAATGAGACTTACTTTTAAGATGTCTGGGTGATACAAGCAAATGCAAGACTTTTAAAAGGAGCTCAAAACTGAATTGAAGACATTCAAAGATGATCACAAATGGCAAATGGAAAGTGAATTTGCATACTATATGGAAGACATTGAGATAGAAGCAAAAACAAAATACAAACCCAATTCCAAAAAAGTTGGGACACTGTACAAATTGTGAATAAAAAAAAGAATGCAATAATTTACAAATCTCATAAACTTATATTTTATTCACAATAGAATATAGATGACATATCAAATGTTGAAAGTGAGACATTTTGTGTTGAGGTAAACATTATTAAACTCTTTATTTCCGCATATCAATCTAAACTAAACAAGAAACTAATTTCGAAGATATATTCAGGGATAGAAATTTTAAAAGGAGACGATACACTGTCAAGAGAAATGGAGTGTTCTCTTCCAAACAATTTGATAAAGATTTTAAAAGATATAATAAAAAGCAGAAAATTGCTAAACTTGAAGAATCTCTGGGGTCTATGAAGTTTTCATAAGTGATACAAAAACACATGCTGTGAGCTCGAGTGAAATGTATACCACATCCTGTAAAGGTGACAACTGTTGCATTATGTGTGTAGGTGAACATGGGTTCTGGGGGGTTGAGGCATTGTTGTGTGTAACCGATAAGAATGAAGACAGTTAGGAAATAAATGTCTAGTAAGGTAGAAATCTGATAAAAATGTATAATAAAAAAATGTGTGTATTGCTTAAGCCATTGACGCAAATAGGAAATGCATTGACGCAAGTGAAAAAAGGTGATAGACAAGTAACCTAGCAATTGACGCAAGTAGAAACCACATGTGCGTAAATGAAAAGATAAAGTGCGTCAAAAGAGAATATAAATACAGGGGCCTTTACAGCTCTCTGAGTAGTTGTAGTAGTAGTAGTTGTGTAATTTTGCTGAAGAAAGAAAGAGCATACAAGCAAGCAGCAAGAGGAAGTCTTCGCCAGACCACAACCCTCAGAAGATCAAAGAAGACACCTGATTTTCTTAGAGAAGAATATATACTGAATAGAGAAGAGGGTAAGCTTTAAAAGTGTAATTATTTATCTGGCCCATGGAACTTCCAGCTTAGCTGGCATAAAGTGGTGTATTTAGCTTTTGCCTTTGCAAGAAATAATAAAATGAGAATGAGGACTGCCCTCAAACTCTGATAGTATTGTCTCAGTCTGTTTATTGTTGTAGAGTAAGAATCCATTTGGGGTATCAGAAGTTGACTGTCTGAAAAAGATAGATTTTTTATAAAGATATCCCAACGGACTTTACAAAGTCAGTCAAGGTTGCCAACCAGTCACAACAGAGTGGGCCGTGGGAGTGCATTAGCAGGCATAGCTGTCCTCTGAGGGCGAAGAGCCAGCTGTGGTGCACTGAACGGGAGGCTAACCCACCCCACCCAGGTAGGCTTGGTTGAGATCTGAACCGTAGGCCTAGGAGGAACGGTAGTGATCAGAAGTAGACCCTGAGATAATATAATCTAAGAAGAAAATATTATATGCCTACCTGACTCCTCCTGAATCTATAAAGGTAAACCTTTTACAGGAGTTGAGTAATATGAATAGAGGAAGTGGCTCGTGACCAAGATAGTGTTACGTGGTCGCGGCAGAAACCACCCAGGGGGTGACGCGGCACAACACACTACATAAAACAAAAAATGGGAAAATGAAGCAAATATAAAATTGATGGATGAAGAATGGGAAGATCTCACTCAACAAATATGGAGAGTGACATCATCCTTAATTTGGAGGGAACATGGGTGGAAAAACTTAGTGAGATATTTTAGAACTCCAGCTCAGACAAAATATCGGGATACAAGCTGTTGGCGGGAATGTGGGGACAGAATGCAAATCATGTTCATATTTTCTGGAGTTGTCCTTCGATGGAGATATATTGGATGGAACTCAAACAATGTATGGACAAGATATTACAGGTTAATCTCCCTTTCAATTTTGACACATTTTATTTGGGAAGACTTAATATGCAAGGCAAAAAAAAAATCTGAATTGTAAAATGTTTAAAATTATGCTACTAGCAGGAAAAAAGGGAATTACTAGGAAGTGGATAAAGGTGGATGCGCCAAGAAAGGAAAATTGGGTTGATGTGCTGCATGATATATACATTATGGAGAAACTGACGCACACTGTTAGATTTGAAATGGATAGGTTTGAGAGGTTGTGGAATGGATTCTTAGAATTTATTAGGCCAATAAGATCGGACTTTGTGTAAAATAGAATACCTGGGACATTCCCCTTGTTTGTTCTTGGGGGGGGGGGGGGGTTCATTTAGTTCTGGGGAAAAAAGAAGACATTGTAGGACAAGATGAAAATATGTATTATATGACCAAATGTGTATTTATGTCATGCAACTTAAAAAATAAAATTAAAAAAAAGGGAAAAAAAAGAAAGTGAGACATTTTGAAATGTCATGCCAAATATTGGCTCATTTTGGATTTCATGAGAGCTACACATTCCAAAAAAGTTGGGACAGGTAGCAATAAGAGGCGGGAAAACTTTCAAGGTCTTTTACCTTGGCACTATGAGAACACTCCCAACAAGGGCTTTCATTCATTTAGAATTAACCCTTTCGATCGTGAGTTTAAAATATTCTAACTGTCCCCCCAGAGTGAGTTTTTTTAAGGCGACCGTTATTTTAGAACGTTTGCCTTTAATGTTTCCATGGCGACGCGTCTTGCGTGTCACGAGCGCTGAACGCAGCAACAATAACACTGTATGACAGATGGATCGCTATTATTTAGTTTTTCCTTTTATATTTAAAATATTCGCAAAATTGCTTACCATGTCATCAACTATATGATATTCCGATTCTCAAATATGTGTAAGTGAGTGTGCTTTGTCGTTTTAAAACCTTTATAAATGATCTTTATCTTGATCTATAATGCGAGATGGGCGCCGCCATCTTAGTTTGCGCTGCAGTTCAGAGTCCTGTCAGTCGGATTTACAGCAGGTGAATTCATCAATTTCTCCCGAAATATATGCAAGTAAGTGGCTGGTGAACTGGAAGAATAATAGAGTAAACTTTATAGTTACTTAGGCCCATTATGTGCGTCTGATATGAATAAATGTCGGCAAATTATATTTGTTATTGCTGCTTCCACTGATGTCGGACATCAGTGTGTATTTTATAAAACTCTTAATATATTGTTTTAATGGTGATTATGCATATTTAAATGTCTGAAACCTTAAAAGAAACATTATGTGGCTGAAAACGCTGCATAGCTGTGATATATGACAAGAGCTGCGCGCGTCCGTCTCGCAGCCAGAGCGCGAAAGCACAGTTTGAATCTGGCAGTTATGTGACGTCGCTGAACGTTCGAAATCCCATATGTGGTACCGTACGCCCAGGGGCACAGAAATAAAAATCCCATATGTGGGACCGTACCGCTCAAAGGGTTAATGTAAAGTGGTCAGCTGATTTATCTGAAAGATTGGTGAAATTGCTAACTTGTAGAACCTCTTTTGTATTATCAGCACAAGGAAGACACAAGTGTAATAAAATAAATTTTATTAACAAAAAGATAAACAAGAATAACTAACACAACTACTAAATGAATACTATGAATGATAAAGGAATAAAGTTCATAAGCTACATAGAATACAAGTGATTAAGTTGGGTGTGGCTATGGAAGAGTCTTATCTTATGGAAAGATAAACTGTTTCTCTGAAAATAATAAGGTGGAGAACCTTATTATGCACCAAACAAATAAACGAAAGATTATTTGTTATTAACTAACATCAGCTATATTACATCTAATGGAAATTAGGAAATTATATACTGATAATATACAACAATGCCAAGGTCTCTGGAAAGAGGTTTGGTTAAGTGATATTTACGTTCCACTTGGTGAGTCCGATGACGGTGACGTCTTCCACTGGTTGTGCTGGGTGACAATGCAGTGGGGAGAGGAGCCAGAATCTGTTTCAACAGTCTTGAACACGAAGCTCTGTGGGATGCTGATCTCCTGGAGCACCAAAGGGTCCTAAAATCTGGAACACGCAGATGAGGCCCTGGTGTAGGTGCAGAAGGTCCTTAACAATCTGGAACACGCAGACGAAGGTACCTTGAAGTGAAGGTTTGCTCTCCTGAGCTTAACCTTGTTGCAGATGTCGTTACTGTCTCGCCGGACGGAAACTCTGAACGTAGTGTTTGTTGATGTCTCTTTCCTCACAAGCTAGAGGCTCAGAACGTGGTCGTCTCTGTTGCTGCCTCACAAGCTGTAGGGTCAGATCACGGGATCTGTTGTTGTCTCTTCTGGATGGACCAGAAGCTCAGAACGGTATATCTGTTATGTCTTCTCCTTTCGCAGGGCAGACTCAGAACGATGTATCTGTTGTGTCTCAGCTTTGCAAGCCGGGACTCAGAACGGTATATCTGTTGTGTCTATCCTCGTGCAGGACAGACTCAGAACAGTGTATCTGTTGTGTCTCAGCTTCGCAAGCCGGGACTCAGAACGGTATATCTGTTGTGTCTATCCTCGTGCAGGACAGACTCAGAACAGTGTATCTGTTGTGTCTCAGCTTCGCAAGCCGGGACTCAGAACAAGGACTGTCTGTTGAAAGGGTACCTTCCGATGAGATCCACCATTGCAACATAGTTAAGAAGATACACCAAGATAACAAGAATCAAAAACGATAGAGAAGGATATACTTCTGAGTTTACTCATCTTGTTTTTGAATCACTCTTTCCACACACTTCTTGATGACTACAAATTATGCTCCATACTGTGTGTTTTGCCCTCCAGTGGACTCTTCTGTCCTGCTTGTGCATGCGGGGCTGTTGCATGCTGCACGCGGCCGGGGTGTGCGGATGTCCGCGGGATTAGATGATTACCATGTTGCTAGCATGATGTTAACACAATTACCATGTTTCTAACATGTTTTAACAAGATGTTAACATGATTAGCATGTTGCTAGCATGACATTAGCACAATTACCATGTTGCTAACATGTCTTTAGCAAGATGTTAACACATTTGGCATAACACGATTACCATGTGGCTGTCATTTTTTTAACAAATGTCAACATGATTAACATGCTGTTCGTATGATGTTAGCATTATTAGCATGTTGTTAGCATGTTTCACAAGATATTAATATTATTAGCATGTTTGCTAACATGATTAACATGCTGTTAGCATGATTACCATGTTGATGTTTTTAACAAGATGTTAACATAAGCATGTTGTTAGCATGAGGTTAACGTGATTAGCATGTTTGCTAACATGATCAGCATGTTAGCATGATTAAAATGCTGCTAACATGATTACTGTGCTGCTAGCATGTTTTTAACAAGATGCTAACATGATTGCTAACATGATTACCATGTTGCTAACATGTTTTAACAAGATGTTAACGTGATTAGCAAAATGCTAGCAAAATCGTGTTAACATCATGATAGCAGCATGTTAACGTGATTAACATTTTGCTAACATGATTTGCTAACACAATTAACGTGATGCTAACACATTTTGACTTGTTTGTGTCATGTTTTAATCTTAAGCTAACTGCTATTAACATGTATCTATTCATTACTAGCATGTGTTGGAAGTCCAGTTTGTTAGCATGAGTCAAAAGAGAAACCCCCATGTCTGTACAATGTTCTGATGCAGAGATATAAGTCTTGCTAAATAGTTGCTAAGGTACTGTGTTTGGTTACTAGGGCATGGCTTGATAGCTTCATATTGATCCTGAGAGACTGATTGGCTGCCTGAGTGAAATAAGCCCCACCCCCTTGTCTCTATGACACTGTGATCCAGAGTTATGTTCAATACAATATCCCAGTGGTTCTCAAACTTTTTTCCCAGTGGGCCGCACAATGGTCCAAGTGCAAGTCTCACGGTCCGCATATAATTTACATATGACGTCACCAATGCAAACCAATCAGATTTAATGTTATGGTATTAGCAGATAATACTATTATTATACCAAGATGTTGCACAGAATAAATAACAAATAAAAACTAACTTACTGACATTAGCTTTACAATAATTATCAGTAATGCTCAATGAACACACAAACTGTATATAGAATCACTTTAAGTTGCTATTTAATTCTGTATGACTTTATGACTCTCTTCAACATCATCGCAATAGTCACCAAACAATCACATAAATGCCTTAATAAGCAAATGTTACTCAGCTCTTTTTACAAACAACACTGAGCGCACTGTAGGCTCATTACAATGACGATATTAAGCATTCTGTCATGTCGCAATCCCTCGCGCAGCATCGGATCCGCGAGCGCGCGCAGAGTTGGGCTCATCCAGCTGTGGGTGCGCTGATGCGGTTATTTTTACTGATTTAAAGTACTTACATCAAACAAACACATCGAATTCACAGTTCAGTCTTTTGAAATTGTAGGTTTTGCTTGTCAACAAGTACTTTACTACAGAGCAAACAGGAAGGCTGCCCATCTCGCTCATTAGGCCTAACAGCAAACTGATTCTTCCATTCTTCTTACCTTTGCTGCTGATGCTGCGACTCTTCTTGTTTGCATGTGTTCCTTCATTTTATCTTCCACATTTGACTATTTTGAGGCTTAAATTTACAAAATTAATGGCTACTGTTTGAATTCTTCCTAAGCGCGCACTTGTGTTTCGTTAACTGAGTGATTGCGTCATTAGCCTACATTGCCTGATGTCTGAAAATAATAAATGCTCACCAAAATTATTTTATATGACAAATAAAGCATTATAGCTCATTTATATTTTTTTTTATTTCACTTTAATTTAAATTTTAAAACAAAAATAAATTGTATGCTAATTTTTTTATTATTATTATTATTGTGGTCGGCATATCGTGGGCCGCATTTACATTTGTGCCGGGCCGCAGGTTGAGAACCACTGCTCCACACCCATTCAAACGCTTACTGTGCGTGAAGTGTCGCGTTGCGCGACTCGCGCTCAATTACATCAAAAGTATATGCTCACTGGATGTCATGGCAACTGAATCACGGAGGAAAACTTTAAATATCTCGCCTTCGCTTTAATTTCGGACCATCTCCAAAAAGACATAAAACACTAAACAAATGATTTTGACAAGCATTTATCAAAGTAGGAAATCCAGATTTTTAATCCCTTACACACAATTACTGCTGTTGAAATACGAAATGGAGGCGGGTCCGGATTGAATTCCCTCCGGGTCCGGATCTGGACCGGAGTCCGGACTTTGTAAATATTCTAAAATCATTATCCACGTCGGCACAAATGATGTTCGACTTCGCCAGTCGGAGATCACTAAAATTAACATTAAAGAGGTGTGTGAACTCGCAAATTCAATGTCAGCAGAAGTAATTTGTTCTGGCCCTCTTCCTGTTCGTCGGAGTGATGAGATAGTTAGCAGGTTATCATCACTCAATGGCTGGCTGTCTAAGTGGTGTCCGCAGAATAATATAGGTTTCATAGACAATTGGAAAAGCTTTTGGGGCAGACCTGATCTGTTGAAAAGAGATGGTATTCATCCCTCCCGGGATGGTGCTGCTCTTCTATCTAGAAATTTGGCAAATAGTCTTAGAGCTGAAACATGACAAACCAGGGCCCAGATCAGGACGCAGACAAACTGGCTAAACCGACCGTCTGCTAGCCGCCTCACGTCACAGAACTCAGATAATTCACAGCACATAGAAACACTTACACCTAGATATTATCACATAGAGACTGTGTCTGTACCTCGAACTAGTAAATACAAAAAATTTCCGAAACCTTTTAAGGGTAAAAATTTAATTGATGTTCAAAAAATGAAAATCACAGATAAATCAGATAAACAAATGATAAAGCTTGGGTTACTGAATATTAGATCTATTTCTTCAAAAGCACTTATTGTAAATGAAATTATCACAGACAATAAACTAGACTTGCTGTGTTTGACAGAAACCTGGCTAAAACCAGACGATTACATTACTTTAAATGAATCTAGTCCTCAAGGTTATGATTATCGACACAATCCTCGACAGAAAGGCAAAGGGGGAGGTGTTGCTGTAATTTATAGTAATATATTCAGAATCATTCAAAAGAATTTCAAATATAATTCCTTTGAAGTGATGGTGCTTTATGTAACATTATGTAAGTTGACATTTGTGCTGGCTACTGTATACAGGCCACCAGGGCACCATACTGACTTTATCAAAGAATTTGCTGATTTTCTATCAGAGTTAGTACTGGCTGCGGATAAAGTCCTTGTTGTTGGTGATTTTAATATCCATGTAGATAATAACAAAGATGCATTTGGATTGGCATTTGCAGACATTTTAAACTCTATTGGAGTTAGACAACACGTGTCAGGACCCACTCATTGTCGTAATCATACCCTAGATCTAATACTGTCGCATGGAATTGATATTGATGCTGTTGAAATTCTACAGCAGAGCGATGATATATCAGATCATTATTTAGTCTCGTGTATAATACAATTAGCCAAGGCTACAAAACCACCACCCAGCCATAAATATTGTAGAACCATCACGTCTACCACTAAAGATTGCTTTATAAATAATCTCCCCGAGCAGTTTCATCGCCTTAGTATACCTGACAACTTAGAAGAACTCGATGCTGCAACAGAAACTATTGGCTCTCTCTTTTCCAGCACATTAGATGCAGTCGCTCCTTTACGTCTAAAGAAGATTAAGGAAACTAATCCAACGCCGTGGTATGATGAGCACACTCGGGCTCTAAAACGAGCTGTGAGAAAAGCTGAACGTAGTTGGAAGAAAACAAAACTAGAAGTTTTTCGCCTTTCGTGGAAAGAAAAAATGATTGAGTACAGAACGGCTATAAGAAATGCTAGATCTACTTATTTTTCAAATCTCTTAATAGAAAACAAACATAATCCTAGGTATTTATTTGACACAGTGGCTAAATTAACTAGAAACAGAGATTCAACTGCTGACGTTTCCATAGAGCACAGCAGCAATGACTTTATGAACTTCTTTACTTGCAAGATTGATAATATTAGAGAGAAAATTATAAACATGCAACCGTCTACAGTTTCGCTTCAGACAGTGCACTGTAGTGTCCCTGAGGTAAAACTAGAATCATTCGCCGCTATAGGAGAGGAAGAATTATCTAAACTTATCAAATCATCAAAATCAACGACATGTATGTTAGACCCAATGCCGACTAAACTACTGAAAGAAATGCTTCCAGAGGTCGTAGGTCCACTTCTTGATATAATTAATTCATCCTTAACACTAGGATACGTGCCAAAAACCTTTAAGCAGGCTATTATTAAACCTCTTATTAAAAAACCTCAACTAGATCCGAGAGATTTAGTAAATTACAGGCCAATCTCGAATCTACCTTGTCTGTCAAAGATACTAGAAAAGGCAGTTTCAACACAACTGTGCTCCTTTTTAGAAAGAAATGGAATCTGTGAGGATTTCCAGTCAGGATTTAGACCATACCATAGTACTGAGACTGCTCTCGTTAGAGTTACAAACGATCTACTCTTATCATCCGATCGTGGCTGTATTTCTCTATTAGTGTTATTAGATCTCAGTGCTGCTTTTGACACTATCGATCACAACATTCTTTTAAAAAGACTTGAAAACTATATTGGCATTAGTGGAACTGCTTTGGCATGGTTCAAATCGTACTTATCTGACCGTTATCAGTCTGTAGTAGTTAATGAAGAGATGTCGTATCGATCACAGGTTCAATATGGAGTACCACAAGGCTCAGTACTAGGACCGTTGCTTTTCACTCTGTACATGCTGCCCTTAGGACAGATAATTAGGAAGCATGGTGTTAGTTTTCACTGCTACGCTGACGATACTCAGCTCTATATTTCCTCGCGCCCTGACGAAACCTACAAATTCACAAAACTAACAGAATGCATAGCTGACATTAAAAACTGGATGACAAGAAATTTCTTATTATTAAATTCAGAAAAAACTGATATCCTAATCTTTGGACCAAAAACTTCCTCACGAAAAAACCTTGAATACTCTCTAACACTTGACGGGTGCTCCATTAAACCTTCGTCCTCAGTTAGGAACCTGGGTGTGCTCTTTGATACCAATCTTTCATTTGAAAGTCATGTTTCTAGTATCTGTAAAACCGCATTCTTCCATCTAAAAAATATATCTAAATTACGACATATGCTCTCAATGACAAATGCGGAACAGTTGGTTCATGCATTCATGACCTCAAGACTAGATTATTGTAACGCTCTACTGGGTGGTTGTTCTGCTCGGCTTTTAAACAGACTACAGTTGGTCCAAAATGCGGCAGCTAGAGTTCTTACTAGAACCAGAAAGTATGACCATATTAGCCCAGTTCTGTCAACATTACATTGGCTCCCTATTAAACATCGTATAGATTTTAAAATCTTGCTACTTACTTATAAAGCTTTAAATGGTTTAGCTCCCCAGTACCTAAGCGAGCTCTTAATGCATTATAGTCCTTCACGTTTATTGCGATCTCAGAATTCAGGCCAGTTGATAATACCCAGAATATCAAAATCAACTGAAGGCGGCAGATCCTTTTCCTATTTAGCACCTAAACTCTGGAACAATCTTCCTAGCATTGTTCGGGAAGCAGACACACTCTGTCAGTTTAAATCTAGACTAAAAACACATCTCTTTGCTCTTGCATACACATAACACATTATCAATACACTAACATTTTTCAAATCCGTTAAAGGATTGTTACGCTGCAATACTTAGGTCGGCCGGAACCGAGAACATTTCCTATAACACTAGATATACCTGTACATCAGAATAAGAATGGCATCTACGCTAATATCTGTCTCTCTGCTTATCCTGAGGTTTGCCGGGTGCTGGATCCAGGCCGTATCCAGATCAGATGGAGAACCTGTGTCTGGACCTGCCTACAATGTAGCCCAGGAGACAATGGGCCTACAGATCCAGTTCTGGCTGCATCTATAATTCTGATTTTTAATCCCCGTATCCGCTTACATATATTTATATATAATCTATTTTTAATCTCTATAATAAAATGTATAATTCAGATTTTGATCTCCATATCCATTTACATATATTATATATATCTTCCAAGGGGTTTTTTCCCTCCTAGGACTTTTTTCCCAGTGTTAGCACGCTGGGTTTTTCTCCTAGGGGTTTTTTTCCACCCCTGGGAGTCAGCCGACATTGGCTTAATGTACCACCATCTTGTATATGTTACATATTACCACGCTTGTTGTACAGCTTATTTTTAACCACTTCCCTTTTTTCTGTGCTTCTAATATGTAAAGCTGCTTTGAAACAATTACCAATTGTAAAAGCGCTATATAAATAAATTTGACTTGACTTGACTTTGAGAAGTGCTGCAATATCCCTATGGATTTTACCATAGTAGGAAAAACACATGCAGTCACTTCCTGTTTCATGGGCACCATAGTATGTCTATGGGGCAAATTTGGCCAGCTCTTACGCCCCAGGGGTACAACTTACACCCAACTGTGAGGTATGATCTTACAGAGCCTGACAGCCTCTTCAAACGTGGTAACCCACATGTTTCTACGAAATCCTCGTTAGGAGCTATGACTCCTCAAAATTTTTCTCAATGTTAAGTCTATGGGACTTTTCGGCTACTTTTTCACCCGCTGGACGAACATCGTACACCTGATCGCTTATAAAAGTCACATCATTCCTCACACCATTCCTCAATCCGCACAATTTGATGCCTTATTCATGGGTCGATGACAAACGGTGTGGGACTGAAGTTTTATCCAGAAGAAGAAGAATAAGTTTCTTCTGCATTTATTTGATCCATTTTCTATTTGAATATAATTTAAAGGTGCCCTTGATCATGTTTTTAAAAGATGTAATATAAGTCTAAAGTGTCTCCTGAATGTGTCTGTGAAGATTCAGCTCAAAATACCCCATAGTTTTTTTTTTATTAATTTTTTTAACTGCCTATTTTGGGGCATCATTAACTATGCACTGATTTTCACTCGACCCCGCCCCCTGCCAATCGCATCTTCCCAGCCACACGAGCTCTGGACTATATTACAGCGCATTTACAGAGTTCACACAGCTAATATAACCATCAAATGGATCTTTACAAGATGTTCGTCATGCATGCTGTATGCATGCTTCGAATTATGTGAGTAAAGTATATATTTGGATGTTAAACGTTTGATTCTGCATGAGTTTGAGGCTGTGCTCCGTGGCTAACGGCTAATGAGGAGAGATTTATAAAGAATGAAGTTGTGTTTATGCATTATACAGACTGCAAGTGCTTAAAAATGAAAATAGCGACGGCTCTTGTCTCCGTGAATACAGTAAGAAACGATGGTAACTTTAACCACATTTAACAGTACATTAGCAACATGCTAACGAAACATTTAGAAAGACAGTTTAAAAATATCACTAAAAATATCATGTTATCATGGATCATGTCAGTTAATATTGGTCCATCTGCCCTTTTTTGCTATTGTCATCGCTTGCTTACCTAGTCTGTTGATTCTGCTTTGCACATCCAGACGTTCTGCCCTTTCTAATGGCTTGAATATGAGCTGGCAATGGCATAGGCCTATGCAAATATTGGGGGCGGAGCCCCCGACTGTTACGTAACAGTCGGTGTTATGTTGAGATCCGTGTGTTTTCCGGAAGTCTTTTAAACAAATGAGATTTATATAAGAAGGAGGAAACAATGGGGTTTGAGACTCACTGTATGTCTTTTCCATGTACTGAACTCTTGTTATTTAACTATGCCGAGGTAAATTCAATTTTTGAATCAAGGGCACCTTTAAAATGTATAACAAACCCTAAACCAAACTAAATGTAGTTCATTAATATTACTCTGTACTTAAGAGTAACTACAATGTAATTACATCACTTTAAAATAAAGTGTAACTATATGATTTTTTTCACTGAAAGCCAATTAAAAACATTCATCCAGATTTTAGAGGTAAAATCACAGTAGTGAAAGAGCTTTAAGAGTTTCAGAAAAGGAAGAACAAACTGAAACCTTTTTCCTAAACAGGATTTTGTAACAAGTCTCTTTAACCTACAGCACTGAAAATCACCAACAATAATCCTACAATGCTTAAAAAACATTAATTGTTGAATCAATTTAATGGATCCTTGCTGAATTAAAGTATCAGTTTCTTTTAAAAAAAGAATCACACTGACCTCAAACATTTGAATGGTGTAAATATAATAATATGTCTTTAAATTATAATAAACAGAATAAAAAACAACATTAATATTCAAGGAAGACAATTAAGGGGCTTTCTAGATAATGGATAATGATGATTTACACAGTATATCAGACAGATGTTTCATAATTCCTGATTCTGATGTGTTTTATCTCTATCAGGTTCCCATCAGCTCAATCTGGATCTGAACACAGTGAATGAATATCTCCGTCTGTCTGAGAGGAACAGAGTGATTACTAACACTTACACACTCCAGTCGTATCCTGATCATCCAGACAGATTTGATTGTTATAAACAGGTGTTGTGTAGAGAGAGTGTGTGTGGACGCTGTTACTGGGAGATTGAGTGGAGTGGGGAATATGTGTCATATAAGAGCATCAGCAGGAAGGGACGGGGTAAAGAGTGTTTGTTTGGATGTAATGATCAGTCCTGGAGTTTGTTCTGCTCTTCCTCCAGTTCCTCATTCAGTCACAATGACATATTGACTAATCTCCCAGTAAAGTCCATCAGCAGTAGAATAGGAGTGTATGTGGATCACAGTACAGGAACTCCTTCTACAGCGTCTCTGGAGACACAATGAGCCTCATCCACACAGTCCAGACAACATTCACTCAACCTCTCTATCCTGGGTTTGGTGTTTATGGATCAGTGAAACTGTGTTGATGAATCAGAATAGACTGTAGAGAGTTTCTACCCATAATGCTTTGAGCTCATGATGAATCAGTAACAGTGAGATGTTATAGAGTCTCTTATTTTCTCTTCATTACATTAATACTACAGCTGAACTTCTGTCAGTGAAATAACATGTCAGAATAAAGGTGTGTAATGAATCTTCATATCCTCCTGGGACCCAGGAACAGACTTCTGTCCTCTGTAGTGGACATTATATTTTAGTGGTTTTCTCTGACATCATACATGTCACAGTTTTAAGTCTGGATGTCCTGTAAAGAGCACATTCAGGGCTTTGCAGAGATACCAGATAGAGGTATCTTAGAGGTTTCCCCATTACAACAACAACTTCTTGGTCTTTAAATATGACTAAAAAAATGAAAATTAGCACTCTTATGGAAATATGATAATATTTTGTGATTATTTAAATCGGATTAATTTTCAAATTGTTTATTATAAATCAACATCTCAGGAAAATGTTATGGGGTTTCAAATCAAAATATGACTTTCTGTTATGAAACAGAACATTGATTTCATACATGTCCACTGTAGAGGACACCGGGACTTAAATCATGTTTATCAGGCATTTCAGGAGACACAACAAGTGAATAGGGAAAGAAATTATATATCAATATTCCTATTAATTATTAGATATTATTATGAAAATGTTGCCAATTATTGCTCCCATTATTACACTTCTTTTTTCATTGCATGTTGCTCCAAGAACACATTAATATGCAAATTAGATACAGTGTATAGATACATTGTATTGAATGGGAAAACCCATGTATGGCCATTTTACCCTCATACTGCATAAAGTAAAATGGTATATCAATTAATTCCATTATATGTTTCATAACATAGTTGAGAATCATCTTTATACAAAGTTTGGTTAAAAACAATCCTGAAGCCTAAAAATTGATTGGTGATTAAAAAAAAATCCCATTGTTTTTGCCTATACATGTCATTTCATGTCATTTTATTTTTTAAACAACTTAGTCCTGGTGTCCACTACAGAGGACATAGCATAACATATGAATAAAATATAATTTTTTAAAAATGTTATTTTTTTCATTTGTTTCTTATGCTCTAAACAATATAATGACGTGAAAAAATACTAAATTTAAAAAAAAAAACATTTGGGGGTCTCAGCAGGATATAGACAGTGAGATCAGTGTGTGTTTGTGTGTGTGAGTCATGATGAGTGACGGTGTGTTGATGGTCTTTCAGTTGTTATCGTAGTGTCACATAAATCATTTTTATTGTTACTATCAGAATGTACTAATACATGTGAAACATATAAATCCAAATAATCTGATCATACTGTAAACTCTTGATTATTGAAAGTTTGAGCACAATTACAAACCCGATTCCAAAAAAGTTGGGACACTGTACATATTGTGAATAAAAAAGGAATGCAATAATTTACAAATCTCATAAACTTATATTTTATTCACAATAGAATGTAGATAACATATCAAATGTTGAAAGTGAGACATTTTGAAATGTCATGCCAAATATTGGCTCATTTTGGATTTCATGAGAGCTACACATTCCAAAAAAGTTGGGACAGGTAGCAATAAGAGGCCGCAAAAGTTAAATGTACATATGAGGAACAGCTGGAGGACCAATGTGCAACTTATTAGGTCAATTGGCAACATGATTGGGAATAAAAAGAGCCTCTGAGAGTGGCAGTGTCTCTCAGAAGTCAAGGGCAGAGGATCTCCAATTTCCCCAATGCTGCGGCGAAAAATAGTGGAGCAATATCAGAAAGGAGTTTCTCAGAGAAAAATTGTAAAGAGTTTGAAGTTATCATCATCTACAGTGCATAATATCATCCAAAGATTCAGAGAATCTGGAACAATCTCTGTGCGTAAGGGTCAAGGCCGGAAAACCATACTGAATGCCCATGATCTTCGGGCCCTTAGACGGCACTGCATCACATACAGGAATGCTACTGTAATGGAAATCACAACATTGGCTCAGGAATACTTCCAGAAAACATTGTCGGTTGGATCCGGGTACTGAAATGGCCAGCCTGCAGTCCAGATCTTTCACCCATAGAAAACATTTGGTGCATCATAAAGAGGAAGATGCGACAAAAAAGACCTAAGACAGTTGAGCAACTAGAAGCCTGTATTAGACAAGAATGGGACAACATTCCTATTCCTAAACTTGAGCAACTTGTCTCCTCAGTCCCCAGACGTTTGCAGACTGTTATAAAAAGAAGAGGGGATGCCACACAGTGGTAAACATGGCCTTGTCCCAACTTTTTTGAGATGTGTTGATGCCATGAAATTTAAAATCAACTTATTTTTCCCTTAAAATGATACATTTTCTCATTTTAAACATTTGATATGTCATCTATGTTGTATTCTGAATAAGATATTGAAATTTGAAACTTCCACATCTTTGCATTCTGTTTTTATTCACAATTTGTACAGTGTCCCAACTTTTTTGGAATCGGATTTGTATTATAATCTAATCCTTTTTACTTTAAATAAACCTCCTGAACAGGATTTTAAGATCTGGGTCTGTATTTTTAAATCTTCTAGGAATCCTCTCAGAAAACTCCTAATTTAGCTTAAACATTTCTAAATGGGAGTCTTAGTTTAAGAGTGATTCAGGACCAATCTGAGAGCAACTCTGAGTGAGAAAAAGACAAAAACTTTTATCTTAGTGAGGAGGCGGGGCTGACCCCGTTGCTAGGTATGATGACACATTCTTTTGAAGACTGTGATTGGTTGTCCAAGAAGAGATTTTTTTTGGTTGTCTATCTTCCCATTTCATTTTCTCCTGTTTAAAATGGAAAGATAGACACGCTATAGTTAAAATGGTTTTGTCTTGCATTTTATCTAAAATGATGTGATTTTAAAAATAGGGAATTTAAAGGAAACAAATTAATGCAGCTTCTATTTATAGTAAATGAGGTAAGCATGAAGCTGCTTAGTTTATATTTTAAATGTAATTGTATATAATAGGCTATATTTCTATTTCTCTTTTCTGTTCTTAACATCTTCCCAACACTGTGGTGGAGTGGTGATGACATAATGTTCTTGTAAATACTTTCCAGCAGTGGCCAAAAAAGGATTTAAACAGTGAATTTTGTATTGATCTCTCTTGCAAACTCAGAGATGTGGATTCAGACATCAATTAAATTACGACACACCCTTGGTGTTTGTCAAGAAACAGTAGGTAATTCAGCCAGGGATTAATCGGCTAGGTAATTGGTCAGAGAAAAACGCAGACATTCTGGATTCAGACGGCAATAAAATCACAGACTACCCCCTGAAAATGGTGAAAATACCTTTACGTCCCCCTGAGAAACAATTGCCGGCCAAATAGGGCTTAAGACACATTATGGGAAGCATTCAAATATACCTCAGATTTCTTGTCAAATCTATTTGTAGTCAATTGCAAAGCACTTTCCTGTTTTAGATGTGTTTTTTTGTGGCATTCGTGCTGAAAATCAGTGCTGCCACCCAGTCTTTTTGCCACTCAGTGGGTGTAACCGCAGTCATAACGGCCGACATTGATGTCACATGCATACCCTCTATAGGTTTACTGATTAAATATTAATGCTTAAATAACTTCGACAGACAACTGTAATGAACATACCATTATATTGATGTGGATGACACATGACACCATCTTCTGTCCAAGAGCATCTTCTCCCTCACATTAGAAGCATGATGAAGAAGGCCACTGTATGACTGGGGCTTCTTCACGCCCTGAGAGTTCGCAGCATCTGCTCTGTCCTCATTCCACCGGGATAATCCATCCAACAGGTAGACCTGGAAAATAGTATCACTGGCCAACATCCCTAAATTTTAAAGGACAGAACACTTTAGTATTACTTACAACCATAATACATGTAATTTAAAAGACTTACAGGACAGGGTTACACTTTATATGTTCGTGTTAAAGTGTAAATATATATTCAAGTACGGAGTAATAATAATTAACCACATGCACTTATTATAGGGTTAGGATTAGTGTTTGGTTTGGTTTTGGGTTAGTTGCATGTAACTGACCCTTCGCCGGGAGTTTGATTGACAATCGATCTAACCGATCATAACGCCGAATCCACCATTTTGTCCGACAAAGCTGTCAGGAGTTAGAAGATTAACCTCGATGGACTTGAACTTGAAAAATGGTGTGTACTGACGTCTTTCCGCATTTCAAACAACTTTCCTTCTCATGTTCATTTGATACTATAAATTAACTAGTAGGAAGAGATTATCGGTTCACGAGCCGCTTGAGCTGAGGCGCTACAGCGATCTGTCATGACACATTAAAGAGCCACAAAGCGTTTTTTATTGTTCGAATTTCTTTAAAAAAATACACAGTTTGAAAGCTGGGACTTTGTTTAATATCATAAATATCCTGCTCTGTCTTGTCTGTCGACGTGTTGTCAGTGTCCTCTTTACTCTGCGATGTTTTTTTTTCACTCTGTGCGACGTGACAGCGCCATGGCTTGTCAGACAAAGCAACAGTAACTAAGGGGGGTGGGTCTTTGCAAAGAGTCAATTATGCATAATTTATAGTAATTGCTATAGTAACTGCGTGTGAAATATGTAACGGTACTGTAAGGTAAAGTGTTACCAAATCTTACATAAAACTATGCAATATAGATGGCATCATTTACATTTCCACTGAAGCACATAAAGGTAAGGGCTGTGACGTTTCCGGACGCTTCAGCGAATCACAATACACTGGGCCAGCTAACCAATCTGAGCACATTGCATATTTCGGAGGGAGTGGTATCATAGAAGCAGGAAGTCAGTCTGGCCGTTCAAATGACAATGGTGTAGAATAAAGTAAAATATATGAAAAATACAGCTTTTTTTAAAAAAACGAAACATTAAGACATGTTGAACTGCGCCCCAAAAACACAACCAACCCTTTAAGCAAACAAATATCTCAACAACAAACATGAACAAACTTATAGAGGAAAAAAACAATGAATGTACTGTAGGGAACACCTAGGAAGTAAAATTAGCTCAAATGAAATAATAAATTTATAGGGAATTATAAAGAGTCATTTAGTTTACGATCGAGCAACTGTGGCGTCCAGCGTTCAGTTGCTCAAGCCGTAATAAGCTCTGAATATCCAGTATCGTGAAAACACTGATTAGAGTGCAGTAACTTTAAGTTTAAGACATTCAATTTTATGAGCACATAATACAAGACACTTTCTTTTAAAATCTACAGGAGACTTTATTCTAACACAAACTAATTTAATACAAACACACAAACATTCATATGTGTTGCAGTAAGAAAGGAATAGTTTTAAGAGAGAGAGTGATATGATGAACAAGATTCCTAGCAAAATATGCACTTCAAAGACCTCAACGAACCATGAATCATTAATTTAAATGCACCAGTTCAGTTTTTAGAATCTGGAGGTACTTGCTTGAGTCAACTTTAAATGTGAATTTTTTTTCGTCGTGTTGTCCAAGTCGATGATTTGTGTTTCAGGTCTGGATGGTGGTTAGGTAAAAACCAATCCCATTTGAGCGTGCTGGCAAAATGAAAAGAAGTCTCTTGTCATGGCCAGAGTTAAAGTTGAAGCGGCAAAAGTCGTTGGTTGAGCTTTGCGGCAAAACTTAGAACGCGAGACTTTCAGTGGAAAACAAAATTGTGTGAAAGTTGGATGGCTTGAATGAGCTGCTTGTCTGTTCTACTTGTTACTCCATAGTTACACTTTCTGCTTAGTCTGGTTACTGCTGACCGGTTCTTTCTTCTAGTTCACTTCTAGTTCTGCTCTTTGTCTTGTGATATGACTATTTAAACTTAGGCGTTTGTCCCACCTCTGAGAGGAGTTTTTCAAAAGGTGGCTTTTCTCCGCCTTAATCATACATAGGTGTTACTTCCGGTCTCTGTTTTGGCAGAGAATACTGTTTTAAACAATTTCTATTAAATGGAATATGATACATTTTAAACAGATTTCATTCAAGCCATGATTTAAAAGAGAGAAAGAGAATTAAATTAATTCCAAATAAGGCATACTTTCAATCAGTCATTCAAGAGTTATCACATTTACATGAATTGTGGGTATTCTAAAGCAAAACTAGTTACAGGTAGTATTTGTGGACATGATGTAAAATGTATGCAGTTAAAAGATGTTTGATAAGTCCATTTCAAATTGTTTGGAACAATTTTGATGCAGTTTTATTTGTAGAACAGTCTTCGTTGGTTTTTCTGTAAAATTAGGTCACTTAGAGAAACAAAAGTTCTGCATTTTCTCCATCTCTTTTGATCTGGAGATCAAAGACTTTTTATCTTCCTGCTGACCTTTTGTCACAAATAGTTTCAGTTTGTCACCTCTCCTTTTGTAATCAGCATTGGTTTTCCTGTAGACGGGCTGGAGCCGGAACTTCAATTCTGAATTAGAATTATGTTTTGAAAGAATCATCTGAATGATTAATTTGTCTGGTTCGTCCACGGTTCCTACAGTCCTGTTCATAATGAAATATAAATATATACACACACTTACCTCTGTTTCTACGGCGTCAACAAATGTGGCGGTCAAAAACAACTATTTACAAGAATATTTACAAGAAAATAATCGTATTGTAACAGCAGTGGCAATATGTGACAAACTTATTAAAAAACCCGCTGAAGACAATCGTTAATATAGCTGCAAATATGCTGGTAATAAAGAATTATGTATTTACAGGGAAAAAATGCAACATACTTGAAACATTACATTGCCTTACACAAGACAGTATTTTAAATGTGTTACTTGCATACTAAAGGCTAAATTTCTAGGGGGACATTTTTACCCAATGCTGAATGCACTTGTTTTTAAGGCCATTACAATAAATAACATATAACTTAAAGGGTTAGTTCACCCAAAAATGAAAATTCTGTCATTTATTACTCACCCTCATGCCGTTCCACACCCGTAAGACCTTCGTTAATCTTCGGAACACAAATTAAGATATTTTAGTTGAAATCCGATGGCTCCATGAGGCCTTCACAGGGAGCAATGACATTTCCTCTCTCAAGATCCATAAAGGTACTAAAAACATTTAAATCAGTTCATGCGAGTACGGTGGTTCAATATTAATATTATAAAGTGACGAGAATATTTTTGGTGCACCAAAAAAAACTAAATAACGACTTATTTAGTGATGGCCGATTTCAAAACACTGCTTCAGGAAGCATCAGAGCATAAATGAATCAGTGTATCGAATCATGATTCAGATCGTGTGTCAAACTGCCAAACGGCTGAAATCACGTGACTCTGGCACTCCAAACAGCAGATTCAACACACTAATTCATTGTGCTCCAATGCTTCCTGAAGCAGTGTTTTGAAATCGGCCATCGCTAAATAAGTCGTCATTTTGTTTTTTTGGCGCACCAAAAATATTCTTGTCGCTTTATAATATTAATATTGAACCACTGTATGCACATGAATTGATTTAAATATGTTTTTAGTACCTTTATGGATCTTGAGAAAGGAAATGTCATTGCTACCTATGAAGGCCTCACGGAGCCATCGGATTTCAACTAAAATATCTTAATTTGTGTTCTGAAGATGAACAAAGGTCTTACGGGTGTGGAACGACATGAGGGTGAGTAATAAATGACAGAATTTTCATTTTTGGGTGAACTAACCCTTTAAAGCTGAAATCCAACCTGAATGATGACAACACAGAATAAAATACTATCACTAGTGATCATCAAATCCTTTTAACAGTTTATTTTACAGACTGTGTGTTTTAGTTTTCCACTTTTTTCACAAAACCTTTGCTCTCTAGAAACCCAGTCAGTTTGGGTTAAATTTCTTTGAAGTTCAAGTATTAGCATTATAAACACTGAATTAATACCAACATATTAAATTAAGGACATGTATCAGAAAAATTGGGAATGTTGGACAATACATATATGAATATAACAGCTTGATTTTGCAGTGTTGTCTAATGTACGTTAAAGCAAAAAAGTGAATTATGTGATAACGGACACAGCAATGCATCATGTATTATAAGATCGTTATCTTTGTAGTGTGATCCATTAAAACGTTATATATATATTAGGGCTGTCCAAATATGACGAAGATTAATCCATTCCGTAATGACCTTTGAACCTGGAGCCATTCTAGCCATATAGAGCCATCTCTCTATGGCTCTGGTTCTAGCCACCATTCGACTGTATGAAGGAGGGAGACGACTGCTGCGCTGACGGACAGGACGGACAGAACGAGCAGAGCTCCTCCCTCGTGCGCGCGAGCTCTCTTTGTCTTCAAAGTAAGCATCGTCTTCGCACTCTCTCTACCTCACACATAATAATCTAAATCAACTGACACAATGATAAAAGTTCGTAAGACCGAATCCACGTTTCACGAGGCGCATTTGGAGAATGTTTTTCCTGAATAACCGCTGGGTGTGAATAGTGCTCAAAAGAACGTCACCTCATCTTCTCTGACAGGCGCCCTGCACGTGCAGCTGACATAAACCACACTTTCAGTAAACAAAAAGAAAATCCTATCCAGTGGTTAAGTGTTTTCTGTGTTGACAAATCTTTTGCAATGTCCTAATAACAGTCGCGATTCGCACGCAACGCGTCAACGTCCACTAATGTCCAATTCGCGACCTAATGACTCATTTGAACAGATTCATTTTAATGAATCATGACAACAACTGATCTGTCCACACAGTCTATAATGAATCATTTACTCAAACAACTCTGAAATGAGAACATAAGTGTGCTTACCCCATTTAGCAAGAGTGGTTAGTAAAATTAGCCTTAATAATCCACAGTATTTTCAGGTTATTTAAATGACAATGTGTAGTAAATAAGGCCTACCTAAAAAATCTGTTAGTTTAGACTGGAGTGAGGTGAAACCAGAACAAAGCAAGTTGTTGTTAGCTAGGTGCATTCAATTGTATATGGTAGAAAATTATATTATTAGTTAATATAACTTCTAAATGCTACTTTTTAATACTTTTCAGGTTTAGCAAAAAAGCATCTTCTCTTACAAAGCTATAAAATCACTTTTTTTTTTTTGCAAAGAGGGCAAGAAAGAATTACAGTGAGAGTGACGGGTACTTTATTGTCAGTATCGGGCTCGCAGATCACGTGGGTAGGGCACTTTTTACTGTTTGTGTGGATGACCATGTCTGTTACCACCGAAGACGAATTGAAATATTTAATACTTTCACAGCAAAAATTATGTATGCGATTAATTTAGATTAATTAATCACAGAGTATGTAATTAATTAGATTAAATTTTTTAATCGATTGACAGCCCTAATATATTATATATATATATCAATTCAGACCTAGTGATACTATTATTATTATTACTCCACTAGGTCTGAAATATATTGTTCGCTTTAAACACAATGATCTTAAAATTTATTAATAAATGTGTTAAGTTGCATAAAATTAAAATACTCAATAGAGCAGGCTAACTACATACCTCAGATGGTTGAATGGTTGGATTCCACAACTGTTAAAATAAAACATATATAAGACAATACAACATTTAATGTAGGAGCCATACAATTTACTGGTGACTTAATTTAAAAAACTATTCTATTGCGCCTCTGATTTGGCAGTGAAATTCGCTGATTTTGGGTGCGTAAGATGTGAAGGATTCTATGGTCCAGTTAGTATTTTCAGCTGATAATGGCGGCTGAAAAAGTATCAAAGTGTCGCCTCTTGGGTTCTGAGCTCTTTGTTGTAACTGCAAGCTCCTCTCCACAACTCTGAAGAGGAACAGGTGGCAACAATTAGGCTCCTGCAAGAGGACAGAGAGGAACAGAGGAAAACAGGGAAAAACTACACTTCCCAGCAGGCTGTTGGGCATCAGGGAAACACAGTCGCATACACATATATTCACAAAATTAACAACAATTAATCATATACGTCCTGGGACGTAACACTAGCCAAGTGGAAAGTTGTTGCGTATGCGCAGGGGAAATTTTGCATCTGATTTTTTCCCCCAATACCGTAATTATGCAAATGTAAACAATATGATAATTGTACATGTTCATACTGTGATATGCCATCATACCGATATATTGTTACAACCCTACAAACAATATTCTTGCCTTCTGGTCTTGAAAGCCTGATGTCTGTGTCTGTAATTCCTTTTTTCAATGTTTTTTTGGCTAATTTGTCAACTCTTTCATTTTCCCATTATTCCTTTAATTGCAGGGATCCAAATTAATACATCTGTACCATTAGTTCTTGAATGGATACTCATTATTTCAAGTTACTCATGATGATTTCTTGTCATACCTAACTTGAAACTACACAAATTAGAGATTGAATCACTACTAATAAGAACTTTGTCCACTTTACTTTGTTCAGCCCATTCTTATGCTATCAGAATGACATGAAACTCAACAACATGTACACTCAAATTATTTCATCACCTGGGTTTCCCTGTTTAACATAGAACTGTTATTGTGTTTACAGTGTTTTCCCTTCTCCTATTGTGTCTGTGGTTCCCCTACATGTTTGTTAGTTCCTGTAGTTACCTTTGAGTGTTTTTTAAGACAATTTACCACACCCCCTAATTATCTTGTTAAGCTTGTTTTGTTCAGTGTATAAAAAGCCCTTGTGTTTTGTCAGTCGTTGTATCTTGTTATAAGTTTCTTCTGCCTTAGGGTGTTTTCACACCTGGCCTCTTTTTTCAAAAGAAAAAGGGTGTTTTTTTTTTTTTTTAATGAAAAAAAGAAGAAGTCTGCAGCTTTTGGTTCCAAATACGTGCTTCTCTCTTTTGGCCACTAAATAAAAACTTCTCGGTTAACATAAAGTTGCCTTTAGTTATATAGGGGTGAATGCAGGAAAAAGTGGGCCACTTTTTATTCTGTTGTCAGGTGCACCTTGATGTGATGACACAATGAGCACGTTTATATGCACACCAGTAAGCTGATAAATAACAAATATCAACTTATTTAAATAACTGGTTTACCCTGTTTACAACAGATTTAAACCATGTTTACATGACTTTATTAATAATTATTTGTGCATCTGACTCTGAGTATTTCATACGTACGGAGCCCTGGACATGACATTCAGGAAAAAAAATAGTAGGCTAAATCATGCGCACGATTGACTAATTTGTTCCCTTGATTTATTAAAACATGTGTACATTTAATTAAATCGAGGGAACGATTTAGTAAATTGTGCGCACGATTTAATTTTTTTCCTTGCATGTCATGTGCGTGGCTCCGTATATACGTTCTGTCAGTTGTGACGTTAAATACATGTGTGCATGCTGTGCAAAATCGGGTTAAGAGCCAGGGTTCCGACCAGTTTATGCTTAAGCCATTTATGACCTTACTCCGTTAAAAGAAAACGGGTTACCACATTTACATGACCATGTTCGTTGTTGGCTTATTAAGCATAAACGTCTTAAGAACATGCATGTAAACGCACTCAATGATGAGAATGGAGGTGCAGAGGAGAGAGCAAAACAAAACATCGGTCACGATTTAGAAGTCTAAAATGGCAAAAGAAGAAGACGCGTAGTACGTCATGTTATTGTGTACTACACTGTGGAAGTTAGCGCTTTTTGGACGTATGACAAATACGTGTGGCTGTTGCACCGGAAGCTTGTTGTTTTACTAGGATATTTGTCTTACACAAATGCATCAATTCACTTCAGAAGACCTTTATTAACCCCCTGGAGTCGTATGGATTAATTTTTTTTTTAAGGATGGATGCTTTTTTTTTGTCTTCAAAATTTGGGCAGCCATTCACAGCAATTATAAACCTCAGAGGACTAAGGATATTTTTACATACATCTCTGATAGTGTTCATCTGAAAGAAGATACACCTAGGATGCTAAATCAAATTTTCATTTTTTGGTGAACTATCCCTTTAACTTTGTTTGATGCTGATGTCATTTTTGAAAATGGTTCTGTGATTCATAGAGCACACACTAATATGAAACATGAAACTCATGAATATTCATGTATGTTCTGCCCAGTGCCATCAAATATCTCAGACAACAAATATTCCAAAACATCGGTCGGCGTAGGGAGGTGTCAGGTGTTTAGTGACTGAATGCCAGTGGCTGGGACTTATGGTGTAATGATGAAAAACTAATCATAGATATCTTGTTCTAGAGGCAGTCATATGTAAATGTGCTTGTGTGATGTCACAGATCCCACAAACCAAACAAGCTTTTTTTAAAGATTGAGTAAATAAGGAGGATGTTTTAAGATATCAAACTTGTAGGCTGTTTTAATGGTACAAAAACTTATGGCAAAAGGATGTCAGAACTAAGAAAAAAAATATTTCTCATATAAGACTCCTTAAAAAAAAAAAAAAAAAAACATTTGGAAAAAAATACATCAGAATTTGTAATGTTATGACAGAGACAATAGTCCCTCTCCAGTTTATTTTTCACATCAATTTATTATTTAGCATACATTTCCCATCCCAAAAAAAGAGCTTTTCTATTTGTAATTTTGTACTTGAGTGGTGGTTTAGTTGAGGTTATTTACTTGGATATAGTTTACTCACACTGAAAGTATTTTTACATTGCATCAAAAAATTCAGACATTTACAAGGGGAAAATCAGAAAACCACTGACACTGGTGTAGCTGTGGTCATCATCATAAACCCAGGTGTGCTCCCAAAGTTGTGTGTAGATTTGATCACCGGCCTCCAGTGTGAGAACAATACCATTGCTGGCATTACCATTGGTGATAGGCTTCCAAGAAAACACAGAGCATTGGGTTTGACCATTCTTCAAAAGACTGACTGCCATTCTGGTTCCAATGTGACAGTGGGCATAAAATCTGAAGAAATAGGCTCCTTTCAATGGTGCTGTAAATATACCTGTATGGGACATGTAAATTATCACAGAAAATGTCATCACAGGTGAACAGGATTATGAACTACATGCCACTCTTTCTATCATGTCTCTTTGCAGTACTTACCAGTATTTGAGTCATAGGCACTTCCAATATTACTAAAAACTCTTTTGTAGACTAGAGTTTTCCGAATACCAACAGGTCCAGTGTGTCCTATTCCATTATCCAGAAGTCCAGTCGAGAAGGCAACTTTTTTTGTCTGTGAACAAGTGAATACACACTAATTTTTTTCTAATTTTCATCAAAAACATTAAAATGTGTAAAAATGTGAAATTACTACAGGAACAAAAAGTGCTCTTTACTTGCCTTCATTCTCTTTCTGTAAAGATTCAAGCTTATTTATTGAATATTGTACTTTGCTTTTCAAATCTGTTTGAAATAAACACATGATAATGTTAATAAATTATCCCCATTTGAGACCCAAAGAGGAAAATGACTTGCTTGATTTGAAATTGTTGTCTTTCCTAAACCATTTGTAGTATAAGCTTAGTTGTGGTATCATTTGAAAGAATTTATTCAGAATATAATTAAAAAATAAATAAATAAATAAATAAATAAAAAGTTAGACAAGCTGAAGTTTAAATGGAATTATTATTATTTTTTTTTTTTTCACTAAAAATTATAATTATAAAGATGCCTGCGAAAGCTAGAAATACACTGGGCTCAAAGCTACAAGTCTTCAGAAGTTATGTGTCAAGTTTGAGGATGATATAACAAAAAATGAGGTTCCTGCAAGGTTTTTTCTCTGACTAGTGCCTTTTTCAAAAATGGCCACTTGGAGCTCCAAAGTGCCAAAGTAAGACAATTACCTGAGAACAGTAGAGAAAGCTTTCACAGTTACTTTTACATGTAGCACATATACTAAACCATTCTTTTTAACCAATTAAAAAAAAAAAAATACAATTTCATGATGTTAAAAGTTGGTGTTTTTAAATAATAAAATAGATGTATATAAAAGAAAGAATGAAAAAGAGACTTTAAAAAGTTTTTGCCTCCATACATGGCAAGTATTTTGATTGCCAGTTGTTCACAGAACAATCATGTATCCATGCAGGTTCCCTTTATAAGCTGCACTCCTTCACACACACAGGGCTGAGTATTGTTTAGCCTTTGTTCTACCTTGTCTCCATGTTCCTTGTCTTTGCCTAGCCTTGCCTGTGTTTTGACCCTGGACTGTTTCCTTGTTTGATGATCGTTTGCTGCCTGCCTTGACCATAGCCTGTGTTTGGATTACTCTCTTGCCTTGCCTTCTTGTTACTGTTTGCTGGTGTTTGACCTACTGTCTGTACGACTACGCTTTTATTAATAAAGCCAGATTGTGGATCTCCAACTCCGTTGTCCCACTCCCATCTGTTACAGAATACTCAGCCAAGATGGCTGCCATGCCTGAGCCCTCAGCCAAAATGGCTGCCACGCTTGAGCCTTCAGAGACTGCAGCGCTGGCCATTATGGCCACAGCCATTTGTTGTGTGTGGGCTGCACACACATCGAATCCAGTCCATGAATCCACTTCAGAGCCCGTTCCAGTCCTTGAATCCGCTCCAGAGCCCATTGCAGTCCATGAATCCGCTCCAGGGCATAATCCAGCCCATGGGTTTACTCCTGAGCCTTCTTCAACCTATGAGTCCAGTCCAGAGTGCGCCTCAGTCCGTCAGTCCACTCCAGAGTTTGCAGCAGTCCCAGAACCCAGCCACAAGGGCTATGGACTTCATGTCTGCCTTGATATGAACACAGAGGTCATCCATTAATTTCCTGTTTGCCTTGACACAACTATGGAGGTCGTCCCTGAGTTTCCTGTCTGCTCTGCCATGGGGGTCTTCAGGCCCATCTGAGCTGCAGTGGTGGTCATCTGCTCTGCCGTGGGGGTCTTCAAGCCCTTCTGAACTGCTTTGGTGGTCGTCTGCTCCACCGTGGAGGTCTTCAGGTCTGTTGCCCTGGTCGTCTGTCCAGTCTTCTTCGCCCTGGTCGTCTGCCCTGTTTCAGTTTCCAGGCCGTATTCCTTTCCATGGACCTGGCTCTCCATCCCACCCCCTGTTCCTCCTCAGCTCTCTCCAAGATTTAGGAGTGTCTGGTAGCCATTTATTGTTATACATTTATTGTTTAGCCTTTGTTCTACTCTGTCTCCGTGTTCCTTGTCTTTGCCTAGCCTTGCCTGTGTTTTGACCCTGGACTGTTTCCTTGTTTGATGATCATTTGCTGCCTGCCTTGACCATACCCTGTGTTTTGGATTACTCTCTTGCCTTGCCTTCTTGTTACCTTTTGCTGGTGTTTGACCTACTTCCTGTACAACTACGCTCTTATTAATAAAGCCAGATCCTTTAGCCGGCCCTGGCCTTAAGCGTGGTTCGCATGCAGTGTGAGCGCAAACTGTGCCTGAGCATGGAACAGCTGCTACTTTTGTGTGCGCTACTGTCATCATAACAACGGCAAACATCTTTATTACTTTTCTGATAATACACTTATCAATTTATGTAATTAATTTAATTAATCTATTATTGATGAACAGGAATTGTAGTTTTCGAGTAAAGCTTTAAATTCCTCCATTAACGTCAGCTGCTGTAATAATCCTCTGATACGTGCAAGTGAAAATCACTGCGTGGCATAAATGATAAATATATTAGGCAGTATCTGTGCATTTATATGACATAAGCGTGCTACAGCCTGGAACGTTAAGTACAATGTGAGTGCAGGCCACCGGGGGAGTGGGGAAAATCGCACTCGGGTTCGGTTCAAGACAACCGTGCCTAGTGTGAGTACAGTAAGCAGAGAGCAATTGGCCTCCAAAAGCAATCGTTTGGAAGCTATACATAAATTATCGCAAAGATGGCAAATCAATCTGGCAAAAGACAGCATTTAGTCTCAAAAACAATCAATTGTCTCAATACATACACAGACATTCTGTTAATGGCGTCCGCCCATACAGAACAAGCATCACTATGATTCTGGCGATGACATCATTCTCCGAATCATTCTTCTCTTTACTTCTTCTCGTGAGGGAAATATGATGTTTTTGGGTGACGAAGATTTGTTTTTCAAGCAAATGAAGGGAAAAACAGTGCGGTGTGGGATGCGGAAGAATAACAGTAATGTGAAAATGACAGATGCACCTGTCATACGAGTTGTGATTTCTGAATGGTCGAGACAGATGTACATCTGTACTATCAGGCTTGTTCGAGATGCATCAGCACTGCGCAGACTGATCGGCGCATGACATCAAAGTACCGCAAGAGCGATTCAAAAGCATAAGGAATCTCCAAATGCTCTTACAGTACTTTGATGTCATACACTGATAGGTCTGCACAGCACCGATGCATCTTGTACAAGCCTATTGTGCACACGTGGAAGATAAACAGCACACAAATTGTTGGATCATCTTGGCAGTGGCTAAAAGTTTTGTCCATCAGATTTAGTACAATGACAATGGCTGTAGAATATGCCTCTCAAGACACCACAAAATCCAACAGCACTGCTTGGACAATAGCTACGTTTACATGGACACTTTTTGCTTCAATCTGAATTAATTCATTCCGATTGATGAATCAGAACGTAGTGTTTACAAGAATGCTATATAATTCCTAGTTATCGGATTGATGTGCGAGTTTATATGTCACAAGCTTCTGATCGTATTTAATCTTTTGACGTGCACACAGCACAAACATACAAAATACAGTTTCCTGCTGTTATTGCATACTAACCATCCTCCTTTTCATTGTTTTAAAAAGCATATATTAATATTTATCTATTTTGGGTCCTAATTAGGCGACAACAAGCACATGAACCATTGAGTCGTGTTGCTTATATTTATCAAGCAGTAAAAGTGCCCCTTCCCGCACCCAAAACCAGTCGTCTGTGGATAAGAGAATGAAACAAGGAATGGTGGGACGTTATCCTGCTCTACTTTACAGACTTATTTATGACACTTTAATCAATAGAAAGAACATCTCGTTCTGCACGTCACACGTCATTATGCTATTTCAATGTCATTGCACATGCGCAGTACTCTCTAAGTTTTGGTTTTCAGTCTGATCAAGTGTTTACATGTCCTTTCGATCGGATTACAAAAAGAATAAACCACCCCTTACAATATGAATGAAATTTTAATCATATTTGGTCAATTCCGATTTACAACATAAACGATGCTCAGATTGCATAATTTCTTGAAGAACGATTACGGAGAGCAGATTGTTAAGGGGAAATATAATGCAAACAATGGACGATATATCAATAATTTGTGGATTTAATGTTTTTGTGGACAAAAAGTGCTGTTGGATGCAACGGACTTGATTTCATTACAAATGTATGAAGTTCCATTTTAATTTTGTGTGTTGTCATTTGCACTCCCGACACAAATTACAATATTACTGTTCCTGGAGCATCTGTTGTAAAACAGACACCATAGATTGACCCTTAGAAACTGTGGCAAGGGGGGCGTGGTTCAGCGAGGTCTGTGACTGGAGAGAGAGTCAGTAGACAAGCGGTGAGTAAGTGGGTTAAGTACAAATGACAAACACCTGTCTTATTTCAGTAATTGGCGTGAAGAGACCACATAAGCCACCTGGGAAAGGAGAAGGAGGAGAGGGACTGGCTGCAGACTTGTGGTGCTGGACTGTGCAGTGAGAGCTTTGGAGAGCGGGACATTTGATTTGAAAGGACTGAGTTTGACAGTGCACGTAGCGTGGATTTATGTTCTGTTTTGGATTATTGTTTTATTGGAAATAAAAACCACGAGTCTCAGTCAAAGGAAGTCTTCTTCCTTTGAATCTTGTTACAGTGGTTCATTTGAATCTTGTTACAGTGGTGCCGAAACCCGGGAAGGATGAAGCAGCCACCGCCATGCAAACTCTGTCAGCTTCACCGTTTGCAGACGTCATCTCATCCCTCGTGGTCCTCCATCAGGAACAACACCAGGCATTGCTGGACATGTGAAGTGACCAGGAGCGTCGCTTCCAGGCGATTGTCCAGGCACAACAAGAGGACCGCAAGAGGTTCCGGAGCTGGATGGACCGGGTGTTTCGGGCAGAAGCATCAGCACACCCAGCCATGCCCACCCACCTGCCGTTGAACAAGGTGGGGCCTCAGGATGATCCTGAGGCATTCTTGGACTTATTTGAGAAGACCGCAGAGGCAGGTGGGTGGCTATGGGAGCAATGGCCGGTGCCATGCCCAGAAGGCGGGGTGGGCCCGTTCCAGAATATTCTGGTGGCCCGAGAGCTCCGTCCAGGAGGGAGGGGCTGACCACTACCGGGACCAATGGCGCTTCATCTTCCCTGCACTCTTCACGCCAATCGCTTGATCCATTTCCTGCCACTAGAGTGGCGAGTAGGTCTAGGCCGGCCTGCTGGCGTTGCGGGGACCCGGAGCATTTTATTGACAGGTGCTCAATGATGGAGGTGGGAACATTGATCCGGCTCCCGGATATCCCACGGGCTGCCTCCGATCAGGCTGGCGGGTACCAAATACCTGTAAGTATTAACTCTCTGGAGTTGGGAAATGCGCCGGTGCGTTTTGCAGGATTTTTTTCACATTGCAGCAAAACAGACTTAAAATACTCTGTCATTTTTTGTCATAGAGACATAAGTAATATATCAATTGAAACTATAGAATATCTTCTTTTATTTGTGTACACTCAGAGTAAAAACAAAATGTTGTGCTTTTTGCAAATAAAGAAAACTAACATGATGCGTGATCTGTCGTCTCCCTCTGAACGAATCCAATCTGATAGTTTTCAGAAAATGAACTGTAACTTAGTGAATACTAATCACAAAAAAATTTGACTCATGTCTAAAGAAACGTTGAAATGTCAGGTTTTAAATCGTGTAAGTCAAATCAAAAACAAAAATTCTCTGTTTATGTAATCTGTATGAAAAGAGACATGTCAGACGCCCGTGATTCAGCTCATTATCCACTAATGCGGCCACGCCCACAGAGCGAACGCTATTCAGACGCAAATTCTGAGACAATACATGTATACATCGTCGCAATTGTGTATTTATTGTCTTGAAAAGTGTTTATCTGTATGTTAAAGATCTCTGGAAGCCTCTGTTAGTTCCTGGAATGTCACATGGAATGTCTTTTTCTTTAGAGTAATTTGTGGACTAAAGGTGTACAGAGCGCCCTCCGGCTGCAAGTATGAATTGAAAACAGTATCCAGCGTTCATAGTGATAACAATAAATATTGAATAAATATTACTCCTCTATATAGAAAATTGACAAACATATGAGAATCCATCAATATTTCTCCAAATGTGCATGCTTTTAAGCTAAAAGGCTATATGAAATGCCATAGAGGTAACATAATTGTTCAGACAATTTGCATCACTGAAATACATTATATTTTAAAGTATATAATATTTTAAATTGTAATAATATTTCACAGTATTGCTGTTTTTTCTGTATGTTTGATATGTTTGGGTTTTTTCACAGCCTACCTGACTGAAAGGCGTTATTATTATGCAGGTCATTATAGCTCATTATGCGAATCTTTATTCTGTAATACGAATTTGTGAAAAATCCTAAATTAACTTATCGTATCTTAAGTTAAGACATAAGATAGAAATTTTCTGTAATACACCCCCTGTTTTAGATGATCCGAAACGTATAGCAGAGCATATAACAACTAAGTTCTATACAGTAGTAATGCAAGATGGTTTATCAAACTTACATGATAAACATGTAATAATACTAATAAGAGAATCATGAATATATTATTGGCATGTGCGCAGTATACACAATAAACTTGAAGCTTCAGTACGTGACATGACTGCCCCTTAATGAAGTCTTATTAACAAAGTTCAGTAGGAGCAGGTTCAGATAATTAACCTAATTAACACAAGTGGGGAGCATTCAGTTAATCAACTCATTAACGACAAGACGTGAATATATACACAACAGTCTTACCTCTGTTCATTTGACAGTTTATTAGCATCCCTCCAACACCCCATCTCCTCACTTCTAGTTCTATTTATTACTACATCAGGGAGAGAACTCTGGGTTAGGGAAAAAATTCTGAGCTCGGAGTCCTCCCCCTGGACAGCATGCCAAATACGCTTAACCTTTACTCTACTTAATTATATGCATGTGTGAACATGTGAACTAATCAGGTATTTCCTCTGCCAGAGCATTCCTCATGGTCCCGCTTGCTACTGCTTGAACATGTATGATCCTTTTTCTTTCAACGTGCAGTCTCAATACCCTTATCTGTAATATCCAGTGTGAAGCACTGCCTCTGGCAGTCAATTAGGGTGCGTTCACATTTGTAGTTTTGTTCGTTTGGTTCATTTGGTCCAAACCAAAAAAGAAGAAAACCAAAACATTTAGTCCTGGTCCGATCAGCGTTCAGATCACTGAACCAAAAGGCATAGGGATACATTCACAACGTGATTGGTCAAATTTTATGACGTATTGCCTATTTTGGGACGGAACTTAAAGAACATCCAAAACAATGCTGTGTGCTGAGGTAAATGTGCTCGTTGTGTGTGCGTAGCCTGCATGTGATGGTATTTTGGCCAGCTGGGAACTCGAGAAGAGCTTATAAAATGTGTAAAGTAGTCAAAACAGTGGAAGGAATCCATCCGTCACACACAAACGATCTGCTGTGTGTAGACGCGCGTCTGATGCCTGTCCTGGACAAACTTGCGACTATGACAAGAATGTGCTTGACCGATATGCTTGAAGATTCTGTCCTTTTTAGGGTCTCATCTTCCTGTTTTTGGTTCGTTTACAAGTCTTTAGTCCGTGCGTTCATATATCATTCGAACCGAACCAGAGTTTGTTTGGAAGCGGACTAAGGGCTGGCGCAAGCTCAACTGCTGCTCTAGGCAAAACCCGTCGTGCCTCCCCCACTTCACACTCACAATTAAACTCGATCATTGAGATGCATGTAAAAGAATTAAGGCTTTGTTTAGTGGAAGTTTATTAATAAATCAATAAAGTAAAAGCATGTACAATCATGTTTTCGGGTTTCTTTTTCTTTTTTTTCATTCTGCAATGTAAAAAATAATCAGCACGTAACCACTAACTGTAATTATATAGTAAGAATATCTCCTTGAAGATTCGGGAGAATTCCTGGTGGGACACTGATAAACTGGGCCGGTAGTAGCCTACTTTGACATAAAGCAGCAGTTTATGGGACGCGCAAAGCACAAGTCTCTAGTTCATTTTCAATAAGAGAGACATGAAAGCTGCAAATTGGTGGTAGTTCTAATAGTGGCAAAGCGACGGTATGCATGCGGTTCTCACGCTCAAAATCCCGTCACTTGCGCGTACACAGCTCTTCGTTATAAATATATGGCATATGTAAATATTACATACACAAAAATGTGAGCTACGTAGGTGACCACTCCTCCGCTTTCTCTCAAACACACATAGGTGGAGAGCGAACTAATTCCAAGGTGAGGATAAGGAGATACGCTTCCCCTTTAAAAACAAATACATTTCCTTGTAATAGTTCCAGTTTCCGTGTCGTTGCACAACATACACAGCCCAACATAAACACTCCTGACAAATCATTATTAAAGCATCCAATTACATTCACAAACCACTGTTAATTTCAACAGAAAATGTATAATGGATTTGGCATGGCAGAAAGCGCGCAAAGAGCGTTCCCTCAATAATCACTAATAAGTTGTCATATTAGGCAACTTTATTGCAATCTCACAAAGTTCTCTTAAAATGTCTGCACAATGAATCTCTTATAATAATGTCTAACATTAGTGTTATTATTATGAGAGGATTTGTGAGCGTGCAAACTCATAGTCCACTCACCACTCCAAATGCCGGTGTTTTTGTTCGGTGTGCTATATACGCCGCTCTTGGTTGGGGCAGGGCAGGTTTTGGAAATTGGTAGAATGAAGGAAAGATAATTTAGATTTAGAATAACTAATCTGGTGATAACTTTTTGATATAAGTGAAGTAATTGCAAACGAACGTTTAACAAAATAAATTACTCACTACTTGCCGCCCTCACTGTGCTGCCTAGTTCACCTACACGCCAGCCCTGCTACGACCCATCTTTTCAGCGGTCTCGGTCCGCTTGTTTGGTGTGCACCAGGGTTCCGATGGCAGCGTTTACATAGCCTATGTTCAAATGAACTGCACAAACAGAGCAATCGCACCAGGGTTCGATTTAATCGAACCAAACATGCCAAGTGTGAACACACCCTTAGAATGAAATATAGGCTATGTAAAATATTCACTTACTCTCACACACAAAGAAACGTTCATGAGAACAAAACCCCAACTTTTCCTTTTAACAACCATTTCTTATTGCCGGGATGGTAGCATCAATGTACATATTACTGTATTTTTTTTTTTTTTTTTTTTTTTACTATAAAAGTTTTCTTTCAAGTGCAGTTAAATGATTCACTGCATCCTCGTCCATTTGCCACTGTATTGAGCCGGTTGTAAAAAAAAATATGAGTTGATTGAAGTCTGCTGCCTAAAGTACACATTTTTTTTTTCTACAGTTGAATGATTTTACATGTTGAGGAAGTTCCCATTGCTTTGTCTCCTTAATGAGTATGTGTGTTTAGATGAATAATTGTTGTTGTTTTTTTTTATTCTCACATCTTGTCCTAAACTGGTTTGACTAGTTTTGCAGAAGTAAAAGACAATTCAGAGCTGCTGTTCGACACAACATTTCAGAGGAGGAAAAAGCAAGATCTACAAATGTTATTTGACGTGAGTGTTTTTCTTTAGTTGTTTTCATGTGTCGTTTCATGATGTGTCATTGGTAGGGATGGGTACGAGAACCGGTATTTTTTATTTATTTTTTTGGGGACCGGTACATAATTGGGTCGCTTCAGGATAAACGATACTGTCAAAACTTGTGTTGTTGTATCTTCGTATTTACTTAATGGCTAATTAGAAGCTGCGGCTAGAATGGAGACAACACTAGTAATATTACACTAGTAATATTATGAACCATTTACAAACAAAACGCCATCTACTTCTAGCAATGTGCTGAATTTACTCTGTCTCCATCGTGTCCCAGCTCCAACTGCAACTGCCCTGCCTCAGGCGAAGGTAACATTTATAATAAAATAAGTCTTTATTTCGAAAATTTCGATTCCTCTTATAGATTCCTTTAGCCTATGCGCATTTCAATATGCCTTTCAAGTGCGAGACGACTCGCGGGCTGTTTACTGTGCTGCACACACATTCCAAGCGTGCTGACAGTTACACCATTCATGCGCGTTGTTTTCTGTGCTGAACACACAAAAAAGTAATATTAATGTGATTTTAAACCATTCACGAGCAAAACGACGTGTGCACTGTTTTCTGTGCTGCAGACTTGTAACAGTGCTGATCCTTACAAGTCTTAAAGTGACAGCACTTACTGCTGCCGTCTCTAACAACACTAATCAAGCAACAAAAATTCACTTATTCTTGACTAAGTAACTTTTTTAACTATATTTGTAATGCATATTTTATTTATAAAGTGCATTGTTATTTTACATTTGATTAGTTTCTGTACTTGAATACCTGAACATCTTAAAACACTGTTTATTTCAATCATATCTTTGTTCAGTTGTATTTTTATTCGTTGCAATTGTTAATTTTTTTATTTTTCCTTTTTTAATTACTGAGTCTTTTACTTGTCTTTAATAATGATTGAAGTTTACATTAGTTAGGCTAGTTGTTTTTGCTATGGTATTTTTTAATCCATAGGCAAAAGTGAATAGGCAGGTTTAAAAGTAATAGGCTATTTCCTCAAAAACATTTTATTTAGATATTGATTGTCAAATTATGAATAAGATTGAGGATGCTACTGCTGATGTGTGGATCTGTTGTGCTCTTTCCTTGCTGGATTGTGCTTTTGGAATTTGTCCATCACTGAATGAGTGTGTGCTCTATGGTACGCGTACCCCTGGGGGTACGTGAGGTGACAAAAGGGGGTACGCGAACAAATGCTGAGTAGTTCATTTAATTCTAACTTAAAATAATTTTAAAATCGAGCATGTATTTCTAACTGCCAAAATGTAGTAAATCCAGTACATTTAATCAAAAATGACTGCATCCACACAAGCAGCATGCATAGATTGCGTGCAGAATCTGCTGCCTTAAATCGCGCTAAATTACTGCCGTTCTCGACAATGCACCTTTTTAAAAGTGGAGATTTAGCACTTACTCGCATGAAGAACAAATTTTTTCTCCCTCAGCAAAACCAATGTAATTCTATTTTTGTTCAATAATATTTTTACTTTATTTTGTATTTTGAGAGAATTTCATGATACTAATTAATATTTATGCAATAATTATGATCAATTTTTCCCATTGAAAATAATAAAAAAAAAATTTCTCAATTTTTCAATTAATGTAGTATTTCAGGTTAAAATAGAGTCTAGTCCTTTAAAATATATATATTTTTTATTTTAGCGCCATCTGGTGAGAGTATAAAAAGAAAAATGTGTAATACCATAGTGTAACCACTAGATACTTGTACAACTCTCTATGGAGAGGCTTTTGAATTCTCTAGTTGTTTTTGGACATATTTACCTAATTTTTTCAGGTTGAGGATATGAATATATATTTAAACATTCTCAAAGACTATTGTTAAAAGTCCGTGCCCTGACATAGACTACGTTACCCATAATGCATGTGTTCATATGTAGTTCTGCCAGCTCACGGTTATGCTAGGCGCTTTCACTTTCGTGTGGTCCAGGGCCATGAGAGCAGTATTCACGGTGCAGAGAATTGCCATCCTTTGTTAATCCTATGCTAGTCTTGTGTGTAGAAGTACTGTGTGCGTTCTTAAGATGTAAGTACGGCTTTGCATGAAAGACGCGTTTATTGCAGAGTTATTTATTTATTTATTGCAGAGTTGTGGCAAAGTTGTTATAATTGTGTTATTCCCTACTGCTATACTGCTGATGCCGCTACGGCGTTCCACAAGTGCTCCTAAAGTAGGCTGAATTATTGAATGGATTGCACATATTCTCAAAACTTTGCTCTGTGTTACAGACAGTGTTTTATAAGGTGTGTGTGTGCTCATGAGTGAGTGGGTGTATCTAAATCACACTCTTGATGTTTTAGAGTGTCTCCCCTTTACAGCTGTGTACTTTTTTTCAGAATTGTGTCTGATTTGTAGATTTTACACAAAAAAAATTCTGAGTTTTTGTTTTTGTCGATTTCCCATTCATTTCCTATGGTCGGTCACTTTTGACCGAAGAATCATGCCCTCAATTTTTTGTGTGTGTTCATGTTCCAAATGCCATAAAAGTCACCAGGTTTCGTACCATTCCGATGAAGCTGCAATTTTTAACATTTCAAAACAGAACATTTTTCGGTCAAAAGTAAACGAATTGAGTAATTGTTGTAAAAAAAACCCCATTGTATCATAAGTGTACTGTGATTTTTTTTTTTCAAAACTTTTGGTAACTAAACAGAATTTTAGTGGCAACATGTTACAATGTTCACGTTAATAACTGGTAACCTACTGTTTTTTGTAGTGCTTGATACAAGTTTCACAATTTCAGTTCATAAGCTTGTGACATGATTCCGATCTTAATTGAATATCGATTTATTTGGATAAATATCAGGTACAGTGGCTACATGTTAATTTTTCTCAAGGAAAAAATCTCTGATAATCCCTTTAATATCCCTTTAAATAAGAAAATCATTTTAATAATAATACTGGTATTATTATTAAAGGTTAAAATTCACAATTCAAATTAATAATAGTTATCTTAGATGTGTAAATCTGCTTTATGAGCATAAATACTATGTTACACAATGCCGCCTAAACATCTTTGGTGATTGTCGCACAGGTGAGGGTCAGCAGCTTATGTACTGTTACCTTGCACAGTGTGGGGAAAACGTGATCGGTACAGACTGGTCCAATCAAGAACCCTACCAATTCATGGCCCTTTAATTGTAGTTTGCTGAGGTACTCATTTTTTCTAATGTCTTTTCAGACACGTTTCAAAACAGCTGGATGGAGTTCAGAACAATGGAACAAAACATAGGGCTCTCGAGATATGTTAATGAAAGTTTTATATCTTCAAATGCAGAACTGAAATCTTAATGGAGACATTGAACAACACAGCCTCTAAAATGAGTTCTAATGAGGAGAGGGAGGAGCAGGATGTTGTTCAGTACCAGAATCTGAGAACAACATCTCCAGAGCCCAGCTGTGTGTCTATGAAGAGTGACGGATCCATGCATGAACCTTTTAAATTCTGTGATGGAACAGTGACCTCTAACCCCAGGTGAGACACTGGAGACAAATAACAGTTTTATAACAAACATCAGTGATAAAGAGATCATCTTAATTATTGTTGTGTCCATATAAAAAGCAGGGGGGTGTAATTGTTGTTTAAAAAAAAAAAAAACTTGCATCATAACAAGTGTATTGTTTTTTTCAAAACATTTGGTAACTAAACAGAATTTCATTAAAGTCCCTGTAAAGTCATTTTAAAGTATGTGTTCTGAGTTTGTCACTCCGCAGAAAAATGTTATTAACCACCCAGCCAAATTTGAATGATTAAAAAAATCTGCAAGTAAATGAAATAAGTTATCAAAATTTAAAAAATAGGCAGCACTCTCTGCTCTCAAACGCTGGGGGCGTGTCCGCTGTCGGCGCTGAAACCACACCTACTCGCGAGAGCTGCAGTCTCAGGCTACGTTTACACGTGGGTGGCTATTTTCATAAACGGACATTTCAATCTCTCCGGTTTCAAAAATAACATTGTGCACACATGTCAGTTTTCAGAAAAATGTTCATTTACACGTACCCGTGTATATATGCCATCAAGAGCATGCAAAACCTATAGGTGGCGGTGTAACGAGAAGCTCAAGCCCACGTAAGCCAATCAGAATCCCGAAAATAGCAACGAATAATACACGAGAAGAGTTTGCACCAACATAAATAGCAACGAATAACAACATGAATAGCAACGAATAACATAAACATAAATGCGACTGCTACTCTAAACGCTTCCATGATCACATGTAAACATAGGTTGCACTTTTGACGTAGGTGCGAGCTCTGGCGCATACTGTGACGTTGGCTGCCTAAACACCCGTTTGTCTCAGTTTACATGCAAACGTGCAAATGAAGATTTTCAAAATCTCCACTCTGGCCGGAGTTTTTAGAAAGACTCGTTTTCAGAGGCGAACTCTCCGTCTGCGTGTAAACGAAGGCCGCAAACGAAGGGAAATTTCTCCGTTTTTCAAAATAACCATGTTAGTGTAAACTGGGCCTCGACTGACTTGTCTAATGAGTCAAACATACTGATGCATATAAAAAGAATCATGTTAGAGGGTTGCAAATTTTAGTAGAGTTACTGTGGACTACCTACTTATTATAACATAAGCACACAAGGCAACTTACACTCATTTGTGGGCACGTACTGCCGACTGTTGTTGAGTCAACAAATGACGGCGCCGCGAGATGGGAGGATGAAGGCCAGGACGGGAGAGACTCTGTCCGGCCCCATATCATCGGTTGTCGGTGAGACGGTAGGAAGAGCTAGGCGGGAGGGAGGCCGAGGTCTGTTCAGTCCCGTTCGCTATAAACAGCGGATTATCAGTGAATCCCAGCTGTCCGATAAAAGTTCTTAAATCTATCCGATGTAGAACGATTATTTTAGAGACAAAATTAATCCACCCCTTTATATCATCGTTTTAGGAAATTTAAATAAGGAGACCGAGCTGTACTGTGTATTATATTTATAACAACCATGTAATATGCATTTGCGTGATGAAAGAATTACTAGCTAAATGTGCAAAAGGCTGTATAACTAACAGTAATCAGACCTGCAAACTCCTCAGAGTAAAAAAGGTGACAGTGTCGCGGGGGGTGGGGGGTGCCCCAAGCTTGATTTTTTTTGTGATTTTAATATGCAAATTACACATTTCTGAGCACGACTTAAAGATAATGACACATTTAATGTTTTTAAAATGATTTTATTTACAACATTGAAACGCAAGGTAGTGTTGTGACGCATGACACAAATAAAAAATAAAAGACTGACAGACATGAAAAACATTTTTTTTTTTTGTCTCTTAGCTTGGATGAGTGTTTCACAAGCTCTCTTGCACCTGGCTGCATGTCGCTTTCTGGCCAGCGCCTCTGGCCATCTCCTTTAGGGTTGCCTGCTTCCTCAGAGCTTTGTCCTTGGTTCCGGCCGACATGATGTTGTGGCACATCCTTTGGTCCACTGGCCCATACTTCAGGTCTTCTCTTTCAAACATCTGCAATGCTGTCTGCTTCCGGGTCAGCAAAGCGTGTTTCACAGTTTGGATGGCACTCAGAGTGGAAATGTTCATGCTGCCACTTCTCAAGTCAATGATTTCAGACATAAGACTGAATGAAGACTCCACTAGTGGCCCATGGAACACAGACAACGCTGCCTTTACTGCCATGCTGCCAATCCAGCTCGTTTTTTTCTATAGACAGTACTCGCAAAGGTGTAACGATCAAGATTAACTTAAAAATTCCCCGGAGTTGTCCTTTAATGTTACACTTACTCTCACATCAGCTATTGTGTAAAGTCACATTTAACTTCTTACTTACATCATGAATGACACCTTCGCACTCATGCGGACGCACAACAACTTAATATTCAGGGTAACGTTAGCTAAGAATTCGAGTAGTAGCCGTAACGTTATATCTCGGAACTCAGGGCAGAGCACCCGGCTAACGATAAGCCTAGCTAACGTCATAGGTATGATGACAATACAATATGCAAAAGCAGTAGCTGACGTTAATTGAATCAAGCAAACAAATAGCTGTTATTTTTGCTCCAAAAAGCTTGACTTACCTTGAATTTAACTGTCAATAAGCTTCTTTGCATCAGACTCGCGTGTAGCCATTCAATGACGATCTCTCAGTTGTTGGTGCTGTGTGCTTCAAGATTCTGACGCAAGTGCTAAGATTCCGATTGGCCAAGAGAAAAGTGCTAAGATTCCGATTGGCCCAGAGAAATATCAATTATAAGAATTATCCAATAATGTTTTGCAATTCTAGCCCGCATGGCATGCAGATGAAGGGTGGCATGCAGATGAAGGGCGGCATGCAGATGAAGGGCAGTGCACCCCCCCCCCCCCCAAAAAAAAAACTCAACGGTTCTACGCGATTCACATAAATGACCCAAATGACCAAGAAAAAGGTGATTGTCACCTAAAAGTGACAAGTTTGCAGGTCTGAATTGACACTCGAGATTGAGGGACTGAGCTACTGTAGCGTTAGGGGCGGCGCCACGCTCGGTGCGTCATCGACAGTTATACAGTTTTAGGGGCGGGGCCATGCTCGGGGGCTCCAGTGCGTCATCGGAACCCCGTTTTAGCTCCTCCCAAAAAATCCTGCACAAAGAATTGGTGAAAAACTGTTTAATGCTCTAACTTCACAATTTAGCACTACACAATTCACAGTTTTTGTAATGTGTTTCAGCAATACATTTGTAACATTTATAATGTGTTTAGAAACAATTTTCAGAATTGACTTTACAAGGATTTAGTTTATTGGCAACATGTTACAATGTTCACAGTACAATAACTGGTAACCTACTGTTTCTGGTCACCTTCAAATCACATCTAAAAACCCACTTGTTCACAATAGCATACAATACCTGATACCCATCACTTTTGTGTTTTATTGTAATCTATGTTTTTGATTGATATTTTATTTTTGAGAGTTTGATTGTAAGGCAACCTTGAGGGTCCTGAAAGGCACCTAAGAAATAAAATGTATTATTATTATTATTATTATTATTATTTATTATTATTTAGTAGTGCTTGACACAAGTTTCAAGATTTGTGATATGATTCCGATCTTAATTTAATATTGATTTATTTGGATAAATATCAGGTACAGTGGCTACATGTTAATTTTTCTCAAGGACAAAATCTCTCAATTAAAGTTGTAAACATATAAGGAGCCCTTTCAGCTGGTATTATTATTAAAGGTTAAAATTAACAACTCAAATTAATAATAGTATTTATGCTCACAAAGCAGATTTACACATCTAAGACAACGATGTTACACAATGCCACCTAAACATCTTTGGTGATTGTCGCAGAGGTGGGGTCAGCAGCTCTCGAGATATGTTAATGAAAGTTTTATATCTTCAAATGCAGAACTGAAATCTTAATGGAGACATTGAACAACACTGCCTCTAAAAGGAGTTCTAATGAGGAGAGAGAGGAGCAGGATGTTGTTGAGTACCAGAATCAGAGAACAGCATCTCCAGAGCCCAGCTGTGTGTCTATGAAGAGTGACGGATCCATGCATGAGCCTTTTAAATTCTGTGATAGAACAGTGACCTCTAACCCCAGGTGAGTCAATAACCAGAACTGGAGACAAATAACTGTATTATAACATAAACATCAATGATAAAGAGGTACAAGAGCTACATGTTCATTTTTCTCAAGGAAAAAATCTCTCAACTAATGCTGTAAAAATACAAGGAGACCTGTCAGATGTTATAATTCATAATGGTTAAAATTAACAACAAATTAAAGGTGCACTATGTAGTTTTTCCATCCACTAGGGGACGCCTATTCGAAACAAAGGCGTAGCTTGATGACGCCAAGTTTGAGCCCAGAATCTTGGGACATCTTGAGTCTTCACCTCACAGCCAGTGGAAATAAATCGGGATAGGACTCGGGCAGAAATCATGTTCATGGATGAGATTATTAATGTTACTGTAGTATGAAGCAGCACAGGAGTGAGTGTTGGGGGAGCTGAACGAGGCCGCTGGAGCGATTGCGCAACACATGCCGCGAGCAGCGGAACTTTTATTATGCCACAGTTGCTGGTGCCGCTTCCGCTTTTACGGTCATGAGTATGAGGTAACACAGCTCTTTTTCTCACATTAGATACATTTGAGAGTGTTGAAAATGATGTTATAACGTTACTCTGTGCGTTCCCTCGGTGGCTGCTGTGAGACACTTGTTTGATACACACTGCAGTAAGCTAGATCAATTTTAGAACATATTAAATGCTGGATGACTTGTGTTGATAAATGGCATGCAATAATTTTAAAACATATTGTATGATGGAGAAAATGCTGTATTGTTGTTACTAAAAATAAAGCTGCATCCGATTATGCTATATTATCTACGTGACAAAATATTGTGTTTTTCTCTGAGGCATGGTAAAGCATGGTACTGGCAAAAAAATCAAGAAAATTTGATTTAAACAATAAGACTAAACATTTTGAGCTATATAACAATAGTTCCCTTTCGAAAGGGATGCTATGGGAGGAGCGTCACACGTGACCCGGTGTCTGAAAGCCAAATATTCCAATCCGTATTGGCCGGCGACAGCCTATGACGTCATATGGCGCAAGCCGGAAGTATAAAAGGAGCACCTGGAGAAACAGTCAGTATCTTCTCGTCTTTCGGGACTGTTGTGTCTTTGCCACTGTTTCAACTACTCAGTAAGAAAGTTGCCAAACTATGTCCAAGAACAAGGAAAAACATTTTAGGAAGTGTGCTGATCCGTGTCCAAGATTCTTGACACCGGAAGACAAACACACCCTATGTGTTTACTGTTTGGGAGAAGAACACGCACGTACAGTGCTCGAGGGTGCCGTCTGTGTAAAATGTGAGCGTTTTCCCATGAAAACGCTCTGTTCCCATCTGGCCCTCTTCTTGAGGGAAGAGGCGTTGACATCTGTGCCCAGTGGTTCTGGCCCCGCTAGTGCTGAGGCAGAGCGGCGGCTGCATTCATGGGGTTCACAGATGGAGCTCACCGCAGAGTTTGAGAGAGGTGTCATTGTCTCTCAGCCTCCGGCGGCGGCTGACAGGGATGAGCTCCTGAATGACAATGATGTCCTGTCTTTGACATCATCGGATCCAGGAGCGAGTGTTCTTCTGGCGGCTAGCCCCAGAGAGCAGGGGATGCCCAGATGCCTCCATGCCCAGCGTACGCTGAGTTACTGGAGGTTATGGAACGCGCCTTGGGCAGGTTGCAGCTGCTTTGGGAGCGTGTGAGGAAAGAGACCGTACGTGGAAGGCTTGATGAACGGTTTCTTTCTGGCCATAACCCCGTAACTCCCGTGAGCCTTCCATTCCTTCCAGATCTCCATGTAGAGATTGAGAAGGCATGGAAGAACCCAGATCTCCATGTAGAGATTGAGAAGGCATGGAAGGGGGAATTTCGCTGATGTGGAGGATTGAGCCAACATCGTACGTGTCGATGCCTGTATGCTAGGCCCCACTTTATAGAACTTTTTAATGCTATGAAAAATGTTTTCCCCTGAGCCACTTGATTTTCCATTCAAGTTTGAGTTGACAGTGCTAGCTTTCTAGCCTCTGTCCTCTAGGGCTCAGTACAGATTTGTGAATCTGTTTAGAGAGAACATTTATCCTATTAGGATGGCATGTGTTTCAAAGCATTGTGTTTGCTTTGAGTTCTAGTCTTTTGCCCTACATTTGTTATGTGAGCTTTATTCTATGCTGCCACAGGTTAGCACCTGTTCTCATAATAGCAAACCTTTTATATTAGCCTCTATTTAGAGAAAGTGGTGACTATATTTCATATTCCCCAGTTATGGTTTATTTGTGTCACTGAGTGCATCACCTGTTAAATTGCATACTCAGGGTAGTGTTAGAACCACTTTCACAGTCTGGTTTCTATTAAGCTCCCTTTGATGATCTTGACAACAGCTATATTGCATATAACTTTGGATTGAAGGCTCTTAAGGTTCAGCCTCCTTCTAGTTAGCAGCTTGTGTTTTTCAAGTGCTGTTGTTATGTGATCATAGTCGCTCACAATCAATGTTATACTGCCACAGGCTTATGCTACGTGTCTTTTTAAGGCAGTAGGCCTTGATAGGCCTCCCTTAGACCATGTAGGCATTTATGGGTTCCCTTTAGTCACTTGTTAGGGTACATTGCCTGCTGGAATGTGTAGCTATAGCACAGGTTGTAGTTAGCTTCTCACAACTGTTGCTGGGTTAGAGCTGGTTCCCTGTAAGCTTGGTTTCCCACTAGTTGGCATCACATGTCACTGAAATGGTAGGCCCTAATAAGGCCTCCTTTTTAGTTTACATGTTGGAAAAGTTTTGTGTTTATGTGTTACAAATGAGCTGAACGCCACTTGTTGCTGAACTTGAAGGCCCCATAGGCCTCCTTTTTAGCTGACATGTTGGCAGGATGCTTGTGAAATCCAGTACCACTATTGGCCATGCCCCACCTCTGTTTGAGTAGGCCTTAGGCAGGCCTCTCATGGAGTATGGTGGCGGAATATGCATTTCCTTTTCAGTAAAGATTTTCCTTTGAATGCATGGCCTGATGGTTGGTATGGTTATGGTCACTGCTAGCTGATGCCACGTGTCTACAAAGGTAGGCCTTCTTGTGTAGCATTCTGGAGTTCAGTTATGTACTCCTCTCATTTTGAGAGAAAAAAGGTGCTTTTACTGAGTATGTTTCTGAGTGGTTGACCTCTCAAGGTGAGTTTTTGTGCTAAAACCTTACTGAGGTTTGGTTTTAACTACATCTGCCTCCTTGAGTTTGGGTAATAATTTAGGTGATAATTTAACCTCTTTTTGGTTCGGTTATTTATCCTTCCTGGTGCTTCAAACACTGCCACGACATTACACTGTATTAAGCACAAACTAGGCTACAATAATATGTGAGGAACATGTATGTACATGTTTGTATTTTTGAAGGAATAACGTTTATGCGTGGTTATTGAAAAAACAAAAAACTTAAGTCACTGAAATAAGGCCAAAAATTATATATTAATCTGTGTTCACAAGACTCCTGGGTATTGGAGGTTGTAGACTAGAGTTTTTGCTTCAGAATGATGTAAAAATTATTCTGCCTACTCCTTCATATAAAACAATAGAGAGATTTAAATTTTGTAAGACACGTTTTGTCAAGAAACACAGTATGCGTGGAGGTGTGAATCATCATGAATAATGGGTGATTCTCATCTGAGAATACAAAAGAATCGCATAATAATGACCTGAAATGACTTGCATAATAATGAGCTCTTTCAGTCAGGTAGGCTGTGAAAAAACCTGTGAGACACTGATCATGTCTCAAGCTCATGGTGTATATCAAACATACAGAAAAAACAGCAACACTGTGAAATATTATTACAATTTAAAATAATGGTATTCTATTATATTCTTTAAAATATAATGTATTTCTGTGATGCAAAGTGTCTGAACAATTGTTACCTCTATGGCATTTCATATAACCTTTTAGCTTAAAAGCATGCACATTTTGAGAAATATTGATGGATTCTCATGTTTATGTCAATTTTCTATACACAGGAGTAATATTTATTGTCATCACTATGAGTGCTGGATACTGTGTTTTCAATTCATACTTGCAGCCGGAGGGCGCTCTGTACACCTTTAGTCCACAAATTAATCTAAAGAAGGACAACCATGTGACTCTCCAGGAACTAACAGAGGCCAGAGATCGCTATATCATCCAGATAAACACTTTTCAAGACAATAAATACACGATTGAGATGATGAATGCATGCATTGCCTCAGTATTTGCCTCTGAACAGCGCTGGCTCCGTGGGCATGGCCGCATTAGCGGATAATGAGCTGAATCACGGATTTCTGACATGGCTCTCTTTTCATACAGATTACATAAACAGGTTTTAAATCGTGTAAGTCAAATCGAAAACAAATATTCTCTGACATTTCAACGTTTTTTTAGACATAAGTCTAATTTTTTTGTGATTAGTATTCACTAAGTTACTGTTCATTTTCTGAGAACTATCAGATTGGAGTTCGTTCAGAGGGAGACGAGAGATCACGCATCATGTTAGTTTTCTTTATTTTACAAAAAGCACAACATTTTGTTTTTACTCTGAGTGTACACAAATAAAAGAAGATATTCCACAGATTAAAATGGTGTATAGCTCTTAATTGTATGTGCAACATTGACAGAGTATTTTGAGTCTCTTTCACACTGGTTAGAAAAAAAACGCGGTGGTCACGCCGGCGTGACCGCCGACCCGAGGGAGTTAAAGAGCAAACCAAGCTGTTCTTTATTGATAATAAAACCCCAGATGAATCTGCTCTGGGATACCGCAAAACCATATATTAGGCAATTAATTATCTCTTATGTCTCAAATCAGAGAAAGAAACATTTGTCAAATCAGAGAAGGCTTGAAATAATTCTTCATGATCTTCAAATGAAATACAATGCTAGCCCCTCAGATGCTTTGCTGGCAGAGATTAAAACAGTTCAAACTTCTTTAGAAGCTATTCTCAACAACAAAGCAGAAAAATCTGTATTTTTTGCAAAACAGCGGATGTATGTACTGCAAAAAATGCTGTTCTTACTTAGAGTTTTTGTCTTGTTTTTAGTCAAAATATCTTAAAGTTCTTAAATCAAGAAACATTTTCTTGACAAGTAAAAATTATTTTCTTGTTTTCAGGAAAAATAAGTAAAAATTAAGTAAGTTTTTCCTTAAAACAAGCAAAATAATCTGCCAATGGGGTAAGCAAAATAATCTTATTTCAAACCAAGAATAAGCTATATAATCTTATTTTCAGTTTGGACAAAGATTATTTTGCTTACCCCATTGGCAGATTATTTTGCTTGTTTTAAGGAAAAACATGCTTAATTTTGATTTATTTTTCCTGAAAACAAGAAAATAATTTGTTCTTGTCAAGAAAATGCTTCTTGATTTAAGAACTTTAAGATATTTTGACTAAAAACAAGACAAAAATTCTAAGTAAGAACAGCATACCTGGCCAATCTATTACATTGTAGATCCCACACCCAGGTCATCTCTAGTATGAAGGATAAAGAAGGAATTTGCCACCATGAAAATACAGCAATTAATACGATTTTTCAGGCATTATACAAGAAGCTCTACTCTTCCCAAACAGATCTCACTCCAGGAGATAATATGAATATATTCCTTGCCAAACAATATATACCAGAACTAACTGAAGAGCAAAAACAAGCACTAAACAAATCAATTGAAAGTAGTGAATTTTAAATTGTATTTATGGCATTCCTAAAGGAAAAGCACCAGGGCCAGATGGATTTATAATGTAATTCTTTCAAAAGTTCAAAGATTTGCTAGTCAGTCCAATGCACGAGATGATACAGTTCTCTTATAACTCTGGTAAACTCCCTAAATCCATGTTAGAGGCCAATTTTTGCCACTTATGTTTGCAATGGCTATCGAGCCACTGGCAGTGGCCATTAGAGATAACCCCTCTATTGAGGGACTTTGCCTAGGAAAGAAGAGCCACAAAATTTCTCTTTATACTAACGACATTTTGATTTTCCTAGATTCGCAACAACACTCTATCCCACACCTAATCGACCTGATATCCAATTTTGGTATAAAGATTTCACCAAAACTGGATAACTTATATCAAAATACTTTTGCCTCTATTATTAAGTCCATTAGATCAGATGTAGATAGATGGTGTAACTTATCTCTATCTCCATTAGGTAGGATTCATCTTATGAAGATGAATATATTGCCCTGCTTGCTATACCCACTTCAAATGTTACCTATTCTCATTCCTAGCAAAGCCATACAACAGCGTGGCTTCATTATTTGAGGGAAGACACTACAGGTAACAACACTGTTTTTTCATGCACCTGTCAATTTTGAGATTTTGTGCTTTTTTTAATCTTTTCATAAAGTGCTTTTTCAGACTGGTGGAAAGAAAACATCCAAAATACACTTTTAAGTGTATATTTTATAGCACTTTATCTATTTGCATCTGTTGATTTAAATTACAGCAAATATTTTTAAAGGCCATTTTTTCAAAATTAGTTTTTACTCCTGCTCTGAGTCAGAAATCTCCACTTCAGCAGAACTTACATACACCAAACATTACAGTTTTATTCCTATCTGAAGATTTTTACCGAGGGATTTGTTAATATATGATTTGCCTGATTTTATCCAACATTTTATTCCAAAAAATTGTGAAAATGTATTTTTTTTTCTGGCTATTGATAGTATTTTCTGATTTATGGAATGATAAAAATAGATATCCAAAATTCCCTCTGTAAAAACCTTTGAATATATCAAAAAATTAAACTACAATTTTCAACCCAACTTCATCCAATATCCAGATTTTTGTTCTAGAAATATATGCAAATTAGCCCATATTTAATTAGATAATGCCTCATTTGCATATTTAAACATAACATTTTAGAAAACATGTAATATAAAAAATGTTTACAATTTTTTTCTGTAATCAATTAGATGGGGAAGTATGGTGATATCTATTAGTTATTTTTTTTTACTCTGTTTGCCTGGGGTGTCTTGCCTTAAAGGGATAGTTCACCCAAAAATGAAAATTTGATGTTTATCAGCTTACCCCCAGTGCATCCAAGATGTAGGTGACATTTTTTCTTCAGTCGATCACAAATGATGATTTTTAACTGCAACCGCTGCCGTCTGTCAGTCTTATAATAAGAGTGGACGGGAACTCGAACAATAAGAGTCTAAAACACTTCCATAGACAAATCCAAATGAAACCCTGCGGCTCGTGACGACACTTTAATGTCCTAAGACACGAAACGATCGGTTTATGTGAGAAACCGAACAGTATTTATATCATTTTTTACCTCTAATACACCACTATGTCCAACTCCGTTCAGCTTCCGGTGAGTGAGGTCAGATCGCGCTCTGACAACGGAAGTGATGTCTCGCGCTCATTGAAGTATATGGGCGAGACATCACTTCCGTCACCAGAACGCGTTTTTTGACCTCACTAGCAGGAAGCTGAACGGAGTTGGACATAGTGGTGTATTAGAGGTAAAAAATGATATAAATACTGTTCGGTTTCTCACACAAACCGATCGTTTCGTGTCTTAGGACATTAATGTGTCGTCACGAGCCGCAGGGTTTAATTTGGATTTGTCTATCGTGTTTTATTTACTCTTATAGTCCAAGTTCCCGCTGACTTGCGTTATACCACTGACAGACGGCAGCGGTTGGAGTTAAAAATCATCATTTGTGTTCTACTGAAGAAACAAAGACACCTACGTCTTGGATGCACTGGGGGTAAGCAGATAAACATCAAATTTTCATTTTTGGGTGAACTATCCCTTTAATTCATTTGGCAAAAAAGGCCCAGATTAAGATATAGCTACCTATCACTGCCTATTAGACTGGGAGGATTAGCTGCTCCTTCCTTCAAATTATACCTTTATATCTGCCTATCACTGTTTTATATTGGAATGGCACATAGATGATCCAAACTCAACTTGGATAAGTGCAGAAGCACCAACTCTTTTAAGGGTGGCCTATGTTTATCCCCATTGGAAGAGCAATTAAATAAACTCACTACTTCTCGGTCAGCATCCAAATTCTTTTTTATAGTATATTGTTAAATGCAAATACAGACAGTGCAGACAAAACTAGGGAATCATTAGAGAATGATTTTTGGGAAGAAAATTCAGGTAGAGGACTGGAAAGCTGTATGCGAGATGCCCTTTTATCTTACCAATAATTTTTCCTGGGAAATGCAAAACTTTACAGTGCTTACATGTGACTCCAGACCAAAGTCATAAGATAAACCCAGAGTTGCTGTTAATTGTCTTAACTGTTTTTTTAGACATGCATGGCTTTAAAAGAAGATCTTGCTACTCATGCTCATGGATTTGTGTGTTGTCTTGTTTCTGCTGTGTGGATAGAGATGACCAGACTGGAGACCTGCAGCAGGATTCTCACCAACCAGTAGATGATGAACTACAGACATTCAAAGGCCAACACAAAACCAGCATGAAGAACAGGTATGAGAGATTATTTGAGGGAATCAAAGTACAAGAGAACCAACGCCTCCTGAACAGGATTTACACACAGCTTTACATCATAGAGGGAGAGAGTAAAGGAGTGAATGAAGAACATGAGGTTTTACAGATGGAGAAAACACCCAGAACACAACACTCACAAGACACTCCAATCTACTGCAATGACATCTTTAAACCCACACATGAACCAGGATGTGAGGAGAAAGACAAAATCAAGACTGTTCTTACTAAAGGCATCGCTGGAATCGGAAAAACAGTCTCTGTACAGAAGTTCATTCTGGACTGGGCTGAGGATAAAGCCAATCAGGATGTAGATTTCATGTTTGTGCTTCCATTTCGAGAGCTGAACTTGATTCAAGATCATCAGAAAAGTCTTCATAGACTTCTGCTGGACTTTCATCCTGAACTTCAAGATCTGGACTCAAAGATTTATGATAAATGTACAGTTTTGTTTATCTTTGATGGTTTGGATGAAAGCAGGATAACACTGATATTTTCAGACCATGAAAAAGTTTCTGATGTGACTGAGACTTCATCAGTGGCTGTGTTGATGTCAAACCTCATAAAAGGAGAGTTGCTTCCCTCTGCTTTCATCTGGATCACTTCCAGACCAGCAGCAGCCAATCAGATTCCCTCCAAATACATCAACCGTCTGACAGAAATTCAGGGATTCAATGAGCCTCAGAAGGATGAATATTTCAGGAAGAGAATCAGTGATGAGCATCAAGCCAGCAGAATCATCTCACACATCAGAAGAGCAAGAAGCCTCCACATCATGTGCCACATACCCGTCTTCTGCTGGATCTCAGCCACTGTGCTTCAGAAGCTCTTGAAATATGATCTGAGTGCAGAAATCCCTCAAACTCTGACTGAAATGTACATCCACTTCCTGTTGATTCAGATCAACATGAAGAACCAGAAGTATGAAGAGAGAGATCCAGAGAAACTTCTTCAGTCCAACAGAGAAGTGATTGTGAAACTTGCTGAACTGGCTTTCAAACAGCTGATAAAGGGCAATGTCATGTTCTATGAGGAAGACCTGAGAGAGAGTGGCATAGACGTCACTGACGCCTCAGTGTATTCTGGGCTTTGCACTGAGATATTTAAGGAAGAATCTGGAATCCTTCAGAGGAAAGTCTACTGCTTTGTACATTTGAGCTTTCAGGAGTTTCTAGCTGCTTTCTATGTCTTTTACTCCCATCTAATGAAGAACATGGAGCCATTGGATTTGTTTGAGAGGTACAGATCTGAGAAAATCTCTCTGTGTGATCTTCTAACATCAGCAGTTGATAAAACTCTTCAGAGTAAAAATGGACTACTGGATCTTTTTCTGCGGTTCTTGCTGGGCATCTCACTGGAGTCCAATCAGAAAATCTTAAAAGTTTTACTGATACACACAGAGAACAGCTCAGAGAGCATCAGTGAAACGATACAGTACATTAAAGACACAATCAAGAGGGATGACTATCAGATGGCTCTTTCAGTTGACAAATCCATCAATCTGTTACTCTGTCTGCTGGAAGTGAATGATCAGACTCTGTACAGAGAGATTCAGGAGTTTGTAAAATCAGACAAACACTTAGAGAAGAAACTCTCTCCTGCTCACTGCTCAACAATCGCCTACATGCTTCAGGTGTCAGAGGAGGTGCTGGATGAGTTCGATCTCATGAAATACAACACATCAATTGAGGGTAGATGGAGACTGATACCAGCTGTGATGAACTGCAGAAAAGCTCTGTGAGTATTCATTCATGTGATCATAACTCTGTTTTATTTCTATAATACAAATCCCCCTCTCCTCCCTCTCCCTTTCACCCTCCCTCTCACCTGCACACATTCACACCTCTCTGTCTGGGATATGCCTGTAATTATTATTATAGAATTATTATTCTTTTGTCTTTATTATATTTACTGATGCCTTTCCATTTACACTGTTTTAGTCACTCGTTTCTTTAATCAAACTTCTCACTTCACAATCTTTGCCTTTGTATCAAAACATTACAAGGATCATTACTTTTCAAAATTAATCACAAAACATAATCACACCTGGAAACAGGTTCTTAAGGGCTTGCAGCATGTTAGATTAGCACAACATCAAACCATAATTTATGAGATTAAAACCTTTTTTTTCCATCTCATTTTATAAAATCAGTCGAGTGTTTGAAAAAATGTTCTGTGATCCGATGCGGCTTCTTATCACAGTATGAGAGAGAAAATAAATAATATTATAGTATTCTATTCTGTGATGAAGACTGACGATAATTTACTTAAAGAACAGACATAAACCACATATTGTTGCAATCCTCTGTTTATTGACATGCTTCATCAGTTTACACGACTCTATCTGCATTTTATGCAGATGCAGTTATCTCTGGATGCCTTTGTCCACATTAAGGGATTTCCCTTAGTGTCATCATTTTTAATGAGTCACAATTGTGGACTTTCTGCACCCTTTGGCTTCCAGTAAGAATGAAACAGAACTTATATCATTGCATTATTGCTCCATAAAAACAAGACACATAAAATACAAGTGATTAAAAATGGAATTAATCTCTTCACCCTTATAAATGAGCCTCTTGTTGAGTATATAAGACAATGTCAAAAAAATTTTCTGGAGATGGAGCGCACCAGATCTCTCTTTATGCAGATGATGTCCTGCTATACATCTCTGAACCTGAAAAGTCAATTCTTACGCTATCAAAATCTATTTCAGATTATAGTAGCTTATCTGGATCTAAAATTAATTTACTTAATTTACAAAATAACAAATGGTTTTAAATATCTCTGTATCTTTATTACACTAGGATGATCTATTGGATGATCTATTTAATACAAACTACACTCCTCTTGTCGATTTGATCAAAAAAGACCTTAATACTTGGCGTACACTCCCCATTTCATTCCTGGGTAAAATAAATGTGATAAGAATTAATATTCTCCCTAAATTTTATTTATTCCAATCCCTTCCTGTTACTTGGCTGAACCCCTTTTTTTATCAAATAAGTTTTATTAAAATACAGATTTAAAGAAGGATTGCAATATTACAGACTCTTTTAGCTAAAATACAAGACAAATAAACAAAAGACAGAGAAAGACATCACCAACCATCCCTTACCAGACCTGTGTACATTAAATTGTGAAATATGTAGCATTTACAAATGAATATTGTAACCTGTACTACAATCATAGAGTTTCATCTTCAGTTACCATAACACATATTTTAACTTCCTTAATATACTATGTCTAATGTCTTTACACTAAGAAACTATACTATTTTCACACACGCAAACAGAATCTAATTGCTATTACACCAAGTGCCGACAACCGCTTCCTATACTATATTTCAAAGTGAACTGAAGCCAATAATGTCTCTAATTCACACAATGGCTTTTAAGTATTTAAAGCGTAAATCATACTTTTAATAAAGTAATTTCTTATAATAAATCTTTTTATCCCCATTATAAGGTTCATCCTTTGGTACATCATTATCTAGTGGCATCTTATACTTTTGTAATCCTCAACACACACCCCAGAAATTAAATTGTCTTGTCAAGGGTTCTCCCCCTAAAGCTTTCCTGAGTTCCAGGATCTCCTAAAGGGTTTCAGTGACCCAAGCTCAGGTCTCAGTGCTGCTGGATGCATTGCTGTCGTTGCTTGCTATCGTAGTCTATCTTATAACTGAATAAGAAGCATACACAAACTATATAGGACTCCTTATGCTACTTCTGCCCCCTTCTTTCAGGGTTTTCAGACTCACTCAAGGCCGTTCAGTGCTCTTGGTTTCTAATGAGTTTGTCCTCCTCATCTGTTCTCTTGCTGTGTTCAAACACCCTGCATCAATCACAGCAAAATGACTTGTCATTTCAAATACTACAATATGTCTACTAGCACATCTTATTTATAATGAGCTGATTTTCAATTATTCATTTAATTGTGTTGTATGCTATAATAACATAATTAACTATAGTTCCCTTTCGAAAGGGAACTTCAACTCTGCGCTGATCGCGCTATGGGGAACGTCACTCATGACTCGTGTTTGAAATGCCAAGAATCACAACACTCCAATCCTATTGGCCGGCGACAGCCTATCACGTCAAACGGCGCGAACCGTGACGTATAAAGGGAGCGCCTGGGGAAGCAGCCAACATCCTTTCATCTTTTCGGGACTGTTTTTTGTTCGTGCCATTGTTTCACAAACTCCGGTAGGAAATTACTTCTTTTTGTCTGCAAACGTTCAGGAGAATGTGTTCATCCGTGTCCCCTGGTTTGACACTTGATGTACACGTTTCTGGCGTTTTTCTGTCTGAGAGGAGCGAACGCATAGACGATGCTTGAGGGCGGCGTCTATGTGTGTTTGTCTATTATTCAGTGCGAGCGTCTCTTCTGTTCGGACGCTCTGTTCTCGTTTGACACTCTTTCCGAGGGAGGAGGTGTCTGCATCTGTGTTTGTAGCCCCGTGTGTGCTATGACCGCTCCTCTGTCTGCTGGGTATGTGAGCCGTTGTGTTTTTGGGACGCGCTTTTCAGCAGGCTGCAGCTGCCGTGAGTGCGCGTTAAGAAAGGAGCCGCGCGTGGACAGTTCGACGAACGGTTCCTTTCTGTCCATGAATATTGTGGCTCCCATAGACTTTCCATTCTCTCCTGATCTCTGCGTTTGAGATCGGGAGGGCATGGAAAAACCCCTGGCCGTTCAGATTTGGATCTGAGCCAGACAGACGGGTCCATATTTTTATGTTTATAAAAAGTGTGGACTTTGTTTCTCCTGTATAGCTTTCCTGAGCATGTAGTCAGTAAAGTTAGAGGGGGCTTTTTTGGGCAAAATAACTGTAGCATTAGGTTGGCTAGTTTCAAAACATGCAGGCCGCTTTTCGGCTGCTATTTTGTAGCCTCCTATGTTAGAGTAGCTTCTCAGCTAATACTTTAGTTTGGTTGGAGTTAGCTCTCGTGCTTCAGTTATTTGTGTGCAGGACGGCTTATCGGCCGCCTGACACTGTTTGCTTGCAGTGCTTCATTTCTCCTCATATTTGTAGGTTTCTAGATGAAGCCCAAGCTTTGCTTGGCCCAATAGGCCTTAGCTAACGGCTAGGCTAGAGCTAGGTTAGGTGTTTGTTTGTTTACATTCCCCTGTTATTTACTATCCCCTTGTGGTTGTATAGTCCCTCCTCCTGAGGGAGTTGGTGGCCGTTTTTTCCCATATTCCCCTTCATACTTTTGTATGTAGGTGCTTTAGTCAGATCAACAGCTAAGGTTTAGGTTGCTATTAGCCTTCCTGGTGCTGTTTTTCTCAGGTGGCATGCCCTTATCTCTGAGGAGATAAGTTGCGCGTTACGCTAGGCCTCACTGTTCAGAACCCTTCATGCTTTGTTTTCAGTACAAATGTCAGATTTGTCCTGTGAAAAACATTTATCCTTGTAAGGATGGCATGTATGTTCAAAGCATTTTTGCTTTGGGGTTCTTAGACTTTAGCCCTACATATTTATGTGAGTGTAGAGAGTCCTATTCTGGTTAGAATAGTATATTCTCGACTTCCCCTCAGTCGATCATGACCACAGCAGCTGTTTTACACTTGCTGTTAGATTGCTGGCTCTTTATTATAGCCTCTCTTCCATACAGCTTGTTTTGGGCGCTGTTGGTTTACGATCACTAGTTTGCTCACGTTTTTAGCACTGCCTCAGGCTTATGCTCACGTTATTTGAGGTGTTAGGCCTTATAGGCCTTCCTTGGACCGTGATAGCATATTTATATGTACATTGCCTGTTGGAATGTGTAGGCTTAAGCTCAGGTTGTGTAGCTAGTTCCCCACAGTTATCGTGTAGGATCTAAAACTGGTCCCCTTTGAGCATTGGCCCTGTTATGACCACAGGCTGGCGCCACATGGTGCTTAAAAGTAGTAGGCCTTACCAGGCCTCCTTTGTAGCCTCTGTGTTGGCCCAGCTGGGTTGGTTATATCTAGATTCTTTCCATGGTTGAGTCATGTCTTATGACACATGCCACCATTGGCCACGCCCCCTCCGTACGAATAAGCCTTAGTTCAGGCTTTTCGTTGAGTTCTGTGGCGTAGTGTGTACTTCTCCTACCTATGGGTCTTTCGAGTACTGGCCTGTTGGCTGGCATTTGTCATAAGTTACCACTGGTTGCTGCCATGTGTTCATGGAGGTCGTAGGCCCTCATCTGGGCCTCCTTTCGGTTTGCATGTTGGCACAGCTTTGTGTGGGTTTTTTGTATGTCTCTTCACCATGGGTGAATCGTGATTGCACTAGCTGACGCCGCGTGTTTCATGAGTCGTAGGCTTTCACAGGCCTCCTTTGCTATCACGCTGGAGTTTGGCTTTGTCCTAAAACACTGCCACGAGCTGATGCCACGTGTCTGCTGAGGTTGTAGACCCATGGGGCCTTCTTTAGCGCATGATGGCGTACGCTGTACTCCTCTTGCTTAAAGAGTAGAAAGGTGCTTTTACCGAGTACACTGCTCGTTGGATTGTGTTGGACGGGCTGTTCCGTGGGCACTCACATCTACCTAATCATTTGGTGGGTCATGCGCTTAGCATGCTATGTTTTCAGTCGAATGGCCTTATGGGCCATCCTGAATACCACCTTATGGATTGGGTTCTTGTTGTGATATTAGTTTGTTTACAAGAACTTTAGTTATGTTGTAGGCCCCTTCTGGTCGGCCTCCATGGCTATGTGCCTACAGTACGGTCTGTCTGTTAGGTTGAGCTTCGTACTTCCCTTTGGGTTGACTGTGTAATTGTGCTTAGCTCCCTAAGCCGGTCATTGGTTGTAGACTTCTGTGAAGTCTCCCGTTCAGACTGGCCCCAGGCTGGTTTGTGCTCCCCTGTACCGGGGTTTTTTTTCTAGCGCACAGCCTCCTCAGCGCCTTTATCAGAAGCTGAGTAGATCCTAGGATGAGTGGTTGTACTCCCCTCATACGAGGGTTTTTAGCGCTCAGCTGAGTTCCGCTCTCCAGGATGCCCATCTCTGCTTGTGGGTTTGAGTTGCTTACTGCCTTTTGCAGTCGCTCTTTCCCGCTCTCCTCTGTGGAGTTTGTGCTTGGAGATTCTGTATATCAGACAAGGTTGGCCAGGCTAGGTTTGGCTTTCGCTAGATTAGTAGGCCTCCTTGGTGGCGTTGGGGGTGATTTTGTCTCCCCCCCTTAGTGACTGGCCAGGATTCCTTTGGACTCTTGGCCACATTCCCTTAGAGGGACCACTTTCTTTGGTTCGTTGGTCCCAGATGCTCGAGCAGCCTTGGCAGGCCTTTTTCGGAGGGTCTCTTTTTAGGCTCAACTTGGGTTGTTGGCCGTAGGGAATGCTGTCACTGACAGCCTTGGAGAATTGCTCCCGGTTTTTCCCTGGAACTGCCGGACGTTTGTCCAAACATTTTGGGCATGCATTCTCCTCTAGCATGGTGGCGTGGGTATATCGTTCCCCATAGAGCGATCAGCGCAGAGTTGAAGTTCCCTTTCGAAAGGGAACGTCTCAGGTTACGCATGTAACCATGGTTCCCTGAGAACAGGGAACGAGACTCTGCGCTTTCCTGCCATGCTTCGGGATGCCTGCTGAACAGTCCCTCAAAGACGAAAAGATGTTGGCTGCTTCCCCAGGCGCTCCCTTTATACGTCACGGTTCGCGCCCTTTGACGTGATAGGCTGTCGCCGGCCAATAGGATTGGATTGTTGTGATTCTTGGCATTTCGAACACGAGTCACGAGTGACGTTCCCCATAGCGCAATCAGCGCAGAGTCTCGTTCCCTGTTCTCAGGGAACCATGGTTACATGTGTAACCTGAGACGTTTTGGCTGCTTTCTCAGTTTATTGACCATCCTCGTCCAGTTTCTCTCTTCTCAGTCGTTATAGTCCAAATCTTCTCTTTATCTTCTTTCTGCATATGAGAATATATTACAATCTAATATAATAGATAGTGAGGCATATATTTTCCTTAATTTCCATCATCTATTTTTTAGATGACTCTCCCTAAATATTATTGGCCTATATGCTCTATGCTATAACTTCCTTATCCATTAAATACTTATCCATTGATTAATATTACACTTTCTAGGTTTCTACAAATTGTCACTTTTTAAATTCTGTGCACAAAAATGTTTTCTTCTCAAATAATATATACTAATATATACTGTCCATACTTCTGTCAACATACATTTCTTCTCAACCATGAAATATTCCACTAATATTCACATTCATTCTATATTTAAGTGTTGGCATATTCAATTATTTTTATGTTGTTTATAAATGTATTTAGAAAATCATTTTCATTTCTAACTCTTACTACAAGCACAAGGTAATATTATCCTGTCCATGCATTATCATACTCTGTTTTATATCAGCATTATATCTTAAATAAAATTTCTTATGCTAAAATATTCTTCTACTTAAACATTTTGAAAACTATTAATTACTGTAAAGTAATTGAGTCAATATAACCAAATAAGCATCATAATCTTAACTGTTTTATGATTAGGATTAGGATTTGTCTCTGTTAGATTTTCTAAAATTACATTCTTACACAATTCAGTATATTTATTTTGTCATACATGCTCTTCTTAAACTTTGGCAAGTCTGACCAATGTTGATAGTGTTTAACTTCTCTTTCCCTTTTCCAAAATTATTCCAGCTTTTAAACAATTATATATACTGTATATATATATATATATATATATATATATATATATATATATATATATATATATATATATATATTCTTTCCCTTCTTATCTACAAAATTTTAATTTCCAGTAATTTTTCTTTAGGTTCATAAAGTCCCTTTTTCGTTTTACAGTGTATAATCACCTTATAGTGTATACGTACTACCATCCTCTACTCATACATTTCTATCTGAACATTCTCCCCAACACATCTTGTTGTTTTAGTCTGTAATACTAATATCATTGAGGGTTTTCAGCTTTTTACAATATTTACCCCTCATTTACTTCATCTATTTTCCAGTGGACTCTAGTTTACCTACTGGATTCTTTATACCTTGTATACATGTATAAATATCCCATAATTTTCATCTGTTTCATCATATAATATTTTATTTTTAATTAAAAAATGTATCTTAGGAATATATCTCAATGTCTACTGTTGCCTGTTTTAAACCAATTTGGTATTCCTTATGTCATATAACCACTTCATTTTAATGCATTTGGTGACACTCTTCTTCAGTGTCAATATGTTTTATAACTTTCATTTTCTGCCAAATCCAATTATCTTCCTTTATATAATATTAAATATATTTTTCCACTTTTCTGTAATATAAACTTGTAGATTTTCTACAGTAACATTTTTATATTTTTTTCTCACATTGGCTCGATTCTTCCAATGTTGTGTTCACATGCAACAGAGATATATCGGTTCTTTATAGCAGAAATTATTATTGTATAAGTATACGTTTTTATTCTTTTACTTCCAAAAGTTTTGGTCAATTGCACAATCAATTGTACAGTAAAATCAACTAAAAGCCACATTCCTGCTTTTTGTTTGTTTTAAATTAATAATTTATCCCACAAAAATTGTTTCTTATTGGCTGGATGTTTTTACATTTCAGCATTATTTTTGTTCTTTTTGGGCAAAAAATTGCTCTTGCTCTTTGTGGTCTTTATTTACTTTCATTGTTTCTGATAAGTAAATTCAAAATAATTACTCCACCCACATCAGAACCTTTCAATAATTTACTGTTCTGTTAATCTTGTGCCAGCTCTTTCCTATGGCACAGGTAAGAAATAGAGGTTCTGAGGTGGTGGTCCTGTTCACTATTACCTCTAAACCCTGCAGTCTGCTGTGAGTCCTGTTGTGCTGAGAGAACTTCTGTCTTGTCCTTCTGTGGCTCTCTGCCAGGAGATACAGCTCCTCTCCCCCTTCCAGAAGTTCACTGGCACACAGGAAACTCAGCTCTGCTATACATTTATTTTATTTATACTTAATTTTTGTCCAATTTGTCAAAATTGATAAAGCATAATACTACGTTTCATCAAATTCTCCCCTTCTTGGGAGATTAATTTATGCATTCTTTTGCTATATTCTAAATAGCTTTTTGCAATTGTTCCCATTAACCAGTTTTCTGGTTGGAACATTTTGCCATCTTTAAGCTTCGCACGCTGAAGCACTGAATGAACACCGTTAACTGGAGCACTTTGCTAGCGTGTTATTTAATTTAAAGAAACACATCCTATATGAGATTAATCAGAAATATACAAAATAAACATAATATTGCACATTTTCATCTGCACAAAATGACGCAAATGTACAAGTGAACTTAAACCAGTTACGTGCTATTCAGAATGTTGTGCTCTTCCTGAAGCAACATGATGAAACAACTAAACCCAAATAATTCACAATATTTAATTTGCTGAAGAACGATCAATTATACAAAAAAATTTATGGGAGGTTTTATAATTGCCCTTGGTGTTGATATATTTTTCTTTTTTTCTTTAATATTTAATTTATAATTTAGATAATCGCTGTGGGTTCCCTCAGGGACATTGGTAAAAGGGTACTTTGCCCACCTACATTTGGGGTGTAGTGTTAAACACACTTCAGTGTGGATTTCTCATTGTCTTTTTAGTGTGGAACACTAGTGTGTGGGTGTAGTGAGTGATTGCTTGTTGGGGTGGCTCAGGGGATTCTTTTTCCCTGTTAGTGTCTTCGATAACCCTCAGTATTTGATATCTATTTCTTTTGGGGTTTTTATCTTTTCTTTTATTATTGTTTTTTATTATTTAAAATACATTCTTTTGTATTATCATTTGTGGGTAATTAAGTGGTAAATGTCTGGAAAGTATTCATAAGTAAATGTTGTGCTTTTTAGGTGGAATATTTTTATGTAATAAAAATTAGTTTGGTAACACTTTCTATGAAGATCATGCTTATAATGATTTATAGGCCAATTTATACTTATTTATAAGTGTCAGCCATTAGCTCTGTCACCTTCCCCACACTACACTTCCCAGCATCGCTTCTGATTCTCACCTGCCACTGATCACTCACTCATCAATCACCTGTACCTGCAAACCATCACCTTCGTTAGCACTCATCAGCTCACCCTACCTAAACTCCATGTTCACTCCACCACAGGGTCTCGTCTATACGTCCCTTGGCTTGTGTACATAACAAGACAACTTATCTGTTCCTTGGAATCCTTACCCGTCTTCAGTCATCTGCCATCCATCATCAGCCTTTTGTCTACTTCTGTTCCATGCATCTGCAAGAGACACATTCTATTACCACAAGCTAAATCAACAGTCTATCTACATATTGATATCTACTACCATGTCTGCACTCCTGTTCCAGTTCCTGTTCTATTTCAGTAAACACTGTGTTTTATGCTACTCACCTGCCTGAACCCTTCCGTTGTGTGACAGAAGACCAGACCACTACAGAAATATGGATCTAACCACACTGCCAATGCAATTGGTCACATTGTCACCAGATCCACTTTGTGGCATTGGGGCCTGCTCATCTTCAGTCTTGTCATTGGCTCCATCTTAGGGTGCCAATGGCCTAGATATACCACATGTGTGGTATATTGAGGTGAATGTGGAGCTTTGTGGCAAGATAATGCCTAGACGTGGAGTGTTAGTAGTTAACATGTAAAATATTATGGCTGAGCCCCCAGTATTTTTTTTTTCAAGGCGACCGTTATTTAGAACGTATCACTTTATTGTTTCAGTGGTGATGCGTCATTGCTTGTCATGTGACACACCGCAGCCACAATAGCGCTGTTTGACTGATGATCTGCTTTTATTTTGTTTTTCTTTTTTTATCAAAATATTCACAAATTTGTTAACTATAGCATGAAATATCTGAGATTCTGATTGTCAAATATGTGCAAGTAGATGTATTTTGCTGTTTAAACATCTTTATAATGATCACATTAGTTGAGCAATATGCGTGATGGGCGCTGCCATGTTAGTTTCTGCCACAGTTTAGAGAATCGGATCTGTTGGATTTACAACACGTGAATTCATCCACTTCACCCGAAATACATGAAAGTAAGTGTGCCGGTGAACTAGGTGAAGAATAGAGTAAACTTTAAAGTTACTAAGTATAATGGTTAGGCTAATTATAATGGAAAGGATTATTATTGCCTCTTTCATAGGCATCAGTGTGTATTTTACAAACTTTAAATGTATTGTTTTGTTAGTACTTATGTGTATTTAAATGTCTGAAATCTAAAATAAAGGTCTGTCTTAGGCACAGTGCAAGCCAAAGCGTGAAAGCACATTTGAATTTGGCATTTGATCACATGACACACTGAACATTCTAATCACACCGGTGTGATCGTACGCTCCAGGGACCAGCCAAGACTGATCACACTGGTGTGATCATACACGTCAAAGGGAAAGCATTTGAAAGCAGGTGATGGCGATTTAGCGGTAATCAGGGAACCGGCTTTACTGACGAAATGCGCGTGACAATCGCATGAGATATATCGCCCAGCCCTAATTGAGATGTAGAACATGAATGTTCCTCAACCAGGGTTTCCAAGAACAAAGCATGGAGAGAGCAAACGCTCCCATCTAACAAGTATCTCTCACTCACACTTCCTCCTTCCTCTTACTCTCTAGCCTAGAGAAATCTCCCTGATAATGACCCCCTAGTGCCCTCTAATGGCAGGGAGTACAATTACAACTTACAGAAAGTATAGAGGACAGGTAACAGTTCACTGGAACTGTTACACTACGAGTCCACCAGCTAAGGTCAAATAGGTTAGAACTGCTACTGCAACTTCTCTTGAAGCCTCTACTATCCAGGATAAGATAAAAGCTCTTGATCTGTCTCCTCTCTCTGAACAAGATCAGCATGATGTATAGTTGCTTCTAAATAAATAAAGTTGTTTTTTCCTCTCAGATTTGGGTTGTACCATATTGATTTCTCATGATATCCCTCTAATTGATGAGACCCTGGGTAGGCAAAGGTGTTCCTGCATTTTCCATTTAGACTATGAAACTGTTAAGCCCACATTAACCCTTTGACGCATACGATCACACCTGTGTGATCAGTCTTGGCTGGTCTCTGGAGAGTACAATCACACCGGTGTGATTAGAACGTTCAGAACATCACGTGATCAACTGCCAGATTCAAATGTACTTGTGTGCTTTGGCTTGCACTGTGTCAAAGACGGACGTGCTCAGCGCTTTTCATATATCACAAATATGCAGTGTTTTCTTTTTTTTTCTATTTATCAGTTACAATTAACAACAAAAACAGTACAATTAGTGTACATTAAGCAGTATCAGAGTATACAAATGTAACATATCAACAGGTCCAGTTTGTATTAGTAAAATAAACTAAAACAAAGTAATAGCACATGAATGGTCAATGTGTAAACAATGGATAAATAAATAAATAAATAATTTAAAAATTAAAGGGTCAAAGGGTTCAAAATAGATCCAAAAAAATATTCCAGTCCTCTAAAAAGATGTGAGTTTTGTTTTTTAAACTGTATGTTAAATATTCCATGTGTAGTGTTTCATTTATAATGTGTTTAAATAATTCAAATGTTGGTGGTTGTTCTTTTTTCCAATTCAGTAATATATATTTCTTAGATACATAAGAAATCAGACCTATCCTTTTTATAAATACAGAGTCTGAAGTTTCATTTAAGTCCACCCCAAAAGATATATAAAGGAGTCTTGAGATATGTTTTCCCCAGGGCCATCACAGAGAACTCATGTACAGAATCCCAAAACTCATTTAGTTTTTCGCAGTTCCAAAAATATGCATAAGGGCCCCTATGTGTTTTACATCTATTGCATAAAGGGGATGCGCCAGAATATATCCTACTAAGGCGAACTGGGGTCAAATATATTCTTTGTATAAATTTGTAATTTTGTTCAATTATTTTGTTACTAGAGAAATATGCAGTGTTTTCAACCACACATGTTTATTTTAGGTTTCAGACACTTAAATACACATGAGTTCTAGCAAAACAATACATTTAGAGTTTGTAAAATACACACTGATGTCTATAGAAGCAGCAATAATAATCATTTCCATTATAATTAGACAACACATTTTATTCATATCAGATACATATTGTGCAAGTAACTTTAAAGTTTACTCTATTCTTCTCCAGATCACCGACTCACTTACTTTCATGTATTTAGGGAGAAGTGGTTGAATTCATGTGTTTTAAATCCAACAGATCCGATTCTATGTGCGGCGCAAACTAACATGGCGGCGCCCATCACGCATATAGCTCAACTAACTTGATCGTTATAAAGGTGTTTAAACAGTAAAACACATCCTCATGCACACATTTGACAATCAGAATATCAGATATTTCATGCTATAGTTAACAAATTTGTGAATATTTTGAATAAAAAAGGAAAAATTAAATAAAAGCAGATCATCAGTCATACAGCGCTGCAGTGTGTTACATGACAAACAATGACATGTCACCATGGAAACAATAAAGTGATGCGTTCTAAAAAATGGTCACTTTGAAAAACTCACGCTGGGGCCGTAGTAGCCCCTATGCCTCCCCCATTATGTTAATTAAGATGAAGGATGTTAGCCTCAGAATATGTGTGGATTATTGTCAGCTGAATGGGAAGATTAGGAAAGATTGAAGAGTCTCTTGATGCTCTCTCTGGTGCTCGGTGGTTTACGACGATGTACTTGGACAGTGGGTACAATCAGGTCCCAGTTACCAAAAAAGATAAGCCAAAAACGTCCTTCTGTACCCCCTTTGGCCTCTTTGAGTGGAACCGTATGGCCTTCGGCCTGTGCAATACTCCAAGTACTTTTCAGAGGCTGATGGAGAGGATGTTTGGGGCCCAGCATTGCCAGTCTTTGTTATTGTACTTGGATGATGTCATTGTGTTTTCCCCCTCTGTTGTAGAACATCTAGAATGGCTGGAAAGTGTGCTGGCGTGGCTGAAACAAGAAGGTCTGAAAGCCAAGCTGGAGAAGTGTTAATTTTTCAAACAAGAGGTATGTTACTTGCGGCATGTAATGTCTACGGCTGGTGTCTCCACAGATCCTGAGAAAATAAAATCCATGGCAGAGTGGAGAAGGCTCACACATGTCTCTGTGTTACAGTCCTTTTTTGGATTTGCCAGCTATTATAGACATTTGTGGAAGGTTTTACAGCAATGGCAGCCTCGTTACATCACCTGGTTTCCGAATTGGTGTGCTCAAAGAAGAAGAAGGGTTCTGGAAACAGCCTCCACACAGTTTTGAGGGCCTCAAAAGGAAGCTCATTAGAGCACAGGTTTTGGCCTATAAGGGGTCTGGGGTCTTTGCATCAAGTCTCTGTGGAGTCTGCCTCTCAGGTAACACAAGCAGCCATTTTTGTTTTGCTATGTTAAGCTACTGCCAGTTTCTGCGCGTTACAGGCAGAGGACTTTGTCATTAAGGAGTTGTCAGTTTTTTGGAATAAAAAATGCCACCTGATGGGGGAGAGGAAGTGCTGCAGCTGCTTCTTCCTATGTCATTGAAGGGAGAAGTGCTCACTCAGGTGCACCAGGGGCATGGACTTCAGGGTGTGGAACGAACCCTGGAGCTGGTCCACCAGCGGTGTTACTGGCATGGTATGTCAGAGGTGAAACAGTGGTGCAAGGAGTGTGGCCGAAGCCAGTTTCTAAGAATTCCTAGCCAGTGGTGCATAACTTTTGAACCACCTCATTGTATCCCTTCCAAATGAAATACTGGCCATTGATTTTACTCTCCCTGAGCCAGTCCAAAATGGTATGGAATATGTGCTCATCATGACTGACGTTTTCTCGAAATTCACTCAGGCTGTTCCTACTCGGGACCAGCATGCATCCATGGTGGCTCAAGTTGTGGTCACAGAGTGGTTCTACAAATTTGGGGTACCAAGCCAGCTGCACTCAGACCAGGGACGGAGTTTTGAGAGCTGTCTTATTCAGCAATTGTGTGGTCAATATGGTGTCACTCATAGAAGATTACAGCAGATAGTCTGGACTGCTGAGAGAATTACTGATACAACCCTCCCCACCCTGCAAGAACTGTACTTATCCAGTGAGTAGAAGGGCTGGCAAAATCATTCTGGGCCCCTCACACCCGAGACCCTCTTTCTTTGAACTTTTGCCATCTGGCCGGCACTACAGAGCACAGAGCACTGAACACCAGAACCTGTACATACACATACTGTCTATCTATTTTTTTGTATATTGTGTATTGTTTATTTTTATAGGTTTTACCTTTTTATTGTGTACTTTTTAAAAAATATATTTTTATATAGTTATTTCTTATTTACCTATTCTATATTTCTATCTTTATTGTCTTTGTCTTGTCACTGTCATTCTGTTTGTACTGGGGAAGCTTCTGTCACCAAAACAAATTCCTTGTATGTGTAAACTAAAAGCTATTTCTGATTCTGATTTAAAGACCTTTTAAAGCATACAGATTGGGTTAGTGTTTCAAAAGTTAGCTACACAACAGCTAATTTTAGCCACGAATGGCTGTCTCTGTCTTTAAGGGTTAACCATGACCACCACTTCCTCATCTGATGCTCATCCCAGCCAGCATTTTACTTCGGTCGCAGGTTCAACAGGTTTACCAAGTATGTGGTCTTCCCATGGAAAGGCAACTTTTAAATGGTTGCTGCAGGTTGATTTTGAAGGTTTGACATATTGCATCAATTATATTTGACAAATGCTTTTATGGAAATATTTATATTATACCAAAACTGGAGTAGATGTTAAGTTTTGTGATCACTACACTATAGACATTTTCATTTTGCTTAACAATTAAAGTAAATATGTATTTTAGGTATGAGAAGGTCATATTTTGTGTTTTGTTATTTGGGATATGGTCATTGGGCTACTTTTGGGCTATTTTTTATTGACCATTGGGTTAGTTTTGTTATGTAGACCTGGCAACCCTGCTCATCAAACGACTATCTAACCCTCGCCTTCCTTTAAGCTACTTACACACTGTCCAAAGACATAAGTGTCACAACTCAAATCAACACAATTTTTGGTTTCAATGTAATGTGTTTAGACTAACATCGAAGTTTTGAGTTCTGTAACTTCTGTTATTTTAGTACAATGTCTTCTTAGTGGCCATTCGCATGTGGAAAGCATTTTTAGACATTCTCTTTCTTTCCAACGTGCTTGCGCTCCCATTGGCGTCTTGTCAACCATGAACTGCGCTCTCCACGACGTCAAGGAAGTTTCAGCAAACGATAAATTGATTTCTAGCCCTTGCATTAGCTCTTCTGCTAGATATATTTATTGAGATGAGATATAAAAACCCGCCCTGTACAGCTATGATCAGCTGTTTGGCTGCACTTTCGATGTTGTTATGGAAAGGCCGAAGCTGATCGGTTGGTTCTTGTCACATGACCTGCGGTGCGCTTGTCAAAAAATCAGGAAAATAGGGATTTCTTCATGACCCTTTTAATGGCAGCAGTGATGAGTATGAGGTGTCTCCGACTGAGCTTTACACACACCTTCAGCTCACATCCATATGTAGACCCACCTAATGTGCTTGTGTTAGTTTTTACAGGCGACAATCATGATCTGTGTTCAAAAAGCTTAATGGCACAGGATATTAGGTTTATGAACAATAAAAGGCATATTACTTTCTCATGCATTGAATACAGCAAATATGACTTTAACCATTCATCTCCTCCTCATTGCACTGTCATCCTCTGTAACAGACTTGCTGGATGTCATCTCTCTGATCGGCACTGTGAAACTGTGTGTTCAGCTTTACAATCAAACTCCCATCTGAGTGAGCTGGACCTGAGTAACAATTACCTGCTCGACTTGGGAGTGAAGCTGCTCTCTGCTGGACTGAAGAGTTCACACTGTCAACTAAACATATTGAGGTTTGACTTTCACATTCACTCATTTACTATGTTAAAATATGTGGATGAATAGCTATTTCATACCTGTGGCTAACAGATGGAGATAAAAGGGGGGGGGGGGGGGTGTCTCTTTTAACCCCTTAAGACCGGATGGAGCGTCGGCGCTCCCATTTGCGTGTCTCTCTTTAAAACAATAAAAATTGAATCCATACAGGTAGCACAAACATTCTTTTTGCATACAAAACCAGAGACTTTAAACTTTCATATCAAGCCTCCAACATTCTTCTGTTGCGTTGTTTTCACCCTCTAATGAGTCTGAGTAATATGCGTTTACAACAAAAATAGCACAGCCGCTAACTGAATACAAGTATGTATATTTCACGTGCTCATAACTTCATGAAAAATGCACAGATCATAGAAAATTGCACATCAATATTTAAAGCAGATTCTCAAGATTAAAATGAATCCAAAATCAATATAATATATTGCGTTGATCACAAGATATACTCACGGAATGATTTAACATACTTGGCTAAAAACACGTCTCTATCTCTCCGGGATGCAGTGTGTATCCAATGTTCCCGGACCCATCCATGTTTGTTTTCCAATGTGGAATACATAATAGATATCATTTTAAAGCTTAGAATCTCATCTTTTTAATGCATCTAACCATTTTGAAAAACTCCTAACGAGTGCTGAGAAGCACCTCTAAACCTGAGTTTACCGCCCGTTGGCGCCACCTGGCTGCGGAAAAAATGAACAACAATTTTTCAAACTATTCTTTATGCTATCAGCACGAAATTTGAACCAGATGCAGCTCACATATAGGAGAGCATCACCAAAAAATTTTTTTAGCGATCTTATTGTGTTCCTGAGTTATTCCATGTCAAATAAAAAAAAGAAATATTATTTTTAAAAAATTATATATATTTTTTGTCTTTTATCAGCTGTTTCTCAGCAAGAAAATGTCCAAATGTAATGTAATTTATATTTTCTTAAAATTTAAAATGTTTTCTATCAAATGATACCTACCTTTTGACTCTCCTTGCTAGAGTTTTGGAGTTATGAGTCTTTACTTTTGTGTGTGTCGCTCAGAAAAAAAACTCTAAAAAAGCCTTCAGGTCTTAAAGGGTTAAGACTACAATGTAAATGCCCACCGCTGTGATTGAGAAACATCTTTGCATATAAAATAAGTATTATATGTGGAACTCTTTTGAAAAGTTTTACTTTGTTTTTACGTTTATGACTGCCAAGTAGGGGTGTGACGAGACAGGTATCTCACAAGATGAGACGAGACTCGGGATTGAGTTCACGAGATGAGACGAGATGGCGAAATACATGACTAGAAAAAAAAGTCTGCAGGTGTATTTGAAATGTTTTAACTAATCATCTTGTAATGAATGTCATTTCCTTTCTACTTTGAGTATGAATTATCATATGCAGTAAAAGACAACAATACTCAAGCACTGTAAAATGTTTTGCCACTAACTCAACTGACTGACTTCTCTTCTGTATGATTTCACATGAGTCTCTTCAGTCTCAGTCTCTTCAGACCTATACTGTACATGATTTATGAGCTTCTACAACTTTTGACCCCCTGACTGAACTCCTCTCCACAAACTGATCATAGAAATAAAACAGTATAAATGAAAAGGTAATACTAGGGGTGTCCTCGACTACGGTTTTACATAGTCGAATCCGATTCGAATCAGATTGCCTATATTCGACTGAAAATCGAATCATAATTGCGGGAGAGTGCGCACGGACTTTGAAAGGTTCGCGCGCTGAACTGTGCACGGGATGGAGCGGGACACGGAAAATGAAGTAAGGCCTGGCTATAGTCTACCCGCGACTTAAGACAACTTTTATTTTCTTTCACACACAGCACAGAGAACATCTTTCTAATAAACCAACCAAACTCCCTGTCAAGTGATAGACGAAACTGACAATGATTTTATCTTTTTTAAACAAATGAAAGGCAATGTGGATAAACATTCACAGCCACGATGTACAGATCACTCTCAAAGATATAGAAGAAAATGAATAAAAACATTTTGGATCAATAAACTTTAAAATATATATATTATAACTGCAGAAAGGCCACACTGCAGATAGATATACATTTCATATGCCGGCAAATCAAATTACATTGTCTAAATTGTCTGTGCGAGCAAACTAATCTACAGCGCAACACTGATGCACCAAAAAACAAAAAATTAATTAATTTAATTAAAAAAAAAAAAAAATATATTATAATATTATATATATATATATATTTTTTTTTTTTTTTTTTTTTTTTTTTATCAAACATTAATTTACAGAATTGAATTAGAACAGAATATACCGTTCTAATAAATGAAAATAGCCTATTTAAAAAATGAAATATGATCAAGTCAAACTGCAAAATGCCTGAAGTGCAGGGGAACTATATTCAAAACACTAGCCACAAATAGTTAAATTAGGTAACCCAGAGTTTTAAATAAATTAAAATTAAAGAAATTATTAAAATAACGAAAGTATAGCTAGAAATGTCAACTTGTCTTTTTAACTGCAGAGACAATAAACGCTAAACTGGAGTGGCAGTCTTTTTAGCTAAACATTAACAGCATCCAAAAATCAAATTACATCCGGCTGAAATAGTTTGAAATCACTTGTAGCTACCCTACCTGACTGAGAGAGAAAAACCCAGTCTTTCACGCGATCTGCCTGTGTCCGTTCGACTGTGAGATTGGTAGTCGAATCAGGCTCCTCCTATCGAAGATTCGAATCATCGACTATTCAGGGTCACCCCTAGGTAATACTTTACAATAAGATCTCATTTATTAACATTAATGCATTAACCAACATCAACTAACAATGAGAAATATATTTGCTACAGTATTTGTTAACCTTTGTTTATGTTAGTTAATAAAAATAGTCATTCATTGTTAGTTCATGATAGTTCACAGTGCATTAACTAATGTTAACAAATGAAACCTTATTGTTTGTGCTTAATAAGATTAAGAGAAAACTGTTAATTCATTTTTATGGTACTTTACATTTAGTGCAACCATAATCACACTCTCTCAATATTCAAAGTGCAAAGACCAAATTTTTCTTTGATACAGAGCTAAGAGATGTTCAAATGTTTCATTGTAGCTGATCACAGTCATCTGCTGAGCACACAAATGCAATGATCTCACCATTGCAGCTTGATTTCTGCACTCTCATGAATGCTTTCATAACTAAAAATAACGATAACAGACAGTGTCATTGATTATATTGGAGTTTTATATAAACTCCAATAATTTGACAGCTCCAGTGATAATAAAGGGGAGCATTCTTGAATGTTATTTCCCACCTACCTCAAAATCACACCAACATACAGTGGAAATGACATACAGTGAGTCTCAAACACCATTGTTTCCTCCTTCTTATGTAAATTTGATTTTTGCAAATGACCTCTGAAGAACAGGCGAATCTCAACTGTAGGGTTTCACCTATTTATTAGCTCAATTAATTTTAAAGAGGGGTAATTAAGTTACAGGGAATAAGAATTGAATCAACTGTAAATGATTCACTGTAAATGATTCAGAATTAATATTAACACTTCATCAATTATTCGTCCAGCGAAAAATTTAGGTTAAAGTTATTTACCAATTCTGGATAAAATATTATCCTGTGGCCAACAGTAACAATATTTTATTATGATTATTATAATCAAAAGGTAGCTTGATCTTTTAAGTTTAAGGCAGTAATTTGAAACAGCACACGAAACTTGTATATGTGAAAATTAAAAAGGCTTTATTGACTACTTCTAATGATTACAAGAAACTAAGGCTAAACGCACACACACATTCGCGGAGTTGATATGAATTATGAAGAAAGTCCCAAGTTCAGTACTAACTGAAATCGTAACCTAAGAAAATCACAAATCACAAAAGCAGAGCTTTGGCTTGATTCTTTCGGTTTAAAGGAGTTTCACCAGTTTCCAGCGAGAGAGAGAGAGAAGTTTTGCTTGTACCTGCATTCACTCTGACAGCTGAGGTAATCGGGTTGTTCCGTGACTCGTGTGCAGCGGAATTCCAGCCTGGATTGGCTGTCTTTGAGGTGACGTCTCTCTCGGCGAAGTCCTTCGTTGGGTGCACGGGGGTTTTAAAGAAAGTTGCCGGCTGGTGAAACGCACTGTTCTGAGCAGCTCTCTTCTTTGGAGACTTTGGTCACAAAGTTCATGGAGCGTTTCAGAGTTCTGGATGTGACGGCTGTTGGGTGAGAAGAATCAGCTGCACGGCTCATGGAGGAAGATAGTCAGCGACTGTTAGATGGAAAATCAGCCCCAGTAAAAGGATCAGTTCTCAACTTCTTCTTTCCAGCATAACCCAAGCAACTTTTCAGCCATGGTCAAAGTATCAGTTCTTCAACAACTAGCTGTTTGGAAAGCATAGTTTTAAAGGAGAAAGTTGATTCCATCCTCAGATGCGATCCTCCAATGAGACGTCGCTGCGGAGCTTAGACACGCCCTGTCTATTGTCCATTGATTGCATCATGTGATGTCTGCAGAACATAATCCTGTTTTATTAGTAACTTTATAAAGTTTCCTAATATCTCCCTGATACCAAATTTCAATGTTTCATGCACTGAACATTATAGAGCATAATAAATCCTATAATTCAAACTCAAACATGACACACCTCTTACACACATTACTAACCTAATCTAATAAACACTGATTACAATAATGCATTTTAAGAAAACCCATATATAATACCTTGAATAGACATGTTAGTAATCACATCATGGCATGTATTATTCTGAACGTAGTTAATACTTTAAATGATCGACAATTGTCCTCTTGAGATTCAAGATTGAGTCTGTAAGCATAGAGTTGAAACAGTGACCGGAGTCACAAGTGACTGGGTCAAAAGGGATTCCTAATCAGGGGATGTCTGTGTGGATCTGTTGTGCTTTTAGGTCCATTAATTAATGTTTCCTGTTCCATTTGTTTGATACAAAGGTGGTATTGGTCTTAGACCTATTGGTCTTAAATCTGTTGATTGGTCTTTTCCTGGTCCGTTGATAATACAGAAGCTTTTGTGAGAGAATCGATAGATTTAACGTGGTCAGACCCTATGTGATAGGTTTTGATTAGTTTATTTCTGATGAGCTGAGAGGTACTCAAGACCAGTGTTGGGCAGTAACGCGTTACTGTAATGCAGTTACTTTTGACAGTAACTAATACTGTAACGCATTACTTTTTAAATAAATTAACTCTGTTACCGTTACCATATGGTGCGTTGTACGTTACTTTTTTAAATGAATTAATTTTGGCTGAAGTGTAGCCTACAGCCTAACCTGTTTACAGCAGCGACACATTGTAGGATTGGTGGATGCCAACCACTGTAAACACAAAGACGCACTGTGGCCGTGTTTCTGTTTTCAAGTATGTGCGGCAGTCATGGCGAGTCAAGGCGAGAGCAAGACGAGTTTCTCAAAGTGGAAATATGCTCATTATTTCACTTTAGTTGAGCATAAAGACAAAAACCTTTTAGTCAAATGTAAGCTGTGTCTTTCTGGTTCGAAGGTCCTATCTACTGCGATAAACATATGACATGCTGGATCAAAAATATGTGAAATAAGTTTTTCTAGTCAACTAGTAGTTGTTCATTTAAGCCATTAGTTGACTAATCACATTTATATTAATTTAATTTCTTAAATACTGGAGAGAATAAACTAATAATGAGCATTTATGTAATATAGGCTATGCACTCAAGCGCACGCATAACGCTTGCCATAAAGAATCGGCAAAAGTAATGATTATGAATATGACAAAAAACAGCAAGGAGACATTTTAATTGTTTATTAATAAAGTAATGTTTTCTGAATCAGTGTCGGCTGCAGAGATGAAGTTGACATTGCTGACTCTCATCATCTCCGCATATACTGGATGCACCTAGAGAGAAAATGCACATTTCATTCGGATTACATAATCAGAGTAGACTCTTCATTTTTAATTATTTTGTTTTAAAGTAGATATTTCAAGCTTTCTATATATATATTTCTCATGTCTGTGAGGCAAGCAGCCGCTGAGTTTCGGTTCATTTAGCCTATAAGTCACGCTCCCGTTCACGCGCCAGTGATCGCGCCCGGCATCCATGATTATATTGCCTGCTATATTTGCTTCTTATTTATTAAATCCAGGCAATTGGTTGATGAAACATTGATTAAAATTAAGATACCCACTCCATGACTCCCGATATATTGCGCATCTTAATAATGCATCTTACTCATGGTGTTCACTTTTCATAATCAAGTAAATGAATTTAAAACATAACATAGGACTATTTAAACATATATATGAAACTACATTTTCTTTAAATACAGAGAAATTTCATAAGCAAGAGCGGATCACGAGTCACGAGTCGGATCAAGAATTATTTATTCTTAGACTTATATTTAATATTGGGGGCATTCAAGTTATTTTACATATATATATATTTTTTTTAAAGTAACGCAATAGTTACTTTCCCTGGTAATTAGTTACTTTTATAATGATGTAACTCAGTTACTAACTCCATTACTATTTGTGAGAAGTAACTAGTAACTATAACTAATTACTTTTTTAAAGTAACGTGCCCACTGCTCAAGACAGAGTTCTTTGTTAAATGTGTTAAGGCTGGGGTCTTGGGGTCAGGAAATGGATCTTTTGGTCAAATGAAGCTTTGTTTGGTCATATTCCTTGTTGATAAAGTCATTTGGTAAGTTCTGTCAAACGATGCCCTACACAACATAACACCGACTGTGACGCAACAGTCGGGATCATTAATATGTGCACCCCCAACTTTTGCATATGCCAGTCAATGTTCAAGGCATTAGACAAGCCAGTATTAACGTCTGGAGCTGCACAGCTGAATCAACAGACTTTAAGCAGGTAAGCAAGCAAGGACAATAGCGAAAAATGGCAGATGGAGCAATAATAACTGACATGATCCATGATATCATGATATTTTTAGTGATATTTGTAAATTGTCTTTCTAAATGTTTCGTTAGCATGTTCCTAGTGTACTGTTAAATGTGGTTAAAGTTACCATTGTTTCTTACTGTATTCACAGAGATCAGAGCCATGTTGTTATTTTCATTATTAAACACTTGCAGTCTGTATAATTCATAAACACAACTTCATTCTTTATAAATCTCTCCAAGTGTAGCATTAGCCCCGTTAGCCACAGAGCACTATCAAACTCATTCAGAATCAAATGTAAACATCCAAATAAATACTATACTTACATGATCTGATATGCTGCATGACAACACTATGTAAAGATCCATTTTGAGGGTTATATTAGCTGTGTGAACTTTATGTAATGTATTATAGAGTTGCGGGGGCGGGGAGCGTGAGCATTTGAAGGGGACACACGCTGAATCGGTGCATTTTTAATTATGCCTCAAAATAGGCAGTTAAAAAATCTATGAGCTGAAACTTCACAGACACATTCAGGGGACACCTTAGACTTATATTACATCTTGTGAAAAAGGGTTCTAGGGCACCTTTAAATATAATAATGTTACCTTGCAAACAGTTCTATTTCTGCTGTTCCATAAGCACCACCTACTGACAGAGAGTGGTTTAAAATTTTCATTCAGCCTGGCTTTGGTTTTTGTTTGTGAAATTTTTATTTTTTATTTTTATTTTATTGTAAATTTTGCCCTAATTTTTAAACCAAAACTACACCCTTGAATAATTGGCTTTTATATTGCCACTAATGTCAAAGCTATTTTAAAAATATATTATCTGGAAATATGTATTTCATATTACTTTTTTTTTTTTTACCACCCACTTGAATAAAATGAAAGATGAATTTCAGATGTATCACTTTTCATAATGAATATAATTCCAAAGCAACATGTTTAAATAAATAAAGACTTATTTATTTAAACATGTTGCTTTGGAATTATATTTATTATGAAAAGTACTGTATTACTTACTTACTGTAACTTAATGTTACTTACTGTAATGCAGCCAAACATAATCCATAAAATGTCAAGCAATTTTAGAATGCACTTGCACAATGTATTTTTTTGTATTTAATGAAGTAGATGTTACTAGTGAACAACAAAACACATTTACCGTTGTGATTTTTTTTTTTTTTTTTTTTTTTTTTTTGGAGGGGGAGATAATGGGACACAACTTTTTTTTTAGGACTCCTTCTGGATGCTGAAATTCATGCATCCATTCATCTCTTGCCTTTTTAAAGGGGACCTATTATGCAAAATTTATTTTGCATGGTGTTTGGAAATAAATGTGTGTTGGCAGTGTGTGTACACAACCACCCTATAGTGATAAAAATCTACCCACAATATGCTACTCAAGGATATACAAGTAAAAACTGTTCGTGATCCAGCTTACAGTTTCCAGAGTATAGAAGGTAAGAGCACTTTCTAACAGTTCACCTGAGTTTATTTACGGGTATAAAGTTTATTAAGCACCACCCAAAAAGGCATAATGTCTTTATTATTTGTTTACTGTTAGTTGTAACGAGTGTTTCTGTGTTCTTCGATGTATGTTGGTGATGATAATACAAGGGAAAGAGAGAGTTTATGGATAATATTTTAATGCACACTTGCACTGTGTTTTTTAAACTCTTACAGTGATTTTCTTGAGTGAAAACAGACGCTTCATCTTTTGTGTGAAGTACAATAAACTTTATAAAACTCATCTGTAAAGTTTTGGCCATCATTTGGACGGTAAAACAGACTTGTACTAATATAGTGGATAAAAACAAGAAGACAATATAAATTATAATCGTAATTGAACTAAAATATACCTGTTCTATCGCCATGCAGCATATATTCGCAGTTTTTGACATTATGGTGCGTCCTGACTGAATCCTGACAGAGAGAACGAGCTCTTGAAGCTCCGCCGTCTTAAGGCGAGCATACACTGTGCTGTTTCTGTGCGATTTCAGCAAGGTTACCAACTCACACTGTACGAGTAGATCGCGTGCGATGGAAAGCCAAAACGCACGATTATGTGCTCACACTATGCGGTCCGATGGTCGAGACGTGACTTGACTGCTCACACTATGCGTTTGAAATATTCACGATAAACCCACGTACTGGGATGCGCCGATTGACAATATGTTTCCAGAGATATTGTCAAAAGCATCAGCTATGGACATCAAGAGGATTTAGCATTTCCAATTCATATATTAAATAATAATAATAATAATTAGTCTATTATTATTAGTAGTAGTAGTAGTAGTAGTTTAGGGTAGGCCTATTTAATATTAAATTGATATTACAATTCATTTGGCCCGCAATATTTCATAGCGCATCACCGCATAACTGACGCGCTGCGAAGATAATAAAAGATTTGATTAGCTTATAATTACTCCTCACTGAAAATTATTTAAAGACATTTATACAATGAATTAAAGGCATATAATTAAAATTATTAACAGTAGCCTATGTGTTCGAAGACTGCAATAATCAGTCAATGAAAAGCAGCTGCACTTTAAAAACAACCTGTTTAATACGAAATACTTCTCTTCTCATTTTTTTACCCACTACATACAGTTTATGGGCCACAAGAGAAATATTAAGAAAATAAATTAAGATATATAGCCTACGTTATCAGGTTGAAGTAGGATTTATCTCTCGTTGTCTCTGAGAGATATGCACCGAAAGCTCGTTGGTTTTACTTTTATTTTTTTGTAAAGGCTGGTGAATAATTGACAGGGGATTGAGACGTCTTCATCGGCATAACTCTCCCGCAAAGTTTGCACATTGCTTGTGTAATATAAAGTAGACACTGACTCGCCTTCCTGGTTTAAAATTGAAAAAAATCCTATATTGCCACGTGACATTTTTCTTTATCACCAATTGCCAAATGATGGACAACAGTTAACATTTCCGCATTTAATAAAATTAAGTGAATATTAAATAGCCTACATGAGTAAATAGAAAGTGAAAAGCGAAACATATAAATTAATGATCAAGTAAATTAACACAAGAGGCACCGGTTATGTACACCCAGGTGGCTTGAAAGACGTGGGTTTATCCATCATGCAACACAAACTGGAGGTAAGCAATATTTTGCTAAATTGCAGCTATTTTGATAGCTACAGAACTTAAAGATCTCCCTCTTTTTGTTTTCTTTCTTGCTGCATTGAAGATTTTAATTTCTTTTTTCGCGCAGGCGCAGTGGGGGGAAAAACACAGAGTTTAGGCAAGTCGGTTCGTAGCTCTGCTTCAACTGTGCGATATCCTCACGAGGGGTGACCAAATTTCTGACATGCCAGAACTTCATCCGACCATGCGATTGCCAGTCGGGAGAGGTTTATCGCCACTCGTTTCCCTGTGTACACTGCACGAACACTGCACGACAGACGACAAAGCTGAAAATCGGCCTGACTCAAAAAAAGAGTCGCGCGAGTCAGAATTCGGCTCAAAATCGGACGAAAATCGCACAGTGTATGCCTGCCTTTAGGCCGAGCGCAGCAGCTCATTTGCATTTAAAGAGACCTCTGTTACAACAGAGACATGGAGGCAGAGGTATAAACAATCCAGGTAAGTTTTATTTACATTAAGCAGAGCACAGGGTGATGGTAAGCAGATAATGGTTCTTGAGAGATGAAGGGAATATAATACTGTCCTGATTTTGTCTTGCAGATGTGGGTGAAGAGATGAGATGGAAGGAGCTGGCGGAGACACTCACACACACAGGCAGGTAGGCACACAAGGAGAACAGGAGACGAAGGAGATGGAGGAGACGACTGGAGCAGGTAAGTATGGTGTTTGGAGTCCTTAAGGTAAGCATACAAGTGTTGTAGTGCAAACGAGACCGGACAGTGAGTGTGTGTGAGTGTGGTGGTTTTGTAGTGGTGGTGATTGCAGTGCTGATGAGTCACAGGTGGCGGTGATCAGTACGCTGGTGATTGAGTGCGTGGGTAAGGGAGTGAGGTGGAACCTGACGTGTCTGTGACAACCACACTGAAACAGCGCATTTTTGCTCAACCACTAAAAGTGGCAATTTTAACATGCTATAAAAAATTATTTTGAGCTAAAACTTCACATACACACTCTGGGGAGATCAGAGACTTATGTCATCTTGTAAAATGGGGCATAATAGGTCCCCTTTAAGGGCTGTGGTAATGGAAATGATTTTACCCCTTAATACCGCCTTGGCTGCATCCCATAATATTGGGGGACTTTATTTCTGATTTAATCTGGGCCACCACATTCATATGGCTTAATATGCTTGTATTATTACAAGCATATTAAGCCATATGAAGCCATATTAACCCTCTACCGCATAGTGTTGCCATATGGCAACATACTCTTTATGTTCATTTCCTTGCCACCGTCTCTTTAAGAGAACATTCTAGTTTTTTTTATTGGTAAGAGAAGACCTTAATTTAGCCAATGATGTGCTTTGGTTAAGTCACATGACATGCAATTTTTTTCTGTGACGCAATATCTGACAGGCTGCCATCTCTTGTCGGTAGTTGCTGAAAGCAAACTAAAACGTCAGTAACAAACAAGGACCCGCCCATGTCACATTCACAAAAAAAATGTTAACATCATCTCAGGTAAGGTATGATGACATATTCACCACTCAAAAATGTTTTTATGAAATTAGTTTTTGGTAAATCGAGAAAATGTCTGTGTTGCCATATGGCAACACTGCGCAATAATGGAATGGCATTATTATAATAGGTTAGCTAGCTAGCAAAGGCCAGCTGCAGTCTGTTAAGCTATAACAATAAAAACATTAATGCTAGTGATATAATGTTGATTAGTCGTATGTTAAGGACTGCCATGACATTTGTATTATGGATTAAATCAACATCAGAGATCTGCCATCACAGCCAGTACTACTGGCCCAGACCAACCACTGGCCTACCATGGTGTCTCAAAAAGGCAGGTGCAAGTGGCTGTAAGTGTATTGTAAGTGTGAAGAGCACCAAATGTGATGTGTACATGTCTCACCTTTGGGGAAAAAAAAAATGCTTTTTGAAGTTTCATACAGAAAAAAGGTGAAATTTAAAGAATATAAAGCATTATTCAGCAAAAGAGAATGGAAAAACACAAGATGTTGGAAAATAAGTATAAGGTATTGTTTATAATTACTGCTAAAACTTATAATAGCACTAATTGATTCAATACAAACAACATTTCTGAGGAAAAATATGAACTATATACACTTACACTTATTCTAAGTTTTTCCACTATTGTACGTTGTTGCCATATGGCAACATATCATAAAGTACCTTAAAATAATATTTTTTTCCAAATTTTTTTTTTTACAGCACTTTAAGTTAAGCCATTCTAAGAAAAGAAAAAGAGTCAAATATTTTTTTTTATAGATTTATCATAATGCGTGCGGTAGAGGGTTAAGCCATATTACAAGCATATTTTATTTGTGAATTTATCATTCAAATTTGGAATGAGACATATTGTCAATCAGAAGGATTTGTGAGATATCATTAACTTGTAGAGACTTTTACTGTATTATCAACACAAGGAAGACACAAGTATAATAAACTTATTTTATTAACAAAAGAATAGACGAGTAACTAATAACTACTGAATGGATAAAGTGCAAAAATATTGACAAATGCAAGTGAATGTGTAGGATGTTACAAGTTATTCTTATGAAAAGATAAACTATAGTTTTTCTAGAAGAAATAAGGTAAACCTTATTCTGAATTCAACAAATAAACAGAGATTGTTTGTTATTAACTGACATCAGCTATGGGAGATCTAATGCAAATTAGATAATCAAATACTGACAATATACACTAATGCCAAGGTCTCTGGAAAGAGGTTTGGTAAGTGATATTTACGTTCTGCCTGGTGACATGCTGAGTTTGAGCGGGGACGTCTTCCACTTGCAGTGGGAAGACAGGAGTTGGAATCTGTTTCACAGCCTTGAACACATAGTACTTGTGAACGTTGAATTCCTGAAGCACAGAGAAGGTCCTTTTCCTGGAACACGCGAGAAGAAGCCTTTAAGGTGCAGACGGAACATGCAGACAGAAGGATCTTTTGATTCTGAAGTCAGTGCAGATCTGGGCAGTCTGGAACACGCAGATCTGGAGGATCTTTGATGAGAAGATTTTGAAGTTTGAGCAAAAGATATTTTGATGATGGGGGGCTAAGCTTGTTGTCATTGTCTCAGTTGCAGTTTTCAAACTCCTCCAATTCACTTCTTGCAGAACTTCCTTGTTTCTCTCTTAGAGCTTCAGAGTCTTGAGCAAGCAAGCCTTTTAATCGGTCCTGAGAAGAAGGGAAATGCAAATTGGCACCTTTCAGATCCAGTGTTTTGATTGGCTGATGCTATCAGAGGTGGCCACTGGATGGCCCCTCTCTTGCATGAGGTTAATTTGCATATCTTAAAGTACATTTAGAACACCTGGGAATGCTGTCAGAGGTTTTTCCTATGCATAATTCACTTTCAAAACCAGTTTCAGATCAACTTAGGCATCGTGCTGAAAACATAAAGACCAAACATTGTTGGGTTATGTTGAGCTACCTATGCATTCATGTATACCTTAATATGTAAGTTGTAATATGCAAAATGTGTATATTTTGCATGTACACAAAGAGCACTCATTAAGTATATACAGATCTGATAATAGAAATGGAGAGGATTTGCTCCATTTTTTCCACTGTGTGTCCTTTGTGACTTCAAGCCACATGGTAAACCTGTTTGGTGAGTGGAGTTCAGTTCACACCTCAGATCTTAGGACTGGGGATGGGGGTGAACAATGGGGAAAATGGTGATAGGATTAATCTGCTTAATGACATGCAAACGTCATCATTCTTCTCTTGTACAAATGGACAGGGTGGTTGTCTTTGCAGGCTGATCTACTAGTCCATCTATTTCTTTGTTTGTGGATCTTCTCTTGGAGTGTGTTTTGGGGTCCTGTGCTTTTCATTATGGCAGATGAAAGGGGACTGTTGATGTAATACCCTCATGTCTGCCTGCTGATCACTACAGGAGTTTCCAGTTGTGCTTCATTACAAATTTTCAGCTCACCTCCATATTCAGACTCTACCACATGTGCTTTTGTTACAGTTTACAGATGGCCACTTGATCCTTTATGATCTGTGTTCAGAGCCCTTTATGATACACAGGATATTAGCTTTGTGATTGTCACATTGCAAGTTGAGGTGCAAGTCAGCAAGTATGATGAAGAAGATATGTTTAAATTGCTTTTATTAACAATACCAAATAACTCATACAGAAACCAACAGAAGAAAAACTGAACCAAACTACACTCCAACTTACACACATAAATAGGCAAGAACCAACACATCTCACAGGAAACACACAGGAACTTATATTCAAGGCACAAACAAAGGTAATGGACAAACACAGGTGCACTAAATGAGTAAATCAATTAGTAACCATAGAAACAAACTAGAGAGTAATGAGTAACCAAGAAGGCTAATATAAACACAGGCAAATGCAAACTAAGCAGAGAGTGAAAAACGAAACCAAGAATGCACAAAAGAATGTTTGTGTGACAGTGATCAATAAAAGACATATTTCATTGTCATGCACAAAATACAGAAATATGAATTTAACCATCCATTTCCTGCCATCTTCTGTTATAGACTTGCTGGATGTTGTATCTTTGAGCAGCACTGTGAAACTTTGTGTTCAGCTTTACAGTCATCAAACTCCCATCTGAGAAATTTGGACCTGAGCAACAATTACCCAATGGATTCAGGAGTGAAGCTACTCTCTGCTGTACTGAAGAGTTCACACTGCCGACTCAACATACTGAGGTTTGAGTTTTACATTCACTCATTTACTGTGCTAACCCCTTTACGTAAAAAGATTGCTGATGGCCCCAAATTACAGTTGTTCAACATTCTCTGCATGCTAAAGCATCACACTTGTACTTGATCTTGACAAACTGAGTATCATTAGAAATATTTAAGACTCCAGCTTTGATATTACCACTGCTTATGATAAAACTAGGTTGCAGTGACATTAATTTCATAATTTATCAGTAGTGCAAATTAATCTGTAATGTTTGATATTTTGAATAGAATATCAACACACATATGAATACAGTCACACCTGCTCTGGTTTATTTGTGTTCACATAGATGCACTAGACAGCATCTGTTAGGGCCCTTAGTCCAAAAGTGTGAATATTTGGAGAAATATTGATTTATTCTCACGTTTGCAAAATATTTCTTAGTATAGAATACGATTTCTATTCATTTCCCATTGAATTATGCAATCTGAATAGCTAAAACAGCACATACAGCGCTGTCTGTATCTCCTATTCCGGCTCTTAAGTCAGTTATTACTCGCTGATTCAGTCAAGGGCTGTCAATCATCTTACATGGCTTAATTCCTGCTTTGAGCATGACCATGTCCTGTGTAAACTTCCTCCTTCACAGCTCTGTGAAAAACTAAGCCAAATCAACATTTCTACACATCAAAAATGAAGAGAATAAACACACAATTATGATAGTATATGGTTTGTGTGTGATTTTCATTTGAGGTATCAGGGCTTTAGACTCATTCTTCCCACTGGTCGCACTGGTGCGAATAACTTTCTCAGTTGGTTGCACCGACTTACAATTTGGTCGCAACCTTTTTTTATTAATCATAATTAATCAGTGTGTATATTTTGCTAGTACTTAGGTGTATTTAAATGTCTGACACCTAAAATAAACCTTATGTGTTTGAAAATGCTGAATAGTTATGATATATGATGACAAGTGCTGAGCGCATCCGTCTCTGGCTCAGTGCCAGCCATAGCACGAAAGCACATTTGAATTCAGCAGTTGATCATGTGATGCACTGAACATTCTAAGAACACCGGCGTGATAGGACTAGCCAAGACTGATCACACCATTGTGATCGTACGCAACCATGTTGAATTTTTACCTATGCATTCATGTATACCTTAATAGGTAAGTTTGTATATTTTGCATGTACACAAACAGCACTCAATAAGTATATACAATTCTGTTAATAGAATTGGAGAAAATTTGCTCCATTTTGTCCATTGTATGTCCATTTTGTGTCCTTTGTGGCTTCAAGCAACATGGCAAAACCTGTTTGGAGAGTCAGTGGCCATTCACATCACAGGTCTTATCATTCTTCACTTCCACAAATGGTACCTGGCAATTGTCTTTGAAGGCTTATCTCCTAGCTCATCAAGTTCCATGTTTGTGGAGCTTCTCTTGGAGGTGTGAGTTTTAGAGTCCTGTGCTTTTTTATGGAAGTCATTTGGAATGACACATAATGGAGTATGACTCTAACAACGTTCAGCTGAAACCAGCCCGAGTGCACACAGGTAGATGAAAATATAACCTTTGGAGAAAGGTGTTGTTGGAAGTTAAAAAGTGAAAAAGTGAGCCCTGGTAAAATGTCTATACATGAGAAAATCCATTTCACTGAAGCCTGGTTCCGGAATTTCCCAGAATTTAGTGAGGGGTAATGCAGATTCTACCTTGTAAGCAACGGCTCCACCATAAGCATATTAATGTATCATGAAACATTTAGGTTTACAAGTCATTAGTAGAATTTTGGAGACCAAATGTCTGTCCTCACAGCAACATGAACACTTTATTCAGTGATTTACTTTTAGCCACAAGAGCTTACAAAAGTCAGCTCCCTTTACAATCACTAGCTGTCACTCATCTCAAGCTGTAGCGATGTCAGAAAGCCCCGATATATAAATATGAGCTGTTCATACTACATAATGAACCACTGCACCACGGAGCAACAAACATGTCTGTGATCGACCACACTGCCCATCGCTGCAAAGGCACCGCAAACGAAAACACCTGGTGTTATCCAGAGTGCAAAATGATACCCAGTGGAGCTTTTGCCATATTATATAATTATAGCATACTGGGGTGCTCTAGTTTGCTTTCTTTTGTGAAATACATGGAAACTGCCTTGGCACACTCTAGGTAAGTTGAAATGATAATTATCATTCTACATGATAGCAGTGACGTCTACTAATAAGCTGACGATGAGTTATCCGACATTAGCATAAAATGCTGTAGTCCTGTAGTTATGGACAGGTATATGCCCATTCTGCCGAATGCAGCTGCTTGCATACTTTGTATGTAAATAAGGTGAATGCATTGTTTGTTTGCATTTTAAGTCATGGTAATGTTCACATTTTATTATCGACTCAATATCCAACATGACTCATCTCAAACATGTGACAATAGCTGTATCCCAATTCAGAGGCTATGCACTTCGGAGTGCATGAAAGGGGTGGGGCTTTGGAGTGGAGGGTTGCCAGGTCTGCGCAACAAAACCATCCCAAACGTAGTGTAATCACAGCACAAGTGTAAAAGGGCAACAATGAGCCTAGCGTCGTTACATGGCTAGCGGCTGTGTGACAGACAGCGGACAGTTGATGTTTGTGTGTGCATTTTAAAGTTTTATGAATTTCTGTTGGGTTTTGACATGCTTCACTGCCTGCGACGATGGGACACTGGACCAAAATATGTATGGTTAAACTATATATATTACTAAAATATGTATGGTTAACTATATATCATTAGCAACTAGTTAACCTTGTTTTTTTTATGTTTAATGAAATGTTAACTGTGTCAGTTGTCAGTTGTTTTAACTAAAAGAAACTTGCACTGACATATCAAATATACCTGCTGAGCATGACTATTTGTAACAGGCAAGAATTTTAAAGTTATGATGACCAAGACAAAATTTGAATGGACCATAGATCTGTTTTGTAAGTTCAAATATTTTATGGTTTGATTAGAGTATGTGAGTTAATTTCTTTTACTCTTCCCCCTTTCTGAAAATATGTTACCTGTCAACGGCTGTTTGAGTCAGCCCTGCAAACCTGTTGGTATATACGCAGTGGACAGTGGAAATATGCACTTATCCCAGTTGTCCCACCGGCAAAGAGGCCTTACCAGGGTCTCTGAAACCCACCCAGGTCCAGCAGCGTCTTCTTGCTCATCTGAATGAAAGTGTACACAAATAATTTTTGTTCTGTTTTATGTACCGTTAATTGAAAATGTTATGTTCTTCTGATGTAAACCCTAAGTTCTGTTGTAAATAGTTGTAAAGATACTTTATGTAATGTAGCTATAGAACGATGTATCCCTTTCATTAAAAATTTAATTTACCTTGGCATAGTAAAATGACAAGAGTTCAGTACATGGAAATGACATACAGTGAGTCTCAAACACTGTTGTTTCCTCCTTCTTATATAAATCTCATTTGTTTAAAAGACCTCAGAAGGACAGGCGAATCTCAACATAACACTGACTGTTACGTAACAGTCGGGATCATTAACCCTTATGTAACGAAATGTAGCGGTTATTAATCAATTTATGGATGAAATATGAATATAATGATTCATAAGGTTATGAATAAATTATGATTCATATATCGACCCAACGGGGAATTAAACATATATCGTGAATCAATTACAACGAATTATAATCAATTACATATATGATTAGTTCTGGTTTAATAATTATTTAGAGAAACTGTTCGTTTGTCCAGCAAACTAAGTCCCTCACAGAATATTATAAACAGAGTTATTATCTGGCCATGAAAATAACTTGCTATTATAACATCAAAGCATAAAGCGATCGAAAAACGTTAAAGTGACTTGGTTTTCAGTTGGAAGAACAAACAGAACAATCGAGCATGAATAACGTTTTAATATATGCAAACTACGAATACAGAGGTTATACATCTATATATATACAAGAAAACACACCTATGTACAAGAATAGAAGTAGAGAAGGAAAGAGAGAAGGCAAGTAGCAAACTCACAACCAGTCCTAAGCCAGCACGGAAATCAGTTTCATCATCTAAGATTGAGAAACGGCAGTATACTTGCATTGGTTGCGTGTGTCGAATTTCAGGTTAGCGCTGGTGTAGTTCGTAGGCTTCCTCCGTTCAGCGGGAAGGTTTGAACTGAGGACGTGAGTGAGTTTCGCTGGAAGATGGCGATCCCGAAGCTGAGCGCGATGGCAGCGCGTGGTCACCGGAGAGGTCCGGGAAAAACGTGCACGAGATGCTCGTGAGACAATCGGGAGAGAACCGGGAGAGAGAGCCAGAAATTGTGCGTCTTTGCTTTTATGACAGATAAGCCGACACACCTCCTTGAGGTGGGGTAGCCAATAACATGGGTGCAAAGTTGGCGGGAAAGCTTTTCCTTTGTTTGGCCTCACGACTTAATCTGCATGATTTATGACTCTCAGATCAGATCTCCAAATGGAGTGCGTTCTTCACAGTATCATTAAACACATAGAAAAATGCATTTATCAGCGGTGTGACATATCTCAGTGAATAGCTCGTGTCCGGAGCTTTACGGAGAGACCAAACTCGACAGATCAGAAAGGCATAGACAAGAAGTTATGGTTTACAGACAGAATTCCACTATTAAAATGCACACTAGCACAAATACACTCATTTAAACACTAGGAAACATGCATAGGCCCTAAAATATATGATATATATTTCAGCGTAGTGGTAGTTTACATATACAGTTAAAAATGTATGATTGTGTGTTTCTGTGTGTGTCTGTGTGTGTGTTTTTGTGTGTCCCGTGTGTGTGGGGTGTTGGAATGTGGATCTGGTCAGTCTCTGGGGGGGTTTTACAACCCAGTCCAGCATGCTAAAAGCGTTCTGAACATTCCAAAGTTTATTGATTATCCTGATACGTGTGCATACGCTACACTTAATTGCATACCTCGGGTCTTTAGTGACCCGGGACATCATTCACTACTCTCCTCCTCATTCATTTTTAAAGTTAGACATCAACCTTCTTGGTATTCCTCAATCAATTTATTATAAAGAATATGACAAGAAAAAAATCATAAAATTATAAAAGAATGCCTATTTTTGTATTCATTTTTTGTAAAAATTGTATAGGGTCGCTAACGACCCGAGGTGTGTACACTGAAAAAATGTTATGTTGAATTTACTTAATTTTATTACGTCAAGGGGTTGCACGAAATAAATTTATCTAAATCCAGATATATTTTTTAAGTTGAGTGAACTTATATTTTATAAGTTGGTTGTACTTATATTTTATACATTGAGTTTATTAATCTCTTTCAGTAATTTCAGATTAATTATATTCATAATTTTAGCTAAACTATTTTGAGTAGAATTTACTCAAATTTTGCAACCAGATCAATTTAATCGTTTAATTTCTACATATTAAAATTAATTTTAATCCAATATTTTTTTTAATCTATTGTATCTTTCATTAATATTCAGACAAATAAAGCAAACCCAATATTTTCAACTCTAACTTTATTTTTCTGATCCAAGAGATATTTTTGCTCTCTCAAACAAGAATGCCAGTAATGTAACTCAATAGTCACCATTTCTCAAATTGCTTTCTTATAACAAAATGCACTAGTATCATCCATTAACATAAAATACATTGTACCATTCGTAACAAAAACAAAACAAATGAACCAGATTAGCTGGAAGACAGCAAACACTGAGGAACTTGTGTGAGATTACATTAAACTGCAAATTTACATTGAGTCAATATTCCAAAACATCCTTAGTACAGCTTTAAATGTTCACAATAGTGGCTGTATATATATATATATATACACACACAGGAGAACTTTGGAGGAAAGCCTTTTACCACCCATTTGCAAGAGCACAACATATACAAATAACAAAATACATCAGTACTATACAGAACAAAAAATACTATAGTACAAGAACTGTCCACAGCTGCAACACAGTGCACACTGAGGACCTGATGCTGAAATTACAAAAAACTGCAAACAGTTACATTCAAAAAATACTGTAATAGGAAAAAAAGAATGTAATATAACAAAATAGATTTTATGCTTGGCTGAGGTGAAAAAGTTGATGTATCAATATGGAAACAGACTTACTGAATAAAATGAAACGTGACTTAAATGTCCACTGAAGCTTAAGCTCCTCTGAGAATAATAAAAATAGTGGCAAATGAAAACATCACATCTGTGTGGAGCAATGAGGAGGCTGTAACATTCTTACATGAAACTAACAAGAAATGTTATAATTACATGTTTTCCACATGGTTCTCCATCGTTTGAACTTTGACTGGAGCTCTTTTAATGACGTCATCTCATTGTGTCCTCTTCTTATGCAATGCCTTAATGGCGCAGACGTCACCAACTGTTTATCTCAAAGTGCTTAACTTCTAATATTCATATGGCGTTAATGGATGGATGGATACATTTTGTGCTGAGTGTGGATAGAAACCTGGCTTATTTCCAGGATTGCAATTTTTATTTCAGGTGAATATTCTACAAAATCCAATGACAACTTTAAATGTTCACACCAGTGGCTATGTATTACAGTCCACCACTCACTTTGTTTTCAGTTTGAAACATCTTCTAGGGCTGCATTTTACATCATACTAAATGTTTTCTATCGCCTCCCAAACCAGATTTAAAAATGCAGCTTAGCGGCGTTCACAAAAGCGGCTGAAGAAATCCTACAGTCCAGCAATGATTTTGTTCTTTAGTCCAAGGACTCTGGGGAAGCCTTTCTCCATCCATTTTCAAGAGCACTTTTTGAATGAATTCATAGGAGTATTTCAGCTCTTTGGGGTAAGCCATGTTCAATACATAGATGACTCCCAGCATCATTGCACATGCTTGGGCTACAGATCCAATGTTGTCCAGAATGATTTCTCCTTCAACATAAATGCCAATGTCATCATGTGCTCCAATTTCTCCACCCTCCTTGTTGATGACATATACGCCCATGGTGGAATTCTGCAGGTCTCTCTGGATGTCATCTCCTTCGATGTCCTGTATATTTGTAGAATATAAGAAAAACATGAATTTATGTAATAGATTTTAATGACCTGAAAATTCTAAATTTCTTTATATTTACAATATATAATTACACTGGTCTGTAAAACTATTGAAAATATTTTTGTCAGTTAAATAAAGGTTCATGTGAATTAACAAACCACAGATTTTTGTTTTTATGGCATTGTGAAAAATATCCAAACTTTTCTGCAAATGGAGCAGAGACACAGAAGTCAGAATGGATTGAGAGATGGACTAACACATTGTTGGTTTTGGTCTTTTAATTGAACAATAAGAAAAATAATGAATAAAGCCTGCCTTATTGTTTCAAGAACCAAACTGATGGTTTAAAATGTTTTGGCCAATTACTGAAAATCTCCAGTCCAGACACAGACAAATGTACATCATCCTGTGACAACATCCATGTTGTTTTACTCGGCAGGATTTCATTTCCTCAACATAAAGTTTGTCAGAGTCTGTTAATAATTATTGGATGTCAGAGTTGAATGCACCAGGGTGTGTTTAGAAAATGGTACCTGCTTTGAAAACTGTGCAGCAAATTGTTGATTTTTATACAAATATTCTCAACCTTATGGCTACTTATATGGTTAAAATTAATTTTCTAAAATTGATGCTTTAGAAAAAGTTCAGTGGTAATGTTAAAGGAGAACTCCGGTCAATTTTAACATTGAGCTCATTTTTTTGTAAATTTGGAGTGCTGTCAGTACAGAGAACAACGACAGAAATTGGTGTTGCCTACACAGTGTTATCCTCTTTTTAAAATTTGCACCCTGTTGACTTCAATGGGGCAAGTTTTAAACCTGCTTTTAGCCTCTTAACATCCTTGATGTGTCATTACAAATGCCCAGCCATGTGAGTGATTCCTTTAGAGTGAACACAGGTGAATCTGACTGCAGCAGATGTGAAAGATATGATAAAAGTGATGTTAATTCAGCCAGCGCACATACCTGTATTTATTTCCTGTTTTCGGTCGAAGTCCACAGTAGTCGATTGTCGAGATCACGCGCGTGATCATAGGTAACTAAACCTATGCGCTTGAACTCGACAATCGACTACTGTGGACCAAAAAACAGGTTCTCTGTACTGACAGCACTCCAAATTTACAAAAAAATTAGCTCAATGTTAAAATTGACCGGAGTTCTCCTTTAATGCATTTGTCATCAATGGGCTAAAACATAAAACACCAGTATGATCCTCTGTAGTGACATGCTTTAGTGGCTAGAGCATTTTTCAAGTTTTGCATTAGTTGATTTAAATGTAGTGATTTTTACTCCATTCACCTGTGACGTAGTGATTTTTGATCATGTGTCACTTAAGGTGTGGTTATGAGTGTATCAGATGACCCCTCCCCCTTTTGTAATACGGGGCACCAGTTAAGAATACTATATTAACAATTTAAGAACACTCCAAAAGAGCTGTTCAATAATTCAGAATTAATATAAAATGGAGGGAGTCGGTCAACTGATTTATCTGAAGGATTTGTGAGTCTGGTCAACTAGTAGAATCTTTGATCATCAACACAAGGAAGACACAGTTATAATAAAATCAATGAAATTTATTAACAATAAACATGCAAGAGTAAATACCACAACGATTAATAATGAAATAATGAATATGCACTTCTAAAAGATAGTAAAAATAATAATCAAAGGAGAATGCTGAATTAAATCAAAGAAACAAATAAATGAAGTGAACACAGAATGGATAAATGCAATGCTGTTGAACTGAATGTAGAATGGAAGAGAATTGTATGGGAATGCTTCTTATGGAAGCCACCTAATGGCTCTGGTAAAATGGTGATAAATAATTGCTTATTTATCATTCAACAAATAATATCCCTATTATTTGTAACAAGCTGACCTCAAGTAACTGTTATCTAAACAGGTTAGAATAACATATGCTGCGTGTATAAACTAATGCCAAGGTCTCTAGAAAAGAGGTTTGGTAAGTTTATATTTACGTTCCACACAGTCGGGTGATCAATCCGGTAGCAGAGACGTCTTCCACTGATGATGCTGCGTGCAGTGGGAGGGCGCGGAGTTGCGATCCAGTAAGTCGTGCCACGCTGGGCTGGAGATGCTGAACTTCGGTTGCGCCAAGAGGGTACTTTAGGATGGACTGGGCAGCTGGGTCAGATGAATCCTCACAGGTTCCTTTGCAGGCTGGCTGCGTCGCTGAGGAGCCGTGTGGTACAAGCAATGTCTGCCGATGCAGAGGTCCTTTGCGGACTGGGCTGCGCTGCTGTAGGAGCCGTAAGGGTCAGATGAAGTCCCTCAACGCTGGGGTCCTTTTTGCAGCTAGAGTGCAGCTGAAAGCAATGTAAAAGGTTTTGCTCGCGAAAGCTTCACCTTAACCGTCTTGTAGTTTCTTTCCTCGTCAGGTCAGAAACTCAGGACGTGGAGTGTCTGTTAATGTCTCCTTCCCCGTCGAGTTGGAAATGCAGAACCAGGGTGTGTCTACCCGGGGGACATATTTATCCCTTTCTGATGAGGAGGAGATTGAAATGTGGCGCCTTGCCGATCCTGGAGTGTGATTGGCTACTGTTATCTGAAGCAGCCGCAGTGTTGCCCACCCTAGTGTGGAACTCATTTGCATAGCATAAAGTACAGTGTTAAAATAGTGTCTTTAACATTTTACCCATGCATTATTTCTTTACCAAACCTCTTTCAAATTATTAAAGGCATCGTAGGGAACAGATAGACACCAAACACGATATGAAATGGTTAAATCATTGTCCATGCATTTGTTTATCTTTTAACAGGTCTGTCCCATGACCTGTTGGTTTAGCAGTCAGTAACCATTTACATAAACTGTGCTTTGCATGAAGATGGAGTGGATGTGAAGCAGTTTAGATCAAATTAAGGCCTCCAAACATAGGTATGAATGGATTTAGATAGATCTCTGTGGCCTTTCTTTATTTCAGTCACTGCTGCTTCAACCAGGAGGTCCTGAAGGAATTTTTATGGCAGTCCTTGCCTAAACCTTGGAATGAGTTTAATGGTTAGAGTCAATGTGTTGTCCAATGAGAAGTCTTCTCCTTGGTTTTGGTGGGTGCAGAAGGTCCCCCTTCCTGCTCTGGAAGAGGTGTCTGGTAGTTGTCCCAACATCTTATCTGATGTTGCTGAACATAAATTTATGTTCATTCACCAAAGAGCCAATCACGGTGTGGCACATCTTCCTACACACCAGCAGTTAGAGAGGGGCCCTGTCGTAAACTGGTCCCTGGAATGCCATCTTGACTGGTGTTCACAACAAAATAAAGAGCAGGCTTCCACACTATAATAGCTCTAGACCCCAAAACACGACAGCATGTAGACTGTGATAGGACTACAGCTGCCATAGTTTTGGTGTCAACACACTGATTTTGTTATGCATCGGGTTTGTTTTTGTTTTGTTGAGTGCCCCTTTAAATTTATTTTCTTCTAACTAGTGGGTTAGTGACATTAGGATTTAAAACAATTTATAATACAAGACAGTACATCTGACTGATAAATGCAATTACAATGACTTGCCTTATACTCCCGAATGAGATGTCCATCATCCTCACCAAGGTAGATGCAAAGTGCCTTGAGGACTGCTGCCCTTTTAAGATTGATGTCACTTGTAGCCTGTGTAAAAGGATTACAACTATAAAATACAATAAATAATAAAAAATGCTTGAAAATGTAGAATATTTCAAACCTGTGGTAACCTCAAAATATATACACAATGACTTCATTATACATTCTGTAAATGGACTGCCTTCTTTAGCTAAAGAATGTTAGTGTATTGTGACTTAATTTTCATAAAATATCAGGTCTGAATGTGTAGGGCGATAGGGTGACAGTTCAGTCTGCATGGTAGGTGCAAATGTACCAAAAGGTCTCCGTTTTAAAACAAAAATGTAGTAGTGTGGATGTAGCCTTAGGAACCTTGCCCCTTACAAATAATCAAGGCTGGCACTAGACAGGTACATTTCAGGTTTCTCCACAGTGTATATGATATTTTCTACTAAAATGTAAAAACATGTTTACCTCTTGCAAGATCGCCAGATGTTGGCTAGTTTTTGGCCAGAAACACCTCCCTTTTTGTTGAAAATAGATGTCAGCTGGGGTAATGGCTGTCCAACTGAGCCATGAAGGTTGTTTCAAGTGGGACGGTTGTTATGCGCTGGAATTCAGCATTTATCTATTACACACACAAAAAACAACAACAGAAGACAAAGAGCACTGTGATCAGCCATCGGTGTAATGATATTTTGTAGCTATTAAATAGATATATTCTAATTTTCTTATATTAGGTGTACAGTGTGTTCTAGCCAGATATTGCTATCAATCAAGGGTAATGGCAAGAAATCAAAACTGGACCAGCAGCCTGCATCCTTATTTAAACCTTGCTAATATTTTTTTATATTTACAATGGGTCAAAGTGCAATGTAAAAACCCAGGGAGCAAGCATGTGCTTACCTCATCAATGTGAAAAAGTGCAGGCCACCTGGCTTTAAACTCTCCGGCAGCTGGATTTTCCTGCACTACCTCTTTTCTTCTGTAGGAGAATGTTTTTGACATCTTCTTTTTACACATGATGCACTGTTTCTTTGTCTGACATCATTCAACATTTCAAGTCTGACATTTTCTAAGCTTTCATCCGTTTCGCCAGCAGGGTGTGAAGGACAAAAGTTGACTTCAGCTTTTTAGGCTTCTTTACATTTTTGGCTGGGAGGCAGTCATCACTACATTTGTTTTTCAAAGCATTTACAGTCACTTCTGGAAAGCCAATAGTTCGCATCTTTGTTCTGTAATTAGCCATTTTATATTTTAGGCTAATCATCCAGCCATAGTAACCAGTGGCAGATGGTTCCTTCAAACAGGGAAATTTTTGATGAGTGCCTCTGCTACATCATCTATTTGGTAATTTTGTGGGTACGCTGTATACTAGAAGATCTCCTCGGCTAGCTTCTCTAAGATGTCAGACTTTAACCCTGGAGTAATCTTCAGTTGAGTGCCAGTTTCTCTGAAGCTGTCATTTCCACGTTGAAGCTGCACCTCTACATTGTATGGAAGTGAGGAATGGGGAATTCACGTGGCCATGCACGTGATCTCAATTCATTGTCTGAATGTGGCAGAATGATGGTGTCATCGAGTCTGTTGTGGGCAATGAGGCCTGTGAGGAAATGGGAGATGTTTGGTTGCTCACTGGTGCTCCAGATGATCCAGAAGTGCTGGGAGCATTCTGCATTACAGAAGATGGACTCAAACCCACATCATTTAGGGGGGTTAGAGTTAGGGTTGCCATGTACACCAACTTGATTGTACTTCTGTCCTTTATGTTGTGTACTGATGTAACATTCATGAAATCATTGAAGTCAGGATCCATGAATTGAATACGAAAGTCTGTTTCAATTCCAAATGCTTGGCAAATTGTATTGTGGAACTCTGCCAAAGTTTCTGGCATTCCTGAATGGAGATCAAGTCTTCTATATCATCGTCGCCCACAATGACTCTCAACTTCAGATGCTGTGCCATTCTTCAATCTAATTGTTAAAGACAAAAAAAAAAAAAAGGTAAATCAGATTTGTACTATTGTTACTTAGGTATAACTTTTTATGAACCGAACCAGAGCAGGAACATACCACCATACAATTCCAATCTGTAATGTTATTCTGCACTTGAAAACACATAATTTTTACCGTTACTTTCTTTGCGTGGAATGAAGAACACATATTTTTTTCTTTGTTTGTGGTTGTGTGGTAGTTCTTCCTTTGAACATGATATATTTAAACTGACAGATTTGAACACTAATTTGTATTATTTTAGTCAAAATGTTTTCCTTAACATGTACATTTATATAATGGCAACATGAGGGTAGTTTAGTACAGGGAGATGTCAGATGATTGGATTGGATTTCCTAAGAAAATTCTTTCTATCATTACTAAAAACAAAATTATTCCTCCTGTAAGAAATGTTAGGCTGCCCTCTTGTTACCATATTTAGTGTATTAGTGTATTAACTCATGCAGCGTATGAACACAACACGAACTACCATAATCCAACCTTGTATCTGTATGAATCGTTTAAGTGTCACCATTCGCCGGCCTCCAATCCTGTAATCTGCCAAGGGGTACTGGTCCAACAAGGCACCAGTTGAATGAGGGAGACTTCTGAAGTGGGACATAACTCAAATGCCCTAAAATGCTCCCTATACCATGCATCAAGCTTTTTAACAATAAAGCTCAAGCTTTTCTCCACTACAACCATCTGGATAACCTCTGCAAACTCTGGTAAGCCACCTACAGAGCCATGAACAACAACCATACCTTCTCTGTAGTTAACTCCATTAACAGATGCATTCTTTGTGAGTTGAATGTGAGTAATATCAGGGTATTCCAACTGCAGAACCTTCTGCACATCCTGATGCAAAATGTCAACAGAGACAGTTGAGACGTTGAGACAGCTGAGACAGTCAAGCTAGAAGTTTCGGTTGTGGTTGACGCCAAGTTATAAGCATCATGAACTGATGCTTCACCGCCATGGACAAGAGTACGTTTTTAAAGCAGCGTGTGTGACGAACCACCTGCTTAAAAAAACTGTGTTTCGCCTCAAACCTCATTGTCCACAACCCAACTAGTGGACCAAAAAATCTGATCATCTGTGGATAATGTTCCACAAAATGATGTTTCGGCAACAGGTTTAGACCAGGAAAAACCTCTTGTAACCTAGCTCTATGGTCACAAATCTTGGCTTCAAGGAAAGCAATGGATTGTGTTGTGTGCACTGGTGCAACAACTAGCTCAACATATCTTTAAGGTCCAAAATGACCTGCCAGGCAGGTTCATCTGGGGGCACCAAATGTCCAATCAAAAGCGGAAGCAATCGCAAAAGACTCCAATTTTCATGTGCATTTCCTCCAATGCTTTTCTTCAGCATGAATGTCCTGGGAATAGCATGAGGACGATTACTTTTGTCTGTCCACTTGTAAGGAAATTTCTGAATGGACTCATTGAGTTTGTCAAGTGTGAAATACTTTTTTGAAATTAACAAGTTGAGGCAGTGTGCCAACTCAACTGGTAATATGCCTTCAAAGATGTCATGTGCAACATCTGGAGGGTAGCCTGTGCAGACATTAAAATGAGAAAGATAAGAAGAGAAACACACTTCCTTTTAACACCGTAACAAGGTTGTGCATTGTCCTGTGCTGATCTAACATGCATTTCATGCATCTCTTTGCTTCGGAGAGTAAATGTCCCTGAACTGACTTCGGTCTCCTGAATTTCCGACTTTTTTGCCACACAAAAGCGGCAAATGTATTCACCTGCAAAACTTTCAATAAATCCAGCAATTCCATGTGCCCCCAAATTGTCTGCTACAACACACTGTATTGTGCCTTTAACAAAATCTCCAAGCTGAGCAATAAAAATACCTTGACTTTCCAAAATGGCAAGATCCCTCAACAACGGCTCTAGTACCTTTTCATAGCCATATTTCCTCACATCATCAGATCTGCAGAGTAAGCCAAATAAATTGAAGACAACGAAGAATGACAACCTGGTGGTAAATTGCTGAGAGTCCAGTAAACGCCACAGATCTTGTGCTTTTTACGAGATGTGCCAAGTGGATTACAAATTTCGAAATCATCCACATAAAAATTCAACAACACTCGCAGCTCACCTTCTGACAAAAAATGGTTATCCTTGAAAAACTGACCATCTCGAAAAGACTCGTATTTCACTTCTCCTCTGCCCTCTGATATGAGGTGATTATCTAATGCTTTGTTAAGAATGTGACCATTAGTAAAAAGCTGCTGTAAAAACTTTAATAGTGGAACAGCGTTCTTTTATCTTGTCATCCAAGATATATTCTATGGGTTCCACAACTTGAAAATTGTCTCTGTAGTATTTTTTGCGCTTAAAGGATGTTGACAAAGGACAACCTTTGCCAATTGACTTACAGACCGGATTAGATGTACACAGGGCCGATGCAAGTTCAATGACTGACTGGTCAATTTGCAGGTTGTAACTATTCAGTGTGTCATGTATCACATTTCTTGTACTACACAAAGATGCTGTGCTCAACAAATATTGAAATTCTTCCAGCAATTCATCAATTGCAGCACTTGGCACATGAAAAATATTTTCCAGCTTTAATAACACTGCAGCAATTTTTTGTTCTATTATCTCTGGCTGATCCTTTGACTTATCTAAATCAATGTCATCAGACTGACTTTCATTACAGAATTCTTCACTGTCTGAAACACCAGGCTCTTCAGTTTCAGCTACACTAGTTCCCTGGACTACACCATGCTTAAAATCTCTCAACGTATGCAAGCTGTGCTTCCGACTTTTATGCGACTTGAAGGTGCTGTATACATTGGATGTGTATTCACAGCCTTTAAACATACATGTGACTGTCTCATTGTTTTTCAGATGATGGCCTATGTGTACAAAATAATCATGTTCTGTTCCAAGTTCACTACAGCCACATAAATGACAGGAAAATGAAGTAAATATGTCAGAGTGCTTTAAGGTATTTTCGTGATTCCTTGAATTCAAAAGTGAATTCCAAGTCGTAAATACGCATGGACAATTAGGGTATATACACTTAATATGATGGCCACGCCCAAAATGACTATGTTTTAGTCTGTAATGTTTAAGAATTTCTGATCGCCTAGACACTTCCGCACCACAGTCTTTACACTGCCACATAAACTAGACAAACCACAAAGAAGAAAAGGGGACAAAATCAACATTAGTGATGGTGTCGTAACAGTCACATCCGGGGCATGGTGATCCGCTTCAACTTTGATTACATAAAGCTATGCTCTGTAAAGACAACTAAATGTATAGTTTATTGTGACTTAGTTTGGGCCACATAATCTCATATTATGCAAACAGAAGCTTTACTCAACAGATTAAGGGCGTACTCGCACTCAGCACGGAACTCGCACATAAACTCCACTGTGCCGTGCGAGAGAGAGCGGTTCTCAAAAGAGTGCAGTGTTTCCTAGACAAGGAAAGCATAACCGTGGGGGGACAATCGTGCTTGGGCACGGTACAAGGCAACCGGGCCTAGTGTGAGTACGCCCTAAGAGTAACAGTGTATCAGTGGCAGATTTACTTTGCACTGCTGTTAGTAATTACTGTTATAGAAAGAACAAATACACACAAGCACACCTAGCAGGAAGCTAGACATGAAGAAAATTACTGTGTACTGGTACTTTTATAGCAGCACTTCTCTATGAATTATATGATAAAGTACCAGCGTTGAGATGCCCCCCATAAATAAAGAACAAAATGTATACCACACAGTTACAGCACATTTTTAGCTTTCTCCGTAGCAGCACTGCTGTGATCAGTATAGCTGTTAAGATGCATGTTAATGCACTTACCAAAACAATATGAGCTCCCCAAAGAATTAGTTTTGGTCCACATCACACCAAGACAATCAGATATGAGAATAACCTGCAATAGAAATAAAAATGAGCAGGGATTAAAAAGATAAATTGTAAGCATGTTGAGGAAAAAAGTAATTGTCCAATAATCACAAACTTGTGTCAGCACAAAACATGTTAAAGCCCACGACTCAAATCAGATCACTACAAACTAATTTGTGTCCAAGTCCAAATTTTAATAATACCTTATTACTATAAAAAATATCCAACAAATGGCAGATTAAGAGGGTGGAAGTGGACAGACAGACATGGACTTCATTTTCAGGAAAGATTATTTTAATTATCAACTTATTTATTCACAGCAGGACTATTTTCTTGCAAGTGTGTTATTCCTCTTATAAATTACTTAAGAGCATTTAAAATTACATCAGAAAATAATGCATTCAAAGCTTTAGATGCTCTAAGCATACAGACAGGAAATTATATGAAACAAGAGGGGTATATTGAAGTTTCTGGAAATTGTGTGAATTAAGTACAAAACAGATTTGGTTTCTTAAATTAACTACCATTGTTTGTACAACAATGCATGAAATAAACACCTGTACAATGTTTTAGAATAAATAATTGTGTAAGGTTATTTACATTGTGTCAGATCATATTATATGGCGATTTTTTATAAACTGTGAAATCAGAAACAGAAAAATCTCTTCACAATGCAGTCCACAAGCCTACAACTACTAAGTACATTGTGAGATATTATAACTGAGTCAACAAGTCAAGACCCCTGCCAGCTCTTAGTTTTGTAAAATTAATTAAAATTAATTATTTTTTTTCTGTCTTCATGCCATATCACTAACTATTAGTATTTGTATTTTTCATGTTCCACTTCTATACTAAAAGTATTAGTTTAAAATTGGGAGCAATAAATGCAGTGCCAACATAATTGGTCTTTGTGTTTAGAGCAGAAACAAAGTTGAACAACATCAACCTGCTAGCTAAACCCACATTCTTATCCCTGTCGTCTTCTGCCTACCACTTCAGGTTAACTGGTCTTTCACTGGACTATCGGCTGTGGTCATACTAGCTGGTCCTCTCGTGTCATCTGCAAATCTCCTGCTATTTAGTTATGAAACATTTGCATGCTTCTACTACATGTACTTTCAGCCCCACCTTTACGTTTTAAGCTCTGATAAGGCGTCGGATACCGTCCACGAGGACTGCTACCCATGCCGCTACCACGAAAGAGAAGCTTGTTTTTTTTCCTACCCGCATTCCGCGAAGACCTGCCTCTGATTGGCTAGTGTTCGTTGCATTCGTTGGATAGGTTTGCTCAAGTGGAGTGACAGGCCTTGAAAAATGTCACGGTCGGTCGCAGCCAGTCAGCGGCAGAGTAGGGGCGGGTCTATGTGAAAAAAATACAAACGTTTAAAGAAACGGTAAATTCAGGCACCCAACGTTACCTAGGCCTGCCATTATGATTATGTAGAAACATAAATTCTTGCACATGCACATTAACCACCTTTTACCAACATGATTTCACAGGTGTATTTTGTCCTAATGTTAACACATTGACAAGATTAGAAAACATGCTTACAGCCAGTCAGGAATAACGTTAATGTAATGTCTAACGTAACGTACAAGCCTAGACAGCAAGGAAGGTGCAGCTACAATTAACGTTAACATTCGTAAAACTGTTTTGCTTTTATTCAGCTTCCACAAACTAATAAATAAGTCAAGACAAACACTGAATTCACCAAGCATTTAACACTTAAGCTAAGTTAACTTACTAACCTACACAACTCACGTGGTTAAACTAGTCGCTGAAACCTTATCTAATGTAATTTATATAAAAAAAACACAAACTTAGCATTAGCTAAACACATTTTTTTCTATAAAATGTTTTAAAGTGTAAACAGAACCCTGTTTAAGTAACAACTATAACACACCATGATTATATATTGCTTACCGAAAATGCAGAGCTGGATGCAGCATTCAAACGAGTGATCACGTTTAATCCCCCCCTTGGCGCCTTCAGAAAAAAATGTGTCTGCACATGCGCAGACCGGACAGTATATGGAAATTAATTGAAACATTTTTTTCTAATTACTTTTAATTGAATGAAATTAACTTGTTTTAAACAAGGGCAGTGCATTTGAAAATTAGTAATAAAAAAATAAGTAGGATTAAATAATTTTTTTCAGTGTATGAGTGTACTTATATTTTTTCTGCACAACAATTGAATCTTAGATGACGGAATAAGTGCAATTCACCTTTATTCCGCAAGGTGGCAATGTCTGATACACAATGCTGAAGCGACGACTCATTCGACAGAAAA